>CM033475.1:119263514-119863514 GCA_019447015.1 Hymenochirus boettgeri | reverse complement strand
AAAAAAGGTATTGGGGGTTACTGTATGGCATACTCCCCCCAGCCCTTCCCCCAGTCCCCCCCCCAGCTCACTTACCCGTACCTGGTCTTCAGTCTTCCTCTCTCGCAATCCAGAAGCAGCCGCGAGTCCGGCCGGCAGTTCCCATTACTGCTTCGCGGCTGCGCGATGCGTCATCCCGCCAGCGTGCGGATGACGTCATCGCGCAACCGCAAAGAACTACTGGGAACTGCCGGCCGGCCTCGCGCTGCCTTGGATTGAAGGTAAGTTCCTTGTGACTCGAGTATAAGCCGAGTCAAGGTTTTTAGGTTAATTTTTAAACCTAAAAACCTCGGCTTATACTCGAGTATATACGGTATTTTGTCAAACACTTTTATAGACATTTGATAGTATTATTAAGGCCTCTGACATTCTTAGTAAGAAATTTAATTAACAAAGCTGTTCGCTAGAAGTTGGTGTATTAATCTGATTTCGACAACACCCCACTGGGACCAGGAGGCGAGGCATGGAGGGATAGGTAAAAGGGATAGGTAATAAAACTATTATTTAATTGAACAGTGACTTATTAGGGTGTTATACAACTTGTATGATGCAGTTCAGAACAGTTAAGGGGATTTACATGTTAACAGTGTATGAGCAAGCTATATACATTCCAGGGCATATAGGCACACATGGTAATCAATGCAGAGATGTTAATCAATAGAACAATAATTTATCTAGTTTGTTATATACAAATATATTCCTGAGACCCATGAAACCCTTCAGATTTCAATGACTGTAATTCCCCTCCATGTTCTGAGCTTTTACCCAGTAGGTACGGGAGGGTGGAGAGAAGGATACTGGATACAGGAAAGGGAGGGGTAGAAGTAGGGGGAGGAATGTTGGATATTGGGCACCAATACTTATAACGCACATTATTGCACATGCATGATATATCCTATGCAAAGGTGTAAATCAGTGTAATAATTGTCTGTTGAATGCTGTATGTTCATATACTATAGCTCCAAAGACTTATTAGAGTTCAAGGATGGTATGTTCCACTTATCTCCTAGGATTCCACTCATATATATATCCTTTATATTATATAAAGATATTTATTTCTTCATAAAAGATTGCATTGAGTTTTTAGGAGCTACCAATGAGGTGAGGGTAGAGGATATTACATATAGGAAAGTTGTATATGTGTGCGTGTGCTATCTCACTATTACCATTTAAATGACCATCAACAAATGTATATAAAATCTAGCACTAATTATATTAGGTACAAGACCAAATATACAACTTATACAAAATACATAAACTTACTTACAGAGCTGAGATTTACTATTTTAATATGGGATAGTCAAATTGGAAGGTTAAACCACATCCCTGTGACTGCTAAGGGGTCTCCATGTGAATACTGGAAGGAAGTGGTAATGTCAGTATAACATTCAATGATGTGCTGTTTTAAAACATGTAAAATGCCTAAATATCTTTAGAAATACTTTGTTGACAAAAACCTTTTTTTATGCAACATTCCACAGCTAGCATTTGAATATAAAATTTCTAAGCACATGTTTCCAATCATTGCTTCATTGAATATTTTAGTAATCTCAAAACAAATAAAAACTAGCTGCCATACACTGATAATATGCATTAAAGGGGGAGTTCAGTGCAAATACAAATGCTTTTCAGAAAAAAGAGCAGTATTTTTTCATCCCAATGACCTTAACCTGCCCATTCAGCATTGTGTCTGTGTATAAATAAATGCAACCGAAATACTGACTTCCTGTTTGCAGGACCTCTAGTAGAGACAGTTATGGTATTTTCCTTGACCCAGTGCATGGGTTGATTCAGTTGCTCAGTAGAGATCTGAGCATGTTTGACCCATCCAACAGCCAATCAGTAGAAATTACTGTTAGGAACATTCCAAGGAAGTGGTGCATCCTGGGAAGAAGATGGACCGTTAAAACCTGAAATGTCAGCTCACTAATGTTAACAGCAGGGAACAGTAAAGGGTATGAAATCAACTGGTTTTTCAAAATGGGAGTGAATATGTAGAATAACTAAGAAGGCATTACACAAACTAACAATTTAACAAATATTTATCATTTCCACTGAACTGTCCCTTTAAGCCAAACATCTGTACTGTTAAGGTATTTAAAAAAAAAAAAAAAAAAAACTTTATTAAAAGTTACATTTTAAATACTTTGCTCCTTTAGGTTAGTGGGCTGGAGATGAGAAAATGGATGGATGAACTCTTCCCCATAATTATGGACATGTTACAGGATTCATCCTTGCTTGCAAAAAGGCAGGTCAGTAAGTCATACTCACATTGATGCAAAAGACATATCCTCACATTGACTCAATAAATATATCAGTTTACTTGTTTTGTATAGGTTGCTCTGTGGACTCTTGGGCAGCTTGTGGCAAGTACAGGTTATGTTGTGGAACCATATAGGAAATATCCATCATTGCTCGAGGTGTTGCTTAATTTTCTGAAGACTGAGCAAAATCAAGGCATACGTCGTGAAGTAAGTTTTTTTTTTTTTGTGCTTAAACAGATTATAGTTCAATATTTAAATGTTGTCAGGGAGATTCAATAAAAATTCTTATCGTTAAAAATGGTGCTAATTTTGCCCCAACCAATCAGATTAACATTTGAAAACTAACATCTGATTGTCACAACAAAAGACAATGTGTTCCTTGTTCCTTCATGCATCCATCCCCAGTGCAGGTAAATACACTCAATATCCAAGTAAAATAGGTTTGAGAAAGGAACTAGGCAAAAGCAGGATATACTGCAAACTTCGCAAGTTTTATTTAACACACGACATGTTTCGGGTTCAAGACCCTCTATCAAGGGTATTGAACCGAAGTACTATTTATAGTATGTATGTATGTATATGTTTATTTATATAGCGCCACTTGGGGACGCATCGCTGTACAGTATTAAAATAAAATAAAGTCATACAAGGGGAATAAATACATAGATAGTTCAGTACATAAATATATAACTTATACAAATAGAAGTGCTAGGGCTTTGCCACAAGAGGTAATGAGGTCCCTGCCCCATAGAGCTTACAATCTAGTTAGGTGGGTAACACACAGATACAATGGAATGGGTGTAAGTGCTGGAGTGAGACGTATGCAGTGCAAATAAAACAATCAAATACTGTGCTGGTAGGTAGGATGTAAGGCTAGATTTAAACCTGCTAATTGAGGTTTCTTGATGTAGAGAGAGGGGAATAGAATTCCAGAGGATGGGAGCTACGAGAGAGAAAGGTTTAAGGGGAGAGGAAGCAGTCCAAGGGGGGGTGGGGTCTGTACAGGAGCTGGTTCTGTGTTGAGCGGAGGGTACGGGCAGGAACATATGGGGAGACTAAAGAGGAAATATAAGGAGGAGCAGCAGAGCGAAGGGATTTAAATGTTAGGAGAAGGATTTTGTATGTAATGCGCTGTTTAACGGGGAGCCTGGTTGATGTCCGGCACAGAGGAGATTTGGGATACGGTTTATTAGAGAGTGAAACAATACGTGTGGCAGAGTTAAGTATAGACTGAAGGGAAGAGAGGTGAGAAGCAGGAAGACCAGAAAGTAGTAGGTTGCAATAGTCCAGGACCGATAGGATGAAAGCATGCATAAGCATAGCGGTGGTCGGGAGAGAAAGGAACCTGTGGATTTTGGCTATATTGAGAAGGAAGAAGCGGCAGGTTCTTGGATAGTACTTGGATATTGACATCTGATTGCTTAGGGCAAAATTAGCACCATTGTTAAATTAATGTATTTATATATAATAAATATATAAAATATATATAACCAAATAATTGTAAATAAATGAAATAAAGGTTCTACTGCATAGAGAAAGTTCAACCAAACAACAGAATTTTATTATATGAACAACACACAGAGTCTTTGAAATAACGACAATACTATTTATATTTCCTTATAAGGAAGGACTAACTAACATGTAAACAATAAAATACAAATCTAACATTTATACATGAAACATAGACAAGTGCACATCAAACCAAAACCATAGTTACCATATGTATATTGTGGGGATCCCTTCTTGCCTGGTATGTTCCAAGGTTTATTTATATTTAGAGCTCTCTTAGGGCCTTCTGTCTCTCCCAGTTATACACCTAGCTCTCCATTAGGTAACCTGAGGAGGATTTTGATTGGATAAACTTGTAACCACAAACTCCATACTTGGCTCAAATCCTATTGGATATTGCTCAAAATATACAATCAAGACAACTGATACAAATTCACTCCCCTTATGAAAATAGGATTTCTCAGGGTTACACTAATTAGGGGTTTCAAAGATATTCTCATTAGATACCAAGGCACCACAGGTGGTCGTTGATCCACCTTTGCAGAGACAAAGGCAACAGGACATAGTAAACACACCAGTAGTTCTCAAGGAAAGGTGTGGCAATCACACCTGTCTGCTACAGGATGCTTATTTTCTCGTCTCTATTAGTTTCACTCTATAAGGCTGGTTGAAGTATAGTATAGAATTTGTGTTTGAATAAAGACATAGTCCATCCAGTCCAACCCATCTAGCAATATCCTCATTTTCTGCCTAACTGTTGATCCAGAGGAAGGCAAAAAAAACCCACCAAATTTATGAAGGGGGAAAAAATTCCTTCCTGACTCCAAGTGGCAATCAGACATTTCCCTGGATCAACTGTACTTTATGAATCAATACCAGTAACTTGCAACATTCCTTGTTTGCAGAAACTCATCCAGCTTTTTTTTCAAACTGACCAATGAACCTGCCATAACAACGTCCACTGGAAGACCGTTCCATAGCTTTACCATTCTCACAGTGAAAAACCCTTTCCGAGCTTGAAGCCTAAACCTTTTTTCTTCAAGTCTTAAGGGATGTCCTTGTGTCCTCTGACATGTTCTATTGGTGAACAATGCCCCAGATAGTTTATTGTATGGCCCGTTAATGTATTTATACACAGTAATCATATCCCCACGCAAGCGCCTTTTGTCCAGCGTACATAATTGTAACTTTTCCAGTCTCTCTTCATATTCAAGCTCCCCCAATCCCCTTATTATTTTAGTTGCCCTTCTCTGAACCCTTTCCATTTCAAAGATGTCCTTTTTGTACACAGGATTCCAAAATTGCACTGCATATTCCAAATGAGGCCTTACCAATGCTTTGTAAAGAGGGAGAATAACATTTTCCTCCCTTGAATCCATACCTCTCTTTATACAAGACAATACCATGCTGGCTGTTGCTGTTGCCACCTGGCACTGCTTGCTACCTTTAAGTTTGTTATCCACCAAAACTCCAAGATCCCTTTACCACAGGGATTCACTTAACACAGAGCCATTTATAGTATAAGTAGCACAAGGATTTTTAAGTCCAAAATATATCAGCCCAATGTGACAATCTATCTAGATCCCCCTGCAACGATTGCACATCCTCTGAAGTTTTTAATGGTTGACTAAGTTATGTGTCCTCAGCAAACACAGAAACCTTGCTGACAATACCCACTTACAAATCATTAATAAATAGATTAAATAGAAGCGGCCCCAACATAGAACCCTGTGGCACCCCACTTAGCACTTTAGTCCATAATGATGAAGCCCCATTTACAACTACCCTCTGCATCCTATTCATTAACCAATTTTCTATCCATATACAAAATGTGACTCCCCAGACCAACAGACCTCAGCTTATACATTAGTCGCCTATGGGGGACTGTATCAAAAGCCTTTGCAAAATCCAAGTAAACTACATCTACTGCTATGCCAGAGTCTAAATTTCTACTTACTTCCGCATAAAAGTTAGTTTGACAAGATCTATTCCTCCTAAATCCATGCTGGTTACTACTTATAATGTCAGTCCTTGAAACATACTCTAGAACATGTTCCCTTATTAAACTTTCCCACCACTGAAGTTAAACTTACAGGCCTGTAATTACCTGGCTGTGAAGGACTACACTTTTTGAATATTGGGATAACATCAGCCTTTTTCCAATCCAGAGGCACACCACCGGACATGAGGGAATCTGCAAAAATAAGAAACAATGGCTTAGATAAAACGGAACTTAGCTCCCTAAGTACCCGAGGATGTATTTTATCCGGTCCAGGAGATTTATTAATATTAACCTTCTTAAGTCCTTTCTGTACCATATCCACTCCAAAGTGCACTTGAATCTTTTATACCATTATTGCTACTATACTCAATGATATCTGTACTTGGATCTTCTATAGTGTATACAGAGGGAAAAAAATATTCAAGACATTTGCTTTATCGCCATCCTCCGTAACTAACTTATCCCCATTAATTAATGGTGCCACATTCTCAGTCCTCATCTTCTTACTATTAATATACTTAAAAAAAATTTAGGCTTAGTGATGCTTTGTTCAGCTATCCTAACTTCATTATTAATTTTAGCTAGTTTGATTGGTTTCTTACACTCCTTGTTACAGTTTTTATAATCCCTAAAGGCCCTTTCCGTTCCCTCTGCCTTAAAGGTTTTAAATGCCTTTTTCTTCCTTTCCATTTGCCTCTTTACATCAGAATTCATCCACATGGGCGCAGATTTATTTTTTTTACATTTATTTCCCAAGGGTATAAATTTAGATGTGAACTGGCTTAAAATCCCCTTGAACACAGTCCACTTCTGTTTAGTACCTTTACCTGATAATACATTAACCCAGTTGACATTGAAGTGCAAATTAATATATATAGACAGACATGGCAAAAGACTACAGACAATGTACATGAAAACATATATATTCTATAACTAATATTAAGATATTTTGTTAGCAATTATTGTTCCGGTAACACCATTTTTAATGATAAGAACTTTTATTGAATAACCCTGCATGTTTCTTAAAATGTCACATATTTGATTTAATACTTCACAACACAAATTATAACACAAACAAGATTTATGCCTAAGGGAAGAAGTGGGCTTTGCATTGTATTCTAAAACAGTGTTTTAAACTTGTTATTCTTTAAATCTTATTCAGACCCTAGAAGAGTTCTGAAGATTTTGTTTGTAAATCTAACTGACCAAAAGACTTAACTTAATGTTAAATTAATTATTATTATATTACCCTAGTAAACATATTGTTTCAAAATGTATATATTTGCTCTTACTTTTCAATTAGGCTATTAGAGTGCTAGGACTTCTAGGTGCTTTAGATCCATATAAACACAAGGTGAACATTGGAATGATAGACCAATCAAGAGATGCCTCAGCTCTTAGCCTCTCTGAATCTAAATCTAACCAAGATTCAGGTAAGGTTTTAAAATTAATTTTGTTCATTATTTTGCGGTAATGCTTTTTAAAATTACTTTTAAATGATATAAAATAAAATATTAAAATAACTTTTTTTTCCCCCAGCTGACTACAGTACTAGTGAAATGCTTGTAAATATGGGAAACCTGCCTTTGGATGAATTTTACCCAGCAGTTTCTGTAGTTACATTGATGAGGATACTGAGGGATCAGTCTCTCTCTAACCATCACACTATGGTTGTTCAGGCCATCACTTTCATCTTCAAATCTCTAGGGCTAAAATGTGTGCAATTTTTGCCACAAGTTATGCCCACTTTCCTGAGTGTTATTCGTCTGTGCGATAACAATATACGTGAGGTATGCTTTAATCATTTAATGCTGTTGTTTTGCCTTTTTATGCATTACATTTTAGAGATCTGGTTGAAAATCAGTTTATATATGGGCAGTTGGCAATAATAGAAAATAAATATAATTTGACAGTAATAGAAACTGTATGTCTAAATGTCCTTTACTGCCTGTGCAAGTAGAAATGTAATCTAATCCTAAAGTAATTTAAAGATATATGTATGGCCAAATACACATGAGCAGATTTGTAGCCAGTTTAAGTGGCTGGGCTTGTTTTTACTCTAGCATTATAAAGGGCATCTATAGTGAAAAACACAAATTGCCACATTGCGAAGTTAAATTCATGTACTTTGTTCTGCTTTTCTCCTAACTGTCAGTGACTCTGTTTTTCCATGGATCTCTTTGCAGCACTCCCCCCTTCTCCCTCCCCTCTGCTACCTCCTCCATGTCTTAACTCCAGCTGCCCGACGAGCTTATCATGTGCAGCAGGAGTTAAAAGTTCAACATCCTGAAAACACACCCATGCACAGTGGCCAATAGAAAGAAAGCTGTCCTGGAGACACGGAAGAGAAGGGAGAACAGTAGTTTACTGCTGCAATATGATCTCTCTCTGTGACCCATCATCAATCAGTGAAAGCTATCAAGAATGGGGGTCAAGTGCAGCCTCATCTATGCTGTCAAATCTACCTCTCTCCCCCTGCTAATGCTCTTATCTCTATGTTTGTAACAGAGCAGGGAGGAGGGAGGGACTTGAGCAGGGAAGAGGGTGACGTCACAGGGATTTGATTGACAGTACAAGTAGGAGTAGAGGAATGCAATCATGTCTAATTCTAATTTGTGTATCTCAGGACAGAGTGGGAAAATGAAGAAAGTAAAGACATTCTGGGGTTTGGGGGGAATTATAGAACACATGGAAGTAAAGAAAAAAAAGTTCATTTTCCCACTATAGATGCCCTTTAATCTGTGTGCCGATTTGTAATCTGTCAACTGAAGAACAAAAATACTATACTCACATGTACGGTATTATCCCCCAATAATTATGTTTCAATGGTCTTTTCTCTGTCAGAATGTAATTAAAAGCAGCAAATAAAAACAATCAACAGTGTTATAAATGTTATATATGTTTGATGGATCATTTAAAGGTAACTGTGGTCTTAATACAACTGCTCTTATTAAAAGTAACTCATACTTTCAAACATGCCTATGATGATGTCTCTAACTGTTATCAATGCAAAGTTATAGGCTTGTATAGGCTCCTGCTTTGCTCTCTGTGTTGTAAGCCAAATCCTCAAAAATCAATCTTTTCTAAAGCAAGTTACAGGCTTGCCATCTATATCTGTGCTCTCCTTTGCCTGTGAACACCTTAGGGAGAGAAAAAAAAATATTTTCAGGCTTGTAGCTAGCTTTTAAAATGATAAAGAAGTTTGGTGGAAGGGCTTCTGGTGATGCTCTTTTCCAGCAGTAGGATAAAAGTGGGCATGCTCAAGCCTGGGGCTTACTGATGATGCCACAGGTCACTTTGTAAGCAGGAAGGGACATCTTTCTACTGCTGTAAGTTTGGATAGACTGCAGCTACAAACATTATCCTGGAGTAATTTTAATGGTAGGAGCATGCTCTTTTTTTAAAAAGGGCAGATTTATGAAGACTACAGTTCCTCTTTAATGCAAATGACATGATTGATGTACTTTAGAAAATGTTTACCGGTAATATTCAAATGACAAAGAATAGAAAAATTATTGGATTATGATTAGTTTTCGGATGATTTTCCTAGATTACTAGGCATTTAGATCTAAACATTATGATCAAAGAAAATGTTTTTGTCTACCTATCCATAGATTTTGATTTTATGAGTTGATGTCTCCTTTTCCCTTGATATTACTGTACCTAAATTCACCACAGTCTAATTTATTTGTGTTCATTTATGCACACAGATCAACTGTTAGGATATTAAAATAATGTCTTTTTTTCCTTATAAAATCTTTTTGCAGTCACATCAACCTTCCCCTCAAGTAAGTACTAAAGAAACATGGTGAATGGCTGCATTGCGAAAGCCTAAATAGAATAAGCATATTATTATATTATAAATTTCTACAGATTCATACTGTCATTTTGGTACCCACATAAGTGTTACTATGAGATTTGTTACATTTTTTGAATGTGAAGTGAATATTCATTTCAGAGTTCTGTATATTATTACTATTGGGATTTTTTCAGTCTTTCTGCATTCCATTAGTTAGTTCAGAATTAATGTACATTTTTTTAAACTTAACTTTAATAGAGAATTCAGGGTATAATTTTTTTGTCTTTATCTCACTGAGTAAAGGAGAATTCATAAAGAGATAAAATGCATTAGGTCCTGAACAATTCAATGGCATGCCATGCAAGACAGACACATCTAGTAGCTTATAGAAGCTATGAAAACTAATCAAAAGGGATCAAATATAAATTATATTTTTTAATCAATAAACCATTTAAATGCGGTAAAGTTATACCATACTGGCCTATGTAGACATGTAAATCGAACGAAGATAGATAGGAACTGGTGGACTACAAGACAAAGATTGCCAAAATGTGCTTTTGATTGTGCTCCACGCATTTTTGTGTGTGTGTATAGCACAATAAAAAGCACATTTGGCAATCTTTGTGTTGTCTTGTAGTCGACCAGTTCCTACCTATCTTCGTTTGATCTACAAGTTTGGATGTGGGAGTGAAACATCGGAAGGGATCTGACGGCAGCTTGAAAATAGGCGGTATCCTAACAAATATATTGGCCTATGTAGACCCTTTTAAAGTGACACCAGGCCCAAACAACAGTTTCCGATGCTGATAAACGTTCGGAATTGGTAACGGTTGTTCTGACTGTAAAATTTCCCTCAGTCACAGTCTGCCCCCTGTACTAAAGTATAGGGAGTCGACCGCAATAATTTATAAAGGGAGAACGATCGTGACTGTGTGTACTCCCATCTGTCAAAGATGACAGACAGAATCTTAGTATAGTATAGTATTTGAGGTTGAATAAAGACATACGTCCATCCAGTCCAACCCATCCAGCAATATCCTTATTTCCTGCCTAAATATTGATCCAGAGGAAGGCAAAAAAAACCACCAAATTTATGAAGAGGGAAAAAATTCCTTCCTGACTCCAAGTGGCAATAGGAAATTTCCCTTTATCAACTCTACTTTATGAATCAATACCAGTAACTTGCAATATTTACACTACAAGAATTGTGGAAGCACTCGAATTAGGCTAATTTACAACTACATTTAGCGGAAGTGCAACTGATCTGGTCAAACATTTATACAAACATAGAAAAGATAATCAATGCACATTCCTAGGCCCCATACAATATCATATTATCTGCACACTGGCATACTTTATAAACAAAGGGGTTTTAGTATACATTACTGTGATCACATGAATGAAAAGCCTTCCAACCACGTCAAGGTAACCCCAGTCTGGAAGGTCCTAACATCTAACCTTTTCAATTTCTTTTACTTCAATTACGATTAGCAAACTTTGCATTTCTCATTCTTACACACTGGATCCATATAACAGGCTCTCTCCCTTCCCCCTCAGCCCTTTGGCTTTTTAAAATGAGGGAAGAGGCCATCCAGTGCTTTATTTTAAAGGCATAGGACCTCCCATTAAAGGGGCGTGTTGGGGGTGCTATTACCACATGGAGGCTTGACCAAGCCTCCCAAAAAATACATACAATACAAGAATTGTGGAAGCACTCGAATTAGGCTTTTGCTAATTTTGCTAATAGTTTGCTAATCGTAATTGAAGTAAAAGAAATTGAAAAGGTTAGATGTTAGGACCTTCCAGACTGGGGTTACCTTGACGTGGTTGGAAGGCTTTTCATTCATGTGATCACAGTAATGTATACTAAAACCCCTTTGTTTATAAAGTATGCCAGTGTGCAGATAATATGATATTGTATGGGGCCTAGGAATGTGCATTGATTATCTTTTCTAAACTTGCAATATTTCTTGTTTGCAGAAACTCATCCAGCTTTCTTTTGAAACTGACCAATGAACCTGCCATACACAACATCCACTGGAAGACAGTTCCATAGCTTCTTACCGTTCTTACAGTGAAAAACCCTTTCCGAACTTGAAGCCTACACCTTTTTTCTTCAAGTCTTAGGGATGTCCATGTTTCCTCTGACATACTCTATTGGTGAACAATGCCCAAGATAGTTTTTTCTATGGCCCGTTAATGTATTTATACACAGTAATCATATCCCCACGCAATCGCCTTTTCTCTAGCGTACATAATTGTAACTTATCCAGTCTCTCTTCATATTAAAACTCCCCCAATCCCCTTATTAATTTAGTTGCCCTTCTCCATATTTTTCCATTTCAAGAAGTCTTTTTTGTACACAGGATTCCAAAATTGCATTGCATATTCCAAATGAGGCCTTACCAATGCTTTGTAAAGAGGGAGAATTACATTTTCCTCCCTTGAATCTATACCTCTATTTATACAAGACAATACCATGCTGGCTCTGGCTGTTGCTGCCTTGCACTGCTTCCTACCTTTAAGTATGTTATCCACCAAAACTCCAAGATCCCTTTCCAACAGGGATTCACTTAACACAAAGCCATTTATAGTATCACAAGGATGTTTAAGTCCAAAATGCATCACCTTACATTTCTCAACATTGAATGTCATCTGCCACTTAGCAGCCACTTAGAAACCTTGCTGACAATACCCACTCCTAAATCATTAATAAATGAGAAATAAGAGCGGCCCCAACACAGAACCCTGTGGCACCACACTTAGCACTTTAGTCCATATTGATGAAGCCCCATTAACAACTACTCTCTGCATTATATTCATTAACCAATTTTCTATCCATGTAGAAATGTGCCTCCACAGACCAACAGACCTCAGCTTATACATTAGTGGCCTATGGGGGACTGTATCAAAAGCCATTGCAAAATCCAAGTATACTACATCTACTGCTATGCCAGAGTATAAATTTCTATTAACTTAAAGCCAAGCAAGTTAGTTTGACAAGATCTATTCCTCCTAAATCAATGCTGATTACTGCTTATAATGTCAGTCCTTGAAACATACTTTAGAATAGGTTCCCTTATTAAACTTTCCAATTAAAGACATACCTCTGTTATTTTTTTTAATAAAACTAGAGTACATTTTTATGCTGGGTAAGTGAGGTTCCCATACCTTTTCATATCACTGGTATTCATTATGTGGGGACACACCTGAAAATACTTCACAGGCATAAAATGAGCAGATTAAATGGTTGATTTATTCTGAAATCTTAGTTTGGATTTAGGCCATAACATTGTGGGTTTAAAACCCTTTTTTTGGCCTGTAGAGAGCAAAGTCTAGTACACAAGCCAATCTGAGACCAATCTTTCCTTTTGGCTGATCATTTTTTTGCACCCATAATTGTGGGCAATTTTTCTGACAGGTCGACCAAGAAATTGCATTGTGCTTTGGGCCAAAATATTGACGTGTCTGTAGCATTGATGAATTCCAGTTTTGAAACAAACCTGGTTTTGATCCAGAACTGATGGTTTCAAAAATCTGTGGATCAAACAGATTTTTTGAAACTCGATATCTAAACTTTTCATCGAAAATTCCTTTTTAAACTTAAAAAAATTCTATTTGAAAATCAAAAATGTCTTATCAAAAAATAAAAAATTTCTATAGAAGATTCGAAAAATGCTATCAATTTCTGATTCAGCACGGATTTTTAGATTTTTCGGAATATCAATTGGTTTCGTAGAACCGCTACCGGAGTAAAACCAGTTTTGTTTGTGTGTAACAGCCCTAAGGGAAAATGAAAAAGGAAATGCTGTTATTCATTTTATTTTTGAAATGGGAATAAAGTGTACCCTTTCAAATAACCAGTTTAAAGGACAATTACACTCAACCCCCTCCTCTGCTCCACAGAACCCAGGGTTAGGATTATACTCTGCATACTATACATGGCAGGCAGAAGAAAAGCTGGGGTGGGGAGTAATTTTAAATCAAATCAACACAGTAATTATAACATGTCACTGCATTATCATTACTCTAATGCTTTTTATGTATTTTTTTTGTATTCTATTATTTTCTATATGACTTTGGCCTAGAAGAGGACAGGTCTGATGTCCCCTCAGGTGGGTACCTATTAAAGTATTTTCTAACGTTCAAATTTATTGATTTTTTTACATACATGCAGATCTTAACTGGGGATGAATGTGTCTTTGTCTGTTTTTTACAGGAGTATGTAAATAAAATGCACAATCAATAAATTTTTGCTTGCATATGTAGTTTCTTTATTTTCTTTAATGTTTTCATAAAATACAATCTTTTATTTTGCCACACCATTAAAAATTTTTTTTTTAATTATTTTTTTGTTTTTGTAGTTCATGTTCCAGCAGCTGGGAATGCTTGTTGGCTTTGTGAGAAGCCATATCCGCCCCTACATGGATGAGATTTTTGCACTTATTAGGGTAGGTATAGACTTTTATTATATTACACATTAATGTAATGATTGCTTAGTTACAAGAAAGAGTTACCGACTCCTTTACTAAACTCAGCATAAATATGTGATTATTGCACCCTGCTTGTTTGCATCTATGATTTGTCCTACTTATGCCTGTTACCTACAATCCACCTGCTTAGGGGTGTCTTTTGCTCTTTCTTGTTCTATTGTAACTTTTACTCCTATTTCGACCTCCCCTTAATATAATATGGTGGTATATTTTTGTGTGCCCTTTTATTCTGTTTTTTTTTTTAAATCCCCTCTGTGGAGGAATGTTTTATTGCACTTCAACAGAGATAGATATACCGTAATTTAACATCAGTATTACATTTGTATAATGTACATATATCGTGAAGTTTGCAGAACATTGTGGTACATAAATTACAGTATTTACTAATATATCCGTTATTATTGATATATGTATATATATTTATATTTTTTATTGGCATATAATGCAATTCAGTACAAGATTATAGTATAGTATAGTATTTGAGGTTGAATAAAGACATATGTCCATCCAGTCCAACCCATCTAGCAATATCCTCATTTCCTGCCTAGCTTGTTGATCTAGAGGAAGGCAAAAAAAAACCACCAAATTTATGAAGGGGGAAAAAATTCCTTCCTGACTCCCAAGTGGCAATCGGAAATTTCCCTGGATCAACTCTACTTTATGAATCAATACCAGTAACTTGCAACATTCCTTGTTTGCAGAAACTCATCCAGCTTTTTTTTTTGAAACTGACCAATGAACCTGCCATAATAATGTCCACTCGAAGACCGTTCCATAGCCTTACCGTTCTCACAGTGAAAAACCCTTTCCGAACTTGAAGCCTAAACCTTTTTTCTTCAAGTCTTAAGGGATGTCCTTGTGTCCTCTGACATGTTCTATTGGTAAACAATGCCCCAGATAGTTTTGTATGGCCAGTTTATGTATTTATACACAGTAATCATATCCCCACGCAATCGCCTTTTCTGCAGTGTACATAATTGTAACTTTTCCAGTCTCTCTTCATATTCAAGCTCCCCAATCCCCTTATTAATGTAGTTGCCCTTCTCTGAACCATTTCCGTTTCAAAGATGTCCTTTTTTTACACAGGATTCCAAAATTGCACTACATATTCCAAATAAGGCCTTACCAATGCTTTGTAAAGAGGGAGAATAACATTTTTTGCTCCCTTGAATCCATACCTCTCTTTATACAAGACAATACCATGCTGGCTCTGGCTGTTGCCGCCTGGCACTGCTTGCTACCTTTAAGTTTGTTATCCACCAAAACTCCAAGATCCCTTTCCAACAGGGATTCACTTAACACAAAGCCATTTATAGTATAAGTAGCACAAGTATTTTTAAGTCCAAAATGCATCACCTTACATTTATTAACATTGAATTTCATCTGCCACTTAGCAACTCAATGTGACAATCTATCTCAATCCCCCTGCAACGATTGCACATCCTCTGAAGTTTTTAATGGTCGACAAAGTTTTGTGTCGTCAGCAAACACAGAAACCTTGCTGACAATACCCACTTCCAAATCATTAATAAATAGATTAAATAGAAGCGGCCCCAACACTGAACCCTGTGGCACCCCACTTAGCACTTTAGTCCATAATGATGAAGCTCCATTTACAACTACTCTCTGCATCTTATTCATTAAGCAATTTTCTATCCATGTACAAATGTGACTCCCCAGATCAACAGACCTCCGCTTATATATTAGTCGCCTATGGGGGACTGTATTAAAAGCCTTTGCAAAATCCAAGTAAACTACATCTATTGCTATGCCAGAGTCTAAATTTCTACTTACTTCCTCATAAAAGCCAAGCAAGTTAGTTTGACAAGATCTATTCCTCCTAAATCCATGCTGGTTACTACTTATAATGTCAGTCCTTGAAACATACTCTAGAACATGTTCCCTTATTAAACTTTCCAGGATCTTCCCCACCACTGAAGTTAAACTTACAGGCCTGTAAATAAACGGCTGTGAACAACTACCCTTTTTCAATATTGGAATAACATCAGCCTTTTTCCAATCCAGAGGCACACCTCCGGACATGAGGGAATCTGCAAAAAATAAGAAACAATGGCCTAGATAAAACTGAACTTAGCTCCCTAAGTACCCGAGGATGTATTTTATCCAGTTCAGGAGATTTATTAATATTAACCTTATTTAGTTCTTTCTGTACCATATCCTCGTTTAACCAAAGTGCACTTAAATCTTTTATACCGTGATTGCTACTATACTCTATGATATCTGTACTTAAATCTTCTATAGTGTATACAAAGGGGAAAAAAGTATTCAAGACATTATCTGTTGTATTCAATTAGATCAACTGGACTTGAAATGTAGTTCTTGAAGACGTTTCGCTAGTCATCCGACTGGAGTTTTGGTGGATAACAAACTTAAAGGTAGCAAGCAGTGCCAGGCGGCAACAGCCAGAGCCAGCATGGTATTGTCTTGTATAAAGAGAGGTATGGATTCAAGGGAGCAAAAAATGTATTCTCCTCTTACAAAGCATTGGTAAGGCCTATTTGGAATATGTAGTGCAATTTTGGAATCTGTGTAAAAAAAGGACATCTTTGAATGAAGAAATGGTTCAGAGAAGGGCAACTACATTAATAAGGGGATTGGAGCAACCCGAGGAATTGGCTCTTCTGTGCTGGGCCATACGTTGATGCAGTTGCGTATGGCCCAGCACAGAGAGAAATTCCTCGGGTCAGGACTCAGCCGTGTATCTGCATCTTAAGGATAAAGGACATACCTTTGAAGATTGTAATGTTAACATACTGGCGAAGGAACGTGACTGGTTCAAGAGAGGTGTTAAGGAGGCCATTTATGTGAAAATAAGAAAAACCAAGCCTTAATAGAGGTGGGGGGGTTCGACACCAACTGTCTGCCATGTACAATGCTGTTTTAACACCTTACTCTGGGCGTTCCTATAACACCTCTATTGCCACTACTAATCACACCCTTAACACCTGGCTGTGATATGCTAATTGGGATTTTCCAGGGACATAATTGCCACAGATTCTTGTACAAGTCATTTGAATTGAGAAAGCCAGTCGGTGACTAGCGAAACGTCTTCAAGAACTACATTTAAGTCCAGTTGATCTAATGAATACAACAAGATTACCATGACCTGGATGAATGAGAACCTTCACAAGCATATTCAAGACATTTGCTTCTCGCCATCCTCCATAACTAACTTATCCCCATTAATTAATGGTGCCACATTCTCAGTCTTCATCTTCTTACTATTAATATAGTTAAAAAAAATGTTTAGGCTTAGTGATGCTTTGTTCAGCTGTCCTAACTTCATTATTAATTTTAGCTAGTTTGATTGGTTTCTTACACTCCTTGTTACAGTTTTTATAATACCTAAAGGCCCTTTCCGTTCCCCCTGCCTAAGGAAGGGGAAGTCATATCCCCCGAAACGTTGTATGTTTTTTGCTCAATAAAACACTGAAAATGAAGTAGTGTGCTCCTCCAACTTATTTGCATTGCCATATTGCTGTGGCCCTTGAGGTGGAGGGCTGGGAGGATTGCACCTATCAATTGAAGGCCATGCCAAAAGGGGTGTGCTTGGGTGTACTCTATTGGAATTATTTGGATTCCTATACATGTGGCAGGATGCACATTGCATGGTACCGACAAAACTGTCCCTTCTAATCCACAATACCAACACAGTGACGCACAAACCTTGTTTAATTGCCCTTCTTGTTTCAATGTCCTTCTTTTTCTATGTCCATGAGATCAAGGTCCTTTACAACAAGGGACTTATACGTTCCACTCTAGTTCGTTTCACTCACAGGAAACTTCCTTTTGTTAGAGCTAAACCACAGGTCCAACCAATGTGAATCCTATTTAACTAATAGGCCCTAGGCCCCACACCAATTGGTGCAAGAGCCAGGAAGAGAGGGAAAAAACAAAACACTTATTAACCCTTCCACAACCTGTTTGTGATTACAACAGGTGCGATACTAAAACACCCCTTTAACTGGAATAAAGGAAGATTAATCTGCTTACTGCACACACAGTCCTGCACACACAGTCCTTAACACAACACAAACAATCCTTATTTTCAAACATTCAGACACACCATACAACCATCAAATGATTAAACGTCCTTCTTT
This sequence comes from Hymenochirus boettgeri, assembly GCA_019447015.1. Lineage (NCBI taxonomy): Eukaryota > Metazoa > Chordata > Amphibia > Anura > Pipidae > Hymenochirus > Hymenochirus boettgeri. Next base: position 119,845,287 of record CM033475.1, on the reverse strand, counting down.
TTCTAGGGACTTATACGTTTCACTCACAGGAAACTTCCTTTTGTTAGGTCCAAACCACCAACATTATCTAATAATGTTATTTAAGAGGGTAACAAACTTTGTCACAGTACAATATTATTTATATAAAAGATTTTTAGAAATCTAATATAGCGGTTAGGGGTGGGCAGGGATGACCTTCAACATATTTTTAAAAATTTTGTATGGTGGAGATGCCCGTTTACCCTTTCTATTTCCAAGATGCTTTTTTGTATACGGGATTCAAAAACTGCACCGCATATTCCAAATGAGGCTTTACCCTAGTGCTTTGTAAAGAGGGAGAATAATATTTTTCTCCCTTGAATCCATACCCTCTTAAAGTAACACTAAACTGGTATTTTTTTACTACATTCCATATGTTTCTATAATTCACAGGGAGGTAAGAACGCTTATTACCACCTCCCTGTGAATAATAGAATGCCCGGGGGACACTGGAATTTACCTTACCGCCACTCCACTCACAGTTCCTTCTTCACTGACAGCCGCTCTGCCCGACCAACTACCTATCTTTGGCGCATGCACGCAAATACAAAAGATAGGCACGCGATTGGGCAGCACAGCTGCCAGTGCAGAAGGAACTGCGATTGGAGAGGCGGTATGGTAAGTTCGGCTGTGTCCGACATGTGATCGCATGTCGGACATGCGATCATAGATGCAATACACTGAACTACGCCTTAACTGTTGCTGCTTGGCACTGCTTGCTACATGTAAGTTTGTTATCCTCCAGAAGTCCAAGATCCTTTTTCCAACTGAGATTCACTTAAAGGGCATGTCCACCCCAAAATAAAATCCCCAACTACTGGCCCCACATGTAGGTAGTTAATCCTTACCTCACATCCCAGCTCCATAGGGTTCTCCTGTAGACCCCCCCCAAAGTCCCAAAACTAACCACCAGGAGGTAGCAGGGCTCTGCCTGCTATCTGCCTCCGGTAGATATTTGCCATGCGTACTGCAGCCCTTCTTCTCCCCCCTCCCTCTCCCTCCGTTCTACTATCCCTCCCCTAGCTTTAAATCCTTAATATGCTGTCCCCCATGTCCCCAGCCCCAACCGCATACATTTTTTTTTCAAAAAGCTCCCCGAACTCTTACTTACCTCTCCTCTTTCCTCCGCTGTACTGAATGACAGGCAGCGCGTCCGTGATTGGCTGCGCCAGCCAATCACAGACGCGACTCGCCGGTTCCGCCCATCTGCTTGCATTCTCGCAAGCAGAGGGCCGGCAGTGCGGCGGAGGAACGAGGGGAGGTAAGTAAGAGTTTGGGGGGCTTTCTGAAAAAAAAAATTTATGCGGTTGGGGCTGGGGGACATGGGGGAGCAGCATGTTAAAAAAAATTTTTTACAGGTGGACATACCCTTTAACACAGAGCTATTTATAGTATAAGCAGCACAAGGATTTTTAAGCCCAAAATGTATCACCTTACATTTATCACACACACCAATTAGAACTTTATTCCACATTTACAAAGCTCCGTTAACAACTACTCTATATATTCAATCCATTTTCTATCCATGTACAAATGTGCCACTCAAGCCCAACAGACCTTAGTTTATTCATTAGTTGCCTATGGGGAACTGTTTCAAAAGCCTTAGCGAAATCCAAGTACATTTTACCACATCTACTGCTATGCCAGAGTTTAAATCCCTGCTCAAGTTTGTTTAAAATGATCTGTTCCTCATAAATTCATGCTAATTACTTTTTATAAGGTCAGTCCTTGTAACATACTTTATAGGTCATAAGGTCAGTTCTTGAAACATACTTTAGAACAAAGGTTTCAAACTTTCTCCAGATATTTGAAAACTACAACTTTCAGCATTCCCTGGTTACAAACTGAAACTAGGGAATGCTAGGAGTTGTTGTTTTCAAACATCTGGAGGGCTGCAAGTTTGACATCCCTGCCCTAGATATAATTTGCTCCCCTATCAAACTTTCCAGTTTCTTCCTCATCGTTAAAGTTAAATTCACAGTTAACAGGCTGTCCTCCCCCCCCTCCCTCTCCCTCCCATTTTCTTCTCCCTCCCCCTAGTGTAAATTCCCCACTATATATTATATATATTGATCCACCGGCCCTAACCGCCGTAACAGATTTCATAGAAAGTGCCCCGATAGTTACTTACCTTCCCTCTATCCTTTGGCGTTCTGAGCAGCAGAGGGCCTGGAGACTGCCGCGGAGGATAGAGGGAAGGTAAGTACATATCGGGGCACTTTTAAGGATTTTATTACAGCGGTTGTGGCTGGGGGATCAATATGTATAATATATCAAAAGTTGAAAAAAGGGCTGGACATGCCGTTTAAAGTGCCACTAGAGACCAAGAATATAATACATACAAAAAATCCAAGTACAGTCTTTAGTCCTTGTAACATACTTTAGAACAAAGGTTTCAAACTTTCTCCAGATATTTGAAAACTACAACTCTCAGCATTCCCTGGTTACAAACTGAAACCAGGGAATGCTGGGAGTTGTTGTTTTCAAACATCTGGAGGGCTGCAAGTTTGACATCCCTGCTCTAGATATAATTTGCTCCCTTATAAAACTTTCCAGTTTTATCCCCACTGCTAAAGTTAAACTCACAGTTAACAGGCTGTGAACAACTATCTTTTTTGAATATTGGAATTACAGCCTTTTTCCAATCCAAAGGCATATTTCTAAACATAAGGGAATCTGAGAAAACAAGAAGCAAAGGCCAGTATAAAACTCATCCCGAGGATGTCTTTTACCTGGTCCAGGAGCTTTATTGATTTGAAAACTTATTTAGTTGTTTCTGAACCATATCCTCACTTAACCAATGTGCAATTGCATTCTTTATACCATTAGTGCTGCTATATTCTATGCTATCTGTACTTGGATGTTCTATAGTGTATACAGAGGAAAACAACTTGTTCAAAACGTTTGCTTTATTTGCATCCTCTGTAACTGTCTTATCCCCATTGTTTATTGTCCTCATCGTATTATTTTAATATACTTGTTTAATTGTGGTTAATCTTGCTTTGTTCAGCTAAAATTAATTTTAACTAGCTTAATTGTTTTCTTACAGTCCTTGTTAGTTTGTAGTTCCTAAATGCCTGTTCTGTTTCCTTTTGACTTAAAGGACAACTTATGCCTCAGGGCCACATTGAATATGAAAGCAGATTTCCTTGATATAAAAACAGTAATCAGTGTCTCACCTCTCATTTTAAAATGGTTAAGAAATTTAACTTTCTAAGTTTGTGTTTTATTTCCCAGTGTTCCGGTATCGTACAGTGTGGTCACTGACCATTTTGTTTTTTACACATGCTCAGTCCTAAGATACTGCAGGAACTTTTTACAGTTTGTACAGTTGGTCACACCCTCTAGTAGCCTCTAGCCAATCCTTTTACAGGACAGAATAGGCAAAGGACTATGTGAGAGAGATCAGGGATGTGGCCAGTCACTGTACATACACAGTTATTAATTTGTCTTGAAGAGCCTATTTACTGTTCTTTCTATTTCATCTTCTCCTTCCGTTTTATTCTTCCGCTTTTTTGGACTGTATCTACTTCCACAGTTTTTGAGCTAGAGACATGAAATTGGTACAGACGTGCAGGGCATATAGGAGAAGTGTGCTATTACCTAGCTAAGGAATCCGCGGAAGCACTACAGTGTTATCAGCGAATTTTCCTTAGACTATATTTTTAGACTAATTTTTCCCTTAGACTATAATGGTAACAATCCTCAAATGTGGATATTTCGAGCTTTAAGAGTCATGAAATCAAAACAGTTTGTTTCATGGTCATAAACTCAAACGCTGATACCCCCAACCCCCCACACAGACACAGGTACACCCACCGACCTTCTTTTCCATTCCCATGGAAGCCATACTTAAAGGGTAACTATAGTCAAAAAAACTAATTTTGATCAATCATCAATAAAAGTAAGTTATATGGTCATACATGCAAAAACACATACCCCCAACCACACGGGTACACAAACCTACCCACCCATTCGTTCATGTGGCAGCTATCCTTAAAAGGTAAATAAAGTTTAAAAAAAAGGTAATTTTGATATATCCTCAAAATTGGTTTTAAACACAAGAAAACACATACCCAGTCAACCAGACCCCAGGTACACTTACCTACTGATCTACCCTTCCATTTCTGTGGCAGACAAATTTTGACTAATCATCAAAAAAGTTTTTTTTTTAACCCCCAACCTGACACAGGTGCATACACCTACGGATCTACTTATCCATTTCTGTGGCAGCCATAATTAAAGGGTACCAACAACATTTTTTTGATCAATAATCATAAAAGTTTGTTTTTTAACCCACAACCTGACCCAGGTACACACACCTACTGACCTACCCCTCCATTTCTGTGGCAGCCATACTTAACGGGTAACTAAAGTAAAAAAAACTAATTTTGATAAATATTTGCAAAAGTTTGTTTTTTTAACCTCCAATGTGACCCAGGTTAACACACCTACTTACTGATCTACCCTACCATTTCCATGGCAGCCATATTTAAAGGGTAACTATAGTCAAAAAATGTTTTTGATTAATCATCAACAAAGTTTGATATTTATAACCCCCAACCTGACCCAGGTACACACACCTATTGACCTATCCTTGCATTTCCGTGGCTGCATAGTTAGAGTAAATATAGTCAAAAATTTTTGACCAATAATCAAAAAAGTTAGTCTTTATAACCCCCAACCTGACACAGGTACACTTACTGACCTACCCCTCCATTACTGTGGCAGGCTTACTTAAAGGACAAATCCACCCTCATAATAACATCTTTTAAAAAGAATGGCCTCTTTAAAATATGTTGATATATTATACTTTGTCCTATGAATTCATTACTGTATGCCTGCTATGCTTCTGGATGCCTCATGGAAACTGAGCAATTTAGAAACCTGTACTGAGCCTGGGCATGCTCAGAAGAGGCAGACAGGGGATTAACATCCAGTCATTGGCTGTGATGTCAACCGTCAAATCCATAACTGACAGTTACTAACTGGAAGAACCAGGAAGCAGAAACAGGGGAAACAGGACATTGTGCAGGATTTCAGGTTAGACTTGCATATTTCAGATTTCAAACTATTACCGTTTTGAGGGGTGATTTACCTGTATGTAAGTTTTCATTTTGGGACTGGACTTGCCCTTTAAAGGGTAACTAAAGTCAAAAAAACTAATTTTGATCAATAATCAGAAAATTTATTTTTTTAAAACTTCCAACCTAACACAGGTACACACACCAACCGAACTACCCATTTATTCGTGTGGTAACCATATTTGAAGGGTAAGTATAGTCAAAAAACACATTTTGACCAATCATCAAAAAAGTTAGTCATTTATCCCCCAACCTGACACGAGAACACACACCAACTGACCTACCCATTAATTCATGTGACGGCCATATTTAAAGGGTAAGTAAAAAACACAATGTCCTTATAATTGCCATTATTCAGTTTTAAAATCAGCAGCACAAACACACATATTCTCTTCCAAAATGCGGCCTTTCAAGGCCAAATCAAAGTTTATTCTTAAACTTTCACTTTCTAATTTCATCTAGTTTTTCAAGTGGTAACATTTACTTTAATGCTATTTACTGTATTGCTATTTTACAGTTTAATGGTGTTTTTAGAGGGTATATGTTCAGATTCTGGAGTGTAAAAATTTAGGTTTAGGTCTCCTTTATAGAATTTATGATTTATGAAATTTTAAATGCCATTCTCTTCTTTACCCACTTTACATCAGAATTAAGCCATATAGGTGAGCATACTGAAAAAATGAAGTTGTGTCATCTTAATCTATAAATAAACACATATAAGTAGTACTTACTCTGAGGTGTGTGTGTTGCTGCATGCCCTCAATGCAATACTTGTTTTGCTTAGGCTCTGACCGCTGACCTGACTATTTTCCCAAATACCAACTGTCAAAACTGCATACAGCGATACAGCACACTAACTGTCAAACCAATCCAGCTACAGCAATGTTAAAACGTAAGATGTTTCAGACTGGATATCTAATGAAATAGGGCAAATAAAAAAAAAAAAAAAAAACGGTACAGTGATAGTTGGGATGAATTATAGTTTCCACTAATGAGCAATTAAAAATGTTTTTTCCAGTGTACATATCCTTTAAGAGAGATTTCTATCCAGGGAAAATGTGCTTTCCTGAAGTCTTTGTTTACCCTGTGTCCTTTCCCTTTATATAACATACATTAAATGACAATATTTCATGGTCACTATACCCTTAGCTTCCAGTTACGTTTATATCTATAATATGCTCTGTGTCGTTACCCGATCCAACAAAGTGCCTTTTTTTTTATATGTAAAGGTTTTTTGGGGGTAAAGTGACCCATTAATATTTTTAAATCTTAGGGCTAGGCCACACTGCTGCAAAAAAAGTCGGTGCGATTGCGTTTTGCGTTCTGCATTTTTAATCGCAATCGCATGCGTTTTCCTATACTTATTAAAGAAATCGTAAGAGCAAAGGCAAAAAAATCGCACATGAAATCGCATGCGATTGCATTTTTCGTTGCAGTGTGGTCGTGCCCTTAGAGATTTGGGGTGGAAGACATCCATCCTTTCTGCTCTCCCAGTTTAAAATTCTTTCTCAAATATCTGTTGAGTGTTTTGGGGGGAATTATTTTATTAACATATATAAATCATTTCTCCTTATAGGACTACTGGACAATGAACAACCCTATTCAGAGTACCATAATTCCTCTTATAGAGCAGATCGTGCTTGCATTGGGGGGAGAATTTAAGCTTTATCTTCCTCAACTTATCCCTCATATGTTGCGTGTTTTTATGCATGACAGCAGTACAGGACGCTCTGTAACTATTAAGGTAAGTAAAAAGTTCCTGTATAATTATACTGCTGAATTTTAAAGTTTAAAAAATAAATGTTAAATTGAGTGGTTTTGAATGAGTAAACCATTAAATTATAAATGCTATAGTATAGTATTTGAGGTTAAATAAAGTCATATGTCCATCCAGTCCAACCCATCTAGCAATATCCTCATTTCCTGCCTACCTGTTGATCCAGAGGAAGGAAAAAAAAAACAAAACACCAAATTTATGAAGGGGGAAAAATTTCTTCCTGATTCTAAGTGGCAATCGGAAATTTCCCTGGATCAACTCTACTTTATGTATAGTAAATCACCCCAGTTAATTAGGCCCTTATTTTTCTGTAGAAGTTAATGAGAAACTTCTGGTATTAAGCCCTAATTATTGGGACTGTTTTATTGTTTATCTTAGGCTACTTTCATAATGGCTCTGTGTTAAGTGAATCCCTGTTGGAAAGGGATCTTGGAGTTTTGGTGGATAACAAACTTAAAGGTAGCAAGCAGTGCCAGGCGGCAACAGCCAGAGCCAACATGGTATTGTCTTTTATAAAGCGAGATATGGATTCAAGGGAGGAAAATGTAATTCTCCCTCTTTACAAAGCATTGGTAAGGCCTCATTTGGAATATGCAGTGCAATTTTGGAATCCTGTGTACAAAAAGGACATCTTTGAAATGGAAATGGTTCAGAGAAGGGCAACTAAATTAATAAGGGGATTGGGGGAGCTTGAATATGAAGAGAGACTGGAAAAGTTACAATTATGTACGCTGGAGAAAAGGCGCTTGCGTGGGGATATGATTAATGTGTATAAATATATTAACGGGCCATACAATAAACTATCTGGGGCATTGTTCACCAATAGAACATGTCAAAGGACACGAGGACATCCCTTAAGACTTGAAGAAAAAAGGTTTAGGCTTCAAGCTCGGAAAGGGTTTTTCACTGTGAGAACGGTAAAGCTATGGAACTGTCTTCCAGTGGACGTTGTTATGGCAGGTTCATTGGTCATTTTCAAAAAAAAGCTGGATGAGTTTCTGCAAACAAGGAATGTTACAAGTTACTGGTATTGATACATAAAGTAGAGTTGATCCAGGGAAATTTCCGATTGCCACTTGGAGTCAGGAAGGAATTTTTTCCCCCTTCATAAATTTGGTGTTTTTTTTTTACCTTCCTCTGGATCAACAGTTAGGCAGGAAATGAGGATATTGCTAGATGGGTTGGACTGGATGGACGTATGTCTTTATTCAACCTCAAATACTATACTAAAACAAAAAAAAAAAATCCGAATGAAATCCCAAACCCACATTAATGATTTTTTTTCCTTTGCGCTTTCTGCTTTGCATTTGTATCTATAGAAAATAAAAATGTGCATTTTTGAAGACACAGCAAATGGATTTCATAAACAGTCATGTTCCTTTGCCAAGATGCACAGTGGTACTCAACACCTTACACTATCATGCTAAGGTGACCACACTCCTCCGTGGGTGGGCTATTAGTCTGCACTCCTCGACGTAAGAACAACTTTGACGATCACCGGATATAAAAAACTTTTACTTTATTCCAAACTTGTTAAAATCATATCACACAATCAAATGGGCTGTTTGACCTCATATCCGTTATACGGATATGAGGTCAAACAGCCTATGAGTAAGAGTGATTTGGACCGCTCGAAACGCGTCAGGCAGCATTTGATTGTGTGATATGATTTTAACAAGTTTGGAATAAAGTAAAAGTTTTTTATATCCGGTGATCGTCAAAGTTCTTCTTACGTCGAGGAGTGCGGACTAATAGCCCACCCACGGAGGACTGACATACTTATCTATTACACGGACCAGGCGAAGGGTCCGGGGCAGTCCAGCACCCAGACCACCAAGTTGAATGGGTGAGTCCCGATGGCGGGAGAAATTACATATGTGATATTAGAAGCGATATACCAATTTATAAGTGTAACCGCAGCACAAACTCAGGAATAAGAAGGAGTCAGCGATAGATCTGGGGTCAGGCACACCCAGATCTCCCCTTCAGCCAGAGTAAGCACAGCATTGTATAGAGTATATGTGCTAGGTTTTAGGGTGGCTAATATATCTAATATCAAGGGTCACCATTATACTGAAGCAGGTTACAACTACCAGTATTTGTTTGTACATTTGCATTTAGCAGCATTTCATGACCACACTCCTGTCCGATAACACATATGAGGGTTTAAAAAGGCATCCCACCAGCCATTACAAGAAAAAGGTCATAGACTTACTACAATAGCTTCAAAAGGATAAAGCCATTGATCGAGCAATGTATCATCGCCTCTACCCTGGTGAGGCACATTTATTTATATATGGACTCCCAAAGATACACAAGGAAGGGGCACCACTATGACCTATAGTCAGCAGCATCAACTCTGTAACATACAAGGTGGCATAATACTAAGCCAACATCTTAGGGCTATTGGTGGGAAGTTCCAAGCATCACATCCAGAACTCCCAGGATTTCACCAACAAGATTGAAGATATAGTACTCGGTACAGAAAATGTGACATCTCTCTTTACCTGTATACCCTCAAGGGAGGCTGTTGACATAGTGAGAAAACGGCTAGGCCAAGACAGCACTCTTATCAGCAGAACTGATCTTAACCCTGAACAGGTGTGTTCCCTACTGCACTTGTGCCTGGATACCACCTATTATAAATACAGGGATAAGTTCTATAAGCAAAAACATGGATCTGCTATGGGATCTCCAGTTCACCCATTGTGGCCAACCTTTACATTGAGGAATTGGAAAAACAGGCGCTTAATACCTTTAAGGGCATAGCAGCCGATGGTTGAGATGCGTGGATAACACTTGGGTTAAAATCCACCACAACGAAGTACATGCCTTCACAGAACACATGCATGCCAGAACATCAAATTTACAGGGGAAGAGGTTCAAAACAACACACTGGCTTTCTTGGACTGCTTGGTAGAAGTCAGGGAAAATGGTAAACTGGTAGTAGAGGTTTACAGAAAACCAACCCACACAGGTCAGTATTTGATGTTTGACTCCAACCACCCTTTAGATCACAAGCTGGATGTCATCAGAACCCTGCAACACAGAGCAGAGAACATCCCCACTAGCACAGAGGCAAAGGCTAAAGAAATGAAACATCTCAGAGGAGCCCTTAAAACTTGTGGATATCCAGACTGGGCCTTTGTCAAAAGAAGCAAAAGGAAAAAAAAGAACACTGTGAAGGGGAAAAGCAAGACAGGAGAAAGAATATGGTCATCCCATATGTAGCAGGGTTCTCAGAGAAATTAAGAAGAAATTAAAAAAAAAACACCGTATGCCTGTCTGCTTTAAATCAAACAACACACTGAGGCAGAAATGGTCCGAAAGACCCAATACCGAAACACATCATATACGCAGTGCAGTGCAGTGCAGTGCAGTGAAGAGTGCTCTGATTTGTATGTTGGGGAGTCCAAACAGCAACTGCATCAAGGTATGGTCCAGCACAGAAGAGCCAATTCCTCGGGTAAGGACTCAGCCAAGTACCTGCATCTTCAGGAAAAAGGACAAACCTTTGAAGATTGTAATGTTAACATATTGGCAAAGGAACATTACTAGTTCAAGAGAGGTGTTAAGGAGGCTAATTATGTGAAAATAAAGAAACCAAGCCTGAATAGAGGTGGAGGGGTTCGACACCCAACTGTCTGCCATGTACAATGCTGTTTTGACACCTTACCCTGGGCGTTACTATTACTCCTCTTAGCCACATTGCAATCACGCCTTGCATTCAGAAGGTCCTTAAAGGGCATGTCCACCACCAAAACTATAATCCCCCCAACTACGGGCCCCATCATGTAGTGTAGTTTAATCCTTACCTCACATCCCAGCTCCATATGGTTCTCCTGTAGCCCCCACCCAAAGTCCCAAAAACTGCCCACCAGGAGGATAGCAGAGTCCATATAGGACTCTGCCTCCTACCTGGCCTCCGGGAGAAGTTTGGCATGCGTACTGCAGCCCTTCTCCCCCTCCCTCTCCCTCCCTCTCAGGATTCCCTCCCCCTAGCATAAATCCCTTTAGATATAGTATTCCCCCTGGCCCCCCCAGCCCCAACCGCTACATTTTTATTTTTAGAAAGTGCCCCAAACATTACTTACCTCCCCTGCACTGAATGACCGGCAGCCGCGTCCGTGATTGGCTGCCGCTCAGCCAATCACAGATGCGACTGCCGGTCCCGCCCCTCTGCTTGCATTTTCTCGCAAGCAGAGGGCTGGCAGCGCGGTGGGGGAAAGAGGGGAGGTAAGTAGAGTTTGGGGCACTTTCTAAGAATAAAAACATAGCGGTTGGGGCTGGGGGGACAGGGGGAATACTATATTAAAAAAATTTTTAAGGGTGGACATACCCTTTAACACCTGGCTGTGGTATGTTAATTGGGACTTTCCCGGGTACTTAATTGTCAACAGATTCTTGTATGAGTCATTCTGAATTGAGAAAGCCAGTCGGATGACTAGCGAAACGTCTTCAAGAACTAAACTTTAAATGGCAAGTCCAGCCCTCAAATGAAAACTCATATACAGGTAAATCAACCCCCAAAACCCTAAACGGTAATAGTTTGAAATGTGAAATATACAAGTCTAGCCTGAAATCCTGCACAATGTCCTGTTTCTGCTTCCTGGTTCTTCCAGTTAGCAACTGTCAGTTATGGATTTGACAGTTGACACCACAGCCAATGACTGAATGTTAATCCCCTGTCTGCCTCTTCTGAGCATGCCCAGGCTCAGTACAGGTTTCTAAATTGCTCAGTTTCCATGAGGCATCCAAAAGCATAGCAGGCATACAGTAATGAATTCATAGGACAAACTATGATATATCAACATATTTTAAAGTGGCCATTCCTTCTAAAAGATGTCATTATGAGTTTGGAGTTGTCCTTTAAGTCCAGTTGTTCTAATTGAATACAACAGATATACCATGACCTGGATGAATGAGAACCTTTACAAGCAATTTATGGATGCAAAATTGCTATGGTGAGTTGCCACTGCTAGACCGTAACCTCTCTGTCAGTCCCTTCCCTGACCCTGAATACAATAAAAATTAGGCAGGCAACCAGACCCCAAAACCAATTCTGATAAAAACCCAAATTTATTGATACCAAGTTAAAAACATATTGATTACAATTTGGATACCAATTATGCAAGATGGGAATCTTACAGGCTCCACCTTCCCTGACCCTTATTGTAGGCTCTGTAACAGGGGTGCCCAACCTGCCCCGGGCTGAGGACACACTGGTGGCACGCCAGGCGTTTAACGGGTGGCTCACTAAGCACTGCCCACAACCACATTAACCAAACTCTTCCCCAGCCTACTCAGGCCCCACCCATAGTTCCCCAACATAGCACAGGTTTGCAGTTAACTGCACCAATGTAAATCAAGTTTATTTGTACTTCAACCCCTCAGTTGCAAATAGGGATGCAGCAAAAGTAACTAGATTTTTAGTTGCACTGGTGGTTAAACAACAATCCTCTTCTTAATCTATTGAAGTATTAGTATCAGTGTTGGGTGGGGAGTGGGCTAGCTGACCTAGGGGAGAAAAAACATTTTGACTCCTACAAACTATGCATGACTGACTGGATTGTTATATTCAATAGAATTTTATATTATAAATAGTACTAATAAAATATAATGGAAATCATTTTGAAGTTATGTTTAGATAAGGTTATTATAAAAATGCACACTGAATTACATTAAATTGTTAATTAAAAATATACTCATTTTTTTTAGATGCTTAATGCTATTCAGATGTTTGGGGCTAATTTGGATGATTATCTGCATCTTTTGTTACCACCTATTGTGAAGCTTTTTGATGCACCAGATTCTCCTGTTCAAGCCCGCAAGTATGTACTTAGTATTTACAAAGAGTAATATGGATAAGCTTGTAGTCATCAAAAATTTTTAAAAAAGAAAAACTCCATCAGGGCTGCATAGGTATCGCAAAAGACATCTGAGCAGCCGGCGTGACTAATTTAGTACAGTTTATAGCGGACGTTAAAGTCGTGCTGAAGTGCATATTGAATTTTGACACTAGTATTTACACGGACCTATTGTGGCTCTGTGTAAATCTCCCTGCATAAGGGTTATTAGCACTTTAGAATGCACCTTAAAGGGACACTATACTGAAAAAATGACTTTGCCTCTTTATCTATAATTGAATACATGTAAGTAGCACTTACTCTAATTTGCGTTTGTTGCTGCATGCCTTCAATACAGCAGACATTTTGTTTAGGAGCAGTATCCCCCCTCTCTCTTTTTTACGTTTCCAAAAATTTTTTGTATTTTTTAGTCATAGAAAAAAAACATCAAATAACCAATGCAAATAATACAAATGTACATTTTGTGAAAATATATATCACAGTTGCATATGTATCAAAATATATAACATGTAAAAGAAAAATAAAAGAGAAAAAAATAACAAATAAATAAAAAAAAATCAGTGCATCACATGGGTTACTGTTATTTCTAAGTTAATTAAGTTATTAGACTACATTTGTGCAAACATAAAATATCCATTGGAAATAGTCCAAAAAATAATGTATGTTACCCCATATGATATTGGTTGTAAAGAACAGTGGGGAAGACCCAGATATCCATCTCTGGTTCGACTGTTAAAACTCGACCCGCCACACGCCCCCGCACCACCCTGCCAGGGCCCTCCAAAAATGTGGCTCGAGTTTCTTATGATCTTTGTTGTGTTATTCTGAGTCCGCCGGCACCGGTCAGGGTATAGAGCCAAGGAGTCCAAGTCATCATCATTCGTTCTCATAAATCCACCATATTTTTGAAATTAACTGGAGCTCTGTGGGAGAGGATTGCTTCCATGTCGCTGCAATAAGGCTACGAGCCGCAGTGCAGAAATTATGTATGAGATTGTTGCTAGATATGGATAGCTGAGGTATATTTCTGTCGAAAAGGACCGTCCAGGGGTCTAAGGTTAAGGTGGTGTGGAGCACTTTGTAGATTACGTTTTCACATATCGTCCACACCTTTTTGGTCTTGATACAGGACCACCAGCATTGCAAGAGATAGGCCGTCGTTTGACAACCTCTGTAGCAGAGCGGAGAGGCGTTAGGGTAGATTTGAGAGATTCTGTGAGGGGACAGGTACTAGTGATGGATTATTTTTAAGTTCTTTTCCTGTAAAGTGAAGCATTTGCGTGGAGCATTTGCGAAGGGATTTGAAAATATTTGTCCACTGTGCATCCTCTAGCGTAGAGCCCAACCAGTTCTCCCACTTAGTCATGAATTTCAATTTAGGTGCATGTCTAGAGTTATTTAACAGTGTGTAAATTTGCCATATAGAATGGGGGGTACTGTTGGGTAGCCTAGCCAAGTCTTCAAATTTAGTTGGTTCCATTATGTTATGTTTCATAAAAGTTCTTTGTATGAAGTGCGTGACCTGTTGGTAACGGAACCATTCGGAAGATGGTACTTTATATTGATCCACAACCATGTCCTAGGACAATGGTTGGCCCCCTATTATTAGTTGGCCTACGCTGTCAACGTGTTGGTCTGTCCAGGCGGACCAGCCCTTTGGGTTTTGACCAGGGGGAAACTCTGGGTTGTTAAAAATGGACATCATTGGAGAGGGGGTGTTGCATAGTTTGTATAACCTCCATGTGTCGTACCAGGAGTCTGTAAAATTATCATTTTAATGCTGTTAATTCTGCCGAAAAGTGAGAGATTGTATTTAGTCCATGTTTTCATGTGCGATAGGAGTGAACGGATTAAAGGGGTGTAGTTGTTGGTATAGAGAGCAATGGGGTCAGAGCAAATTTTAATTCCTAAATATGTAAAAAAAGAAGGGACCCATATATAATCAAAATTGAGTTTTAACAGTTTTGTCATACTGGGTGGCAAATTAATGTGAAGAATGGTAGATTTGGTATTATTGATTTTGAAGCTTGAGAGTTGACTGAAATTTGAGAGTTGGGAACCCAGGTGTGGAAGCGAGGTAAGAGGGTGTTTTAATGTAAAAAGGGCATCATCTGCAAAAAGAGAAAGTTTGTATTCGGATTGACCAACTTGTATTCCCCCCTCCCTCTTTTAACCACTCCCACTTCCATCCGACCTGACTTTTTCCCCCACAATCCAACTGTCAAGCCTGCATACAGCATTCCAACTGTGAAAACCCTGTCACCATTCCAGCTACAGTAAAACTACTCACAGAAGAATAGTTTTTGAGAGCAAGGAACTTGATTGACAGCTAAAATATAAAAAGTTTTAGATTGGATAGCTAAAGAAATAGGGGGCAGATCAACAAAAAAATTATAGTGGTGGTTGGGAAGAATTATAGTTTGCAGTTATAAAATAACCTATTTTTCTGTATAGATGCCCTTCAAATGCACATGCATAAACCCACTATTGAGAACCAGCACATCCATACAAAAGATGCATTTCTAAAATAAGCTAAAGGAGAAGGAAAGCCTAAATGAACCATTCTATTACGGCTCCTGCCCCCTTGACTTGCTAGATAGCCCTTCCAAAGGCAGTGTATCCCTTGAATCGACAACTGCATGAAGGGACAAGTACAGTTAGAAAGTTAGTATTTAAACTAAGAGCTGTAATAAGTGTCTCACTCTGGGTAGTGGGGTTCATTTTGGCTTTCATTCTCTTTTAAAAGATAACTGTCGTGTGAGTTTTTTTTTAAATACTGTTAAAAAGAAATGTACTTGGGACAGGGATAGAGGACTGGTAATTCCTACCTCCCAATACAGTTTCTGTGAGGAGCACCAACCCAACCTAAAGAAAACTGATTCTGCTAGTCTTCCTCCTTGCTTCAGCACTATCTCTAATACAAGATTAGTCCAGGACCAACCTGGCAAATGAAAACTGTACACATTGTAGCTCCTAAACGAAACAATATTGTGCTCAATCCTACCTCCCTGCCCCAGGTACTTTCTATTTTTAAATAGTTGTTTTTTAAAGTATAGTTATCCTTTAAGTTTTGGGGAAAAACACTTTAATCCTTTTTTTTGTCTGTTTTTTATTATCATATTACATCTAACATAAACATAACATGAACCCCAATAAGGAAAGGAACAGGTAGAAAAAAAGAAACAAGGTAAGGAAGAAACAAATTTAAAATATGATAAGAGTGTGCTTAAAGGGGGTGTGGAGGAAGGGAACCCCTTCCTCTAAAAAAATTCTGCCTCCTTTCCAAGCTCTCTGATCTTTTTTCCCCCACATGTTTGTTGCACATATTTTAACTATTGCAGAACTTGGGTTTTAGGGGGTTATTAACCTACATACAATTTTTTTATGTTTATATAGGGATGAGCTTTCCCTTTAAACTTCATAGGCCAACCCCAGGGCATATATTTCAGCTTTTGAGAGAGAACACTGTAAAATTTAAAGGGAAACTGTGGTCCAAATATGACTTTAGGTAAATTGACAAGAATTACTTTCCTGAGTATTTTTGCAATTTACTTTCATTATTTTTCTTTACATAGTTTTGAAGATATTTACATTTATATGTGTAATATTGTAGCAGCAGCACCAGATACCCTACACTTCCTGATTCCTGTTGTGAAACCACGTGACAGTCCCTCCTTGTGTGGGAGGCATGAAAAAAAGACAAAAATGTACACAACTTACACTCTCCCTGCTGTGGGCTGTACTATGATGTTCTCCCCCACCCCTTCAGTTCTCCTTCACTGGTATTTTGACCACAGTTTCAGAACATCCCACCCCCTTTCTGATCAGTGATTTCTTTATATCTTGGGCTGTACAGCACTTACAATACAATTACAATACAATTACTACATTAATAAGTTATAATTCCATATTAGAGATGAGGGTTCCCAATAATGCTTTATGAAATGCATTTTTAGAATGCATTGCTACAGGCATTTCAATGTGGAAATATACTATATGTATGTATAGTTTATTTATAAAGTGCCACTTGGGGACGCAGCGCTGTACAATAACGAAATACAATAGTCATACAAGGGGGAACAAATACATAGATAGTTCAGTACATATATATATATATATATATATATATATATATATATATACACATATGTCCCAAATCCATTGTCCCCCTCTGCCCCAAATCCAGGGTCTCCACTTTGACACAAATCAATTCCTCTCCTCTGTCCCAAATCCAGGGCCCTCCCTCTGTCCCAAATCCAGCCCCCCCCCCCTCTATCCCAAATCCAGGGTCACCCTCTCTTTCCAAAATCCAGGGTCCTCCCTCTGTCCCAAATCCACCCCCCATGTCTGTCCCAAATCCAGTGTCCCTCCTCTGTCCCAAATCCAGGGTCCCCACTTTGACACAAATCAAGCCCCCCCCTCTGTCCCAAATCCAGGGCCCCTCCCCCCTTGTCCCAAACAACCTTGTGTAATCACTGTGTTCTGCCTCTGTATGTTTCCAGTGTTTTTCCCTCTAGTGGTGAGTCAATAGGAACAGCAGTTAGGCTTTTATTATGTAGGATATAGTATTTGTATGTTAATGGAGAAAGTCTATAGGGATTGGGGGGAAACTGCATACAAACACATACAACTCCATGCACTTGTAATCAATTTTTTTCTGTTCGGTTTTGTTAAGTTTGAATACTCACTGCACAGTAGTGCACTACAAACAACAATACAAATGTGCAAAAAAGCACTGTAGTGTAAATTTTGCCTAAAAGAGTAATCGCCTTGTTTCTTCCAATCAAAATTTTGTTGGTCTTAGTAGTTTTTCATAGGGGCAATGACTCGATTCACCAACAGATGGCAGCTCAAAGGTCAGATTTGAGTCCTTGAGTCCAAATAAATGTGTACTCTTACAATCAAATAAGTATAATTGGGTCCACACCCTCCCACTGCTCTGTGCCCTGCAGTGTATAATATATAAGACAAAAATAGAAAAAGAAAGGGACACCACGCAGAGGTGCGTTGCGTTCTCTTCCTTTTTCTATTTTTGTCAGATTAGAGTTCTGCAGGCAATCGCAAAACTATTACCCACATCTGAAATTAAACCCGCAAAACTAACCCGCACCTGCTTTGCTTGTGGGTTCCATAACTGCACCTGACCTGACCTGCAAGTAGCCAGACCTGCAATCCAACTCGCACCCAAATTAAACCTGCAAGCACACATACATCTTCTGCGTGATCCGACTGTCATCTGCAGAGACCCACACCCAACATTTAACAGATGTGCAATCCATACCCGCTACTTGTCAAGACCAGCACCTTCAGCTTTAACCCTTTAAGTGCCAGCAAAATTCACCACTTTGTGTACATTAAATAGCAGAATTTTCAGGATTTTAGACACATTTGGTTCAGTCAAGTTTCCAGTAGGAAACATTGCAGTAAATAGGGAATATTATAGATGGGGTTTTTGGCACAAAGTGTACTTTAACATGTAAACAGAATTTTGTAACTTTTCTGGAATTATGGGTAAAATATGTAAAAAATTCGCAGTGGCTCAAAAACATATACAAATCTTCCACCTGCTCTGTAATTGAACCCTGCTTTTTCACACTAAACACCCCTCTCACTTGGAAACACCCCCAACAAACTATACATTTTTGTAATCTGCATACCTTTACCTATACAACAGTGCTATTTTTTGTTCATACATACAATCTTGTAGGCGCAGTTCATAGTAGTATTTTGCAATTTCTGCAGACAAATCCCCCACTTGCATCAGTGCATGGAAAATATTTTTCAAATCTTGCTACCTTGCTTGATATTTTTGTTGCTGTGTCGTTGCCAATTTGCATAACAGAAAAAATACCGATAGCTTTAGTGCCTGCACTGGAAGCTGAGATTTTAAGTTGAAAAATGTTTTGTAGCATCAGATCGAAAGATGAATAATAAAATTCAGTTTCTGTTTTATCATGTGCCACAAGTGCCCTAGAACCTACAAGCTCTGTCCCAGCACAAGGTGCTTTCAGTTTGTAGTTTAGCAGTTGCCACGTCTCCAGTGTTTTTTTGGCACAGCTTGAAAGATAAAGCAGATTTTAAGAACTGTACATACCATGTATACATTTTCTGTACATACACCATAATGCATCACCCTGTTCCTGGTGTATTTTACAAACACCAAAGAAATCCTTGGGGAAAATAAACAATAACATAATAGAACAATAAAACACACTGTACCTTCTTGCCCCTTTTGCAGTAAATAACGATTATAACTAGAAGGAGACCTAACCTGTCCCAACACCAAAACTATTTCAGAAATAGCAAATTAACCCCAGAGCATGCCAAATCAGGGCATAGGACACCCACAAATCCAGAGAGCCTCCTAATCCTATCTATCTTGCATAGTGTACCAAAGTATGATAGCAATCAAAGCAGGGCTTCAGACATAAAGCAGGCTTGCTAGGGCACTTAGGACAAAAATACCTTGTATCTTGTCTAGTTCCCTTTTTACGGAATCCTTACAGGCTCTCTGGGGATGCTGCTTCTTAGGCGTGGGTGGAATGACATCTATAAAATGCTTTCTAATAATCTAACTACATTATCATTGCCAGGCATCTCTGGGACCCCCACTACACTGTCAAACAACAAAGCTGGAATAAGCTGCAGCTGGAACATTACGGCTGAAAAAAAGAGGGATGGAAATTACAGTGGTGGTATCCCAATAAGTTTTCAATGAATTGGCCTTTATGAGACCCATTGCAAGCATGAGGGCAAATTTTTTTTTCATTTCAGCTATTGTGGTAGGATACCATGCTTGAGCACGTGAATGTTCACCTAATTGGTGTTGGGCAATATACTGTTCGGCATATAGATTTGTATAGTGGACCACATCCTGTAGGATAGCGTCCGTCATAAATAACTGAAGTCTAGCACTTCAAAAATACTGGTGTCCACCTTCATGCCAGAGCCTGCTATAAAATCTGGAATTTGAGGGGTAAAATTACTGGAAGGCCTCCACGCAGGCTCTCCTCCAACTGCAGCACCAGCAACACTTCCATCATCTACCTCCATAGGACCAACATTACTAGTGAACGCTGGGGCTAGCCTCATCACCAGTGATACCACTACTCTTTAAAGGGGAAGTTCAGTGCAAATACATGTACTTTTCAGACAAAAGAGCAGTGTTTTTCCATCCCAATGACCTTAATCTGCCAATTCAGCATTTTGTCTGTGTATAAATAAATGCAATCGAAATACTGACTTCTTGTTTGCAGGACCCCTAGTAGAGATCGTTATGGTCTTGCCCTTGACCCAGCGTCTGTGTTGATTTAGTTGCTCAGTAGAGATCTGAGCATCTTTGACCCATCCAACAGCCAATCAGTAGAAATTACTGTTAGGAACATTCCAAGGATGTGGTGCATTCTGGGAAGAAGGACCATTAGAACCTGAAATGTCAGCTCACTAATGTCAACAGCAGGGAACAGCAAAGGGTATGAAATCAACTGATTTTTCAAAATGGGAGAGAATATGTAGAATAACTCAGAATGCATTACACAAACTAAAAATTTAACAAATATTGATAATTTTCACTGAACTGTACCTTTAAGGCTGTGACAGTGTCACTGCCAGACTCATCAGAATCTGCTAATTCTGATCCACTGGGTACATACTCAGAATTAGAAACATCACTTTCCTCTGAGCTAGACAGCATACAGTATCTAGTAACCTCAGCTAGAGAAAACCTCCTCCTAGCCATTGCATCAAAAGATAATGTAACAATTTTTGATCTAAGCAAAAGACCTAACCCCTTCAGCAAAAAAGACCTGAGGTTAACCCCTTCAGCAAAAAAGACCTAAGGTTAACACCTTCATCAAAAAAGACTTGAGGTTAACCCCTTCAGGCAAACAAGGCAAAGTTAACTAAGTAGCAATTTTTCAACTTTTGAACCTACACTTATGTATTAGAATACTAATATACTATAAAACTAAAGCTAATGAACAGTATACACAATCTAATGCCGTAAAATTCCAAATACAGAAAGAAAATAGCAAAATAACTTTACTACACAGCAAGACTGGGGGTCAGAATAATAGATCCACTAATCCTGTTATGTAATAAAGGAAATCAAGGGTAACTGAACCAAACAAACTATATAATATATATATGTTTGAAAACTAGACTCACAGCATTCCTTGGTTGCAGAATTTGTAGTTTTAAAACTTCTGAAGATAACCCAGATGTAACATGGCAACACAAACACATATGACCCGCATATGGGTTGTGTTGCAGGTTTGCTGTGCCACCCTTTTGCTGTCTTGGGGATCTTGGAAAAGCTAGTTTAACACATGCTAAAATAATCTCAAGTGTAAAAAAGGGGTCTTGACTGGGCAGTTTTAGCGAGAGTTTTTATTGACCTATTGGCACACCTATTAAACCTACATCTAAGTTCTTTATTAAATCACAAGTGTTCTCTCAAGAATTTTTTCCCAGCCAGGTGGCATGTAAAAGTACCCGGATGGGCCACCTGGCTAAAAGATCCTAGGAAGAACACTGCCCGACCTATAAATTTGGTAAACTGTGGGTACCCAACCCGATGTAGGACCCAACCAATTTAATCTCAAAGCCCCGATGTGCGGCCCCTGACCACCTTTAAGGGCAACGAATAGATTTATAGGCCTATATGTTATAACTAAAATTTATAATTCAAATTGTCACTAATTACAAGCTGTCTGCAATTAAGTGCATTTATTGTGACTCACAATGAATGCCATTAATATAAATAAGATTGCAATCAGTGCAGCCCTAAAAATTACATCAATTACTGGAGGGCTGACTGTAACACCCAGTGATTTGTGAACCGGAGGGCTTACTCTAACACTGAGTGATGGGGGTGGGGGATAAAGGTGTCCCAAATATCAACATTGATAGGGTGGGATGTCTTTATAAACAGCTAAATAAATTACAATCATGTGAGGTTGCCTCAGTTTTGATTCTTGCACTGTGCATGTCTTCTGAAGTTCATAATGAATGGAGAGGTCTGGGTAACTTCTGTGTTTCCATAGTAGTACTTTAGAAAATGCTACACCTTCTAAGAGGTTTTAACAGCATTCCACTAGCTAAATGCAAAACCACAGCGCCAACTACAGAGTTGTTGTTTTTTTACCTTTATTTTCTTTGTTTTATAGAGTGGCTCTAGAGACTGTGGATCAACTGACAGAATCATTGGATTTTACAGATTATGCATCCCGTATAATACACCCTATTGTCCGTACTCTAGATATGAGTCCAGAACTGCGCCAAACAGCCATGGATACCCTTTCATCACTGGTCTTTCAACTGGGAAAGAAGGTAATTTTCCCTAGGGAATAACTAAATATGCTCTTGAAACTTGTATGCTGTATTGCTATAATGCCTATGAATGTAATGTACAGTTGGGTAGGCTGCATTAATGAGTTTTTATTTTTATTTTTTTTTTAGAAATAATACCTGTACCAGTTGGTTAACTAACATCTATCTTTTATCTAATAGCTGCATTAAAGGGCATCTATAGTGAAAAAAACACATTGCCCTTTTGCAAAGTTAAATTCATGTACTCAGTCACTGACATAGATAGGATTAAGGTAGCACACTGTTTAAAGGGCATGTCCACCCACAAAACTATAATCCCCCACTACTGGCCCCATTGTGTAGTGTAGTTTAATCCTTACCTCACATCCCAGCTCCATGTGGTTCTCCTGTAGTCCCCCCCAAAGTCCCAAAAACTGCCCACCAGGAGGATAGCAGAGTCCATATAGGACTCTGCCTCCTACCTGGCCTCCGGGAGAAGTTTGGCATGCGTACTGCAGCCCTTCTCCCTCTCCCTCCCTCTCAGGATTCCCTCCCCCTAGTGTAAAATCTTTTAGATATATGATTCCCCCTGTCCCCCCAGCCCCAACCGCTCCATTTTTATTCTTAGAAAGTGCCCCACACTTTACTTACCTTCCCTCTTTCCCCCGCCGCAATGAACTCCCTGGAGCCGCGTCCGTGATTGGCTGCAGCTTAGCCAATCACAGACGCGACTGCCGGTCCCGCCCCTCTGCTTGCATTTTCTCGCAAGCAGAGGGCCGGCAGCGCGGCGGAGGAAAGAGGGAAGGTAAGTAAAGTTTGGGGCACTTTCTAAGAATATAAATAGAGCGGTTGGGGCTGGGGGGACAGGGGGAATCATATATTAAAAAATGGTTTTAAGGGTGGACATACCCTTTAACCATGGTGCCAGATCTGTGTGCAGCACCCCCCCTTCCCCCTCCCATCTGTTACCTCCTTCATGTCTCAACTTCAGCTAACCGACAAGCTTTTCATGTGCAGTAGGAGTTAAAAGTTCAACATTCTGAAAAACACACCTACGCACAGTGGCCAATAGAAAGCAAGCTGTCCTTAAGACAAGGAAAAAGGAGAACAGTACAGTTTACGATCTCTCTCTTTGTGACCCATCATCAATCAGTGAAGTCTATCAAAAAGGGGGGTCAAGTGCAGCCTTATATCTACCATGAAAGCTACCTCTCTCCCCCTGCTAATGCTGTTATCTCTATGTTTATTACAGAGCAGGGAGGGGGGATCACTCACAGGGATTTGATTGACAGTCCAAGTAGGAGTAGAGGAATGCAATCAGTATTCTTCTAACTGGTGTATCTCAGGACAGAGAGGGAATCTGAACAAAGTGATGACACTCTGGGGGTTGTGGGGAATTATAGAACACATGCAAAGAAAGAAAAAAAGTTCATTTTCCCATTATAGATGCCCTTTATGTAAGGTTGTTACACTATTGTTTGGCAAGTCTTGTGAGCTTAGCCTACAATTACTTACTTTTCTTCTCGGCTTCTTATGGTTGTCCTGCAGGGCCTGATCAAAGTCCAGAAAGTAAAAAGTAGGAGCTGTTTGTTTGTAATCTGGTGGCTGCTACTTCCTTATCCTCCTTGAGGACTCTGGCATGCACAGGGGAGCTCTTCCCCCTCCGGATCCCTCTGCACTGCATTCTACTTAATACACAAAATACACCGTTATAATGTAGGGGACTCCCCAACCCTAAAAACTAGGGTTGTAACTTTAAAATGAGCCCAGAAATACTTTTCCCTCTACTAACTGGCAGCCGCGTCAGCGAGCCTTAATGTCAAGCTAGCGGATCATAAATCAGTTAGCACGAAGTTAAGTGGTGAGAGGAGCACTCTTTTGTTAATGAGTCTGTATGTATCAATACCAGTAACATGCAACATTCTTTGTTTATAGAAACATCCAGGTTTTTTTTTTTTTTTTTACTTACCCAATAAACCTGCCATCACCATGTCCAATGGAAGAATGTTCCATAGTTTTACCGTACTCACAGTGAAAAATCCTTTCTGAACTTGAAGTTTAAACTCCTTTTCTTCCAGTATTAACGTGTCCTCTGACATGTTCTATTGGTAAACAATACAACAGATTATTGTGTAGCCCCATATATCCCTATGCAAGTGCCTTTTCTCTAGTGTGCATAATTGTAAGTTATCCAATCTTCCTTCATAGTCAAGTTCCCCCAGTCCCCTTGTTAATTTAGTTGCCTTTCTCTGAACCCTTTCCATTTCCAAGATGTCCTTCTTGTACACAAGATTCCCAAACTGCACCCCATATTCCAAATGTGGCCTTACCAGTGCTTTGTAAAGATGGAGAATAATGTTTTGCTCCCTTGAATCCATACCCCTCTTTATACAAGACAATATCTTTCTAGTTCTAGCTGTTTCCGCCTGGGACTGCTTGCTACACTTAAAACTTTTTGTGCTGCTTATACTATAAAAGGCACCGTGTTAAGTCCAAAATGCATCATTTTACATTTATCAACATTGAATGCCATCTGCCACTTACAGTAGCACCCCAATATGTCTATCTAGATCCACCTGCAATGATTGCACATTATCTGTAGCTTTTAATGCTTATGAAGGTTCTCATTCATCCAGGTCATGGTATATCTGTTGTATTCAGTTTGGACCTAAAGTTTAGTTTTTAATGAAGAAACCAAGCCTGAATAGAGGTTGGGGGGTTTCAACGCCAACTGTCTGCCATGTACAATGCTGTTTTAACATCTTACCCTGGGCAGTTTTTATAACACCCCTTAGCCTTAATGTGTCCACACCTTGAATTCAGAAGGTCCCTAACACCTGGCTTCATATGCTAATTGGGAGTTTCCAGGGTACTTATATTGCCAACAGATTATTGTAGAAGTTATTCTTAATTGAGAAAGCCATTCGGATGACTAGCGAAACGTCTTCAAGAACTAAACTTTAAGTTGATCTAACTGAATACAGCAGATGTAGCTTTTAACTGAATACAGCAGATGACACCTTCTCCAGACATTAGAGGTAGGTGAGGTTTTATAGCGTAGAGCAGTTACCTACATTTATTGTGGTTACATTTTACAATAAAAAATAAATACAAATGCTAATGAGTCTTAAAATCTTACAAAAATCTTGTGTGGATAAAGGTGGTAACATCCATAAAATAAAGTGCTAGTGAAAATATCTTGTGTAGTGTGTCTAAAATACTTAAAAACATAAAGAATACATATAATTTCGTTAAAAGAGGACATATTAATTCCCTTATATAATCATTTACTTAATTGCATAAAAAATTATCATCATGTATTTTTGGAGGGATATATTCCATAAAAGTAATAATAATAACAGCAACAACAATAAAAGGCCTATACATACCTAGTTATAAAAAGCATTTCAACCCCAAGTTAGTGTTTAAGCCCTTCAGTTGTAAAATCTCTAATGTGTATATCCAAAAGGACTCTTTTCTTCATAACATGTTTTTTCAATCAACACCTCTTGTTGGGATAGCAATATGGTCTCTAACCATCCCCCTAAGTTCCAAATCTTGGTTGCTTATCAACCAAAATCCAAAAAGAATCTTCACATCACTGTTATTCATTACTATCCTGCATCAAGCCATTTCTATTGATCTTAGCAATAAAAAGGTAAATAAGAAAGGATCAGAAATAAGTTTCTAGCTAAAAAACTGTCCATTTATGTATCCGTTACTAAACAGCCTGTAGCCAACAGAAAATTCTGCCCAGTTCTCTAAAATCCCAAACCCCTTCTCCTTACACCAACCTCTTAGCCACACATTAATCCTTAAAGGGTTTGTACACTGGAAAAAAATTTTTAAAAATTTGAAACTGTAATTCATCCCAACTATTACCGTTCTGTTTTTTTGTTGATCTGCCCCCTATTTCATTAGATATCCAATCTGAAACATCTTACGTTTTAGCATTTTTTTGAATGTTTGACCATTTATGAATGGTTTGACCATTGGTGTGCTATGTGCAGTTTTGAAAGTTAGTATGTGGGAAAATAGTCAGGTCAGTGGTCAGAGCCTGAGCAAAACAAGTATTGTATTGAATGCATGCAGCAACACACACACCTCAGAGTAAGTGCTACTTACATGTATTTATTTATAGATAAAGATGATGTAAAGACATGTTTTCAGTATGCATACACTTTAAGACAGGCATAGATTGACATTTTACTGGCTTTCTATAAAGATCCAGAAATGTGGGGTTTGGCACTGATAACATCACTCATCAATTGTCTGAGTAGGGATTCCTATCTTGCAATAGGTGCATGTGAAATCACTCAAGCTACTGGGAGATGTGTTTAACCTCAATATCCCAAACTAAACCCTTTAACCATGATAAAAATAGTAATATAGTAACATAGTAATTGAGGTTGAATAAAGACATACGTCCATCAAATCCAACCTATTCACTTTTTTTTTTTAACCCTTCCTAACTGTTGATCCAGAGGAAGGCAAAAAATCCCAGATTAAAAAAAAGGGGGGGGATCCTTCCTGACTCCAATTGGAAAGTATCCCATGATCAACCAGATCTACAGTAAATGTATTAATACCAGTAATTCTCAATATTTTTTAGTTTTAAAAACTTATCTAGGCCAATTTTAAAGCTATTCAATGAACTTGCCATTACCACATCTGCTGGAAGACTGTTCCACAGTTTCACCGTTCTCACTGTAAAGAAACCTTTCCTAACCTGAAGATGAAACTTCTTTTCTTCCAATCTTAAAGGATGTCCATGAGTCCTCTGATATGACCTATTTGTGAACAATGCACCAGAGAGTTTATTGTATGGCACATTAATATATTTGTATAAGGTTATCATATCCCCACGCAAACGTTGCTTCTCCAATGTAAACAGCCCTAACTTGTCTAATCTGCCTGCATATTCAAGCCCCTCCATTCCCTTTATTATTTTAGTTGCCCTTCTCTGAACTGCTTCTATTTCCAAGATGTCCCTTTTGTATATGGGATTCCAAAACTGCACCGCATATTACAAATGAGGCCTTATCAGTGCTTTGTGAAGAGGGAGAATAATATTTTTCTCTCTTGAATCTATTCCTCTCTTTATACAAGACCATATCTTGCTCTAGCCGTGGCTGTCTGGTATTGTTTGCTACAGCTAAGTCTGTTATCTGACAGAACACCCCAATCCTTTTCCATTCAGATTCACTTAACACTTAACACAGAGTTATTTATGATGTAGTTGGCACAGGGATTATTAAATCCCAAATGCATCACCTTACATTTATCAACATTGAATCTCATCTACCATTCTGCTGCCCATTTTTATAATCTATCTAGGTATGCTTGCAGCACTTGCACATCATTTGAAGTTTCCAAAGCTCTGCATAGTTTAGTGTCATCAGCAAACACAAAGACCTTGCTCTCAATGCCCCCTTCTAAGTCATTTATAAACAGATTAAAAAGAAGCGGACCGAGTTCAGAACCCTGAGGCTCTCCACTTAGAACTTGAGTCTTGAGAGATGTCCTCGTGTCCTCTGACATGTTCTATTGGTGAACAATGCCCCAGATAGTTTATTGTATTGCCCGTTAATGTATTTATACACAGTAATCATATCCCCACGCAATCGCCTTTTCTCCATAATTGTAACTTTTCCAGTCTCTCTTCATATTCAAGCTCCCCCAATCCCCTTATTAATTTAGTTGCCCTTCTCTGAGCTCTTTTCATTTCAAAGATGTCCTTTTTGGACACAGGAATCCAAAATTGCACTGCATATTCCAAATGAGGCCTTACCAATGCTTTGTAAAGAGGGAAAATTAAATTTTCCTCCCTTGAATCCATACCTCTCTTTATACAAAACAATACCATGCTGGCTCTGGCTGTTGCCACCTGCCACTGCTTGATACCTTGCTTCACCTTACATTTATCAACATTGAATCTCATCTGCCACTTAGCAGCCCAATGTGACAATCTATCCAGATCCCCCTGCAACGATTGTACATCCGCTGAAGATTTTAATGGTCAACAAAATTTTGTGTCGTCAGCAAACACAGAAACCTTCCTGACAATACCCACTTCCAAATCATTAATAAATAGATTAAATAGAAGCTGCCCCAACACAGAATCCTGTGGCACCCCACTTAGCACTTTAGTCCATAATGATGGAGTCCCATTTACAACTACTTTCTGCATCCTATTCATTAACCAATTTTCTATCCATGAACAGACCTTAGCTTATACATTAGTCGCCTATGGGGGACTGTATCAAAAGCCTTTGCAAAATCCAAGTAAACTACATCTATTGCTATGCTTACTTCCTCATAAAAGCCAAGCAAGTTAGTTTGACAAGATCTATTCCTCCTAAATCCATGCTGGTTACTACTTATAATGTCAGTCCTTGAAACATACTCTAGAACATGTTCCCTTATTAAACTTTCCAGGATTTTCCCCACCACTGAAGTTAAACTTACAGGCCTGTAATTACCTGGCTGTGAACGATTACCCTTTTTGAATATTGGAATAACATCAGCCTTTTTCCAATCCAGAGGCACACCACTGGGGACATGAGGGAATCTGCAAAAATAAGAAACAATGGTCTAGATAAAACTGAACTTAGCTCCCTAAGTACTCGAGGATGTATTTTATCCGGTCCAGGAGATTTATTAATATTAACCTTAATTAGTTCTTTCTGTACCATATCCTCGGTTAATCAAAGTGCACTTAAATCTTTTATACCATTATTGCTACTATACTCTATGATATCTGTACTTGGATCTTCTATAGTGTATACAGAGGGGGGAAAAGTATTCAAGACATTTGCTTTATCGCCATCCTCCGTAACTATCTTATCCCCATTAATTAATGGTGCCACATTCTCAGTCCTCATCTTCTTACTATTAATATACTTTAAAAAAAAATTAGGCTTAGTGATGCTTTGTTCAGCTATCCTAACTTAATTATTAATTTTAGCTAATTTGATTGCTTTCTTACACTCCTTGTTACAGTTTCTATAATCCCTAAAGGCCCTTTCTGTTTCCTCGGCCTTAAAGTTTTCAAATGCCTTTTTCTTCCTTTCCATTTGCCTCTTTACATCAGAATTCAGCCACATGGGCGCGGATTTATTTTTTTTACATTATTTCCCAAGGGTATAAATTTAGATGTGAACTGGCTTAATATACCTTTAAACACAGTCTACTTCTGTTCAGTACCTTTACCTGATAATACATTATCCCAGTTGACATTCTGAAGAGCTGCTTTTAACCTGGGAAAATTTACCTTCCCGAAATTAAAAGTTTTTGTAAACCCAGCGCACTTATCCTTTTGATAACAAAGTCCAAACGTCACTATTTCATAGTTACTATTTCCTAAGCCTCCAGTTACCATTATATCTATAATGCGCTCTATTATGTTAGATATTACCAGATCCAACAGAGCTCCTTTTCAAGTAGGAACCTCAACTACCTGTGAGAGAAAATTATCCTGCAGCAAATTCAGGAACTCATTGCCTTTTTCTGTGATGACAGTTCCACTACACCAATTTTAGGGTAATTAAAGTCCCCCATAATGAGCACACTCCCCAAACTTGCAGCCCTTGCCAACTGCATATGAAGTTGACTCACCTCCTCTCTGCTAGCATTTGGCGGCTTATAGCAGACACCAACAATGACATTACCCCCTTTCCTGTTGCCTAATTCCACCCATATTGCCTTCACTTTAACATCCATATCGCCAGTTATCTCTTTTTTAAAATTTGACTTTAATTCTTTTTTAACATAAATACATACTCCTCCCCCTTTCCTTTTTTCTCTGTCTTGCCTAAACAAGGCATATCCTTTTAAATTTACAGCCCAGTCTTGAGAACTGTTCAACCACGTTTCTGCTATACCTATTACATCATACTTTTTATTCAATACCATAATTTCCAATTCACCCATTTTGTCAGCCAGGCTTCTCGCATTTGCAAACATACATTTTAGATTATGATCCTGTAATTTATTCGTACACTTTAATACACATGCCTCCCTATCCCCTATGCTAGCCCCACCCCCCTTTCCGCCCACCACTGGCCTATCTACACCCTGCTTTCCTCCTGGGCTATCTATCCCAGTGAGACTGCTAATACCCTCCCCCCCAAACCTAGTTTAAAATCTCCTCCAACCCTCTAGCCATCTTCTCCCCTAAAACAGCCGCACCGCCATCAGTGAGGTGCAACCCATCCCTACTAAAGAGCCTGTAGCCGACAGCAATGTCTGCCCAGTTCTCAATAAACCCAAACCCTTCTTCCTTACACCACTCTCTTAGCCACACATTAATGCTCCTAAGCTCCCGCTGTCTCCCTGGCTTAGCACGTGGCTGCGGTAGTATATCTGAAAACACTACCTTGGAGGTCATTGCTTTTAACTTGGCCCCTAGCTCTCGGAAATCATGTTTAAGGACCTCACCTCCTCCTATAACTTTGTCATTGGCACCAATGTGAACCAAGACCGCCGGGTCACACCCGGCCCCACCCAGTAATCTGTCTACACGATCCACCACATGCCGAACCCTAGCACCAGGCAGGCAACACACATTTCGGCATGTAGGGTCTTGGTGGCAGATTACCCTATCTACGTTTCTTATAATGGAGTCCCCTACCACTACCACCTGCCTTGCATTCCTGATTCTTCGTTCCTCCTCCCTTGTTTCAGAGATGGCAGTCCCCTGCGTGCTCAAGGGACTAGCCCCCTCCATACACGCTAATTCCGAGGTGAAGAGACCAAAGTGAATCTGAAAAGATGAGAAACAATGGGCTAGATAGAAATGAACTAAGCTCTTTTAAAATCCGGGTATGCAATCCATCTGGTCCTGGGGCTTTATTGATATATACTTTGTCTAATTGTTTCCGTACCATATCCTCCGTCAGCCAATGTGAATACTCCTCATTGCTCCCCTGCATATTATTACAATCCCTGCTGTAAGGACTAGGATTCTCTATAGTGAAAACCGATGTAAAAAAAATGGTTTAGCAGATTAGCCTTTTTGGCATCCTCAACTACCATTTCAGCCCTATTTTTTAATGGTCCCACATTCTCAGTCCTCATTTTTTTACCATTTATATACTTAAAAAACTTTTTGGGGTTGAACTTGCTTTGTTTAACTAGCTGTATTTCATTTTCTATTTTAGCTAGTTTAATTGCTTTTTTGCACTCTTTATTACAGCTTTTATACTCCCTGTAAGACTGTTTTGTTCCCACTGATTTCAAAATTTTAAAAGCCTTATTTTTTCCATTTCCCTTTTTACGTGAGCATTAAGCCATGCAGGAGAGGACCTATTTTTTTACACTTGTTCCCTAAAGGTACAAATTTAAAAATGTAATAGTTTAGTATCCCTTTAAAAGTGGTCCACATCTGCTTAGTATCTTTACCTAATACATTATCAATATACTGGGTATATTCTGTATTTTGAAAAAATGTCTATTAGTATATTTCAGTTCAGGTTAATAGATTTCCTGTGTTGGACACAAGGACATAAACAACCATATTTTAACTTCTAGTAATGGGGCTTTGGGTGCACCTGACTTTTAGATTTGCCCCAATACGATATGCTTTCTTTTTCTATTGAAAGTTATGCTTTCATAAGGCAACATGTAGAAAGTTATTTTGGAATGCCCAGGTTACAAGGTTTTTCAGTCAACAGGTGATTTTTCTGGCACCAACAGGGATTTCTTTCTCACAGGGCAACTGTGTTTCCAGACTATGTTTATAAAAAAAAACCTTCAAAATGAACCCTTAATCGCACCTCTAGGTAAAATTTGTAAGAAGTTATTGCTGGAAAGGTTCATCGTTATTTCTTCCTGCTTGAATACGAACTGTTTTCAACCATGTGGCGAGCTTGTAGTCATGTGACCAGCTTCTGTCTGCATTAATCAACTGTCATTTTTTTAAAAAAATGTATGTACAAGTACGTCCTGTTTCCTCAAGCATTAAAGGGCAAGTCCAGCCCCAAAATGAAAACTTACATACAGGTAAATCACCCCCCCAAACCCTAAACGGTAATAGTTTGAAATCTGAAATATATAAGTCTAACCTGAAATCCTGCACAATGTCCTGTTTCCCTGTTTCTGCTTCCTGGTTCTTCCAGTTAGTAACTGTCAGTTATGGATTTGACAGTTGACATCACAGCCAATGACTGAATGTTAATCCCCTAGCTGCCACTTCTGAGCATGCTCAGGCTCAGTACCTGCTCAGTACAGGTTTCTAAATTGGTCATTTTCCATGAGGCATCCAGAAGCCTAGCGGGCATACAGTAATGAATTCATAGCACAAACTATGATATAGCAACATATTTTAAAGAGGCCATTCTTTCTAAAAGATGTTCTTATGAGGGTGGAGTTGTCCTTTAAGTCTTAACTGAGCATGCTTCTCTCCACCTGCGTCAGAGGTCAGGGAAATTCTCAATTGTAAGCAGGAAATTTTAACATTCATCACTCTATTATTTCTCACAGGCTCCAGCCATATATTTGATGCAGGGACCATTTTAAAGAAAAGATCGCAGGCTTTTATTTATCCCTAACTCTTTTTGGAGGCCACAGCTTTCCTTTAAGAATTTTCTTCTGCTTTTAGAAAAAGGTGGGCCAAGTGCCATAAGAAGTCTGAAATTAGGTTTAATGAATTCACCTGAAATGAATATTTCAACCTGGGGTTATGTCACCACCACACGTTTATGCGGTTGTACACAAACTCCTGGGATGATGTGAAACTCACACAGAAGGATGATTAAAACAAGACTAAAACAAGCTAATTTCTTAAATTAAATATTTGCAATGGGAAACACGTTTAAATAACTAAGGATGACTGACAAGTATGTTGTTTTATGTATTGCATAATGGTTCTGTCAGTGTTAGAGCTTACTAACCGGCATGTTATTAAAATGTCCACCCTTCTTAAAAAAAATGTATATAATATTCTCCCTGTCCCCCCAGCCCCAACCGCTATAGTTTTAAGTTTTAGTTCCCTCTTTCCTCCGCCGCACTGCCAGGGAAAATGCAGAGAAAATGCAAGCAGAGGGGCAGGACCGGCAGTCGCGTTTGTGATTGGCTGAGCGGCAGCCAATCACAGACGCGGCTGCCGGGAGTTCAGTGCGGCAGAGGAAAGAGGGAAGGTAAGTAATGTTTGGGGCACTTTCTGAACTTAAAACTATAGCGGTTGGGGATGGGGGGACAGGGAGAATATTATATAAAAATGTTTTTACGTTAGGGGGAGGGAATCTAAATCGGGAGGGAGAGGGAGGGGAAGGGAGGGGGAGAAGGGCTGCAGTGCGCATGCCAAACTTCTCCCGGAGGGGAGACAGGAGGCAGAGTCCTATATGGACTCTGCAGTACTCCTGGTGGGCGTTTTTTGGGACTTTAGGGGGGGATAGCAGAAGAACCAGATGGAGCTGGGATGTAAGGTAAGGATTAAACTACACTACACAATGGGGCCAGTAGTGGGGGGGATTATAGTTTTGGGGGTAAACATGCCCTTTAATGTTCACTGATCGAGCTGTAACACTGTATAAGATGGTTTTAGCGTTGTTTTAAGATATTTTACATAGTTCCAATTCAGTGAATACTGTGTCTTGAATTGTAACTAAATGCAGGTGCCTGCAGGAGGCTGCAAATTAACCTGTTTTATCTATGTGTATATAAACCACTGGAACTGTCATACGGTTCTGCTTATAAATAAGGATTCGGTTAGCTCCTGAAAAGCGTCAGGTGTGCTCATAGTTTAAACTTAGTATACAGTACAATAAAGATAAAGGACTTCACTAGCAGACTGCTAGATTAATGATTTGTGTTTGTTTCACTTCCACATAAACTTAAGAGGGTGTTGTACAAGTGTTTTGAAATTGGACTAAAAATATTTATACACTGTATCTTCATAACTATATGTATATTAAAGTGTATGTCCACCTCAATGTCCAGGTAACTGAAATAGAAGACTTCCTGTTTCTGCCCCTTCCCTGTCATCCTGGAGTACTCTGGCATGTGCAGGGGAGCTCTTTCCCCCCCTCTCTCCCACCCTCTTGATCGCAGTGTTCTCAATAGCCGCCAGCCGCGTCTGTGGTTGGCTGTCTCTAAGCCAATAACAGACGCAGTTGCCGGTCTGGCCCCTAATGATAAATGTAATACCAAATTCAGTGTAGATTACGACAACACAGAACTATAACTGTGTTCAAAAGAGCTTTATTGATCAAGAAAGACATGTGCTTTACATTCCTGGAAGTATCATTAGAGGCCCTGGCGGCAGGAACGAAGGCTGGTAAGTAAGATTCCTGGCACGTTTTAACAATTGAAACCATGCATTTAAGTTTGGGAGGGGGGTGCTTACACCTCAAAAATTTTTAAGGTGGACATACCCTTTAATAATAATAATAATAATATAGTTTGGTTGTTCTTACCATGGTTAAGCTTAGCAATTTTCATATATGCCTGTTTGTTTTATAGTACCAGATATTTATTCCAATGGTGAACAAAGTATTGTTGAAACATAGAATATTGCATCAGCGCTATGAAGTTTTGACCTGCAGAATTTTAAAGGTAAGATCAAGCATCAGTTTCTTTACTGCTTTAGGATTGTGATGTAATATAATTGTAAGCAAGTAAAAAAACATATGTAGACATGAAGATTTCCAAGCTAGTATAAACATGTACACGAAAATAAATGTGTATTTGATATTGATAAGCACATGGTAAGTTTTAATACCATTCTTGGCATTCTGCTCATTAATTCTTAAATGGCTTTTGCACAAAAATTATTTGGATTGCTTACTGTATAAGCCACATGCCACATTTCACACGCAAGTAAATGTCCCCAAACATTCTTGATTTTGCCATGTATGACGTTAACCTAATCTAGCATTTAGAGGTAGCGTGGTTTGGAAGCCCATGGAGTAGGCTGTATAATTAGGCCTCTTTCACACAAAGGCCTTTTCTGAGCGGTTCTAGATGTTTGCCACTAGAGAAACGTTACCTGTAGGGATTCTCTAGTGGCAGCCGTTTGTGGACCTCCCTTAAAACTTTCACAGAACGGCAACCTGCTGTTTGTGTAAAAAGAGTAGACCACACACACAAAAGAAGCAAGTTGCAGTACTATTTAGGGCACACCCTTTTGAGTAAATTTGAAAAAAAGAGTCCAACATATATATAGTTAAAAATCATTTTTGCGTACAAATAGGATGCCAAGAAGGCTAGAGAAATATTATCAGTGCACATAAATACCCCATTAAAAACGCATCTTGTGTCCGTTCAAGACCCAGGAAATATACATAAAATATGAAATATAGGCTGGCTGATAAACCGGTATATCACACACTCAATCACTCATACACCTGTAAATAATTGTAGAATATAACAATAGCAATATATATCACAGCAGTGTACAATACAATGGTACAATGGAGTACAATGGTAATATATTAAGAATGAACCCCACTAAAGCTAGCTGTTTAATATTCACTACATATCATATAGGGTGTAGAGACAGGGGAGAGTCGCTGAACCAGTGGCCAAACATAGTATAAGCACATATAGGTAAGCACAATGGTACAATAAGATACTCTTTCCAGCCCATCCTAAGGCCATGACAGGAGCAATTAAAAAGCTGGACTTGTTTTGTCCGTCTCACAGGACTTTCTCAACAGCGTGCATAACGTTGTGCCCTTGTTGAACACCTTAAATACTCTCTGCTTCCCATAACTGCCTATCTCCTCCACGAGGTAGAAACTGGAACTTCCGGTAGCGAGATCTCGTGAGAGAGATTACCCATAGATCATCATAGGCATTTAGCTCATGGTTCCGCGATCTTGCAGTATCAGCCAAGAGGGCAGCATACTTAGCATACTAATGGGGTATTTATGTGCACTGATAATATTTCTCTCCTTCTTTGCATCCTATTTGTATGCAAATATAAAGATTTAGGATTTTATTTTTAACTATATATATATATATATATATATATATATATATATATATATATATTGGACTCTTTTTTTCAAATGTACTCAAAAGGGTGTGCCCTAATTAGTACTGCAGCTTGCTTCTTTTCTGTTTGGTTTAATATTTAACTTTGCAGTTTAGGAGCACCCCTTCATGTATAACAATTAGTTATAATATACGCTAGTGCCAGGTCCCAATCTTTTTGGTATTTGTGTAAAAAGAAGCATTAGAGAGCCTCCATGATAACTCTTCTTTCAATGCTCTGAACTGGCTCTTAACCTTGAAGGTGTCATGGTCAAGTTTCACAGCTAAGTACTGCTATTATCTTGTTGACGTTTTCATCTTTTTTTAACAATCTTTGAAAACAAATTATTTACAGGTTGAAAAGGTTCAACATCTTTGTGATTTTAGATTAAAGGGGAACTGTGGTGTGAAAACATTCTAATTTTAAATGAATGGCCAGGTTCCTACCTTGAAAAAGAGTCGTCAGCCACCTCTCTATGTGCAGTACAGCCCAAGATACAAGGAAGTGACAGAACAGAAAGTGAGGGGGTGGGAGACTTCCAGATTCCTTTTTAATGCTCCTCACCCTCTCTGGCAGTGAGCACAGCCACACATTAAACTGTACATGGAGGTAACTGGAATTCCCTCTCTTCCCACTGTTTGACAGGCAGATCAGTCTTTGTAATCTGCCTGATACTCCCTGTCGTTGTTCTCAGCATTCTTTTACTGTGTCAAGGTAAAGTGGGCATGGCTTCATTAGGAAAGTGGGTGTGGCTTGTGGATATGGACTTTACACTGGCTGGTGAACTGGCAAATATGCCAACAATACAAACTCATAAATATAAGATGTCCACGCATACAGGATGGCACACATACATACAATAACATACAGATACACTTGCATGAGTAGATAAATGCATAGTCGGCACAAACATGCATAGTAACATAATAACATAGTAATTGAGGTTAAACAAAGACAAACGTTCATCAAATCCAACCTTTTCACCCTCCTTTTTAACCCTAACTAACAGTTGAACCAGAGGAAGGCAAAAAAAAAAAAACAGCTAAAAAAAAGGGGGAATTCCTTCTTGACTCCAAATGGCAATGAGAAAGTATCCAGAAAGTATTAGATCAACCAGAACTGCAGTGTATGTATTAATACCAGTAATTCTCAATTTTTTTTTAGTTTTAGAAACTTATGCAGGCTACTCCTAAAGCTATTCAGTGAACCTGCCATTACAACATCAGCTGGAAGACATTTAACTGTGTACTATTATTGTTAAAGTAAGGTGTAATTTTACAGCTGTTTCGGGGCCGGGAGGAAATAAAAAATGTGTGTAAAACCATAATTCCTCTTTATGAAGCTTAGGTTAAAGAGACTTTAATTAAGTAGGGACTCAAAGATTTACTACACAAGCAATATGGGAAAGACTCCTTTTTCTATAGAAACTGTTTTTTTAGAGCCACAATAAGGATGTTATATTTTCTTCTTTTAAACCATGTGGTATAGCAATAGAACCTGTCCTAAAAAATAGAAATAGATCAATACTGAACCCGAAATTTAACTTTTGATATGTGGTAGGGCATGCTCCCCCAGCCCCAACCGCATTAATATAATTGTTAGAAAGTCCCCCGATTCTTACTTACCTTCCCTCTCTCCCCTGCTGCAGTGTTCAGGCCCTCTGCTTGCATGGAATTGAAAGCAGGGGGCAGGACCGGCAGCCGCGTCCGTGATTGGCTGAGAGGCAGGGAGGGCTGCACTGAGCATGCCTCAACCTTGATGAGGTTGAGGAAGTCTCAGGCACAGCATGAGTCACACACTGCTCCTACACAGCAGTTTCCTGGACTTTGGAGGGGCACAGCAGGGGAACTATTTTGAGCAGGAATGTAAGGTAAGGATTGTTTTAAACTACTTGATGTGGCCAGTAAGGGGTTAAATTTTAGTTTTGGGGGTGGACATGCCCTTTAAATATATTCACAATATGCATCAGGTTCTACATTTTTTTTACTTGTTTCACTAAAGTCATATTGCAGTTAGCTGTAACTGATAAAAAGCAGTACATTACAAAAGATTATAGGCATGTAAACAGGGATCCCCTAGTGTGGGTTACATCAAATTAGATTTCTGGTGGGTTGCACAATGTTTATCTTCAACCTGCCTGTTTTCTACTCCCTGTGCCTTCCTGCACCAGCACAGGAGTATGTATATAGATGCTGTCTGGCTGCCTGTCTTCATTTTAAGGAGATCTGTGAAGTAAAAGGCTGCTTACTATAGAAATTTGAATTAGATTGCTTCAGTGCAGATAGTTTGTAGATATGTTGCTTTTAGTAGCTTGATATAGTAAACAGCACCTTTTGCACATCCCCTCTCCCAGATTAGTAATTAAACAAATTATAGATTTACTGCAGAATTGACAGGAATTTCTGCTTTATTGAGAGCATGCTACGCATTATTAGTTCCGACCTAGGTATCGTTCAATTAAGGAACAGTTTACAAAGTTGCCGACCTGTACTAACTGTTCTTTCTGGCAGAGCAACAAACACGAATAGTAAGCGTATGGAAACTAGTGACATGCATTACAGGAGCTATTTACAAAGCAGGAAACATTAACCTTTTCAGCATCATATCTTTTGACTCTACATTTAGAGATATAATATAATTTAGAGGAGGCATGCTGTTGAAAGTAGGCAGGCAGGGAACTCATGTGCCCTCTCTCTCGCTCTGCTCAGTGCAGCAGCTAGGTCCAGGTCACTGATAATTTATTCTGGTCTTGCAAGATTTAGTCTGGAGAACAGTAATATTTAGTGTGCTTAATTGATTTGCTGATCTATGTTTTTGTTCATTTGGGCAAATAGAATTGTGGATAAAGACAAGGAGGCCGCCCCCCCCCCCCCCCCCCAAAAAAACCCCCCAAAAAAACACCTTAGTTTAACAGAAGAAAGCATCTTATGTATTGTAAGAAATAATACACCTCTATCACAATATAATATAAGGATATAAAGTAATCTTGTATTTCCTGGCCCTGTATGAATGGTCAGGGAACTCCTCTGTGACTATTTTCTCATATTGCACTGTAAGTGGCACATTAAATTAAAGATGTGCAGCCTCAAGTCTAAAATATGCAGTAATCTTCTTTATCCTACAAATTATTTAACCCAATATTAGCAATGTCAAATTTGAATATACGGTGCATCCAGAAATTGTTCACAGTGCATCACTTTTCCCCACATTTTTTTTTGTTACTTACCCGACCGAGCGCTCACCCGATGTTCCTTCGATCCTGCTGGAACCGCTTCTCCCGATCTTACATTCGACCGACATGCGATCGCAAAATTAATGGGATTTTGCGATCACATGTCGGTCGAATGTAAGATCATGAGAAACGGTTCCGGCAGCATCGATGAACATCGCGTGAGCGCTCGGTCGGGTGAGTAAAATATTATAGATGTATGGGCACCTTAATTCCAAAAAGGATTAAATTATTTTTTTACCCACAGAATTCTACACAGAACACCCCATAATGACAATGTGAAAAAAGTTTACTTGATGTTTTGGCAAATAAATTAAAGAGAAAAGAAAAAGGAAAAAGCACTGCCTTGGCCCAATACTTTGTTGATGCACCTTTGGCTGCAATTCGGATCAATTCTGAAGTAAAGCGGGAAATAGAAAGGAAGAGAAAGGCATTTAAAACCTTTAAGTCAGAGGGAGAACGGAAAGGGCCTTTAGGGATTATACAAACTGTAACAAGGTGTGTAAGAAAGCAATCAAACTAGCTAAAATTAATAATGAAGTTGGGATAGCTGAACAAAGCATCATTAATCCTAAAAAAATAAAAAGGATGGAGATGAAGCAAATGTCCTGAATAAATGTTTTACCTCTGTATACACTATTGAAGTTCCAAGTACAGATATATTAATAATGGTATAAAAGATGCAATTGCCCTTTGGTTAACTGAGGATATGGTACAGAAACAACTAAATAAGGTTAATATTAATAAATCTCCTGGACCAGAGAAAATACATCCTCGGGTCCTTAGGGAACTAAGTTCAGTTTTATCTAGGCCATTGTTTCTTATTTTTGCAGATTCACTCAGGTCTGGATGTGTGCCTCTGGATTGGAAAAAAGCTGATGTTATTCAATATTCAAAAAAGGTAGTCGGGCCGCTTCTATTTAATTTGTTTATTAATGATTTGGAAGCGGGTTTTGTCAGCAATCTTTCTGTGTTTGCTGACGACACAAAACTTTGTCGACCATTAAAAGCTTCAGAGGAGGTGCAATCATCGCAGGCGGATCTATATAGATTATGACATTGGGCTACTAAGTGGCAGATGAGATTCAATGTTGAGAAATGTACGGTGATGCATTTTAGACTTAAAAATCCTTGTGCTGCTTATACTATAAATGGCTCTGTGTTAAGTAAATCCCTGTTGGAAAAGGATCTTGGAGCTTTGGTGGATAACAAACTTAAAGGTAGCAAGCAGTGCCAGGCAGCAACAGCTAGAGCTATCATGGTATTGTCTTGTATAAAGAGAGGTATAGATTCAAGGGAGAAGAATGTTTTTCTCCCTCTTAACAAAGCATTGGTAAGGACTCGTTTGGAATATGCTGTTCAATTTTGGAATCCTGTGTACATAAAGGACATATTTGAAATGGAAAGGGTTCTCCCAATCCCCTTATTTAACTAAATTAGGGGATTGGGAGAGCTTGAATATAAAGAGAGATTGGATAAGTTGTACTATGTACGCTAGAGAAAAGGCGCTTGCGTGGGGATATGATAACTGTGTATAAATACATTAACGGGCCATACAATAAACTATCTGGGGCATTGTTTGCCAGTAGAACATGTCAGAGGACACGCAGACACCCCTTAAGTCTTAAAGTAGTTTAAGCTTCAAGTTTGGAAAGGGTTTTTCACTGTGAGAACAGTAAATGTCTTCCAGTGGACGTTGTGATTGCGGGCTCATTGGACAGTTTCAAAAAAAGCTGGATGAGTTTCTGCAAAAAAGGAATGTTGCAAGTTACTGGTATTGATATATAAAGTAGAGCTGATCCAGGTATATTTCCGATTGCCACTTGGAGTCGGGAAGGTATTTTTTCCCTCTTCATAAATTTGGTGGGTTTTTTTTTTTTGCCTTCCTCTGGATCAACTGTTAGGCAGGTAATGAAGATATTGCTAGATGGGTTTGACTGGATGGACGTATGTCTTTAATCAACCTCAAATACTATACTATACTAATTACCTTTAGTGTTTTTGAATATGATGTCACAAGCTTGGCACGCCTATCCTTGTGCAGTTTTGCCCATTCCTCTTTTCAGCACCTCTTAAACTTCATCAGGTTGGATGGGATGTGTCGGTGCACAGCCGTTTTAAGATCTCTCCCGAGTTGTTCAATCTGGAGACTCCTGAGAAAATGGCAAGAATGGCACCTACAATTAACAGTAGAAGAAAATCAATGGAATACAGCCTATGAAACCCCATTTAAATTATCTAAATGTACTACCCATTGGAAAACTAACAGAAAAATATTATATAGAATGCATATAACACCATACCTTAAAGCAAAATGTTATCAAGGCAAATCTTCAGAATGCTGGAGATCATGCAATAACACAGGAACACTCCTCCACATATGGTGGAATTGCCCTAAAATAAAAAAAAATATGATCTCAAATATATTTCATATAAACTTCACCATAACTCCTCAACTTAATATAGCATAACTTAATATAGGAATAAGGAATAATGGAATATAGGAATAATGGAATTACCATATAAGCAACAATTATATTTCACATACTCATACACAATCCTTGATAGTCCAAAAATGGAAAACACCAAAAATACCTACAATAAAAGAAACACAAATTATCATATCTAAAAATATGCAGTATTAAAAAATGTTTTACAATTTTGTAGGATTCTATAAAAAATGGGAATGGTGGTAGACAGACCCTTTGTCTATGTGCTAAACAAACTATACAAAAAAATGGACAAATCAGAACAAATAGTTAAAAAGATTTGAGAAACAAGATGCAGTAACAATATACAATGTGTTTTATATTGCTCTATGAACAATGAAAAATGTTGAACATCTGCTCCCCACCCGATATTGTAACCTTCCCCAAAAGCTATGTTATGATACCAATATTACCCCATTTTCTTCTTCTGTGTTTTTTTTATATTCATGGATATGATATGTATAAGACTACAACTATATACTGTATATATGTACCATTGTACAATAAAAATCAATGTTAAAAAAACATACTGCTGCCCATTTTGATAATCTATCTAGCTCAGCTTGCAGCAATTGCACACCATTTGAAGTTTCCAAAGCTCTACATAGTTTAGTGTCATCAGCAAACACTGAGACCTTGCTCTCAATGCCCCCTTCTAAGTCATTTATGAACAGATTAAAAAGAAGTGGCCCCAGTAAG
Source organism: Hymenochirus boettgeri (assembly GCA_019447015.1). Lineage (NCBI taxonomy): Eukaryota > Metazoa > Chordata > Amphibia > Anura > Pipidae > Hymenochirus > Hymenochirus boettgeri. The sequence goes on along the minus strand of CM033475.1, from coordinate 119,802,837 downwards.
GAACCCTGAGGCACTCCGCTTAGAACTTTAGCCCACATAGATGTAGCCCCATTGACCATCACTCTTTGTTTGCTATCCAATAACCAATTCTCTATCCATGTACAAATGTTTTTTTCTTGGCCAACAGTCCTCAGTTTATACATTAGTCACCTATGTGGTACAGTATCAAAAGCTTTAGCAAAATCCAAGTATACCACATCCACTGCTGTGCCTGAATCTAAATTCTTCATAAAAACCAAGTAAATTTGTCTGTCACGATCTATTTCTCATAGATCCATGCTGACTACTACTAATAAGATCAGTTCTAGAGACAAAGTCAAGGATATGATCCTGTAACAAAGTTTCCATCAGCTTGCCTACCACTGATATTAGGCTTACAGATCTATAGTTACCAGGTTGGAAACGACTACCTTTTTTAAATATTGGTATTACATTGGCTTTTTTCCAATCCAGCGGCACATTACCAGACAAAAGTTAATCTAAAAAGATAAGAAACAGTTGTCTAGATAAAACTGAACTAAGCTCTCTTAAGATCCGAGGATCTGGTCCTGGGGCTTTATTAATATTAACTTTGTCTAATTGTTTCCGCCCCATATCCTCTGTCAGCCAGAGTGAATATTCCTCATTTGTACTCTTCATATTATTACAGTCCATACTATAAGGACTATGATTCTCTAAAGTGTATACAGAGGGAAAAAATGGTTTAGCACATTAGCCTTCTTGGCATCCTCTATAACCATCTCAGCCCCATTATTTAATGGTCCTACATTCTCAGTCCTAATCTTTTTTCTATTGATATGTTTAAAAAAACTTGCTTTGTTCTGCTATCCGTATTTCATTTTCTATATTAGCTAGTTTAATTGCTTTCTTGCACTCATTATTACAGCTTTTATACTCCCTGTATACCTGTTTGGTTCCCTCCGATTTCAAAATTTTAAAAGCCTTTTTTTTTTCTTTCCATTTCCCTTTTTACCTGGGCATTAAGCCAGGCAGGAGAGGACCTAATTTTTTTACACTTGTTCATAAAGTTATAAATTTAGAAATGTAATGGTTTAACATCCCTTTAAAAGCAGTCCACTTCTGCTCCATTTCCTTATCTAGGAACAAATCCCCTCAGTCTATGAGTTGGAATGATTCCTTTAACAACATAAAATTAGCATTCCTAAAGTTATAACTTTTTGTTAACCCTATGAACATTATTAAGGTGACATTTGTAATTTATAGAATACTTGATAATTAACCCACTAAATTATAGGTATGTTAAAATGTTGTTTTTAAATGTTTTTAATATTTAAAGAACGGTATACTGAAAAAAAAATACTTGGCAATTTAAAAAGAGAGTTCAGTGGAAAATATCATTATTTTTAAAATTCTCAGTTAGTATTATACAGACCTAAATATTCTACATATTATTTTCCATTTTGAAAAATCAGTTGATTTCATACCCTTTTCTGCTTTTCCCTTCTGTTGACATTAGTGAGCTGCCATTTCAGGTTCTAACAGTCCATCTTCTTCCCAGGATGCACCACTTCCTTGGAATGTAATTTCTACTAATTGGCTGTTGGATGGGTCAAACATGCTCAGATCGCTACTGAGCAACTTAATCAACCCATTCTAAAGTCATTGGGATGGAAAAATACTGCTCTTTTTTCTTAAAACCATATGTATTTGCACTGAACTTTAAAGAATAATTCCAAAGGAAAACGTACTGCCTTTTCTCACTCTCCTTCCTTCTGTTTTTTTTCCTGCCGAGTGCACCAATCACAGACTCTGTAATGCATACCCACTTCCTCTGTGGCAGCCTACTTCCACAATTCTGAATAGTACTCCAGCGTACAGGTGCATTTTAGAGCAGCCTTTAGTAGCTGGCCAATGTTGATATTAGCATCTTCATTGCTATGCAGATCTCAATGCCAAACTACAGAGCACAGTGCCAGCCCTGATTTTCTTCACTCCCCTGTGATGTTTTGCACAGAGAAATTTACTTTTTTCCAGGAGCAATTTTTATTCTATATTTCTAAAACTCTAACCTACAGGGATACACTCTTTCTGATGAGGAAGAAGATCCATTGATTTATCAACACAGAGCACAAAGAGGGAACCTGGGGGAGACTTTTGCCAGTGGCCCTCTGGATGCAGGCCCAATGAAAAAGTTGCATGTTAGCACTACCAACTTGCAGAAGGTACGTATAGTGACATATTTCTTGAATCAAGACTAATCCCAATAAAAAACTTTCAGCAAACGTATTTACTTTACTAGGCATGGGGTGCTGCACGGAGAGTCTCCAAGGATGATTGGCTGGAGTGGCTAAGACGACTTAGTGTTGAATTGTTAAAGGATTCTTCTTCACCTGCCTTGCGTTCCTGTTGGTCCTTAGCCCAGGCATATAATCCTTTGGCTAGGTGAGTCTTAAATAATTTGGCAGCGTGGGTTAAGTCCATATAAAAAAAGCACTAAATCAACTAATCATTTTCATTTTTTTAAACTGTTCACAGAGACCTATTTAATGCAGCATTTCTCTCATGCTGGTCTGAGCTGAATGAGGATCAACAGGATGAGCTTATCCGCAGTATTGAGCTTGCGTTAACTGCTCAGGATATTGCAGAGGTCACGCAAACACTTCTCAATTTGGCAGAGTTTATGGAACATAGTGACAAGGTATTATCTTAGAAGGGACCAAAAAGATATGCCCTGCTCTCCATTATCTTTAACTAGGAAACTGCAAAAAGATGTATATGATAGCAAGGCACTAGTGTAAATATAGTTAGGTAAAAAAAAGTTAAACATTTAAATATTAATTTGTTAAGAAATGTTCACATATCGATGTCCAGTCTTGTTTTTATTTATTATATATAATAAATATCTAAGATCTAGGTGTCAAAGCTAGCAGCTAAAGTACAATAAGTACTGTTGCAAATAATGGTAGAGCAAAGATTTATAGAGTAAATCAAAAGAGTGTGCTTAGGGACACTTAAATCACCATTATTGAACCATATTTCTAATGAATATAGGCACTCACCCTGCTAAATGCTTATAAGTCGTAAGGACAAAATTATCATAATGGTCGTAAGGTCAGTCGTGGTTAAAACATAAGAGCTTTATTCAAATATCCATAAACACTAAAAACATACAGGGTTATTCAATAAAAGTTCTTATCCTTTAAAATGGTGCTAATTTTGTTTTTAAACGATAAGAAATTTTATTGAATAACCCTTATAGTTACTCAAAACACTAATACATAATAAACCAAGACATATATTAAAAACAGTAGTTGGTACCCATAAAAGTCTAAACAGTGTAAGTAAGTTTTGAGTAACTATGTTTTTTGTGTTTATGGATATTTGAATAAAGCTCTTACGTTTTACCCCCCACTAACCTTACGACAGTTATGGTCATTTTGTCCTTATGACATAAGCATTTAGCAGGGTGAGTGCCTATATCCATTAGGAATATGGTTCAATAATGGTACTTTAAGTGTCCCTAAGTACATTTGTTTGATTTACTCTTGTTTTTATTTATCCCTGGAAAAGAAACTGATTTAATTGCAGGAAAACAAAAAAATAGCCTTGTTTTTCTCATTAAGCAAAAGATAATAACAAAAATGTGTATTGTTACTGATAAAAAGGTTAGGACACTTTACCCCCTAATAGTTAATGTAACCCCCTTTGGCTAAATTAACTACAGTGAGATTCTTCTTGTAGCCAGCTACCAGTTTCTGGCATTGGTCTGAGAAAAGTTTTCCCGTCACCTCAGTGCAGAATTTTGAGATTAAAATCTGGGTTTTGACTCCAGGAATATGCATTTTTTTTAGCTTTGATTCAGTCTATGGTGGATTTACTGGTATGCTTTGGTTCATTGTTGTGCAGGGTCCAGTTGTGCTTCCAAGTTTTTTCTATTGTTTTAGTTATATTACTTACCGTAAATCTTCCAATATTGTTAAAATTGAGATTTAATATCCATATGTCCAAGAATGTTACAAAAACGCATTGAGAAAGCTCCCGACAGAATGTCAAGAATTGAAACAAATCCTCAGCTTTTTTTATTCTAGTATATTCTCTAAATAGACTCCTTTTTCTATAGAAAGATGACGATCGGACTGGTAGCTATGACGCTTTTCAAAATATTTTACCAAATATTTGATTTTTGGTATTAATGTTGTATGGAAACACCTTCCCCTGAAGTATAATTTTTTTTTTTAAATTTGACTTCTCCTTTTGATTAATTAAAGGGTATGTCCACCCTTCAGAATTTTTTTTTTAACAAACATTGCCCCTGTCCCCCCAGCCCCAACCGCTAGGTTTGTAATATCAGAAAATGCCCAGAACTTTACTTACCTTCCCTCTTGCCTCTGCTGCACTGCTGGCCCTCTGCTTGCGAGAAAATGCAAGCAGAGGGGCGGGACCAGCGGTCGCGTCTGTGATTGGCTGAGCTGCAGCCAATCATGGACGCGGCTGCCGGGAGTTCAGTGCAGCGGGGGCAAGAGGGAAGGTATGTAATGTTCTGGGCATTTTCTGATATTACAAACATAGCGGTTGGGGCTGGGGGGACAGGGGCAATGTTTGCTAAAAAGGGTTTTACACTAGGGGGAGAGAATCCAAATCAGGAGGGAGGGGGAGAAGGGCTGCAGTACGCATGCCAAACTTCTCCCGGAGGCCAGGTAGGAGGCAGAGTCCTATGTGGACTCTGCTATCCTCCTGGTGGGCAGTTTTTGGGACTTTGGGGGGGGACTACAGGATAACCATATGGAGCTGGGATGTGAGGTAAGGATTAAACTACACTACATGATGGGGCCAGTAGTGGGGAGGATTATAGTTTTGGGGGTGGACATGCCCTTTAAAGATGTTTTACTGTCTATGAACTGTCAACAGTAATTCTACACATACCAGACATAAAAAGAGAGTTCTCAAACATCTAATCTGACGATTAACTAATGTGAATTTAGTAGAAAACAAACGAGTATAAATTATAAATATGTGTGGGCCACTCATAAATTACCTTTTTTTGCATTAAAATATAATCTAATTGCAGTGTTAACCACTGCAAATTGCTATTGTAGCTGGTAAGAGTTTGTTTTTTAAATTTTAATAAAATACTTATAGGTGTATTTTCTCTGTTTGCTGTTGCAAGTTAAACATTTTGAAAAGTTAATGTTATTGGTAATTGGGAAAACTGTTTTCCTTAAGCAATTTAGATTATTAGAGAATCTGGAATATTGACAATTGTGTGTGCAATTACAAGCTCTCAATGAAAGAACTTCTACTGAAGATCTTGTGCAATACTTTGTCATATTTCCTTAATGGAGCAGTGTGTCAGCTCTGATTCGAAAGCAAACAGGATGAACTTGTCGAGGCCCTAGATGACACAAACGGACTTAGAGAATGTTCTGGCCCGAAAAGAGAGGCTATTGCTACATATAGAAGACCTATCCATGATCGATTACTGATATAAACTTTTGAAACAAACAGATCATCAAAAAAATGGCAATAACTCTCAAACGATTAAATCCCCATCCCCCATTAAAATGAACTATGTATTATGTAAATTGTGTGAAAAGATTTTTTAAGTTATGCTGTCAGTTAAAAAATGTAGTAGAAATTATAGCATAGTATTTGAGGTTGAATAAAGACATATGTACATCCAGTCAAACCCATATAGCAATACCCACATTTCCTGCCTAACTGTTCATCTAGGGGAAGGCAAAAAAAAAAAAAAAACTACCAAATTTATGAAGGGGAAAAAATGTGACAATCAGAAATATGCCTGGATCAACTCTACTTTATATATGTAAGATTAGAATTTAGTAACATGATGTTACCTTTGAAAATGGTCAAAAGTATGTAAGAAACTAAAGAACTCCAGTATGAAACCTTAAAGGGAAAGTCCAAAACTAACTTTTTATATTTATTTGGCCCAAATAAGTGCTCCAAAACAAACTTTACAGCATGTAAATCGGTCCAGTGGTTCAAAAGTTACAGACCTTTGTAGCTGGCTTAATCCTGCAGCATGGACTAATACAGTGATGGACAGAGACAGGTTACATTACCTTGCCTCTGTTCTTTTCATGTTCTTGAGCATGTCTGTTAGCATCCAGCAGTGAGAACAGAGGAAGTTGCATCAGTAATGGTCTGACCCCTGGATCCCTGGATTTTCCCTCTCAACCAATCACAGCTGTAAAGTTATGTGTACTGAAGAAATCCAGGATCAACAGCTGCAGCCAGCCAGCCCAGAGAGAGAGATAGAGAGAGAGACACACAAACACAGGCAAGAATTTTTTTTTTTTCTAAGCTGCAGCTCGGGGTCATCTAAAGTGGAAGTGGAGAGGAAGTGCAGCCTGATATATATCTCAAAGGTCTGTAACTTTTGAACCACTGGACCGATTTACATGCTGTAAAGTTTGTTTTGGAGCACTTATTTGGGCCAAATAAATATAAAAAGTTAGTTTTGGGGGTGGACTTGCCCTTTAAAATAGTAAATGCAATTAACGTTTCTGCATCTGCGTCAGCATTTATATAAAGATGCAATTTAAATATCTGTTTCTTTGTTAGACTTTTTAAATTGTTCTAAATTGTTGTATTTGTTCTATCATGTAGAACATGGTGTAATTCTTTAACCAGTTTCATGTTTTTTTACAGGGACCTCTGCCACTAAGAGATGACAATGGTGTTGTCCTCCTTGGAGAAAGGGCATCCAAATGTAGGGCATATGCAAAAGCTCTTCACTATAAAGAACTGGAATTTCAAAAAGGACCAACCCCTGCAATTCTAGAGTCTCTTATCAGGTAGGAAAGGAATGTACACTTGCAAGACCTAATGGTAATATTGAAAATCAATATAACATTCAGTAGTTACTAACTGCCTAAATACCCTTAAATGCACTATTGTGGAAACCGGGGGGCTAGGAGAGGGGTTGGTTTTTTTCCCTGGAAATCAAAATTGCCTGTTAGGCAGGAAATATGGGTATTGCTGAGTAGTTGAAATAGGTCTACTCAATCTCAAAAAGTATATTATACTAGGGTGGGATATCTGTACAGTCGATATAAAAACTTTACACTCCCTACAAAATGGTATGGTTTTGTAAAGAAATAATGAAAAAGAAAGGCAAATCAGAACATGTTCCATCTTTATTGTTATATAACCAACTGTACAAAAAAGACTAACGGTCGATTAGTGTGCTCAGTTTTGCTGTATTGGTGTCCTCTTATAGTTGAACATAACCAAACTTTTTTATTGTACTTGACACTGTAAACAGTATATAACACCATTACTAAAGGTAATTACATAATGGGCAGAAACATTTAGACTCTGGTCAAATGTCGGTTACCTTCCCCCCAACCCCAAATGATATATTCAGCACTTTATTAGATCCATTACTTACCAGATATTTAAGGATAATTATTGCCTCTTTCCTCGCAAATAAACTCACTTTATGCTGTCAATCAAGACTGTAGCTGCCAACATAGCAACCAATAATTGACTGCTGGTTCCTCGGCTGTCTCCACTGCACATGCTCAAGCTTTTAAAAAGCTTTGTAGACAGAGTGTGGAGGCAGAAACCTTTTCCAGAACAGAAAAGATCTTATTAAATATCTGTTTACCAATGCATTTAAAGGGGAACTGTGGTCTCCAAACAAGTTTATTTTAAATGAAAGGCCAGGTTCTTACTTTTAAAATGAGAAATCAGCACACCCGACCCCTGACCAACAATCCACTGTGGTCTCCATGTTGGCTGGTAAGAGATGCAGAGGGGGTGGGAGATGGGGAAGCAGGAGGAAGAGAAACAGGCCCTCCAGATACACCAAGCCCCTGACCCACTCTCCCCATCAGATAATTCATTCATCCACAGCTCCTGACCCAGACCCTGTTTCCAAGACCATAAAAGTCATGCATAGCTAATCACAACAATACAGGGCTCCACACACTCACTCACCACCCTGATTAAGGAAGTAAAGTCTGACTTTTCACTGCTGTGCCAAGACATGCATACATTCAGACAGCGGGTGAGTGAGCCCAAAATATAACATCTAGAACACTCTGTTCTTCCTATTGAACAAGCTTCTACAGATCTATCGAGATAACTTAAAGCTGCATTACTTAAACTTGACAAACTAGAAAAACAACCACGCAGACAAAACCTGAGGTTTATTGGCTTTTCAGAAGGTGCAATAGGACAAGACACAGTCAGGGCGATGCACAAAGCGCAGCTATCGGCAACCCGGTGCAAACAGCCCGGCGATGTTAAATGCTGATAACGGCGCTCGGAACATTGCTACCTGACGCTTTTCCATTCTGGCACTTTTAACGCAAGCTATTGGCTGGCATTTAAAGTGCTGCAATAGAGTGCCGATTTCGACAAAAAGAGTCCCAACTAGCCACAACTTTCTCAGCAGTGGAGGCCACATAAGTAACTAGCCCTACACAGAAAATAAGAATGATTGTACACTAGCAAGATCTTTATAAAACAATATTTTAATTGAAAAGGTACATAGAAAATTATTATTTTATAAACAGCGCTATTTTTAACATGGGAACCAATCGGCTAGGTTATTCGCTTGAATCATCCATGGTTCAATGGGTCAAAACAATGTACCATCCATCTAGTCAAATCCACTCAATAATACAAAACACTATACACAACAAAATGCAATGCTACTCAGACTCAGCTTGATCAATACCTAACGAATTCCAATATTCAAATACTATCCAGCCAAGACAGGGATACATTAGATGCTGAAATTACTTTAACTGAACTACAGAACGCACCAGGTCCAGATGGCCGCCCTGTGTATAAAAAAATATAATAAACACCTTCTACCTCAGCTTCTGTCAACTGTTCGAGCTGCTTATGCTAGAGACTCCCTAGCACCCAGCATGTTTGAGGCCCATATTACACTGCTATTCAAACCTGACAAGGACCCATATGATTATGGGTCTTATAGACCCATTTCGCTACTAAATATAGATTACAAACTCCTGGCCAATGTGCTGGCAAATACACTACAAAAAATACATTCTTACAATAATACATACCGATCAAACGAGTTTTATGTCGGGAAAGTCTACTTCCATCAATATTAGGAAAACACTAATACACACGCAAATTGATCATGACAGCTCAGGCTCCAGACTTATGCTTTCTTTAGATGCCCAAGAAGCATTTGATTCTATAGAGTGGACATACCTATGGGTCTGTCTACAAAAATGTGTTTTTGGCCCTCAATTTTTAAAACGGATTAAGCTCTTATACAAATACCTTTCTGTTGCAATCTATATCAATGGAGCCTGCTCCTTTCCATTTTCCTTGGGAATAGGAATGAGACAGGGTTGCCACCTGTCTCCTTACCTATTTGCAATTGCCCTGGAGACATTGGCTATTCGACTTTGTTCCTCCGTTATTATACAGGCTTGACTTTGGGAGCCCACACACCTCTGCTTAGTCTATACGCGGAGGATCTAATGTTATACCTAGCAGACCCGGTAGACTCGCATAACTTTGCATATAATATCATAATGAGTGTGGCCCTTGCTTATAAATTTCCCCATTGACCAACCTACTCATTTTAATTAGAAATACTATTATAAGAATTTAAGTACTTAGGAATAATAATTACCAAAAAAACCTTATATATACCTTCAAGGAAATATATTCTCTCTCCTAGACTTAGTTAAGCAGTTTCCAATAAACTTATCGGACATATTAAAGGGCATGTCCACCCCCAAAACTATAATCCGCCCACTAATGGCCCCATCATGTAGTGTAATAAAATCCTTACCTCACATCCCAGCTCCATAAGGTTCTCCTGTAGTCCCCCCCTAAAGTCCCAAAAACTGCCCACCAGGAGGATAGCAAAGTCCACATAGGACTCTGCCTCCTATCTGGCCTCCAGGAGAAGTTTGGCATGCGTACTGCAGCCCTCCTCCCTCTCCCTCCCGTTTTGCGATCCCTCCCCCTACCATAAAAACCCTTGCTCATATAATAGAATATCAACCCCCAGCCCCAACCGCAAAAAAATTATTTTAAGAAAGTCCACAGAACTCTACTTACCTTCGCTCTCTCCTCCGGCATTCTGAGAAGCCGGCATCCGCGTCCGTGATTGGCTGCCTCTCAGCCTATCACGGACACGGCTGCCGGTCCCGCCCCCTGCTTGCAGTGTCTTGCAAGCAGAAGGCCGGGCGTAGGAGGAGAGAGGAAAGGTAAGTAAAGATCTGGGCACTTTCTTAAAACTATTTTATAGCGGTTGGGGCTGGGGGAAGATATTCTATTATATGGGAAAATTTGTTTATAAGGGTGGACATGCCCTTTAATCTAATAAAAATTATTATTCTCCTGAAACTCCTATACTGTCTCAATCGGTCCTTACCTGCCTTGGGTCCCTCGGCAGCCAGACAGAATTTAAAAGCAGGGAAAGGAGAAGACCTGCTGGATTTTTGTTCCCATACCAGCTTCCAGATCTTTCCTGTTTATCACCTGTCCCAGTACAATGTTCCTGTGCCTTGTTCCTGTGCTTTGTTCCTGTGCTACGGCTCCTTTTCATTCTTCCTGTGCCACTGCGGCTCTACTGTCTTCCTCGACTCGTCACTTGCAGGTACTGGGGACCGCAACCTGGTGTGACTCTGCAGCGCAACATCCCCACCGTCTGGGGCTCTGGTGAAAACCTGTTCACACATAGACCCTGCGCCCCAGTGCCTGTTGTTACTTATTGGTCTCCACCAAGGAATCAAGTAAATCTTGACATAACCTCTAGCTATGGATTATAGTGAAGACAAAGTACTTCTTACGTTGGGTCAACAACCGAGGCTGTTCGTCTCTCTGCGTGGGTCTGCAGCAACTTCAAGCCCGTATAGATTCTGTCCAGGCTAGACGAACTCCACTTCTTTCCGATCAGCCATCTAGCAGTGTCTCTGTCTCTTGCTGTCCGACAATGCAAACCGTATCTTCATCTACCTGACAGGTTCAGTGGTGACCGTGCATGGTTCCGGGCTTTTCATCACAGCTTCCGAATGTTAGTTCTGTTACATTGGGCACTTCCGTGTTATAATCGGCACGCTACTATGTAGTAGCGCGCCTATTATAGGGATATTCTTTACATTTCGGCCTCATAGGAATTAACAGGAGGGATGGGTTATATCACTGATTAACAACTATTCTCCATTAAAGCTGCTTTCGAAGAATGGCGTTACTTTCTGGAAGGGGCAGTTCACCCAGTTTTAGTCTATACGGTCTGTAAGAATTGAGAGTATCACAAAACAGCTCAACAATTAAAACCCAGACAAGCTAGATGTGCACTGTCCTTTGCCCATTTTAATTATCATGTAACATACCGCTCTGGTTCAAAGAATGGTTAGCCTGATGCTCTTTCCCGGATATTTACTTCTGATCTCCCTGAAGATCATACTCCTTAAACTATTCTCAACCAGCACCATTTTCTTCTTATGGAATCTGAAAACCTTGGCTGTATCCACTCTAGCCCTGTTTCTCCTTCTGTTCAGAATTCCCTGGGATTAACAGCTCGAGGTGGCCTTCTATTCTATAAGGATAAAATCTTTGTCCCTGAAAACCTCTGTTAGCAGGTGCACCCACAATCATCCTCCTGCAGGTCACTTTGGCTCCAAATGAACTATGGAACTTGCCTCCTCACAATTCTCATGGCCAAACCTGCACAAGGACTATAAAGGCTATGTTCTTACTTGTGACACTTGTTTACAAATCAAGTCTCTTCACAGTAAACCTGCTGGATTACTTCTGCACTTATGCCCTCCTAGGTGCCCATGAATACATATTTCTGTAGACTTAATTGTCGAACTCCCTTTGGTGCAAGCATTGGACACTATAATAGTAATGGTGGACAGATTTTTTGTAGATGACATTCCTCTTGCTGGGCTTCCATTTTCCTCGAAATTATCATCGGTTTTCATCAAAGAGGTTCTGGACTAACCTTTTTAAAAACCTTCAATCATACTTTGCCACTCTTTCGCATAGCATCTTCAGACCAATGGCCAAACAGTGAGGAAGAATCAGAGCAATACATCCGATGTTTCTCGACTGCTGTGCAAGATAATTGGCCTTCTCTTCTCCCAATAGCAGAGTTTGCCTAAAACAACTCTGTCCGTTTATCTATTTTGTTTACTCTTTTTCAAGTCAATTATGACTTCCACCCTAGTTTCATTACAATTCAACTAATTCTTCAACTTCTTCTACTCCTGCAGTTCAAGAATTAATGGACTAGATCAACCAGTGTCAAGATCAGGTTCATGTGAATCTTGAGAAGACTCGGCAGACTCAGAAAAAAAAGTTTAAATGCAAGAGAGCTTATTCCATTGGAGAGCTATCTTTCCACAGCCAATTTAAGGGTACGCTGTCACTCTAAGAAACTAGGGACCAAGTTTTAGTGGTCCATTTCCAATTATTGGAAAGATTAATGAAGTCACCTACAAGCTTAAATTACCTCCTACCCTCAGAATTCGACCTGTCTTTTACGTTTCTCTCTCTCAAACTCACCCCATCGGGGGTCCGACTTCCTCCAGTAGGCTCGCCAGTCATCGTAGATGGTCAGGAGGAATTTGAGATTGAGTCAATCCTGGATGTTCGCAGTAGAGGAAGGGGTCTGCAGTTACTCATTAAATTGAAGAATTTTGAAGTGGAAGAAAACTCTTTGGAACCAGCAAGGAACCTTCCTCCTCATCTGATTCAAGACTTCTTTAAGACTCACCCAGAGAAGTCTTTTTTGAAATTCATTCTGAGGACTCCCTTAAGGGGAGGCAATGTCACGATCGGTCCTCGTCTGCCTTGGATCCCTCGGCGGACGGACGTCCTGTGGGTGAGCGTGTGGGTGTTCTGGCAAGGCTGTATACAAAAAGGACATCTTTGAAATGGAAAGGGTTCAGAGAAGGGCAACTTAATTAATAAGGGGATTGGGGGAGCTTGAATATGAAGACAAACAGGAAAAGTTACAATTATGTACGCTGGAGAAAAGGCGCTTGCGTGGGGATATGATTACTGTGTATAAATACATTAACGGGCCATACAATAAACTATCTAGGGCATTGTTCACCAATAGAACACGTCAAAGGACACAAGGAAAAGACTTGAAGAAAAAAGGTTTAGGATTCAAGCTCGGAAAGGGTTTTTCACTGTGAGAACGATAAAGCTATGGAACTGTCTTCCAGTGGATGTTGTTATGGCAGGTTCATTGGTCAGTTTTAAAAAAAAAAGGCTGGATGAGTTTCTGCAAACAAGGAATGTTGCAAGTTACTGGTATTGATACATAAAGTAGAGTTGATCCAGGGAAATTTCCGATTGTCACTTGGAGTCAGGAAGGAATTTTTTCCCCTTCATAAATTTGGTGTTTTTTTTTTTTGCAAAAGTAATAACAACACAAATGACTGTCATTGTTATTTTATTGAAATAACATTGATGTACAATGCATATTATGGCAAATTGTTACATTAGAATATCTGTTGTATTCAATTAGATCAACTGGACTTGAAATGTAGTTCTTGATCTAATTGAATACAACAGATATACCATGACCTGGATGAATGAGAACCTTCACAAGCACGTTACATTAGAATGTTTATTATAAAATTCACAGTTTAAAAAGAAAGGCAGCATTGAGAGCAAGATCTCTGTGTTTGCTGACACTAAACTATGCAGAGCTTTGGAAACATCAAGCTGACCTAGATATATTATCAAAATGGGCAGTAGAATGGCAGCTGAGATTCAATGTTGATAAATGCAAGGTGATGCATTTAAGGTTTAGCAATTCTGGTGCCACCTACACCATAAATAACTTGTGTTAAAAGAGAACTAAACTTACATTTTTAAAAACCTAACTTGAAAGTTTTTCTCCCAGGAACACCTATACATTGTAAGATTCTTCTCTAGTAAGCAGCTTTTAGTCAACGTAAGAAATAGATTTTGTGATTTAGGTTTCCATGTTGTTGCCAGTACAACCCCTAGCCCATGAAGCCCCCTGACTCCAGTATTCACTGTCTCTATGCACAGAGTGTTTTCTATACAGATGTCTCCACACCAATATGGAATCCCTGATAAGACTTTGAAAGCTTCTTGTTACCCTGCTGTTTATTTACAGTAAGTGTGACTTGCTGGTAAATAAACTGCAGGGTAAAAAGCTGCTTTCAAAGTCATATCAGGGACTTACATATCCCTTTTTTTTATTATTCTTTTCCAAGTGAAAGATAAAGTTTCCAAATATACGTGTATTTTCTGCTTATTCAGTGTTGGCGCACTGGGTAAGTCACTGGGTTTAAAAAATACGCAGTTCAGAAGGTCACAAGTTCAATACCCCTGATATACCTTTTTTTTGTTTCTATTAAATTCCATGCAAAGATAAAGCTTCTAATTGTACCTAGGCTTTCAGCTTATTCAGGTTTAGACACATACAGTTCAGAAGGTCATGAGTTTGAATCCCAAAGCTTAGCTTTATTTTTTGTTTCCATTATGTTCTTAGAACAATATTCTACATGTACCAATGGTTTATATAGTGTCTCTGTTAGCCTAGAGGGAAGAGCTCTGCTTTTAGCAAGACAGAGTAAATGTATAAGCTGCAGGTTCTATTCCCCAGACTTAATTTATTTTTGCTAAAATTTAAGTATTCTGTTTCTTACATCCATGCTATCTTTGAAATACATTGCAAAGATTACTTTTCTTTTTGTATTGAAAGTAAAGGATTATATCGTTGTTTGGACAGGAGCCTTGAATGTGTTTGAAAGCATAAAACTAAAATCCCTGTTCTGTGTCAGGGAGAGGGAGGATCTCTGTGCTATAATGTGATTGGCTGTCCGCTTCTAGGAAGCAATCCTGCAACTTCCTTGTTTTGATATGTTGAGCACTACAGAGCATGTACCTGTACACAGACACTTAGCTGGGGGCTAACCCAGCTAAGGTGGATTGTGGGAGCTGACCCCTAGTACTCACAGGTTATTTTTATAAATCACCCAATGGCCACACCAAAGGGAGAGGTGAGACAGCTTGTTGTATGTTTGTGAATGTGCTCTGTCTATAGGGATGTTGTCTGGAGACTTTAGTTCCCCTTTAAGTGAATCTCGATTGAAAAAAGATTTGGGGGTTCTGGTAGACGACAGACTTAGCTCTAGAGCTAGCAAGATATTGTTTTGTATAAAGAGGGGAATAGATTCAAGAGAAAAAAACATTATTCTCCCAATTTACAAGGCACTGGTAAGGCCTCATTTGGAATATGCAGTGCCGTTTTGGAATCCCATATACAAAAGGGACATCTTGGAAATGGAAGCAGTTCAGAGAAGGGCAAGTAAAATAATAAAGGGAATGGAGGGGCTTGACTATTCCAGAACAAAGATGCAAACAAGGGAGCACACTATAAGTGTAAATTCAATAATTTATTGTGAACAACACACGACGTTTCGGGACAGCAATGAGGAAGGGACATTGCTGTCCCGAAACGTTGTGTGTTGTTCACAATAAATTATTGAATTTACACTTATAGTGTGCTCCCTTGTTTGCATCTTTGTTCTGGAATTATTTAAGCTCGTGGGGTAGAGAGCTGAGGGATAGCATCTATCGATTGTCTGGCAGCAAGCCAACAGCAGTCCGTCTTGGACTGAAAGTATTTGTACATCGCAGCTGCTATTGGATACATTTGTTACACTGGGATTACCGATGGTTGGATACGAAGTTACTGCTCCCTTATTTAGATTCTTCAGATGATGTTGAAGTGCTGGTAGGGGGACGCCCCACCGACACTTAGCTGTGGCTGGTTTAGGTGTTGGTTATTTATGTTTTAATGTCTGTGGGGATACAGTTGAGGGAGGTAGGTGTGGGTTTATTCATTTGTAGCATTGTTTTTGACCATATTTATGATACACTGCTGTGAATAAAGGTTGTTAATTTTAATATTTATTTGGTGTGTACAGCTTGTTGCAGCTCTCTAGGGATACTTTTTAGCCGGGAGTGTCTTTGCTCCGGTATGCTCTATTTGGTTAGGGAAAGGATCATTTAAATATATTTTAAAAATGCACTGAAATCTCTGTTCTATGTCAGAGGGAGGGATGATCTCTGAGCTGTAACATCATTGTCTTTCAGCTTCTAGGAAGCAAGGCTTTCAGCTTTTAGGAAGCAAGGCTGCAGCTTCATGTAAAGTGTATTGTGTACACTTTGCTGGGTGTTCCCAGCTAAGGGCACACTGGGGCTGACACCTAGTACTGAGACATTAATTTCATAAATCACCCAGAAGCCACAGCAACGGGTGAGTTGAGATACAGCTTTTTGTATCTTTGTGAATGTGTACTTTCTATTGGGGCAATGTTGTCTGGAGACTTTAGTTCACCTTTTATTAAATCCATGCATGCTTTATATACTCATAGCTGAAATTATTTTTTATCAGTTTGCACCTTTTTCCTTTTTTGGTCCCATCTGGTAAAATGTACAGTGTTGCATTCCGGATCCTATACAAATTAAAACATACATACATGTTTCATTAAAGGTTCTCTGTGCCCTATTTAGAATTTATAGAAACATTACATAAAGGGGAACTGTGGTCTAAAAATGATAGATAGGTAAATTGATAGGAATTGCTCTCCTTAATTTTTGCAATTTATTTTCATTGTTTATTTTGCATAGTTTTGAAGATATTTACATTTTTGTGTGTGAAATGACAGCAGCATCACCAGGTCCCCTGCACTTCCTGCTTCCTGCTCTGAAACCATGTCAGTGGATGACAGTCAATCTGCCCTGTGTCTCCTCCTCCCCTTGCAGCCTTTCTCCTCTTGCTAGCCCCCATGGTCCCTCCCACTCATGGACCCTCCATTTGTAGGCCCCCCATGGCCCCTTACCATACAGCCCCATTTAGCCCTGCCCACTCATGGGGGCATAAGTGTGAGAACTCTGCCTGAAAAGGCTGTTTTCACATAGTAGGAGAGTAGTGCTGTAGATTCCCTTACCTTCTTTGTGGGGATCTTCACGCATTGTGGGAATCTTCACACATCAGGGGAGGGGGAGGCACTTCCTGTCTCCTGTCCTGTCACTGAAGACTGAGGCTGTGCTCACCAGCGGCGAGATGGAGGAGCAGCCTTAGGAATGTCACATTTCAGCCTCCCACCCATTAACTTTCTGGTCAGTAATTTCTTTATATCTTGGGCTGTGGAGCTATTGAAATGCCCATGTTAGTATACATTATTCCTAATTCTATATCCTACTATAAATATTCAGAAAAGTTTGTTTTTTTAAACTCTTAATCTATTGCATTGTTTGATCCCTTTCATCTACGGTAAACATATTCTGTCAGTCTAAAAAATAGACTGACAGAATAAAATTCCAAGCTAAAAGGGTCTCTATAAAATGAATGCAGCCTTTACACAATGTGTCCATTAATATCTCCTTTTGTGTAAAATGAATTAATTGCAAAGTTTTAAATTGAAATAGTTGCAAATTGTTTGATAACCACTTCATTGTTTTATAATTGTTATGCAGAGAAACTCTACATCATATTTTTCTAATAACCGCACCATTTATTGTATTTATCAAAGTATGTTACAAAAGTATGTTTGGATATTTAACAATGACATCTCCTTTCCAGCTTTAATGAAGAAAAAAAAATAGAATCAGATACAATTGATTCAAATAGCATTATTTGTACAAATATTATTCAGAATTTGCTAGCGAATAACACATTTGCTTTAGAAACACTAGTTGATGGTTTTATTTTTTATTTTTAGTGGTATTCCCAGTGTTACTTCTTCTGTATATATTCTAAATGTTAATTTTTAATTTATTTTTTCCATTTCACCTCTTTCAAAATGTAGAATATCAGTAACTTTTGTGAAAAGAAAAGATTTGCAATATTTTGCTCAGATTCTAGATTAAACGTCTACTTTCCATACAGTGTATGGATTGGGCAGCCTAGAGAAAAAGAGACCAATTACTTAATCTTAACATCATTTAACAATGTAAATATTCAGATAATTATGCATCTTAGTACATTGAGTTGTGATGGAATATGCATTAGATTCCTTAGCAAGTCAAAAAGTCATGTATTACTCTTCATGGTTGGAAGTCTTGAGGTCGGATTTTCATTTCAACCCTTTTCAGTGAATAAGATGACCCATGCCAGCCATACCAGCTAATGCCATCTGAATGTTTGTTATGGTCTCCATTACGGTAGAAAATACCATTGAGATTAGAATCAGTGCAACAGTTGTACCAATATCCACCTAAATTAATGAAAGCAATGGTTATTCCACTATATTTTTATTACCTTCATTTAAAATAAATTCAAATATATGCTTTAAAATAACTTCTAATCAGTGTAGCCAGTGACTAATAGAATATGTATTTAAAGGAAAACTAAAATTTAAAACCATGCTGACTCCCATAGTTTTGTAACTTTTTTCAGACTTAAATTGCAATCCAAAGAGGTAGGGTATCCTAATCCCTATCCCACCTCTCTGGCTGGGTTAATTTATGAGCCAGGATCTGTCAAAGTTTCCCTCATGCAGAGGCTGACAGCTCATTGTTCCCCAATGTGAATATCTCTCATAATAGTCACAATTTGAAGTGAGTGGTGAGCTTTCACCCTGTGCACGAGCAGGCCAGTTCAGTGCTTTTATATGCGTCCCCCAGGTAGGTAGAAATAGGACCTCCCTGGGCTAGGCATTCTCGAGGGCAGAACGTTTGTTTTTGGCCATAGTTTCGCTAAAATCTTTGAATGCTTCTTATGTCACCATCCCAGTGTACATAGAAGTTTTCTGACTTGTCAAAGAGCTTGATCATGTTGTCACACAATTGCAGAAGGAAGGAAGCTGATGTGTCTACAAATGCATTTGCTAAGAAGGTAAGATTTTAAAGGGCATTTCCACCCCAAAACTAAAATTTTACCCCATGTTGGCCCCACTGTGTATTTTAAAAAAAATCCTTTCCTTTATCCTCTTCTCTAAATGGTTCTTATGCAGTGGCTGTCTAAAGCCCAGGAAACTGAAGAGTAGGAGTAGGAGCCTGCCTGCCTGTGAAAAGGTTTCTGCTTCTTCTCTGTCCTCCCTAAGGATTCTGGCCAATTCCCCCCCTCCCTCCATCCAGATCCATCGCGCTGCACTTTTAGGTTTCCATTAAAATCCTTTTGCTGTAGTGTTGCTTCCCCCTTCCAACCCTAACCGCATTGTGTATTTGTAAAAGAAAGTCTCCGCACAAACTTACTTTCCAGACTCGGCTAAATCAATAGCCGGCAGCTATTGGGGGCTTGGCAAACAGCCGCATCAGTGATTGGCTGAGAGTTTGCCAATCACAGACGCGGCTGCTGGCCAAGCCTTCAATGCAATTTTAGGGTGTACATACCCTTTTGTTGCAACTCCTATTTTTACAGTTTTAGTGTGAATCACAGGTTAGCAAACCCTTTTATTTATTAGACCTCCATCGTCCTGCAACGTCCTGTAAAACACCCAGGCTGATTACTTTGCGACCAAAGTTACATGTGAAACATCAATTGCAAAGCATAATCTGTCCGAGAATGCTGCAAGTTAAGAAAACTGTTTCTAGGTTTTTTATGGGGAGTGTTTCAGACTAGAAATATAATTTAATTTACCTTTCCTTAATCCTGCACAGTCATCAAGGCACTTGTCATTGTCCTTGTCCTTGGTACTGAATGCAGTGTTATTGTGATAGCGAAGAGAATCTCTGCCAGCATTTCCACTATAACTTCCTAGGAAGAGACGGTAGCTATTCTGCTCATCACTGACTGAGAACTGAGAATATTCTGCATACTTTACTTGTCCTTCCCAATCCTAAAAATACAGAAATAGATTAAAGACAATAAAGTAAAATGTGTATGAATGTTGGTAATTGTAAATATTGTTTGTTATAGAAACAGAACAAGTACTAATGTTTATTGAACTAGTAACCTCTAACTCGACTCTTAGGACAGTGGGCCTTTGAGTTAAACGATAGATGTGCTCATTTCCTAGCCAGAAATCTCCACGAATGTTACCAAAGCCATCACGATACTGCTTCCATTCTCGATTGAATGAAGTCAGGCCAATTTTTCTTCTTTGGATTAATGTCCAGCCTCCTCCTTGTGTTTCCATATCACAGAACACCTTTAATTAAATAGAGCCTTAGTAACCAAATAAAACAGCAAAACATAAGTAAACTGTAGAATTCATTTTGTGTTAATTTCTTTAACCTCAATCTCTGGACTTCGAAGAAAATCATCTGCAGGTAGGTTATAAACACCAGATATCCTGTAGTTCTTTTGGAAAAGTGATGAGCAATCATATGCAGCATCTGTGTAATAATGCATTAATAATTAGATTTAAAAAATAAGTAGGTCTCTATTATTCATTATTTCATCTTGGAGCATACTAGGAATGTCGGATACAGTGTCATTAAGTGTCATCTTTTGCTTCCTTAATGACATCTTTTGCTTCCTTCCTCTTGAAAAGCAACTTTTGAAGAGGAAGGAATGCATTAGTTTCAGAGTTTAAAAAGTTAGGAAAATGTGTTTTAGGTTCTCTCCTTTGATGAAGATGTTCACCTACAAATGTAATTTTGAAGAATTGTAGGCAAGCCTCAGAACGCAAAACGCAAAAATGTATTGTATATCTATAGCCTATAGTTATACAATTCTTCAACTCTATATATGTGATGACCACAGGGGACGAGGTGGAGTAGACGAGGCCCATTAAGAAAAGAGAAAATTAAGTGAGTAGCTGCATTTGCTTCTTGTGACTATTGATATAAGCAATTTTACAAATGCAGTTTACTTGCAGTAGTTTTTAAGCATACACCTTAAAATTATTCTTGTTTAGCTAGTCCATGGTTGCGTCTGACAATGGTGTACAGAAAAACATTTTGAATGTGAGAGGTTGTGAAGGTTCTCATTCATCAAGGTCATAGTATATCTGTTGTATTCAGTTAGATCAACTGGACTTTAGTTCTTGAAGACGTTTTGCTAGCCATCCGACTGGCTTTCTCAATTCAGAATGAATTGAGAATTCAGAATCTGTTGGCATTTATGTACCCTGGAAAGTCTCAATTAGCATATCACAGCCAGGTGTTAAGGACCTTCTGAATGCAAGGCTTGATTGCATTGTGGCTAAGAGGTGTTATAGGAATGCCCAGGGTAAGGTGTCAAAACAGCATTGTACATGGCAGCCAGTTGGTTTCGACCCACGCACACACACACACACACACACCTCTATTCAGACTTTGTTTCTTTATTTTCACATAAATGGCCTCCTTGACACCTCTCTTGAACCAGTCACATTCCTTTGCCAATATGTTAACATTAACAATCTTCAAAGGTATGTCCTTTTTCCTTAAGGTGCAGGTATACAGCTGAGTCCTGACACGAGGATTCAACACCAACTGTCTGCCATGTGCAATGCTGTTTTGACACCTTACCCTAGGCGTTCCTATAACATCAGTTGATCTAACTGAATACAACAGGTATACTTAATTTGCATTATTTGTATTATGTTAATAACTTAAACGGCTTCCTTAATATTATATTGTCTTTAGTTTAAAGAACTTCATAGTTGCTAGTTAATACCATATGTGCCAGTTTCAAACTAGATGGTTACAGGACTATATTCAAAATAATTTAAAAGCCACAAAAATAGCAGTTTTCGAACATTTAGTATCAACAGCATTTAAGCATTTGTAGAGAATATTTAAAAACAACCTCTGGTATAATGAAACTATAATTCTAGCTGAATTGTTACCCTAGTCATACCATTCAGGACAAACTCCCTCTGCCAGCTTCTGTCATTGGGACCTGATGTCATGCTACTACAATAATAATTAATAATAATTATTGCGGACAGAATCCAGCAAAGTGAAATATGAATAGATAAGTAGCTAATAGGAATATTAACCCTCTAAACCACACACCTCACTTGTTTAATGATTTGACCTAGAAAACTTGAAAAAAAATCTCTTTGCAATGCAGCTGTCGCCCTTCAGTGCAACAAAACCAGGCAATATTTATATATAGATAGATAGATGTGCATAGATGTATTATATAGATATGATTAAGTTTGCAAAACTTACACAGCTGCTGCAAAATCGCCAGTTTATTTTTAATGTCAGGCATAGTTTGACACTTTATTTTATAAATATGATTTTAAAAAGTTAATTTAACTGTAATATTGTTTTTTATGTTAATTGAAGAGACACTAAATGCAATTTATAAAGTTGCTGGCAGGGGGATCTCTTAATTCACAGGAAGGTAGAATAGCTTATCTTTACCCCTCCTATGTGCAATAGAACTTTGCAGGTGTGTGAAGCTGTACCGATTTATTTCTATACCTACCTCCCTGTGAATTTTAGATCCCCGTGCCATCTACTTAAATGCTATATACACTATGTATGTACTTCAATCTATAAATTAATACATAAAACAACAGATAACCGAGCTACTCATTGATGATAGTTGCAAAAGAATTGTCCACATTTTATTCACCCATAGTGCAAGACAAAAAGGCAATGTTACGGGCAGTACTCCATCCTTTCACTTCCTGAAACTTTGCCTCTTTGTCTTGCACTAAGGGTAATAAAATGTAAACAATTCTTTAGCAACTATCAGTGAGTATCTCAGTTATTTGTTGTTGTATGTATATTTTTGGCTGGGAGCAGTGCAGCCAACACTGGGATACTCCATTACAGAGGGAGTTTTGTAACAACCCAATTGTGACATTTATAAATTAATACATGTAAGTAGAGATGTCCGAACTTCACAAAATCCGGTCTGCTCGAGGATCCGCGAATTTTCGAAAAAATTCGAAAATTCGAAAATCCACGAGCGGACCCATTAAAATGAAAAATTCCCTTGAAATTACTAGATTTTTCGTATTTTCGAAAATTTTCGAAATTACGGGTTTTCGAGAACTAGTATTTTCGAAAAAAATGAACTAGTATTTTCGAAAAAAATGCGAGTAATCCTCGTAATTTCAAAAATTTTTGAAAATACGTATTTATGAAAATAAGAGAAATCCTTGCATTTTCGAAAATTTTCGAAATTACGTGTTTTTCCCGTATTTTCGAAGATATGTCGTTCGCGAACGGGATAAATCCGCGACGGATCCGGGTTCGGATCCGCGAATCGGCCATCCCTACATGTAAGTAGCACTCACACTGTCACAGTGAGGTTTTTGTGTTGCTGCATGACTTCAACCCAGTACTTGTTTTATTCAGGCTCAGTAGCCAAACACCCACCCCCTCCCAGACTAGCTGACTTTCTGTGATGGCAAGCATATATCCGCATGTAAAAAAAATCCTTATTTTAGAGTCAAAAAAACATTTTTTTTTATTTTATCTGTTGTAAATGAAGTTCTTTCTGACTTTAAAGCCCAATACTCTTTAATTTCTAAAAGTTTAAACTAATTCTGTCAGTCGCAGCATGTATGTTATTTGGTTTGACAGTTGGTTCTGTATCTGGTCAATTGAAGGAGTGATTTATTCCTAAGAATTCATTTGTAATTATTTTAGAGATTTGACATACAAAACCATAATTAAATAAGAATTCTTTTGAAATTACATATTTGGATTTAAAAAGTCAGTATTTTAAAATATAATTTTAATATATAATGAGAGGTGGGTGGTGGTTGCAGCTATTTTTAAAAAGTTGCTTACCTGCTGAGGTCTGTGTTAAGGTTTGTGCTGCTTGTAGCTGCATGATATCCATCTGGTTGTTAATTTCTGAAAACCTTCCTTCAACATCTATTATACGTTTTTCCATTTGGTTGTAGATGCCTTCGAGTTTCATTACCTGCATCACAACATTTACCCAGTCACTTTCCTGCTTCTTGCTTAGCTCGCCTATTATGTTGCTAAGGTTAGCAATCTGTACTTTCAAGTCTTTTAGATCTTCACAGCAACCTGGAAGCTTTATGAGTCCATTAGCACTGGGTTTCCTCTTGGGAGTTTTCTGCAGTATAGAAGGAGAAACTCCTAATGAGAATATTAATAAGACGATAAAGGTAACATGCTGAATGTTCATCTTTGTTTGCAGGCAGAAATGCTTGTTGGCAGCCTTTTAGTTTTTGCCCAGTTACTGTTTTCTTTTTTTTTTTAAACTGCACTATTAAGGCAGCTTGTTGATCACAGCCTGCTTTTTCAGTTTGTTTCCATTTGCTCAATGAAATATTTTCACCCTTAAATATCCTAACTTTAGAACCCTTACAGTTTTACCCTCCCAGTATTTCCACCCCCTCTTCTCCAGTTGCTTGTTTGCTTGCAACAAGACTCCAGCAAAATATTGAATATAGGTGGAGCTTTACTAGAAAATGCTTCTAATAGTTTAATCACTCCTAGTATACAGTCTATTTTAACTGTCTGTATTTAAATTCTATGTGGTGTTAACCTACTGTAGTGTAATATTGGAATGTCTGTAAGGGGTATCTTTGAAGAATAAATCATTTTTAACTCCACTGTTCTAATCTATCTCAAATGCTGTGAAAGAATTTTATTTTGTGTACATCTGGAAGTCTTTAAAATGTTCTTACTAGACTGTGATTGGATCTCTTATTTTCTTTAACACTGCCATGTTAAATTTCAACATGTAGTTTAGAGAAACCTGACCATTTTTCTATTAAAATGTATGCATTTTGGGGCAAATTTTTTTCCATGTACAGTATATAATTCAAATAATATATTGTAAAAAAAGAAACAATTAAGTTCTCCTATTTCATGCCATCTTGTTTTATCGCTTCCACTTGTGATTTTAACAGTAGAGCCACAAAGATCCAACCTGTGTACCCCACCCAACACAAACACAAGTCCCTGGAACCTTTTTCTTTGTTGACGTTAGATGAAAAACAGTCCCCTCATCTACAAAGAATGTGAGCCTGGAAAAGAAGAAATGCTTCTACATAGTTCATAGAATCTTTAGAAGGAGAATGGTGGGAAAAGAAACAAGGTATCAGCATAAGCTACAGAAATATTTTGGCAGTTGGAGATTTTAGGGACTTTTTTTGTACATCACATTCTTGGAAATTAACACCAGGCAGTGTGTCCATTAATAACTTTATGACGAATAATTAAGTATTCTTTATTTTTTGGGAATGAGAGAAATAGTTATATATTTTGCCTTTCTCAGCTTTGTGCTGCTGTGAAAAGGTTAAACTGTGAGTGCTACATAAAAAAGTGTATTTTGTTAACGAAATTAAATGTTCCTGGAAATTTATATTAGGAAATGGTTAGGACTACATGTTTCAAAAAAGAAGGCACTATAAATTATTTTCCATGCACTGTGAGCAGTTGACATTTAATTGAGGAAATATTCCTCCTCAAATTAAAGGTTGGAAAATAATTGCTGTATATAAGATTTTATTTTAAATATTGCTATGGAAAGAACATACTAGAACAAAAACACTTAATGAAGACCTTACAGGCAGAGTTAAAAAAATGTGTGGAAGATAATCATTAAAGGTGCCAAAACACATGTGATTATGTGTATGGGCATGTTTACCGGCAGATCCCAACAAAAACCGTATGGGGATTGTTCGGCCATGTGCTCCTACAATACAATAGGAAAGGGAGCCGATACTGTCCAGCAAATCGAAAAAACACCAATGCTGGCAGTGGACATTTGCCAGGGTCCTTTTTGTCCCCCAGACCTTGCCAATACGCAACTCAAATACAAAAAAAATCCCAATACAACAGTTTATCATAGCCAGTTCACCGCATATTCAGAAGGTATTCGACCTCCTGTTGTCCTCGCCACTTACAATGTGTTCCCTTGATCCCATGCCCTCCTTATTACTTGGACACTGTGCTTAAATCCTTTCCCCTGCTCTTGCTCACATTTTTAATTCATACCTGACCTCTGGGATATTTCCTGCTGCCTTTAAACATGTGTGTGTCAAACCTCTTGGGACCCTACCTGTCTCTTAAACTACCACCCTGTCTCCCTTTTACAGTTTGCATCAAAACTCTTAGAACGTCTCGTCTCTACACGCATTACTAAATACCTTCATGCTAATAACTCATTGGACCTGTTGCAGTCAGGATTCCGACCGGGTCATTCAACTGAAATGGCCCTCTGCAAATGACTCTCAAATGACCTACAAGCTGCCAAAGAACCAGGTTCTCAAGGGACAGTTCTCGGGCCTCCTTCTCCTTGACCCATCGGCTGCCTTTGATACTGTGGACCACTCACTTCTCATGCAAATTCTATATTCTCTGAGCATCCGAAATCAAGCTGTGGCGTGGTTGTCTTCTTATCTCTCTAACAGATCTTTCTCTGTCTCTTTTGCTAATAAGACTTCCTCTCTTATTCCGCTTAGTGTGGGGGTCACTCAGTGCTCGGTTTTAGGACCCTTGCTGTTCTCTCTCTACTCTATCTCTCTGGGAGAAATAATCAGTTTTTTCAGCTTTAATTATCACTTGTATGCTGATGATACCCAATTTTACTTGTCCACCCCCACGCTAACACCTGAAGTTCACTCCCAAATCTCTAAATGTCTGCTCTCTATCTCTAACTGAAAGGCGCACCACCGTCTTAAACTCAATCTATCTAAAACGGAATTAATAATTTTCCCCCTAGTCCACCTTTCTCCATCTCTATTAACAATATGGTCATTAACCCAGTTGAATCTGCATGCTGCCTTGGAGTTAACTTTTACTTCTCTCTATCCTTCCATCATCACATTAACAATATCACTAGAACGTGTCGTTTTCTCCTTTGTAATATTGCAAAGATCCACCCTTCTCTCTCACGCTCCACTACTAAAATGCTCATGTATACCCTTATAATCTCCCGTCTTGACTACTGTAAAAATCTACAGTAGACAAGTCTACTCCCGGCCTCTCCTCTCTCTCCTCTCCAGGCTATCTTAAACTCGGCAGCTCAGATCATCTCACTCTCTTCCAAAAGAGAACCCGCAACCCTGATAATTCAGTCCACACTGCTTCTTCCCACCTTAAACCATTCTCTCTTGCTGCTCCCTACCTTTGGAACATCCATTAATACTTTCAAATCTAGACTGTTATTCTACCATTCTGAGCACCAGCACAACAAATGATTATTAGCCACCTCAATTGTTTGGAAAAGACAAAAAAAAATTCCCTGGCCTCCCTCTACTAAAAGTGTTGCCCCGATTTTGGGACACCTGCAGTTCCGAGTGTTCTACCTATGCTGTGTAAGAAGATTCTGTCCGTCTTCTTTCAAACATCTTTTTTTTTTTTTAAACTGAATTTTATTTGCAAACCCAATGAGGATACAAACATATACATGTATTTGTACAATAAAAACAAAAAGAAAATTACTTTTGTTACATCTGTCTTGAGTTGTACATATTATTGCATTGGGTAAGTTTAAACCATTCATGGGAAGGGGAGAGGGAAGGGTAACTTGGAACATAGGGAGTTAATAACTTACAGTCACTTTAAGCATATGACAATATTTATATATTTGTTTTCTATATGTTTTAATAGTCAATAGTTTTTTATTATTTTCGTTCTTAAGTTGCGTCATAACAATATATCAAAATGACAGGTATACAACATAGTTCAATATAGATAACTTGGTTACATAAATATAATGGATTTCAATGTTGTTTTGAACAGTACTAAATACAAAATACACAGTATATTATTGTAGGTGGGTAAATCAGATTAATGTATTCCTATCTATGGCAGTCTAATAAGGGCAGGTCCACCAGATATGGTACATATGGCCTGGATTTCCTCCTGGGATTGTGTCTTGAATTGTGTGTAGCGTTCTTTCGTTGATGCATATTTCCTTGATTTTGTTTATTGTTCTGGGGAATGTTAGAGTTGGGCTTCTCCATTGGGCTCCTATTAATATTTTGGAGGCCAACATGACAATTTGTGCCCAGGTATTTCCATGTCTGTTTAGTTCGATAATTTCTTTGTTTAGTAGGGCTATGCCTGGGTTGGTTTTTATGGGAATTATTAGAACTCTTGAAATCATCAGGCAGACCTCTTCCCAATAAGTTTGCACCACCGGGCAGGTCCACCAGATATGGTACATATGGCCTGGATTTCCGCAATTTCTGAAACATTGTGGGTTTAATATTTGGGAAATTTTTGTTTGACAGTGTTGGAACTCTATAGGTGCAATAGAGGACTTTTAGAGCTGTTTCTCTTAGGGCAATGTTTAGGCTTACCTTATTTAATTTTTCGTTGGTATATGCCCATTCTGAGTCTTCCCATGTCTCTTGTATATTATCTTCCCATGCTGTTTGGAAAGAGTGTTTGGTTGGCTTAGTTGTGTTGAATAGCCATTTGTAAATGCTTGATAGGTTACCTTTGTTTATGGGGGAGTATTGGCATGTTCTTTCAAATTCTGTCATATCATTAATATGTTTGTTGAGTTAATAGTGGCCTCTTATGGGGATTCGTTGTATTTTTTTTTGTATTGTCCATAGTTATTAGATTTCCTAATTCAAGAAATTGTATAGCTCTAAAAAAATTAGCTTCTTTCCACCATTTAAAACTATTGTTTTGATATCCAGGTGGGAATGTTGGAGAGTTGGTGATTGTGGACATGAGGGAGGGGGATGTGAATAATTTGTATTGGTATTTAACTCGGTCCCATAGTTTGAGGGTTGAGATAGTCAGGGGGCTAATGGTGTTTGGGATTAGTCTTTTGTTAGCTGGGATCCAGGTGATAGAGTTTAGATCTAGTGGATATAAAAGGTCAGATTCCAACTGGAACCATCTTGGAGGTTGTTTTAGTGTGTGCCATGTTAAGATTTGTGATAATTGTGCGGCCACATAATATTTATATATATTGGGGACTCTCAGTCCTCCTTGTGATATTGGTTTGTATAATATTTCCATTTTGATTCTGGGTTTTTTCTCTGACCATATAAAGCAGTTAATTTGTGTTTGGAGGGGTTTTAGCCATTCTTTTGGAATCCAAATCGGGATACATCTAAACGATATAAAATGCGTTGGAGAATATTCATTTTAATTGTATGGATTCTTCCAAGCCACGAGATATTAAGTTTTGTCCATTTGATCATATCTTTTTGTAATAATTTATATGTGTTCGGGTAGTTTGCTTGGTATAGGGAGTTTATTGACGGGGTGAGAAAGGGGTGAGAAAGGGGGGCAGGGTATAGTTCACCATAACATTAATTAGGTTATTCATGCTTATAAAACAATTCTCAATCTGCCTTATATTATATTGAACAGCATATATATTTGTCTATTACTTTGTTTAGTTACAGGTAAGATAGAAGGAGATGTGAGGCTCTCCCACGGTATGATAGCTGACCATGCTCCTCTAGGGTTAATATTTTAGATGGACCTATTCCCCTCCCGCCTCCCCCCCCCCTCCATTGAGTGGGGCTAGTGATGCGTTTGGGGGGATATTTGCTAGTATCATGCCAAGGAGCTGGGTGTGTAGGAGGGGGTTATTGATTCGCTGGAGCGTGTTCGGCCCCACCGGGGGTCACCTCCCTGTCCTTGGTAAAGATATTTGTTGACTTTTTGTAAGAATAGTAATGGTGTTTTCTCAAAGTTTATGAGAATCATGTTGAACTTGGATTGCTTTAAGTCCTCTGATTCAAGGGGTTCATATATAAAAGTTTGTTGCCAGGTGGGGGGTATAATGTTATTGGTTATGGTCCGTTGATATTTCTATGGAATCTTTGGAGTTCATCCCTTTAATGAATATCGGGAAGATATATCATAGTTCAAGTATGGATTTCGGATCGGGTGGGAGATATTCGTTCAGTTATAGTATTCAGAGGTTCACCCGTGAGGACCTGATAGGTAGCTATTTACCGGGGCCAAGGGGGCAGATGGCCTGTGGCAATAGGATGTGCCTTGATCCTGGTTTTTGGTATTTTTGTGGGAGTTAATAGATTCGGTGGGGTGTAAAGGGGAGATAAGGGGAAAAGAAATAGAAAGTTGGGGTGGGGTGTGAGGTCTCAGTTAGAGGTTATACTTATCTGTCCTGAAGTTTGAGGGTTTTGGTTTGGTTCTTCAGTGTTTTACTCAGTATTTAATCTTCGAGGTGATTGTGGGGGTTTCCTCCCCAGAGTCTTTTTTTAGGTTGAGTTGGTGGGGTTCCTGCTTCTTGCCATAGCCTTTGTAGTTGTTTTGCTGGGGGGCCTTTTTTTCCCGGGCTTGTTAAGGTAATGTCGGTGAGGCCTAGTGTTTGGAAAATCCGTTGGCCTTGTTCGATCAAATCTATAAAGATGGTGGAGCCATTTCTTGTGAAGATAAGTTTGAATGGGTATCCCCTTCTGTATTTGATGTTTTTGTCCATTAGGATTTTGGCGAGTGGTCGCAGTGATCTTCTTTTAAATAGGGTTTGTGGGGCTAGATCTGCAAAAATTTTAAATTTTGTGCCTTTGTTATCCAGTCTCTCGGAATTTCTAGCTGTCTGTAATATCTTCTCTTTTGTTGTGTAGAAGTGTAGTGTAATTATAATGTCTCTTGCCAAGTTTTCATTTGGTGGTTTTGTTAGGGCTCTGTGGGCCCTGTCATATTCCAAACGTTCTTCTGGAAAGTCTGGTAACATGGCATTAAATATTTCTGACTCTACTGTATGTGTGTCCGTAAAGGATTCTGGGATACCTCGTATCCGGAAATTGCTCCTACAGGAGCGGTTTTCCATGTCCTCCATTTGGGATGCCAGTCTGTTATATGTGGATTTTACGTCTTCTATGTCATTTTGGGCAGAGGTAATTGTTTCTGTTATGTCATCTTGCCTGGTTTCCATTTCGCCTATTCATTGGCCTAATTCTCTCAGATCCGTTTGGAGTGGCGTTATGGCAGCATGCAGCTCTTCCTTGAGAAGTTGTCTGAGCTGTTTCAAATAGGCTTGCGAGGGTTTCGGGTCTACGGTTTGTTTCTGCTGGTTTTTATGCGAGGTCGGGCTGTGGTGGGAGGATTCCGCGTGCACCATTGGGCCTGTAATAGTATTCGATCTGTGTCGGAATGCCTGCAGAGTTTTCACTGCGGCTGCGGCTTTGATTTTCGGCGGCATTAATTGGGGGAGTTGTGCGGTTCTGCTGTGCCTTTTTTGGGTGGGTCAAGGAGGTTTTTAGCTGATGTATGCTATTTTAGTCTGGATGTGGGTAGAGGAGCTCTAGCAATGTGCGATCATTTTCGAGCTGCTCACAAGCGCCCCTTGCTATATGTTTTAAAGGACAATTATACTTACCATTTCCCCGATCCATTCCTGCAAAGTACCTAGGGTGAGGACCTAGGCTGCCTCGCGACCTGTCACTCAAAGTGCCAGTGGGGAGGATCAGACCAGAGCGACGAGGGAGATTACAAGTAAGTAGTGCAGGACTTTTGTAAAGTACCCAGAGGTGAGGACTTAGCGTTTTAGGTCCTCACCCCGGGTAGTTTGCAGGAGTGGGGGGAAAGGAACGAGGGGGAGGAGAGTATAATTGTCCTTTAAGTATAACTGTAGCATACAAACGAATTAGGGGTGCATAATTGTTGGTCATATTTGCAGTTACTTGTCCTTAGATGATACTTTTTGTATCTTATGTGTCAACACTGAAATGGTTAAACCAGGGGGTCCAGACTTTTATCAAATTTTTTAAGACAACTTATTGACATAAATTAGTCTCAGATAGGGTAGCATATTCATGACCATTTTCTTTTCCCACTGAATTTGGGGGTGGGGTAGGGGCCATCCATGTCAGGATTATCATTCTGGCATAAAATAGGGATTCTTTGAGGAATAGTAGTTGGGGTCTGTTCCAGATTTCCACCTCAGGTATTCCTAGGATGCAGAATTTGGGTTCTAAGGGTACATCTCTGTCCAGAAGTCTGTAGGGTTGGTCTGGCATTTTTGGCATGAGGAGGAATGGGTGGGAGATATACAAGACATTCGTATAGGAGAGAGGTAGGACTCGTGGATAATATAAAATTGCATTAATTTATTATGTGTAGAGTGTGGGACTCTGTCTTCCCATTCTAAAGGTGTCAGGGATGGAATGAATGCTTTTCTCCTTTCGTTTTCAGTAGTTGTTTTTAAACATCTTTAAAGTGTGTGCCCAACTTTAGTCTTTGGGAATTTCAGCTGTTACTTGGCCCCAACCAACATCTGTATTAGTGTAAAACCAGGGAGACTACACCTCATCATATACATGAATTGAACCACTAGTTAAGTGACTCAATCATTAGTTTTTCACAGATCCCCCAAAAGTTATTGGGTCTGTAAGGGAGAAGGTTGCTTCCACGTAGCTGTCAAGAGACTATGGGTTGCAGCACAGAAACTGTGTAAGATTTTATGCATTAAATCTTCAGATCTGTGTTATTCTATGAGGGGACAGTTATCAGTGGTGAAGAATATTTTAAAGTTTTTCCTTGTAGAGTGATGTTGGATGAGCATTTATGGAGAGGTTGAAATATTGCTGTCCAAAATATTGTATATCCTCTATTGCAGTGCCAAACCATGTTTCCCACTTGGAAACATGGTTAGTTTTAGTTAGTTTTAGGGAATATGTAGATCAGTTTAAAGGGTATGTCCATCCCTAATAAGTTTTAATATGTTATTTAGGGACCAACAAAAGCTAGGTTAAGTTTTGCTTAAAACCATAAATAATGTTCCTAGCGATAGTAATCACACTTAAAAGCGTCACGATCTACAGTTGTGGCTCTCTGTCACTTTTGGGTAAAACATTCAGTCACGTTCATTACAGTGACTTCGCAGCCAATGGCTGACTTCCATTCCCAGGTGAGCCTCCACTGCTCGTGAGTAAAAAAGGCACATAGCAGTAAGCAGGAGTAAGCGGTGAATTGTGGACTTGTAAGTATGATTACTCGCTCTGGGAACATTATATTTGTGAGATCATGTGTGGTGTTCGTTTGGGTGTGTTAGCTGAAATCTCAAATTTAGTCGGTTCTAATGGGGTATTTGTAAAAATATGTTGTGTAAAATTTTGTACCTTTTGGTAGTTGATCCATTCAGAATGAGGTAATTTAAATTGTGTCTTAGCTGTGTCCCAAGGTAATAGTTGACCCCATAAGATCAATTGACCTACTATAATGATTTGCTTATCAGTCCGCGACGACCAACCCTTCAAATTCCACCTGGGGGGGAACTCTGGATTGTGGAAAATGGATGTCATAACTTTAAGAGTCATCATTCATTTGGAATATGCGGTGCAGTTTTGGAATCCCATATACAAAAGGGACATCTTGGAAATTGAGGCAGTTCAGAGAAGGGCAACAAAATTAATAAGGGGAATGGAGGGGCTTGAATATGCAGGCAGATTAAACAAGTTAGGGCTGTTTACATTGGAGAAGCAACGTTTGCGTGGGGACATGATAACCTTATACAAATATATTAGTGGGCCATACAATGAACTCTTTGGTGCATTGTTTACTAATAGGTCATATCAGAGGACTCGTGGACATCCTTTGAGGTTGGAAGAAAAGAAGTTTCATCCTCAGGTTAGGAAAGGTTTCTTTACAGTGAGAACGGTGAAACTGTGGAACTGTCTTCCAGCAGATGTGGTAATGGCAAGTTCATTGAATAGCTTTAAAAAAGGCCTAGATAAGTTCCTAAAACTAAATAATATTGAAAATTACTGGTATTGATGAGTGTGGATCTGGTTGATCCGGGGATGCTTTCTGATTGCTGTTTGGGGTCGGGAGGGAATTTCCCCCCCCTTTTTGGCTAGGGTTTTTTGCCTTCCTCTGGATCAACTGTTGGGAGGGGTTAATAAAAAAAAATAAAAAAAAGAGGGTGGATAGGTTGGACTTGATGGACGTATGTCTTTATTCAACCTTAATTACTATGTTACTATGTTACTATCTGTGTTGCATACCATAGTTTTATGAAATAGTATATGTATGGGTTGGGCCCACATTCTTTTGTTGCTAATGTAGCAGAGGAAAGCCATAATAGGTATTTTAAGGGTATGGTGGGGTCTAGGGGTTGTTCTAGTTAAATCCATCTGGGTTGTTCCAATAGTTGTCCCCATTGTTAGTTTGGGACCACAGGGCAGCCAGAAAATAATGTTGTAAGTTAGGCAGGGCTACGCCACCCATATCTCTGGGGCGTTGTAATTTCCACTAATTCTCATTGTTCTTCTTTGCGCCATATACATTTATTGATTGTATAGATTTTAATCAGAGGGTTTAAATTCTAAAGGAAGGGAGTGAAACAAATATAGTAATCTGGGTAAACTATCATTGTTAATTTACCAAGTAGTGTGAGTTTATATTTAGTCCAAGTCTTCAGTTGTGATATTAGTTCTTGGATTAGAGGGGTGTAATTGTTAGAATATAGACTAATTGGGTCTTTACAAATTCTATTGCCTAAAATAAAATGAGAGGAGACCCAGGTAAAGTTGAAATTGAGTCCAAGTAGTTTTATAGTGGTGGGTGGTAGGTGGATAGGAAGAATTGTTGATTTAGTATTGTTGATTTTCAGCCTGATAGTGTTCTAAAATCAGATAGTTGAGAGCATAATTGCAGGAGCAATATTTGTGGGTGGGTTAATGTGAATAATTCATCATCAGCAAAGAGGGAAAATTTACTTTCTGATTGACCAATCAGTATTCCCTACTCTAGTACAAATCGTACTTCTTTTTCAGTGCATGACCAGAGTAATAAATTGATTTCTCCTCTAAGGTTAGTAATTTCATGAAGCTTTGGGTCTGAATGGGAGGTTGAGTGTTGTGTTTCTTTATCCCTAAGTGTACTGAGTAATTCATTGAATCTTGATAGGATGGCTTGTTTGGTGGAAGCAGCTAATGATATATCATGACTATAAAAAGTACTGTTTTATGGGCTGTCCAGATTGTTGCTTGTTAAGTATAGTATAGTATTTGAGGTTTAATAAAGACATGTCCATGCAGTTCAACCTACTTAGCCATACCCACATTTCCTGCCTAACTGTTGATCCAGAAGAAGGCAAAAAAAAAACACACCAGAATTATGAATGGGGAAAAAAATTCCTTCCTGACTCCAAGTGGCAATCAGAAATATGCCTGGATCAACTCTACTTTATGTATCAATACCAGTAACCTGCAACATTCCTTATTTTCAGAAACTTATCCAGCTTTCTTTTGAAACTATCCAATTAAACTGTCATAACAACTTCCAATGGAAGACAAATTCCATAGTTTTACCATTCTCACAGTGAAAAACGTAAACTTCTTTTTTTCAAGTCTTAAGGGATGTTTGCATATCCTCTGACATGTTCTTTTGGTGAACAATGCCCCAGCTAGTTTATTGTATAGCCCGTTAATGTATTTATACACAGTAATCATATCCCCACGCAAGCACCTTTTT
This sequence comes from Hymenochirus boettgeri, assembly GCA_019447015.1. Lineage (NCBI taxonomy): Eukaryota > Metazoa > Chordata > Amphibia > Anura > Pipidae > Hymenochirus > Hymenochirus boettgeri. The sequence goes on along the minus strand of CM033475.1, from coordinate 119,767,614 downwards.
TCTAGTGTACTTGATTTCATTTTAACTTCCATTTCCAAGATGTCCTTTTTGTATACAGGATTCCAAAATTGCACTGGATATTCCACATGAGTCCTTACTAATGCTTTGTAAAGAGGGAGAATAACATTTTCTCCCTTGATACCATACCTCTATTTATACAAGACAATATCTTGCTGATGTTGTCTGGCACTGCTTGCTACCTTTAAGTTTGTTATCCACCAAAACAGGGATTCACTAAACACAGCCATTTATAGTATAAGCAGCACAAAGATTTTTTAGTCCAAAATGCATCACCTTACATTTATCAACATTGAATCTCATCGGCCACTTACCAACCCAATGTGCCGATTTATCTAGATCCAACTGTAACAATTGCACATCCTCTGGTCGGCAAAGGTTTGTGTCTTCACCAAACACAAAAACCTTGATGACAATACACACATCCAAATCATTAATAAACAGATTCAATAGAAGTGGACCCAACACTGAACCCTGTGTCACCCCACTTAGCACTTTAGTCCATAATGATAAAGCCCCATTAACAACTACTCTCTGCATCCTAATAATTAACCAATTTTCTATCCATGTACAAATGTGACTCCCCAGACCAACAGACCTTAGCTTATACATTAGTTGCCTATGAGGGACTGTATCAAAAGCCTTTGCAAAATCCAAGTAAACTACATCTACTGCTATGCCAGAGTCTAAATTTCTACTTACTTCCTCATAAAAGCCAAGCAAGTTAGTTTGACAAGATCTATTCCTCCTAAATCCATGCTGGTTACTACTTATAATGTCAGTCCTTGAAACATACTCTAGAACATGTTTCACTCATTTAACTTTCCAGTGTCTTCCCCACCACTGAAGTTAAACTTACAGGCCTGTAATTACCTGGCTGATTGGACTAGCATCAGCCTTTTTCCAATCCAGAGGCACACCTCCAGACATGAGGGAATCTGCAAAAATAAGAAACAATGGCCTAGATAAAACTGAACTTTGCTCCCTGAGTACCCGAGGATGTATTTTATTCGGTCCAGGAGATTTATTAATATTAACCTTATTTAGTTCTTTCTTTACCATATCCTCGGGTTAACCAAAGTGATCTTGAATCTTTTATACCATTATTGCTACTATACTCTATGATATCTGTATTTGGATCTTCTATAGTGTATACAGAGGAAAAAAATATATTCAAGACATTTGCTTTATCGCCATCCTCCGTAACTAACTTATCCCCATTAATTAATGGTGCCACATTCTCAGTCATCGTCTTCTTACTATTAATATACTTAAAAAAGGCTTAGTGATGCTTTGTTCAGCTATCCTAACTTCATTATTAATTTTAGCTAGTTTGATTGCTCTCTTACACTTCTTGTTACAGTTTTTGTAATCCCTATAGGCCTTTTCCGTTCCCTCTGACTTAAAGGTTTTAAATGCCTTTTTCTTCCTTTCCATTTGCCTCTTTATATCAGAATTCAGCCACATGGGCGCAGATTTTTTGTTTTTTACATTTATTTCCCATGGGTATAAATTTAGATGTGAACTGGCTTAAAATCCCCTTAAACACAGTCTACTTTTGTTCAGTACCTTTACCTGATAATACATTATCCCAGTTGACATTCTGAAGAGCTACTTTTAACCTGGGAAAACGCCACTATTTTATGGTCACTATTCCCTATGCCTCCAGTTACCTTTATATCTATAATACGCTCCACGATGTTAGATAGTATAGTATAGTATAGTATTTGAGGTTGAATAAAGACATACGTCCATCCAGTCCAACCCATCTAGCAATATCCTCATTTCCTGCCTAACTGTTGATCCAGAGGAAGGCAAAAAACCCCCACCAAATTTATGAAGGGGGAAAAAATTCCTTCCTGACTCCAAGTGGCAATCGGAAATTTCCCTGGATCAACTCTACTTTATGTATCAATACCAGTAACTTGCAACATTCCTTGTTTGCAGAAACTCATCCAGCTTTTTTTTGAAACTGACCAATGAACCTGCCATTACAACGTCCACTGGAAGACAGTTCCATAGCCTTACCGTTCTCACAGTGAAAAACCCTTTCCGAGCTTGAAGCCTAAACCTTTTTTCTTCAAGTCTTAAGGGATGTCCTCGTGTCCTTTGACATGTTCTCTTGGTGAACAATGCCCCAGATAGTTTATTGTATGGCCCGTTAATGTATTTATACACAGTAATCATATCCCCACGCAAGCGCCTTTTCTCCAGCGTACATAATTGTAACTTTTCCAGTCTCTCTTCATATTCAAGCTCCCCCAATCCCCTTATTAATTTAGTTGCCCTTCTCTGAACCCTTTCCATTTCAAAGATGTCCTTTTTGTACACAGGATTCCAAAATTGCACTGCATATTCCAAATGAGGCCTTACCAATGCTTTGTAAAGAGGGAGAATTACATTTTCCTCCCTTGAATCCATACCTCGCTTTATACAAGACAATACCATGCTGGCTCTGGCTGTTGCCGCCTGGCACTGCTTGCTACCTTTAAGTTTGTTATCCACCAAAACTCCAAGATCCCTTTCCAACAGGGATTCACTTAACACAGAGCCATTTATAGTATAAGTAGCACAAGTATTTTTAAGTCCAAAATGCATCACCTTACATTTATCAACATTGAATTTCATCTGCCACTTAGCAGCCCAATGTGATAATCTATCTAGATCCCCTTGCAACGATTGCACATCCTCTGAAGTTTTTAATGGTCGACAAAGTTTTGTGTCGTCAGCAAACACAGAAACCTTGCTGACAATACCCACTTCCAAATCATTAATAAATAGATTAAATAGAAGCGGCCCCAACACAGAACCCTGTGGCACCCCACTTAGCACTTTAGTCCATAATGATGAAGCCCCATTAACAACTACTCTCTGCATCCTATTCTTTAACCAATTTTCTATCCATGTACAAATGTGACTCCCCAGACCAACAGACCTTAGCTTATTCATTAGTCGCCTATGGGGGACTGTATCAAAAGCCTTTGCAAAATCCAAGTAAACTACATCTACTGCTATACCAGAGTCTAAATTTCTACTTACTTCCTCATAAAAGCCAAGCAAGTTAGTTTGACAAGATCTATTCCTCCTAAATCCATGCTGGTTACTACTTATAATGTCAGTCCTTGAAACATACTCTAGAACATGATCCCTTATTAAACTTTCCAGGATCTTCCCCACCACTGAAGTTAAACTTACAGGCCTGTAATTACCCGGCTGTGAACGACTACCCTTTTTGAATATTGGAATAACATCAGCCTTTTTCCAATCCAGAGGCACACCACCGGACATGAGGGAATCAGCAAAAATTAGAAACAATGGCCTAGATAAAACTGAACTTAGCTCCCTAAGTACCCTAGGATGTATTTTATCCGGTCCAGGAGATTTACTAATATTAACCTTATTTAGTTCTTTCTGTACCATATCCTCGGTTAACCAAAGTGAACTTGAATCTTGTATACCTTTATTGCTACTATACTCTATGATATCTGTACTTGGATCTTCTATAGTGTATACAGAGGAAAAAAAATTATTCAAGACATTTGCTTTATCGCCATCCTCCGTAACTAACTTATCCCCATTAATTAATGGTGCCACATTCTCAGTCCTCATCTTCTTACTATTAATATACTTAAAAAAATGTTTAGGCTTAGTGATGCTTTCTTCAGCTATCCTAACTTCATTATTAATTTTAGCTAGTTTGATTGCTTTCTTACACTCCTTGTTACAGTTTTTATACTCCCTAAAGGCCCTTTCCGTTCCCTCGGCCTTAAAGGTTTTAAATGCCTTTTTCTTCCTTACCATTTGCCTCTTTACATCAGAATTCAGCCACATGGGCGCGGATTTATTTTTTTTACATTTATTTCCCAAGGGTATAAATTTAGATGTGAACTGGCTTAAAATCCCCTTGAACACAGTCCACTTCTGTTCAGTACCTTTACCTGATAATACATTATCCCAGTTGACATTCTGAAGAGCTGCTTTTAACCTGGGAAAATTTGCTTTCCTGAAATTAAATGTCTTTGTTAACCCAGCACACTTTTCCTTTCGATAACAAAGTCCAAATGCCACTATTTCATGGTCACTATTCCCTAAGCCTCCAGTTACCTTTATATCTATAATGCGCTCCACAATGTTAGATATTACCAGATCCAACAGAGCTCCTTTTCTAGTAGGAACCTCAACCACCTGTGAGAGAAAATTATCCTGCAGCAAATTCAGGAACTCATCGCCTTTTTCTGTGATGGCAGTTCCACCACACCAATCAATGTCAGGGTAATTGAAGTCCCCCATAATGAGCACACTCCCCAAACTTGCAGCCCTTGCCAACTGCATATGAAGTTGACTCACCTCCTCTCTGCTAGCATTTGGCGGCTTATAGCAGACACCAACAATGACATTACCCCCTTTCCTGTTGCCTAATTCCACCCATATTGCCTCCACTTTATCATCCATATCACCAGTTATCTCTTCTTTTAAATTTGGCTTCAATTCTTTTTTAACATATACACATACTCCTCCCCCTTTCCTTTTTTTTCTGTCCTGCCTAAACAAGGCATATCCTTCTATATTTACAGCCCAGTCGTGAGAACTGTTCAACCACGTTTCTGCTATACCTATTACATCATACTTTTCATTCAATGCCATCATTTCCAATTCACCCATTTTGTCAGCCAGGCTTCTCGCATTTGCAAACATACATTTTAGATTATGATCCTGTAATTTATTCGTACACTTTGATACACATTCCTCCCTATCCCCTATGCTAGCCCCACCCCCCTTTCCACCCACCACTGGCCTATCTACACCCTGCTTTCCTCCTGGACAATCTATCCCAGTGAGACTGCTAATACCCTCCCCCCCCAAACCTAGTTTAAAATCTCCTCCAACCCTCTAGCCATCTTCTCCCCTAAAACAGCCGCACCACCATCAGTGAGGTGCAACCCATCCCTACTAAAGAGCCTGTAGCCGACAGCAAAGTCTGCCCAGTTCTCAATAAACCCAAACCCTTCTTCCTTACACCACTCTCTTAGCCACGCATTAATGCTCCTAAGCTCCCGCTGTCTCCCTGGCTTAGCACGTGGCTGCGGTAGTATTTCTGAAAACACTACCCTGGAGGTCCTTGCTTTTATCTTGGCCCCTAGTTCTCGGAAATCATGTTTAAGGACCTCACCTCCACCTCTAACTTTGTCATTGGCACCAATGTGAACCAAGACCGCCGGGTCACACCCGGCCCCACCCAATAATCTGTCTACACGATCCACCACATGCCGAACCCTAGCACCAGGCAGGCAACACACAGTTCGGCATGTAGGGTCTTGGCGGCAGATTACCCTATCTACCTTCCTTATAATGGAGTCCCCTACCACTACCACCTGCCTTGCATTCCTGACCCTTCGTTCCTCCTCCCTTGTATCAGAGATGGCAGTCCCCTGGGTGCTCAAGGGACTAGCCCCCTCCATACATGCTAATTCCGAGGTGTCCTCCTCCACTTCATTACCTAAGGCGGCAAATCTGTTGGGATGGACAATCTGGGAAGAAGCCCCCCTACTCTTCCGTCCCCCACTTCCCCTAGTAACCCTAACAAAACTACCTCCTTCCTCATCCTTTCTTGTCCCTCTTCCACCCACCTCTATACTGACCCCAGCCAGTGCCTGCTGACCCCCCAGTTCTGCCAATTCCCGCAATGCTGCAAGCTGCCCCCTTAGACTCTCCACCTCAGCTTCCAAACGGGCAACCCACTCACACCTGACACAAACATAGGTTCCCCGGAACGTCTGCTCCAGGTTCCTATACATGTGGCACGATGCACATTGCATGGTACTGACAAAACTGTCCCTTCTAATACACCACACCAACACAGTGACGCACAAACCTTGTTTAATTGCCCTTCTTGTTTCAATGTCCTTCTTTTTTTATGTCCTTGAGATCAAGGTCCTTAAGATAAAGGGACACTCACAAGTTCGTTACACTCACAGGAAACTTCCTTTTGTTAAGTCCAAACCACAGGCCCAACACTGTGAATCCTATTTAACTAATAGGCCCCAACCCCCACACCAATTAGTGCAAGAGCCAGAAAGAGAGGGAAAAAAAAAAAAAAAAACCAAACACTTATTAACCCTTTTACAGCCTGTTTGTGATTACAACAGGTACAATACTAGAATATAGAAGTCCAGCACACCCCTTTAACTGGAAGAAGAAAGATTAGTCTGCTTACTGCACACTCAATCCTGCACACAGTTTTTAACAGTACAAACAATCCTTATTTTCAAACTGTCAAACAATCCTTATTTTCAAACTTTCACACACACCATACAACCATCAAATGATTAAGTGTCCTTCTTTTTTTATGTCCTTGAGATCAAGGTCCTTAAGAGAAAGGGCCACTCACAAGTTCGTTACACTCACAGGAAACTTCCTTTTGTTAGGTCCAATATTACCAAATCCAACAGAGCTTCTTTTCTAGTAGGAACTTGTGAGAGAAAATTATCCTGCAGCAAATTAGCAAAAGTCCCCCATAATGAGCACACTCCCCAAACTTGCAGCCCTTGCCAACTGCATATAAAGCTGACTCACCTCCTCTCTGCTAGCATTTGGGGGCTTATAGCAGACACCAACAATGACATTACCCCCTTTCCTTTTTTCTCTGTCCTGTCTAAACAAGGCATATCCTTCTAAATTTACAGCCCAGTTGTGTGAACTGTTCAACCACGTTTCTGCTATACCTATTACATCATACTTTTCATTCAACGCCATCATTTTCAGTTCACCCATTTTGTTAGCCAGGCTTCTCGCATTTGCAAACATACATTTTAGATTATGATCCTGTAATTTATTCATACACTTTAATACACATGCCTCCCTATCCCCTATGCTAGCCCCACCCCCTTTCCACCCACCACCAGCAAAGTCTGCCCAGTTCTCTATAAACCCAAACCCTTCTTCCTTACACCACCATTACATATGCATGGTCAGACCATGCAATCTCAGAGATATCAGCATCTTTTATCATCGATTCTTATATATGTGTTGTGTGAATGTAAGTAAAATGTGTATCGTTTTTCAATGGATGTTTTAATATCAAGGTATCCCAAAGATTGATGTAGGAAGGATGAAATAGAAAATGTTTTGATTTGATTTTTAATTATGTAATAGTACACAAGGTGTTTTAGTTATTTATGGAGTACACTGACTTTGTGATTTTAAATGTGGTATATTATATAAAACACAGGGTATTTTAGCTATTTATTGAATACACTGAATATAAGTGATTTTAAATATCATATATTATGCACTTTGTGTAAATGGGATTAACACTTAGCACTGTAGTCACTTAAAATGTTAACGCAGTAGTCACTTTAAAATAAGGGTTAATTGGAAATGCAATATGTGAGGAGTGTGTTCTATGGGAGTGTATATCAGACATTTACTCATGTGTGCTTACTAAAGCTTGAAAAAATATCCATGTAAGATCCGAAATATGTTGCTGAGAGCACTGAAATAAAGTTTGTTTGCAGTGGAATGCTGTATGGAGTCTCCTTACAACATTGTCTGATTGTAGTAATTGATGCCGGGACCAGGGCAGAGGGGAGTAGAGACCCATAAAGAGATACCGTGAGTGTGGTACACATTATACAAAAGTATCCCAAAGATTGAATGTGTGTAGGAATGATGAGAGAGGTTTTAAGGATATAAGGTTAGTCGAGACTGGGACGATTGTTTAGAACGGTTTTATTTTGTGGACACATGTTGAATTCCCCTATTACAATCTATCTGTCACAAGTAGAGTGTTCTCCAAAGTAGTGTAATGAGACTTTTGTCTGAGACGGGAAATAAATTTATCGTTATTCACATTTGGAAGAGTGACCCTGTTAGTATTAGAAAAGAACCATGCGGTTCAAATGTCATATGATTCTAATATAAAAGGTGTGAATTTATGTATTAATATAGCTACTCCTCCTTTCTCCATGTGGGAACAAAGTAATGGGAGGTGTAGTTTTTTTCCCAATATTTAGGTTCCTATCCCCTAAAGAAATGTGTTTCTTGTAGGCATACAATATGATAAGGCTCTTTCTCGTAGAGGCGAATCACAGTACGATGCTTAAATTGATTATTAAGGTCCTTCACATTATTTGTGAGAATGGAAAGTGTAAGCAGAGACCTTGTCATGGTGGCAATGCGTGCTAATACAATCTCGTACCTGTATAATTAAGAGGACAAAAGGTCAATGCTGGTGGGTTGGCCATAGCCAGGAAATAATTTGATATATTGTTATAGTGTGAAATGTGGCAGAGGAACGATGAACCAAGCAGTAAAATATCACTTGAGTCAACTATACTGGGGATTTTTGAGAGAAAAGGAAACCTAAATTAATTAGAAAACAAAAACTGATCAATCCTTTTGTATTGAGATGAGGATTCTCTCTCTCAATACAAAAGGAATATGGCTAGTACTTTCCGTCATTGAGGGGTCCATTGGGTCCTAATGGCCCTACTGGCAATGGGACTGGCAAATCATAGTAAGTCTGTACTGTTACTGGAGGAGTGGAAATATAAGGCTGGGTACACACCAGCAGACATGACCTACCGATAGTTCCGTGGATCGGTCGGTCTGCCGGAAATATCTGATCGGGTCCGTTGGTAAATCAAGGGTGATCGTGCGGTTCCCTATGGGACCACACTGTCGGCCGCTCGCCGAATAGGACACTCGGTCGGGACAAATAATAGCCCCATGTGTACCCAGCCTAAGACTCAGTGAGGTAAGATTTTGTTGTATAGGTTAATCTATCCCTATCATCAGCATTTGTAAAACTAGTGTACAAGGATGTAACTTCTTCTGAGGGGATAGGGGGAATGGCTATGGAAAAGGAGATAGTGTCTCCCTATTTATGCAGTAGTATAATATAATGGGAGCTTGAGAATCTTACATAATATAGTTTTGGTGCATAGCAAATAAGATAATAACTGTGACATCGTAATCTATATCGGTATAGTGTTAAAAATCACAGAATAGTATTTTTGGGAAAGAGGAAATGTTGTCTAACTAAGTGGTTACACTGCAGCTCACAATTTTGGTTGCAGATTTTGATGGTCAGACTACTTGTTCTAGGGGAAGGGTTGATGACAACTTGGGGTAAAAAAAAAAAGGGGGGTGGAGGGGTAGATAGGAGGAAAATCCCCAGAGATGAGAATAGTTATAACCATTGTATTAAAGAGGTTGTTTCCACGCAGGACCCACAGGGCTTAATATCTCAACTGTATAGCTGCTTGATCCATGCCAAATCGCAAACAAATTTGTCTCATATCAAGACCAAATGGTCTACTAGCTTGAGCAACACACAAATAAATGAGGAACACTGGACAGAAATAACAAACTCACACACAACAGCCTCACCAGCAGTTAATAACAAGATGATACAGTTTAATCTTTTACACCAAGCCTATTACACCCCCAGACAAACCCGCCATTTTTGGAATCAATGGATCATCGGACTGTCCTAAATGTCAACAACACAATGCTGATTTCTTTTACCTAATTTGGCAATGCCCCAGGGTAGCAGCCTTCTGGTCCGCTGTAATACAATTACTCAACCGTCTCTCCCCACATAAGCTTCCACAATCCCAGATGTCATGTTTGTTTGGCATACTAAATTTGGATATTTGGTCTACTCACGAGACCCAATTCCTGCAGGCAGAAAAACCATAGTTCTATGCTGGCTTTACCGTAAGAGCCCCAAATTAAAGATGTGGATAAAATTAATAAATAACGATCTCCCTCTGATTAAGTTAATGTATAAACACAGAGGTTGTGAAAATAAATTTAAGAAAATTTGGACAATATCGATAGACTCCTCTGACACAGTCTCCGCATGAATAATATGTAACTAAATTTGTAGGAAGTTTGGATGATCAGAAATTGGCTTGGCCGGGCCGCGAGTACTGGATGATCAGACTCCCAACCACCTGAGACAAGATATATTAGGTACTTTACATGACAGACCAATGTTGTTGTTTTTTTTTTTTTATTTGTTCATCTTTTATTGTTACAATAGTTAATGACTGTTGTATTTATCCCTAATGCATCAATATATGATCAGTTACATTGTACAAACATGAGTAATTCCTCAATTATACTGAAAATAATATGTTCTGTGTTGATATCTCTGTATTGGGAAATAAAACGAATTTTAAAAAAAGAGGTTGTTTCATGGGATTGATTGTACTTTTGTTTTATAAGCATGCTAGAAATCTTTTTATGCATTATAATCATAGTTATGTTAATATAGAAACAGTGTAATTAAACTTAAAACACTTATATTACATATTTATGAATATAGGGTAAAGAATTCTAAATCAAAAGTATAATTAAGGGTATGATGAGTAGTTATAGCTACTATAATGAGAAAGGGGAGGAGGGGGGCTAGGGGCAGGATCCCAGGAGTAGGGTAAGTCGTAGCTACAGTATATCTGTATAGGAGCCGTTTTAGCAATTGTTGCATTTCCCCTCTTTTTTCCCTCTCCCTCGCTTCTCAAAAACAATTGGCGCATATTAATAAACACAAAGTGAGAGAAAATAGTTAACCCAACATATATACATAAAATATATATACATATATACATAAAATCTTTTAAGGGTATATGTAGCTATTGTCTTTCAGTGTTCTCCCTAGGGTCTTTTAGCCGGGCGGCCCACCCGGCTACTTTTTCATGCCACCCGGCTGGAAAAAATTTCTAGAGGGAACACTTGTGATTTGAAAGAATTTAGATGTAGGTTTAATAGGTGTACCAATACACTTGCAAGATTATTTTAGCACATGTTAACTAGCTTTTCCAAGATCCCTAAGGCCACAAAAGGGTGGCACATGTGCTTGTGCTGCTATATCACATCTGGGTTACCTTCAGATGTTGCCGAACGACAACCCCCTGCGGATGTTGCCGAACGACAACCCCCTGCGGATGTTGCCGAACGACAACCCTCTGCATTCTACAACCATGAAATGCTGGAAGTTATAGTTTTTAAACATCTAGTGGGATGAAAGCTAGACATCCCTGACCTATATAATGAACATAATGCAGTGCACATTTTTCCACACCACCAAATTTCCCATCCCAACCCACCCGGCTACTTTTTCATGCCACGCAGCTGGAAAAATATTCTGGGAAGAACACTGTCTTTATTTATCTTGTGGTCATATTAAGGATCAGTTTTCTATATATGCTAGAATCTCAACAATTATATATTTAACTAACCCCAAGGTATCGGTTAGTCAAGATGTTTATCAGTCAAATGAGGGTATACCTCAGGTGGAACAGAAGTAAGGCAACATAACAGCGAGTTCCAGAGGTTTAATGTTAATAGATAATAGAATGCTTGGGTAAATCACTCTCATAGACAAAATAGGGGGCAAAGTTTTTGTCAAAACAAAGTATGGATCGGGAAACAGGTGTCACTGGTTTGAGTGTGTTGATCCCTCTTAGTTCCTCATCGTAATTCTCACCTGGCCCTGTGATCAGCCCCACTGTGTCTGGTTCAGCACAGGCTTAGAACTTCATGATCCCAACCCGGTACACCCAAGATGCAAGCCGTTTATGTTAGAGGATCGTTCCTCGATCTGTTTGGGTAAGAGTGCTAAGCTTGTAGCTACCGACCATTCATTTTTTGGGTGGGGGAGACGGAGGAAAATAAACTTTGGTGTTGATTCCAAGTTTATGGAAGAGGTCCTGACCCTCAGCTGGAGAGGTAATTGAGTATGTCCTTCCATTCTTTTGATCAGCCGTAATGAAAATCCCCAGCAGAATTTAAGGCTGTGATCGTTTAGGATTTTTATAATTAGGCCCATTTTTCCTTTGTCGTTCTAGTGTGCGAGGGGAAAGTCCTGATATAGTTGAACTTTGTGGTCATTGTGCAGTTTATTTTGTGAGGCCTTCAGGATGTCCTCTTTAGCTCCAAAGTAATGGAAGTGTACAATAACATTGTACAGTGGCTTATTTGGTCCTGGTGTGGCTCACCGGACCCTGTGTTCCCTATCAAGAAGTAAGTCTCTTACTGGTATTTGCTGTGCTAGTGTGTGAAAGAGGTGTTCAAGGTATGGGGAAGAGACCCAATCTCTTCTGGGATTCCTCTGAGACAAAGATTGGTTCTCCAATCCCAATTTTCCTCGTGCAGATAGTTTTTATTGCTGGGCCCTAAGGTCTGCAATATCAAACTGTTTGTGTGCAGTAGTGGGCTATGTGGCTTTGGGAAGCTTTAAAAAGGTGGCTCTGTAGCGGAGACCCGAAATTTCCTGCCTGACCTCTTTCAGAGTTCTTGATGTGCATTATTTATCACTGACTCGAGATTTTCGGTAAAAGGTTTCCAAATCCTTGAGTTGTATCTGGTTTGTTCCATAATCCCGGTATATCATGCTTGGGTTCTGATTATAATTTCTTCAGAGGCATGTTGAGTCCTGCAGGGGTGCATCTGTTTTCGAAGTTGGGTTGCTGGTTGGATTTAGTAGAGAAAATTAAGAAGTGCATTTTAATTATAAAGAAAATATATATTGTTACTAGTTAGAGAATCCATTTCCAATTGATTGGTGTGCATGGGGAAGCCAGATTTATTTTTGTTTTCTAAGCTAGTTTTTAAGTGAGTTTACAACATGGGTCCTTTAAAAATTTTTTATTAAAACACATTTTTTAAAAAAATTATAACAATGTAGCATTTATGCATTGTTACATTTTTACACTGTATACATCAATAAGACACATGGACAGGTTTGTAAAATAGTTGTGAATGTTGAATAAACACATTCTTCCATCTAGTAGGTGTGATCTAAAAATAGAAAACGACGTGGGCCTCATTTACTGCTGTGCAGTTTAGTAAATTGGGGGGTTGAACTCGCACTAACCGATATTGCATGTAGGTGAGTGCCAGTTTAACTCCTTCGTTGCGCCGTCTGCATGGGTATAGAAAAGGACACCTGCGCAATCTAACTACTACTGTGTTTGCTCTACTTTTAACTCTATTATTAAAAAAACAGCTAATGATTTGTGTAACAGTGGTGCTGGAGTTAAATATTTTTGGGATTTTCTGGCTAAATCTCTTTTAGAATTTACCCCCAGGCACAAATCTGTTATTTACTCAGGGTAAATGAAGCTCCGTGTGTTATATATTTTTCAGCACTAAAGTATAAGAATTATGCAGTTTTGTACTTATGAGTGTACCATCACCTTTCGTTGAATATTAGCTCCTCCACTGCCTTTTGTTTTCCTCTCCCCAGTGCTATAATGTCTATTTGTTTGGTGATTTTGAATACTGTCCTGCATAGATTGGATATTACAGTTGAATATGTATAAATAATATACACCCCTCTTTATGGGAGACTCACTGGCATTGGGTTTTTCCACCTGTAATTATTTTCTACATGTAAGCCTGTTATCTACTTAACATACTAATTTAAAATATTGTATACACAAAAAGAATTAGCAGATGTCTACCTTTAATTTATCAATAGGATTTTTTTTTCATCTGCTACATTTCTGTCCGTTTTGAAAAATGATCTTGATAGCAGCAGTTGTACATAATATGAAAAGTTAAAGGGCATGTCCTCCCCCTCAACTAAAATTTGCCCCTCTGTGTAGTGTTAGAAGATCCTTGCCTTTCTCTTTTGCTCTTCATGGTTGTCCTGCAGGGCCTGATGAAATTCCAAAAAAGCCAAACCCTACCATTTTCTGCTCCTCTTAGAAGACTCTGGCTCTCCCCTCCCCCCTCCAGGTTCCTTAGGTGTCTGCATGGTCTGTTAATAAAAAAAAAAATCTTCATAAAAGGTAAGGCAGCCCCCCCCAACCCCAAAATCATCTAAATTAGCCCAGAAATGTACGACCTTGTTCCCTCAGCTCCCTCTGCTGACCGGCAGCTGCACCAGTGATTGGCTGAGTCTACATTATATGGTTTTAATCGTATTGGGGTGGAGATACCCTTTAATTCAGAAATACTGAGATTTTGCCTTTAAGCCTACTTTTGATTGATAAACAAATTAAATAAATGTGGTTCCAATACTGGAAACAATTTTTTTTTTTTTTAAGTTGCCTATTACTGGAAACTATAATTATTTCAATCTATCACTGTAACATTTTTTGTTGATCTGTCTGCTATTTCTTTATATAACAAGTTTAAATCATTTTACATCTCAGCTGTCATAAATTTTGCTATGTGCAGTTTTTTTGAAACTGGAATAGTGTGACAGTTGGTATGTGTAAATTGCAATGTTGGAAATTCCCTCTCACAAAGCTGGCTCATAGTGACTACTTACGATGTTTGCCCTCTAGTTTGATAAAGAAGGAGTCGGTTAAGAGAAGGAGCGGAGATACCGAGCCTAATCAAAACAAGCACTGGATTGAAAACATGCAGCAACACACACAGTAAATGCTACTTCTATATATTTAATTATAGTTAAAAGGGTAAATACTGAAAAATTACTTTTTCTCATCTTAATCCATATATAAATGTGTTGCAGTAGTGCTTACTCTGAGGTGTTTGTGTTGCTGTATGCCTTCAATACAGTACTTGCTTTGCTTAGGCTCTGTATCCCCCTCCCTCTTTTAACTACTCCCATCCTCTATCAGACCCAACTTTTTTATGAGGGCAAGAATGCTTAGTAATCACTATGAGGCAGCACTGTCAAAATGCACACAGAAGAATACAGAATACCAAATGTAAAAACTGTCGCCATTTCAGCTACAAAAAAACTGCTCACAGCAGAAGAGTTTATGATAATAAAATTGCACTTGATTGACAGCTGAAATGGAAGATTGGATGTCTGAAGAAATAGGGGACAGACTAACAAATAAAATAGAACAGTGGGGGTTGATAAGAATTATAGTTTCCAGTAATGGTCATTTTAAAATACACATTTTTTAAAAAATTTTTTAGTTATAGATGCCCTTTGAGATGAGGCAAAATCATTTTTTTAGTATAGTTCCTCTTCAAATGGCAGCTTTGGTACACAAGTGCAGATATAGATAGAGGGAGAAAATAAACAATTCTAAAGATGCTTTAAATAGTTCATCGCAATGTTTGTCTTAGACATTAGTGTGTCAATAGAAGAGTGTATGTTAGTTACCACATTCCTTTTGCAAAAAGTAAAGCAATAAACTAAGTTATTTGAAGTCATTGAACAAAACAAACGTAATAGGGGACTTGCCCGTCAAATATTTTAGCCCATTTCTCAATTTTGTTAGGTTTACTGGTTCTAATGATTATTTTGGTTTTTTTGGGGGGGGGGGGTTGTTTAATATCAATTAATTGAATGAGGCGACAATAATTGAACTAGAATACTTCAGAATACTTTTATTATGAAAGTACTTTTACCTGCAGTTTGCTTAACCTCTTTAATTACTTTTTAACTGCGTTGAATTTAAACATTTTGGCTGTGTTTTCACTTTTAAATAGGAGTGTTTGTAAATTTCTGTAAATCTCACTTTAGGTTTTGCCTTTCCTACATTTTAATTGTAGAAAACTGGACTGCACTTCATATTAAGATGTTTAAATTCCAGAACAGTAAGCTTGTTATTCTTTAGAACAGGGTTTCTCAAACAGTGTGCCTCCACATGTTTGAAAACTACAACACATCTCAAACTATGTCTCACCTAAAACTACAGCATTCCTCAACTACAGATGAAAGCTAGGAAATGCTGGGAGTTGTAGTTTTCAAAGGCACGGCATTTAAGAAACACTTGCTATGGACTGGATAAAATATGTCCTTAGGGAACTAGGTTCAGTTTTATCCATGCCATCGCTTCCTAGTTTCTCAGTTTCCCTCATATCCGGAATCGTGCCTCTGTATTGGAAAAAATGTAATTCCTATATTCAAAAAAGGTAGTCGTTCCTGGCCTGGTAATTACAGACCTGTGAGTTTAACTTCAGTGGTGGGGAAGATACTGGAGAGTTTTATAAAGGAACTAGACAGTAAGACTGTTACAATAACAGGCGCTAGAAGCCCAGAGTGCCTCCATCCTCCAAGGCCACAGTTCCCTCTTAGTGTCCCAGACCCAGGGTCCCCCACTCTGTCCCAGACCCAGGGCCCCCCCTCTCTGTCCCAGACCCAGGTTCCCCCACTCGGTCCCAGACCCAGGGCCCCCCCCTCTCTGTCCCAGATCCAGGGTCCCCCACTCTGTCCCAGACCAAGGGTCCCCCACTCTGTCCCAGACCCAGCCCCCCCAGCCCAGACCCAGGGCCCCCCTCTGTCCCAGACCCAGGGTCCCCCACTCTGTCCCAGATCCAGGGTCCCCAACTCTGTCCCAGACCCAGGGCCCACCTCTCCCAGCCCCCCTCTTCCAGACCCAGGGTCCCCCCTCTCCCAGACCCAGGGCCCACCGCCTCTGTCCCAGACCCCCCCTCTGTCACAGATCCAAGGTCCCCTACTCTGTCCCAGACCCAGGGTCCCCCCTCTATCCCAGCCCCCCTCTGTCCCAGACCCAGGGCCCCTCCTCTGTCAGAGATCCAGAGTCCCCTCCCTCTGTCCCAGACCCAGGGTCCCCCGTCTGTCCCAGACCCAGGGCCCCTCCTCTGCCCCAGACCCAGGGCCCCCTCTGTCCCAGACCCAGGTTCCCTCACTCTGTCCCAGACCCAGGGCCCCCCACTCTGTCCCAGACCCAGGTCACACCACCTCTGTCCCAGACCCAGGAGAGTTACATGACATTACAGCAGTGTCGTCTGTCCCCAGCCTCTCCTTCCCAACCCAGCATGATCTCCTTCAGTAAACTTTTTTTTTTAACACTCACTGTGTTGTGAAGTTCCTAGTCAGGAATCTCAGGATCGGATGTCTGGATCTTGCAACCCCTCCCCAGAGGGGAGGACCCAGAGCCGCTCCGCCCACAAATCTCTGCAGACTGCTGGTGACTGGGAGGGAGGGGAGGAGTCAGAGTGAGAGTCCCGTAGCTGTAGCCTGTGTGAGATTGTGACGTAAGCTCTGCTCTGCTTCTAACAGTGAGTCGGAAACCTCCTGCTCAGGACACACACACGGACACAGGGACGCACACTTGCATTTTATTATATAGGATATAGTATGTTTCAAGAACTGACCTTATAAGTAGTAATCAGCATCGATTTATGAGGAACAGATCTTGTCAAACAAAGGAAATGACTAAGAAAAACTTTGTTGATGTACAGATGATGTCCACTTGTTGCGGTGGATCTAGATAGATTGTCACACTGGGCTGCTAATTGGCAGATTAGATTCAATGTTGATAAATGTAAGGCAATGCATTTTGGGGTTTGAATTTCTTGTGCTGCTTAAACTATAATGGATCTTGGAGTTTTGGTGGATATCAAACTTAAATGTAGCAAGCAGTGCCAGGTGGCAACAGCAAGATATGTCATATGATAATAAAACATCTTCTCCGATTCCTTCCTTAATGTTGGGGTTCCACAGAGCTCTGTTCTGGGACCCCTGCTGTTCTCCCTCTATACCATTTCCCTGGGAGAAGTCATCAGCTCATTTGGTTTTAACTACCATCTGTATGCCGATGATACGCAAATATATTTTTTCACCCCCACGCTTAGTCCTGACACCCAATCATGCATCTCCGACTCTCTCTGTGCTGTCTCCTCATGGATGGCACACTGATGCTTCAAACTAAATCTGATTAAAATCAAACTAATCTTTTTCCCACCTAGACCTGGTCCTATCCCACCGTTTTCCATTTTTGTGGACAACACCCCCATTTACCCTATTCAGTCAGCACGTTGATTAGGGGTTATTATTGAGTCCTCTCTCTTCTTTTCCAATCACATTAACTTTGTTGCTAAAACCTGTTGCTTTTTTCTTTGAAACATTGCAAAGATCCGTAGATTTCTTTCTCTTCCAACTACTGCTATGCTTATCCATGCTCTCATCCTATCACGTCTGGATTATTGTAACCTTCTGCTTTATCGTCTTCCTGCTTCCCATCTTTCTCCTCTTCAGTGCATACTTAACTCTGTCACACGCATTTTCTCGCTCTCTAACAATCGGGATATTAAACAACACATTATCTACAAAATCCTTCTCTTAACATTTAAATCCCTTTACTCTTCTGCTCCTTCTTATATTTCTTCTCTTGTGTCCCCATATGTCCCTGCCCGTACCCTCCGCTCATCACAGAACCATCTCTTATATAGACCCCCCACTCACGCTGCCTCCTCTCGCCTTAAACCTTTTTCTCTTTTGGCTTTCGTCCTCTTGAATTCTATTCCCCTCTCTCTACGTCAAGAAACCTCAATAAACAAGTTTAAATCAAACCTTTCAAGCTATCTGTTTGAGCACAGCACAGCATAGGACTGTTGATACTGCACAGATTACTATAGCACTTCCACCCTTTCCTATGTGTCTGTATGTTACCCACCTAAGTAGATTGTAAGCTCTAAGAGGCAGGGGACCTCTTTCCTCATGTTATATGTTTTAAGCACTTGTATATTTAGTGATGATCATACTTATTTATATATTGTATTTATTTGTCCACCTTGTATGACTTTTTGTATTCTATATTGTACAGCGCTGCATCTATATACATATAAACATATACATACATACATACATTCATTATATAAATAGGGGTATGGATTCAAGGGAAAAAATATTATTTTCCCTCTTTACAAAGAACTGTTAAGGCCTCATTTAGAATATGCAGTACAGTTTTGGAATTCTGCATACAAAAGGAAAACCTCTAAGACTGGAAGAGAAATTTAGTCTTCAAGTTTGAAAAGGGTTTTTTAACTTTGAAAACAGTTAAACTATGGAACTGTCTTCCATTGGTCTTGGTGATGGCAGGTTCACTTGATGTTTTTTTTAAAAAAAACTAGATGAGTTTCTAAAAATATGAAAAAAACATTTATTTATTCACAGAAATTACTGAATAGGCATATTAATGTTCATAGATTGAGTGATAAAAATCCTTTTCCCCTATAAAGCATGTGTATTTGCGCTGAACTTTTACTTGAAATTAAAGGGCAAGTCCAGCACCAAAATTAAAACTTACATACAGGTAAATCACCCCCCAAAACCCTAAACGGTAATAGTTTGAAACCTAAAATATATGTCTAACCTGAAATCCTGCACAATGTCCTGTCGCCGCTGTTTCTGTTTCCTGGTTCTTCCAGTTAGCAACTGTCAGTTATGGATTTGACAGTTGACATCACAGCCAATGACTGAATGTTAATCCCCTATCTGCCTCTTCTGAGCATGCCCAGGCTCATTACAGGTTTTCAAATTGCTCAGTTTCCATAAGGGAACCAGAAGCATAGCAGGCATACAGTAATGAATTCAGAGGACAAACTATGATGTATCAACATATTTTAAAGAGGCCATTCTTTCTAAAAGATGTTCTTATGGGGGTGGAGTTGTCCTTTAAATGAAAATGATATGGATAAAAATATATATTGTGCCTGATGGACTTTTTTTTTTTTTTGGAAGGGCATTAGGTCAGATATTATTCAACAATGGCAGTGGTACAGAGAGATAGGTTATCTTAACCATAATGTTTACCATTTTCAGAAATGATTACTGCATTTTGGGAATTAGGAAGGTAAGAAGAGCACCACCTTACCATTGTTATTAAAGGCACCAAGGCAGGACGACATAACTACTAATTTTATGCAAATAGACTACTGCATTGTACATCTTTTTTAGTAGTGTTATTTTGCTTCTTGGTTTGCTTTTCTCTGTGTAATACTCGTGTTTTTTTTATCTATATTTTTAGCATTAACAATAAGCTCCAACAGCCTGAAGCTGCATCCGGGGTTCTAGAATTTGCAATGAAACACTATGGAGAAATGGTAGGTATACTGTGAACTTTGTGTAGCTACATTATGAAAAATGCAAAAAACAATTAATGCTACTAATGTGTGCTATTTTGATTGCTAGTAAAGCTTCCACTATAATAGGAAGAATATTCCTCCAAATGTGTGAAACTGCTTATAACACATCCCAAAATCCTTTCCTAGGGAAATTATCAAGCATGGTATTCATCCCTTGACCATACATGAATTGTTTTTTGTGTTGTTTTTAATTAATACAGTTACTTTTATTGAATGAATCACAAATTAAAATTATATAAAGGTAAATTACCCACAACCCCAAAGCTGCAATAGTTCGAAATCTGAGAGTTGTAAGTCTCACTTGAAATACTGCCTGATATTCTATTACCTCTCTTTCTGCTCCCTGCTTCTTCCAGTTAGTAGTTGTCAATCATTGATGTAAAACATGACATCACAGCCAATGATTTAAGGCTGTTCCCCTAGATGCCTCCTTTGAACATGTAAAAGCTAGTAAAGAACCATTTGAGAGGCAGAGGAAAAGGGGAGAGAATTATTTTGCTAATTAGCCCTACGCCTGTCGGCTTTCTAACTATTTTCGTTTTAGGGTTTGGGAGATGGTTTACCGGTGTCAGACTGGGGTGTTCGGGACCACCAGGAAATCAGAGGCCAGGGGCCAATTAGTATGGGTTTAAGGGCCCACCTTACATTTCATATCTATATTATGACTTATTTATTTACCGTATATACTCGAGTATAAGTCGAATTTTTCAGGCTTTAAAATTAGCCTGAAAACCTAACCTTGACTTATACTCGGGTCAGTCCTAATTTAGATCCAAATTCTGCAATTGCGGATGTGTTAACCTGCATAGAAAGTTACAGGAGCTGATCTGCCTTTACACTTCCTGCTTCCTGTAGTCTGGCTGCTGGACTCACTCAGCATTGTCACTGCTCCTCTGGATGCTGTAAATCTGATGGGTCTCCTCAGTTTGGGGCAAAAAACAAGTGCTAGTTCAGTACAAATAACAGCTTGAAACTACAACTCTCAGGTGACATTTTTAACTATTGGGGTCAGAGAGTCCTTTACTATATGGGGGTCAGAGTGCCCTTTACTATATGGGGGTCAGAGTGCCCTTTACTACATGGGTTTCAGGAGAATTGTAAATGATGGTAAGCTTAATTAAAAGTTAACTGAACCTTGCCACCCCACATGTTCAGAAACTGCAACTCCCAGCAACAAAGCATGCTGGGAGTTGTAGTTTCCAAACATCTGGAGTGCCAAGGAATTGGAGGTTACTGGTACTGGATTTGGCTATTACTGTATGGGATTCATGTATGGGAATTCTGCTGTCCATTTAAAAGGCAACTAAAGCCTAAAAATAACACAGAATCAGAAGGCAGTAGTGGTGATAATTTCTACCCTCGACTTATACTCAAGTCAATCAGGTTTTACAATTTTTTCAGGTAAAAATAGGTACCTCGGCTTATACTCGGATCGACTTATACTCGAGTATATATTACTCCTACTGACTCCTATTATTTATAAAAATGCGTTTTTACTGTCCTTTTGGCTCTGACTCTGTATTTAAATTTGGGCGATTTTCTTGGGCCCACCAGGAGATTCCCCTGTAGCCCTGTGGGCCAGTCTGACACTGGGTTTACCTACATAGATTTTTTTCAATTAAGGGGTGAATTTTTTCTAAGCACAGTCCTAGCTGAAATCTGCTCTAGAATAAAGGTGTGCGGTTTCCAATCAGGAAGTACCAATCATTTGTACAATCTGCAAAATATAAAAAAGAAAAAACTGGTTATTTTAAACAGCAGTTAAATGCCTGGTCATATTTGACAGCAGTACTCTCACAATGTAGAATAATAGTTGCTTTTTGGTCACCTTTTTTAAATGTTTTTTCATAGTTGTTTTTAAGGGTAGGGGGTGGATTCCCCCTTCTGCTGGTTTATAGTTATATGCAGTTCTGGCACCTTTAGGTCATCATAAAGTGTAAGGAATGTCAGTGAAAAAGGGGATTCAAAAATAGGAGCCAAGATACAGACATGGACAGAAAGTGTTACTTGTTTAGGGACAGTTGTGAAACTGATCACAAAGTCAGTGACAGAGGCCACACAGTAGCACAAATCCTCCTGGTACCTGTATTTTTGTGAACTGGAATTTACAAAGGATTTATTTGGCAGTGTTATTTTTATTATAATGAGATTTGTATCCATATCATATGGCCTTTGGATTACTTGGTAACTTCTAATATCCTTAAATTTCATAATAAAGAGAAGAATTATACAAAAATATGATTGTGAAGCAGAGGTGTACCTGCAGGGGCCTGGGCCCCCCATGATATGGGATTCCAGACCCCTGACACCTTTCCCCCTCCACTATCAGCCATTTTTAAAAAGCTTATCGTGTGTATGAAGGAAACATACACGCAATCAGCTGTTTAAATGACTGGACACGAATTTCAGGAACAGAACCAGAAGTTTAGGTCCTGTCTTTTAAACAGCTGTTCGCATGTATGTTTCCTTCATACACGTTGTCAGCTGATCGAGGCAGAGATTGTGGGCTTATGGTGGGCCCACTGTCGCGGGGTGGCGGTAGTTACACCACTGTTGTGAAGGTTCTCATTTGTCTAGGTTATGGTGTATCTGTTGGATTCAGTTAGATCAACTAGACTTAAATTTTAGTTCTTAAAGACGTTTTTGCTAGTCATCCAACTGGCTTTCGCAATTGTCTTCAAGAACTTTGAATTTCTATTTGCCATAATTGAATTTCTATAATGCCATTTCTGTTTGCATTAATACTACAGTAAATGGGTGCCCATATCTCAGTTATTCTTTGCCATATTTTCATGTCTGTTCATATCTAAACATACAGGTAATCACAGAGGTTCTGGATTACTACAAATTAGCCCTCTTTGGAAAAAAAACATTCTGACGTCCCTTACACAGCTGCTAACTTAATGTAAAAAAATGTATGCATAAAAATTGTATGTATTAAATTACAGTTCTTTGTGATTGTAGGAGATCCAAGCTACATGGTATGAGAAATTACATGAATGGGAGGATGCTCTGGCTGCATATGACAAAAAGCTTGAAGTCAACAAGGATGATTCTGAGCTCATTCTAGGACGCATGCGCTGCCTGGAAGCACTTGGCGAATGGTAATTATTTTAGGGGAAAATGGGAGTCTTAAAGAATAACTGTATTGCCTCAATGCATTTTAATTGCTTTAAAAAGAGTAAAAATATGCAGCCCTCCCCATATTTTTTCCTGATTTCGAGCGTCTCTCTGCGTTCAATTAGCCTTCAATTAGCCATGCTGTGAAAGGGGTGGAACAATTCTGTATGCCTCTGTCACTCAAAGCTAGCATGTGAGAAAACACTCCTCCATCCAGCATTGATCAGCTTGATTATGTAGGCTGTATCCTAGCAACAGTACATTTCAAGTTTGTTTAACTGGCAGAGGAAAAAAGAGGTTGTAACAGACAAGTGCTATATTAATCATGGCCCTGGGCCATCTAGGAGGCAGGCTTTTAGCACTCATCTTTGCTGTGTGATATCTAAGGGTGAGTAAGTTATTTCAGCTGCTGGAAGTGTGGAGATGTAATGGGGATGATGTTGTTTTTTTATTTTGTTGTCCTTTAATTTTCATTTGGTTTATAAAAAGAAAAAAAGAACCGATAGAGCCTGGTATTTACTTGCTGATTTTCAGGCTGATATACCAATTGATAGTGTTGCTTTGTGCAAGCTAATCGTGTGGCCTTTTAAAATCCACTTTATCACCTTTGATTTACCAATATGTCTGATCTTTCTAAATGAACAATTTTGCCGAAAGAATCATTTTGAAATTGCAGCTTATCGCCAGGCCAGGTGACATAGCTAAAATGACTGAAAATGTATTATTTATCTTTTAGGCTTAAAATGTTTAAAGGAATAGTTCACTTTAATGCATTTATTAACGACAGAGTGGTTAAGTAGCTATGTCTCTTACCTTCTGTTTTTCATTAAATGCCTGTGGAGCAATGAACGAGGATGAGGATGAAAGAAGTTTACCTTTCAGGCAATCCTCCGCTGTCACTTTGACAGGTCCTGACCCAACCGCTTCCTGGCTCTGATTAGCTATAGTGCACATTATCATGCATGCACGCTATAGCTAATCAGAACCAGGAAGTGGTCGGGACCTGTCAGTGTGACAGCTTTACTTTAACATATCCTCTATTACCCCATTGTTTATTTTTCCACTCTGTACAGTCCACAATATACAAAAATAGTAAAGATTTTAATGAAATTACAACCTTTTCTTGAACAAAATCCTTCCATTAGACAGGTTATAAAGACTGGGTGTAAATATGTCCCCAGGCAAGCCTCTTTATGAGAGATATCTTTGAGAGATATTTTGTCTCCTAGACTAGTTGAGATGAACTGACCGTAAAAAAATAATTGGTTAAAATATAAGGGCACTTACCCATGTGGAGCCGCTCGATGTATGACATGAAGTCACATTAAAAAAAAGTGATATATGCATGAGCTCAGTTACAATAGTACATTAATTGTAATACAGATCAGGTAGTATACATAATTACATGTGCCAAATGCGGCATCCAGTATGTGGGCTGTACATCTTAACCAATTAATTCATGTATAAGGGAACACTTAAGGGATATAAATAATAAAAATACTCCTAAGAGCCCTCTAGCTAGACACTGCTTGGAGTGCAATGGGGGTAATTGTGGATATGTTAAAGTACAGGAGGGTCCAACATATTGGAGTGGACTGCAGAGGTAGAAATAGACAATCACTTGTTTTGAAAGCTAAATTCAGGTGGATATTTGATTTGAACACTAGGATCCTGAAAAGACTAAATGATGCCATGTGTTATATTGACTGAACAACAACATCTTAAACAATAATATTTCTGTGTGTGGTGATCTTTTACAGCTTAGGTCATAAATGATAGTTACTCTTAAGGGTATACAAAGCATCCTTGTAAGGTCAATGTTTTCTTTCCTTTTCCATTTTTCATTTATGTGGACAGCTGTTTACCAGGCTCTAATGCCTTTATAAATTGTTTGTATTAAGTGCAATTTTCTAACATGTACTAAATAGCAGCAGATAGTATATAATATTATTAATGAGATATATACATATTTATATGTTTTAATGTAATATATGTGGAACAGGATTGCTCTGATTCACATAAATATTATAAGATTATTTGTTAGCCTGTGTGGAATAAGTTTGTTTTATTGACATTTACGTATATGTGGGCAGTACATGTTTATTATTGCGTCTCGTAGTGAGTCATGGGTATTGGATCCGTGTCTTTAAAGAATGTGATGTGTACAGGTGTTTCAGCCTATGATTAAGGGTGGAAGGCCACCTTTTATCCAGTTATGTGAGACCTGGATTTAATGAGAATCTAATAAAGCTTGCTTTTACTGTATGTACCTGAGTTTGGCTGCTTAATACATCAGAGTGCACAGAGTCCTTCCTTCTACTTTTTTTGTTGTACGAGCCATACAAAGGGCCTGGGGCAAGAGGCACACGTGCCACCTTGGGGAAGCAGTGGGGAAGTACAGTAACATTTTTTTCAATTGAGTGTATATGAAGACTGTTTCAGAGATATATATATGATCCAGTGACATGTCCAGGCAAGGGCACCTGGACCACTTCTTACTTGAAGTAAGCCTTATTTTCCTTTCAATTAGCCCACGTTTAGTAGGGCTTAAGTGAGATTTATGAGTTACTTAATGCTTCCATCTAAAGTACTTTATATTTTGTGCCTTCCCCTCTCTATGTGACTCATTCAATCAATCCATGTCCCTTTCTTGTGACAAGTTGCTATTCTTGTTAAAATGCTGTAATCTCAACAGACTCATTGAGTTATCAGGTCTAAGTGAATTTAAAGGACAACTCCACCCTCATAAGAACATCTTTTAGAAAGAACGGCCTCTTTAAAATATGCTGATATATCATAGTTTGTCCTATGAATTCATTACTGTATGCCTGCTATGCTTCTGGATGCCTCATGGAAACTGAGCAATTTAGAAACCTGTACTGAGCATTTACTGAGCCTGGGCATGCTCAGAAGAGGCAGACAGGGGATTAACATTCAGTCATTGGCTGTGATGTCAACTGTCAAATCCATAGCTGACAGTTACTAACTGGAAGAACCAGGAAGCAGAAACTGGGGCAACAGGACATTGTGCAGGATTTCAGGTTAGACTTATATATTTCAGATTTCAAACTATTACCGTTTAGGGTTTTGGGGGGTGATTTACCTGTATGTAAGTTTTCATTTTAGGGCTGGACTTGCCCTTTAAGTCGTACATTTATTTTTGTTCTAATCTAAGTAACATATTACTCATATTGCCCCCTCTTCCTCCTTTACGTATCCCATTAATAACTTTTAAAAAGCTAAAAATACCCCCATATTAATGAAGAGAATCCTAGTCCTTATATGGACTGTAATAATATAAACGGTATTGTCATGACAGAATAATCTTTAAGCCTCATAGTGAGACAGGTAAATTTTAAGAGTTGGGGACCAGTATGATCATAAATAGTTAGGGTCTACTCATCTAGAACGTTCAGAACCTTAGGAAAATGGCTAATGGACCCTAGGAATTTTAACAGAGGGGTTAAAAAAGGGGTTTTCCTAAACTAGACCCTATGCCTTTTAAACATCAGTGTGGATAGTCTGGACTCTGGAGGGAAGACAGAGTTCACACATATGTAATAGATGGATCAACAATATTGAAACTTAAACATACCACACATGCTGGTCTCATGATAGAACTGGGAGAAATAATAATACACACAAACTTTACAAGATAGGAGGACACCGAACAAGAAGCTACAGTTACGGTATTACCGGTACTCACTTATTTGCTGGCATTACCAGGGATAGATGAGCTTTAAATTCAGCCGCAAATGTAGGAGTAGCCAGGATAATGTAGGAGATTGGAGCACGGGTACACAGGTGCATTTTTTTTTTTTGCTTGTTGGCCTAATAACGCTTGCTTGTAACTGTTGCTAATAACTGTTGCTTGAACCTTGCCACTCCAGATTTTTAGAAACAAAGCATGCTGGAAGTTGTAGTTCCCAAACATCTGGAGTGCCAAGGAATTAAGTGTTACTGTATTTGGGTCTTTGGGGTCTATGGCAGGTTTGCAGTAGTGGTTATAATTTCTACCCTTGGCTTATACTCAAGTCAATCAGTTTTACTTGTTTTACAGGTCAAAATTAGGTAGCTCTGCTTATACATGTGTCTGTTTATATTCCGTATATACAGTAAGTAGGATTTGTAAAGCCTAAAGTGGAATAATTATCATTTTTATGAGATTGTCCTGTCCTGTCAAAGGGAGAGTGTATGTGTCTTTATGATGAGAGTATGGTATGGATATGAGAGAAGGAATTTGTAGTATAGAGAGCATATATGTTTAGGAAGTGAGACTCCTAAGTATGTTATCAAGGCAGTGACCTGTTTAACAGGAAAAAATTTGACTGGTTTGGAGGGCCATTCAAGCCAAGTAAAAGCTCTTCAAATTTACCATAGTTAATTTTCAGTCCAGATACTGTAGGGGGTCAGGTCTTTAGCTTATGCTGGTTTTGAATATAGTGTATTGTATATACAGTTATACAGTAAATAAAATAATTTTAATTCCTCATTTTCAGTCTTAACGCCTTTAAACTGTTATGTGTCCTGAGTAAAGGATCAGTTCTTAAAGGAATAATTAATAATTTAATAATAAATTAAAGGAGCTCCTTAACCTCCTGTTCAATCATTTGAGCAGGAGCTAGGTAGCCAGGGAACTGTTCCTTTAATGTATTGATTGAAGCCCAGGAGGTTAAGGAGCTGTCTTACCTCCCGTTCTTCAATCATTTGAGCAGGAGCCAGGGAGGAAAATAGAAGATATTTAACTTTTATGCAATCCACCGCTGCAGAGATGAAAATCTCTAAGCGCTTCCTGGTTTTAATCCTCTGTAGTATGCATTATTGCGCATGCGCGCTATAGAGGATTAGAAACTGAAAAGTGATCAGAGATTTTCATCTCTGCAGGGGTGGATTGCGTGAAAGGTAAATATTCTAACCTTCGTCCCTGACTCCTGCTCAATTGATTGAAGAACGGGAGGTAAGGCATAGCTCCTCAACCTCCCGGGCTTCAATCAATACATTCAAGGAATCGTTCACTTTTTCAGTTTAATGGGTATCTACGCTTCCAAAAATCGAATTTTCAAAAATGCTAACTTTAGATAGTGTAAAGGTCCACTACTCCAACAGTTTTTTCTAGATTTGAAATCCGAGCTGTAGATTCTCATAAATGTTAATTTTAAATAACAGCATGCACAGGGAAAGATCTGTCACTTAAACCAGGTATTCTAATTTGTTTCCCTCCAGTGACCTCTTACTAGGATCTCCCTCCAAGAATGAAAATGATCCAAGGCTGCCTGTCAGCTCACTTAGTGCTATAGGTGAGAGGTTTGCAGACAGCACATAGAATAAAATAACTGCTTGTGCTGTCCTACATTTTTTAGGGAATCTCTAATTTAATCAGTTATAAAACATGTCAAAACTTTTATTAATACCAAATATAAAGAGCTGATTAATCATATTGGTCTCCTGTCTGTCTGACTATCTATCTATCTATCTATCTATCTGTCGCTCTCTATTTATCTACCTATCTGCCTCTCTGTCTATCTTTTTGTCTATTTATGTCTATCTATCTATCTATCTATCTATATTTCATGGTGTTCCAAGGTGTTTGGTAGTACAAGCCAGGTCTGCTGCAGGAGTTTGTCACAGGAGTTCACTTACAGGAACCCCCCAAGCTTACTTGTCAGAAGAAAGGGAGAAGTGTCTGACACAGCAGCAGCAGGACCCCTCTCCCACCCACCATCGGCAGTGTCAGGAAAATATGGTAATGAGCTGTATAGTGTCGGGTAGTGATGGATCTGCAGAATTTTTAAGTGTCAGCTGGATCTACAAGTGGGCAGTTAGGAGCAGTATACATTAAAAATCCACTAATAAAACCGGCACATACACACATATAAGTAACATCATTTTACTACCCTTACAGTGTACTTTTAGATTATAAAGTTGTTTGAGTGAGTATACTATGTAAGAATTCCCAGGAGACCCCTGTAAAAGGCCTTATCGGCATCTAAACTTAACAGGATCTCTATATGTGACATATGCTATCATGTGCCCTCTCATATTGCCTTTAAGGATTGCCAGAAGAGGGCAAAATTTGTCTGTGTAATTTTGCCATTGAATTGTTAGGTATGTTTCGAAGTCTTCTAAATTGAAGAGGTAATTTGGGAACCTCCAATGGCTTACCTGTGTGGTTTGTAGATAAAGGTTTATGAATTATTGTGACATGATCCGAGAATAGGATATTACTTATATATGCACCGTATATTTGTGGGAAAAGGTCAATGGAGATTACACTACACTACAGAAAAGTTTTTATTTTGTTAACATTTACTGCAGCACCGAGGGATACGGAGGGTGGAGACCCTGCGCATGTAAGAAGGGAAGGAGCAAATACCGGATGACATACAGAGAGGCTCCTACTGTTCGGTTTCCTTTCAGCAGGCAATGCTGAACAACCATAAGGAGCCAAAGAGAAAGGTAAGGATTTTTTTTACACTACACAGTGGGACCAGCAGAAGGGCAAATTTTAGTGGGGGGGGGGGGGTGGACAAGTTATTCCTGTGCTTGACTTGAGTTTTCCAATTATCCTAAGATTACTCCTCCTTATACAATCCTCTATGTCATCCAATTTATCTTGTAATTGTTGGACAAGTTCTTGTTGTTGCCTAGAAGTGGGTTCTAGAAGAGTTAGTGAATCTTCCATTTCATTCACTCTTGTCTCTAAGGTTGAGATCTTTTGGCTATTTTAAGTTATGTGAGATAAAGGCTGATGATATAGAGGAATGTAAGAGGTTGAGTTGTTTGTCAAATAAAGACATTAGCAGGTTAGAAACTTAGGTAGACTCTGTAATATATGGATCAGCAATAAAAAAAAAATATATTGAATTTACATACTTCTAAACAGTTTTAGATGAACAAGAATTTGCATTTTAAAGGAGGGGGAGGAGAATGAGAGAGGAAAAAAAGGGGGACTTTTTTTCACTGTATCTGTATAAGCAGTTTTGAGTAAAAAAAAAGTTTAGAGTCTTAGTTCTCAGGAGGTAATTGGGTTGTATAGCACCAAAAAGTCTGGTTATATTCAGTAAATTTGGCCAGCAAGTATTTATACTTGTTAACCCTTTTGGGTATAGAGGATCACCTCCAGTCGGCTTCGGGATATTTATTTAGTCTCTGAGACATAAAGTCAAACAATATCCAAGTTCTAAGGTAGCAGGGGGAGTGGGAAAAGAAAGGGGGATCAGTACTCACTGTAAGTGAATCTATATGGAGGATTCTCAGAGCATCTAAACAACAGCATCCAAAAGTTAGATTCCCAGATATGGAGTGCCCTCAGAATTGTCCCATACTATTGCCTAAACTGATATTGAGTGTGGTGTCCTAGTAGTTCGTTCTTCTTTGATGGATGAGATCCAACTCACAAGGCCTAGGGGAGTTCACTTACATGGCACTCCCTGGTCTGGGTCCTTCAGGTCCTCTCCTGTAGCAGAATCGTCATCTAACACTCACACTGATCTCCGAATGTTAATTGGGCACTTTGTGCTCCCGAGGAGCAAGCAGTGTGGTTTCCACCTGGTTTTAGAGGTGGTCACTGGAGTGTGTTATAATCCAACTGTTTTTTTCTGGTACCAGAGGGGCTGTCTGCGCCTTCAGGTGGGCTTCGGTGGCCAACTCAGAAGGGGGGTCCAGCCTCAGGACCTCCCAGTCACTCCATCTGCTGGGGGAATGCTCCTAGTTAATTGAGGCTGTGAATACCAGGGGCATTCAGTTCCAGTATTAGAATGGGTAGAGTCCATTATGCAGTAGGCATAATGGACACAACCTTACTTCGGGTTAGGCAGAACTTTAGGGAAAGGGTTAACCCAGTGGTATAGGGTTGGTATCCATGTGGTGTGGGCGTCGTTTCTCCCTCGGTCTTAGGATTTTTTTATGGGTTTATATACCAAAAGACTCCTGATGGTACGAGGCACATGAAAAACGCGGTTGCTCTCAGCACCCTTCCACTGGAAGTCTTGTGTTTCCCTTATTTGCCATGGGTTATGAATGTCTCCCATGCCCACAGAAACAGACACACATAGTGCCTATCACAGTGCCCATCATCTGCCTGTAGATGGCCTTACAGAAGACATGGGCAGCAAATAGTTTCACATTTACCAAAATACACTGCCCAATTTATCAATAATATAATATCAGTGTTATATAGTTTTGATAGTAAATATTCTAAAGCAAAGAACATTGGTAGATGCATCATTCTTCATAAAAAAAAATTGGAAAATGAGAGGTGGTTGTTTCTTTGTGTTGTGCTTGGCAGGGGTAAATCTAGTTATAAAATTTATTTTTAGTGCTATTCAGTGGAAACTGTGTGTCCCTGATAAAATGCAGGGACACACAGTTTGCATGCTTACTGATCAGAAAAATCCATTGCTACATTTTTTTGATACCTGTTCAAATTTGCTTGCTTTAGCAGGTGAGGCTCAGTTTCCCTTAAAATCAGTTGATTACTAATCTGTGTTTACTTATTGTGGTTCCCAGGGGACATTTATGCAGCTTGCAGACATCATATATTCTGCTTTTAAAGTGTGTTTAATTTTTTTTACCATCATATGACCTTACTGACATTCTTTTTGTTATACTAGACATCACTGACCTTTTCTTTCACATCCTTGTTAATGCAGCATTACATATGGTTGCCACCTGTCGAGTTCTGATTAGATGCAAGGGGCTTAGTGATTATTCAGGTCATAGTAAGACCAGCCTAGTCTACAATGTCTGCCTTGGTGCTACAAAATACTGCTTTGTTAACTACCATAAACCTCTGCTTTTCATACAAATCCTCACAAATTTCTAAATCTTTACTTTTGCTTTTATGTCACTAGCCACATTATTTACAAATTAGTTATTTTGTTCAAAGGCTGATTTCACACAATAAAATTGAAGACATCTGGACCTCACACATTATATGTAAAATGTATACATCTTTAGTTTGCTTGTAAGTTGTTAGCAACAGATGTGCAACTTTGATAAGGGCCCCATTTGGCTTTTATCCAGGCAGGTCCAAATTTTTCTCAAGGCAATCTAAGATCCTGTCTGTTACCATACAAGTCTCAGAGATTATTCTAATGCATGTAAACGAATAACAGCTGGAGGTGTTTTTTTTTATTGCAATTTGTTGTCATGTATGACATGGGATTCCCACCTAGTTGCTATCTTCCTTCCAGTTACTCTGCCTTTTTTCCTTGATGTTCTATTGTACTTGTGTGCTAATTTACATTTATTACATACTAACATAGTATTGGAGGTTAAATAAAGACATAAGTCCCTCTAGTCCAACCTTTTCAGCCTACTTATGAGCAGTGTTCTCCCCAGCGTATTTTAGCTGGATGTTCTGCCCAGCTAATTTGGGTGTACACCTAGCTGTTGGGAGATGAACCAACAGCTGAACGCACACCTAAATTAGTAATCATACCTTCCAACTTTAAAGATTCAACTGCCATTTGCATCCTGTAGGAGTTATTGAATGTGTGCCAAATGTCTGGCATTCATTGAAGCAGTCTTATTAATCTACTCTGTCTCCCTCCTGATGTCTGCATAATCACTACATACAGAGTGAGAGAGGGAGAGTGAGAACCTTCCTGCATCCTGTAACTCAATGTAGAAGTGAGGGAGTCTGACTGCCTGCTAGTGGGGAAGTAGGGGACAGAAGGATAGGGTTGCTTCTTCCCAGCTGGTTCATCCCAACAGATTTGCTGTGTTAGGTGAAGATGTGGAGGATGATGGCTCAGAAGTAGCATGTATTGAGCGGGCAATTCCCTTGAGCACCCAGGGGACGGCCATCTCTAATAAAAGGAAGGGTGAATTGGGGGCTAGGATGGATAGGCAGGTGGTAGGGAACGCCATTAGAAGGGTTGATAGGGTAATCTTCTGCCAAGACTTTACATACCAAACATTGTATTGCCTGCCTGGTGCTAGGGTTTTACATGTGGTGGATCATGTAGTCAGATTATTAGGGTGGCTGGGAGTGACCCGACAGTCTTGGTTCACGTTGCTGCCAATGACAAAGTTAGAGGTGAAGGTGAGGTCCTTAAAAATGATTTCCGAGAGCTAGAGGCCAAATTAAAAGTAAAGACCTCAAGGGTAGTGTTTTCAGAAATACTAACCCAGCCACGTGCTACACTAGGGAGGCAACGGGAACATAGGAATATAAATACATGGCTAAAGGGAGGTGTAAGGATATGGTGTTTGGGTTTTTAGAGAACTGGGATGACTTCTCTGTTGGCTACAGTCCCTTTAGTAGAGATGGACTGCACTTCAATGATGAATGTGCAGCTGTTTTGGGGGAGAAGATGGCTAGAGGGTTGAAGGAGATTTTAAACAAGGTATGGGGGGGGTACAGGTAGGTGAGTAAATTAATTGTTGGTGTATATTATAAGCCGCCAAATGCCAGTAAGGATGTGGAAATTAATCTCCATATGCAGTTGACGAAGGCTGCTAGTATGGAGCATGTTCTTGTTTATGGAGAAATTAAATTACCCTGACATAGATTGGAGTAAGGGAACTGCCAGCATCTTAAAAGGTATCAAGTTCCTAAATCTTCTTTCTAAGCATTTTCTTTGACAGATGGTAGAAGTTCCTAGACAGGATGCATTGTTGTATTTGGTGATATCTAATAACCCTGAGCTCATTTTGTAGATGATTGTAATGGGAATCTTAGGGAATAGTGATTATGATATAGTGTCAATTAATATAGGTTGCTAAAAACAAAAGTGCACTGGGTTAACGAAAACTTTTAAAGAGCACCCATAGTCATATTTATACATTGCTCCAATCCAGTAGTAAAAAAAGGTTAGTGTATTCTGCCTTATTTTTACCTTCCTCTGTTGCTCTGTGTTTACACACTGTCTGATTTACTGCAGAGCTCCCCACTCCTCCTCCTCTGTGGTCATTCCCCTGTTCAAGTAGTCCGGCTGTAAATTAAGCCTGTAAAACAAGCCACTCATGCGCATTAATCCTCCTACACATGACACATGATTATAAACTTTGTAAAAAAAAATAAAAAATCTAGGCGTGTAAGAATGTAGAAAGCAATTGTTCTGGTAGACTTAGGAGAGACCTGAGTCCTGCCTTGTCACTGCAGCCCAATCTCTTTTTGACAAGCAATAAATTGGTGAAAGCTTGGGGAGGAGGGGGACTTCTTCCCTTCTATTTTTAACCCAATATTTGCCAAGCATTTAGTGGGGGTAATAACAAAACACATACAGTAGAAAGAAACCAAAAAAATTTAAATTTCCCACTATAGATTTAGCCATTTATTTCTTCCCCTATCAATTCTCTAGAACTCACAAAAGCAATAGAAAAACTAGCCAGCGGGAAATCACCGGGACACAATGGTCTCACTGTAGAAATTGGTGTAGATTGCCCAGTGGTGGGTGGATAGGGGGGTGGGACTAGCAAAGGGGATAGGGAGGCATGTGTATTAAAGTGTATGAATAAATTACAGGATCATAATCTAAAATGTATGTTTGCAAATGCGAAAAGCCTGGCTGACAAAATGGGTGTATTGGACAAGATGGCGTTGAATAAATGAAGTATAGCAGAAACGTGGTTGAACAGTTCTAACGACTGGGCTGTAAATTTAGAAGGATACGCCTTGTTTAGGCAGGACAGAGAAAAAAGGAAAGGGGTAGGAGTATTTTTTTATGTTAAAAAAGAATTTTTTTAAAAAAATTTAAAAGAAGAGATAACTGGCGATATAGATGTTAAAGTGGAGGAAATATGGGTGGAATTAGGCAACAGGAAAGGGGGTAATGTCATTGTTGGGGTCTGCTATATGCCACCAAATGCTAGCAGAGAGGAAGTGAGTCAGCTTCATATGCAGTTGGCAAGGGCTGGGGAGTGGGCTCATTATGGGGGACCCTGACATTGATTGGTGTAGTGGAACTGCCATCACAGAAAAAGGCGATGAGTTCCTGAATTTGCTGCAGGATAATTTTCTCTCACAGGTGGTTGAAGTTCCTACTAGAAAAGGAGCTCTGTTGGTTCTGGTAATTTCTAACATTGTGGAGCGTATTATAGATATAAAGGTAACTGGAGGCTTAGGGAATAGTGACCAGGAAATAGTGTTGTTTGGAGTATGTTATCGAAAGTAAAGTTGTTCTGGGTTAACAAAGACTTTTAATTTCCGGAAAGCAAATTTTCCCAGGTTAAAAGTAGCTCTTCAGAATGTCAACTGGGATAAGGTATTATCATGTAAAGGTACAGAAGTAGACTGTGTTTAAGGGGATTTTAAACCATTTCACATCTAAATTTGTACCCTAAATGTTAAAAAATTAAATCTGCGCCCATGTGCCTGAATTCTGATGTAAAGAGGCAAAAGGAAAGTTAGAAAAAAACATTTAAAGAAAGCAATCAAACTAGCTAAAATTAATAATGAGGTTAGGATAGCTGAACAAAGCATCACTAAGCCTAAAATAGTAAGAAGATGAGGACTGAGAATGTGGCACCATTAATTAATGGGGATAAGTTAGTAACGGAGGATGGCGTATAGTATAGTATAGTAGTAATAATGGTATAAAAGATTAAAGTGTACTTTGGATCACCGAGGATATGGTACACAAAAAACTAAATAAGGTTAATATTAATAAATCTCCTGGACCGGATAAAATACATCCTTGGGTACTTAGGGAGCTAAGTTCAGTTTTATCTAGGCCTTTGTTTCCTATTTTTGCAGATTCCCTCATGTCTGGAGGTGTGCCTCTGTATTGGAAAAAGACTAATGTTCCAGTATTCAAAAAGGGTAGTCGTTCAGAGTCAAGTAATTAGAGGCCTGTAAGTTTAACTTCAGTGGCTTTCTCAAAACACTTACAGGGAGATTCAATAAAAGTTCTTATCGTTTAAAATAGTGCTAATTTTGCCCCAACCAATCAGATGTTAGCTTTCAAACGTTAAATAAGATCTGATTGGTTGGGGCAAAATTAGCACCATTTTAAATGATAAGAACTTTTATTGAATAACAGTGTTATTCTACATGACATATGGAGACTACAGCACCCCTATGACAAATCATGCAGCTTCTATTGCAACCCTCACAAAACATTCTCACGCATAGACTATAATTTCTGTACTCCATACTTTCTATCTAAAATCTTCTCCTCCGACATAGGGATATCCAATGGTCAGATCACGCATATTTAAGCATCTCAATAACAGATGTAGGCCTAACTACATGGAGACTGAACGAGTCTCTAGCAGATCTAAGTGTCCAAAACACTATAAAATCAGATATAAAACAATACTTCACAGAGAATTTCACAGATGTTTCCTCTTCAATACTATGGGCTGCTCAAAAAGCTACCCTTAGAGGCAGACTCATACAAATAGCCTCCCAACACAAATCTCTACGAAACAAAAAGATATTGGAACTTTCCAAACAATTAAAAACAGTAGAAAAAGAACTACAGGCCCACTACACTAATGAAAAAGAACAACACTTCAAACAACAACTACACACAGAGCTATCAGGAGCAGCTGACAAAGCACTATGCCTAACAACACTCAAATTTTACACCCAGGGCAACAAACAAGATACCTTATTAGCCCGTAAATTAAAAGCCACGTTAACTAAAAACAGACTCCTCCCACTACGCAACACTTTAGGACTTTTGATCCACAAATCAGACAAGATAGCCCAATAATTATATTATACCATGCTATATGGAGGCACGAAAACAACAACAACCAAAGCTACCACAATGAAAATTAAGAATTACTTAAAGGACATTACCCTACCAAAATTAGCCACACAGGAGTTAGCAACCCTTAATGCCCCCATAACTACAGACGAACTTAAAACAGCTATAAAATAATTCCCAACACAAAAATCACCAGGCACAGATGGCTACACTATGATTTACTACAAACTATTTCATACTGAACTCGCCCCTCACTTAATCAATCTATTCAATAACATCATAATAGACTATTTTACCCCAGATATGCTTTCAACACATATAGAAGTGATACTATATGACACTACACAATGTTCCAACTGTCGCCCAATTTCACTTATAAACACAGATGTGAAACTTTTCTCAAACATTTTAGCAACCAGACTTCTCACAAAATTAATTAACACAGATCAAACTGGCTTTATAACACAAAGACAAGCAACAGATAACATTAGGAGATCTACTCCATCTAGCTAACCACAACATTCCACCAATCTTTCTCTCACTGGACGTAGAGAAAGCATTTGATGATAGGGTGTCCTGGTCATACATATTCGCAATATTAGAAAATTTAATATACAAGGCCCATTCCAACAGGCAATAAACGCACTATAAAAATCCCCTACCGCACAAGTAGCAAACATGGGATATTTCTCACAGAAAATATCCATCTGAAATGGTATGAGACAAAACAGTGTCCACTATCTCCCTTAATATTCGCTGTATTGAACCAATGGCAGCACACATTAGACACAACCCCTACATCAAAGGAATCCCCATAGGAAAACAAGAAGAAAAAATTGCATTATTCGCGGAGGACACTCTACTGTCACTTACACAACCTCACACCTCTATCCCAATCCTTTACAACCACCTTAGCAAATTTGAGGTATTATCAGGATTCAAAGTAAACTTCCAAAAAACAGTAGAATTCCCGGTACACTTAACGCACCAAGAAAAATCACAACTGGAAATAAATTTAAATTTAAGATTGCCCAAAAATCCTTTAAATACATGGGCATAGAACTCAGCAACTCACCTGACTCAGTATACAATGAGAACTACCCTCCACTTATACGAACACTTAAAAATCTCCTAAGAAAATGGATGCCATACAAACTATCCCTTCTGGGACGAATAGCTGCAATCCAAATGATAATACTCCCCAAAATCGACTATCTATTTAGAGCATTACCCATACCCATAGTAAAGACTCACCTAATAGACCTTCAAAGAGAAATCACAAAATTCATCTGGCAAGGACGATCACCACGCATTAATAAAACAACCTTATCCAGATCCCACACACGAAGGAATGAGCCTACCTAATCTTGAACAATATTACAGGGCAGCCAGGGTAGCCCAAACCCTGAGTTAGTTATTAGGTCCTGACTCAGCCAAATTGGTTTCAATTGAAAGTTCAGCTTTTACACCATTATCTGCCTAGAGTATACTTTGGACTCCCCCACAAATGAGACCCACACACACCCCAATTTCAAATCCATACATAAAACACAAACTAGATAAGACACACAGGCATAATTACAACTGAATCAGAATATATTCCATTTATGGAGAACCCATCTTTTCTCCACGAATGGAACACACATTTA
Organism: Hymenochirus boettgeri; assembly: GCA_019447015.1. Classification (NCBI taxonomy): domain Eukaryota; kingdom Metazoa; phylum Chordata; class Amphibia; order Anura; family Pipidae; genus Hymenochirus; species Hymenochirus boettgeri. The sequence continues at coordinate 119,729,333 of CM033475.1, read as the reverse complement.
AACAATACTGGTCTTTCAAGGGAATAAACATTATAAAAGACATATGCTCCACCTCTACTGGAATACTAACATGGCAAGAGGCAAAACACAAATTTAAACTACACCCAGAACGATGGTTCCAATACCAACAACTAAAACATTTTGCAGCTTCTAAACTTCCAACTGATCTTTCACTTAAATCCCTCACATTTCAACAACACTGCCTTAGGTACACCAAAGGCCCAAACTAATAACAAACCTATACAATATATAATGGTGCTCCACATTACAAAAAAAAAACTAACAGTATGCTCAAATGGGAGCAAGACATAGGGCAGATCCTGTCCGAGGAGCAATGGGACCACATATTTACAGTATCACACAGATGCTCCTTCAATATATAAATAAAATAAAATTCCTGCAAAATTCTACATGGATGGTACAAATCACCCCTCTCTCTACAGAAGATAAACAAATCATACTCCCCCCTATGCTTCCGAAGATGCGGAAATATTGCCAATCTATCACATTGTTGGTGGGTTTGCCCGGAAACTTGTCAGAACTGGTTGTCTCAACAGTTAAATAGCACAATTGTCCTTACCCCATGGATTGCTCTCTTCAATAGCCTACATGACCACTTACCATCAAGACAAAAATTATTCTTGCAACAGATATGTGCAGATGCTTAGCTGTCCGCTAATACAAGCGTGCGCTAACGTCATATCACACGTGCGGCGGGTGGCGCGCGCGCACGCAAGGACCTAACAGCCACTGAAGATTTAGACACAAGCTGAAAACGAGGTCCAGCAACTCTCGGGGGGGGGGGGGGGGGAGTTTACCGGACTTCTTTCATCTTCCAAGATGGCCAGCACTTTCCATGGGCTCAGGTAGGCTCTGAAGGGACCTAAAAAAAAAGGGGGGGGGGGAAGGTTAGTTAGGGATTCAGCTACCATTTAAGTTGTGTAGTCATACATTGTTGTGTCACTGAAGTGGACTCTGTCTGTGTTGTGGGGCAGCACACAGAGCCCAGGCCCTTCATCTGAGTTACTGAATTGGGGAATCACACTCTGCAAGTGACGTGCAGGCTTTTTATTGTTCAAACTGGACTTCATGGGCGTCGACCCTTTTAGAGGGCGTTGCTGTTATGTGGGTGTATTCAGGGGTGTGGCTCTGCAGTGAGCACATACATACATACAAGATTTCTGCTTTATATAGTAGATTACGCCCACTAATTTTTACCCTTTATAGGCAGAACAGTATATAAGTATTTTTAAAGTTAAAAAATTATAGGAATGGAGGCACGGACAGAAGAAAAGAAGGTAGGATGGCACAGGGAGATTCAATAAAAGTTCTTATCGTTTAAAATGGTGCTAATTTTTCCCCAACCAATCAGAACTTATTTAACATTTGAAAGCTAACATCTGATTGGTTGGGTGTAAATTAGCACCATGTTAAACGATAAGAACTTTTATTGAATAACCCTGTTAGTTTCTTATATATGTTTTAATGGCTGATTTACTTTAAACTGTGTTTTCTACATGCCCTTTAATCTGTTTATTAATGATTTGGAAGTGGATATTGTCAGCAAGGTCTCTGTGTTTGCAGACGACTTAAAACTTGACCATTTAAAGATAGAGATGATGTGCAATTGTCGTAGGTGTATCAAGATATATATTTACATTGGGCTGCTAAGTGGCAGATGAGATTGAATGTTGTGAAATGTGTGGTGATGCATTTTGGACTGAAAAATCTTTGTGCTGCTTATACTATAAATGGCTCTGTGTTAAGTGAATCTCTGTTGGAAAAGGATCTTGGAGTTTTCGTGGATAACAAACTTGAATGCAGCAAGCAGTGCCAACAACAGCTAGAGCCAGCAATATATTGTACAAAGAGGAGTATGGATTCAAGGGAGAAAAATATTATTCTCCCTTGTTACAAAGCATTGGTAAGGCATTGTTTGTAATATGCGGTGCAGATTTGAAATCCTGTGTAAAAAAAACAAAAACTTCTTGGAAATGGAAAGGGTTCATAGAAGGGCAACTGAATTTATAAATGGAACTTAAATATGAAGAAAGACTGGATAAGTTACAATTATACATATTAGAGAAAAGGTGCTTGGTTGGGGATATGATTACTGTGTATAAATACTTTAATAATGGGTCATACAATAAAACTATCTGTGGCATTGTTCACCAAGAGAAAATGTCAGGGGACATGCGGACATCCCTTAAGACTTGAAGAAAAAAAGTTTAGGCTTCAAGTTCAGAAGGGGTTTTTCATTGTGAAAAACGTAAATCTATGGAATATCCATTGAACGGGGGAATTTGAGGTTTATTGGATAGTTTAAAAGAAATGGATGAGTTTCTAAAAACAACGAATGTTGTATGTTACTGGTTTTGGTGCATAAAGTGTGGGTTGTTCCAAGGATATTTCTGATTGCCACATTCTGGTGGGGTTATTTTTGCCTTCCTCTGGATCAATGGTTAGGCAGGGAATGTGGGTATTGCTGAGTAGATTGGACTAGATAAGGGTATGTCTTTAGTCATCCTCAAATATTATACCATACTAATGGAGATATTTAAGTAGGAAAGACAACAATGCTTTATAAATGTGCCTCTAAATGTTTTTTTTTTATTCAGTAAGCATCTTTGTTTTATTTTATTTAGGGGACAGCTTCATCAGCAGTGTTGTGAAAATTGGACTAATGTAAATGAGGAAGCTCGTGCTAAGATGGCACGAATGGCTGCAGCAGCTGCCTGGGGCTTAGGTAAGCTTTTGCTCTTTGCTCAATTAACTGTGTTACTATGACTATTTTAAAAAAGAAACTACTAAGAAATCAAATAGGATGGGGAGAGTTTAAAGAGTATGTACACTAGCATTTTTTTTAAATTGCCCATTAATGTAAACTATAATTCATCCCACCTATCACTGTACCTTTTTTGTTGATCAGCCCCCTATTTCATTAGATATTCAATCTGAAACATTTTAGCATTTCTCTAAGCAGTTTTGCTGTAGTTGGAATGGTTTGACAGTTGGTGTGCTGCATGCTGTATGCAGTTTTGACAGTTGGTATGTGGAAAAATAGTCAGGTCATCGGTCAGAGCCTGAGCAAAACAAGTATTGTATTCAAGGCATGCAGCAACACACACACCTCAGAGTTAGTGCTACTTACATGTATTTATTTATAGATTAAAGGGGAACTGTGGTCTCCAAACAAGTTGAGTTTAAATTAAAGGACAGTTCCCTTTTAAAACGAGCCATCAACCACCTCTCTACGTGCTCCACAGCCCAAGATATAAAGAAATGACTGACCAGAAAGTTAATGGGTGGGAGGCTGATATGTTTCATTCTTAAGGCTTCTCCTGCACAGTGCTGCCGGCGAGCACAGCCTCAGACTCCCTCAGTGTGTGAGGAAGACAGGAAGTCCCACCTCCTCTCTGCTGTGTGAAGTCCTGACAGAGTAGGTAAGGGAATCTACAGCCCTTTCTCTCTCACTATGTGAAAACAGCCTTTTCAGGCTGTTCTCACTCTGCCTGAAAAGACTGTTTCCACAGAGTTTTCTGTAGGGGGGTCTGAGTGGCCCATGGCACATATACGATAATAATAAATATAATACAATAATAAATATAATACAATACATATGCAAGGGACAAAAAAAAAAATAGCCACCAAAGTCACAAATGTAAGCAGTAGAGGTAATACTGGTAAAAGTAAGTAAACGAAGTAAACGCACACAATCTCCAGGCCGTGCCTAGCCCTATCTCACCCCACTTATAGTCTCTGTGATGTAGAAATACCTCCCGGTGTTGATTGTCGATTCCGATGTCCGGTAGTGTGCTGTCGTCTGAGGGTGTAGTCTATGCCAGACCGTGGCCGTGAAACTAGACAGACAATAATGCTACTTACACAGACAATAATGCTAATGGAAGCGGTAAATCCCACTAATATGGGGGTTAAGAAGCACCAACTATACAAGCACTATAAGAACCAACTTACGTTTTGGGGCCATATTGCGTATTAAAAAGGGCAATATGGCCCCCGAAAAAAAAGGTCGGTTCTTATAGTGCTTTTACTTACCTGTATTACCTCTGTTGCTTACTTTTGTGACTTTGATGGAAGAAGGAGACTGTCCGTTTATTGACTTTTATGGGGTACTGTTTTTTGGCGGCTGCCTTATTGGCTCCTGCCATTATAGCTAGGGGGTGTTATCCAGCACAGCTATTGGTTTTTTGTCCCTTGCATATGTATTGTATGTAATATGTAATATATATTTATTATTGGATGATATTTACAGATACATTTTTAAGTATATAGTTGAATTAATAAAAGCCTCCTAATGATTTGATATATGGCAATGTGATTGCCCATATCCAAATGGATGTGGCAATGAATGTACTTTGGGCATCCTTAGGAGGCCATTTCTTGTAGATCATTTATGTGATTTCCTATCGTTTGCACCGGTACTCGTACCTTAACTGCCTCTTTTTATCTCTTAGTTTGAATTATTATTCATTATAAATGGGCTTTGTAATGTTGCCTTCATTTTTTAAATCTCAATTGCTACCATTTCAGGTTCTGCAATAGGTGATGAAATTTTCCTAAAAGTAATTTCTACTTTCTTTCTCAAGAATGTGTTTATGCTGAACACCCCATTTATTGCTTTTATTGCTATTTTTGTACCCTTGTCCTGACTGATTTCTTTTAATGAGGAGGTTCCATTCATGATTCAAATGAATAGAAATACACATAAAGAAACTGCTAAAATGTATCTGTGCTCAATAGCTCAATTGAAGGCGCTTTATTGATATCAGGTGTATACCAACTATTTTGAGATGAGTCGGAATGTGATTGTTTGAATCTGAAAGTAGTTAAATGCTTAATAATCAATGGATATCAATGGACAGTGCGCAGTAATGTAATTATGTTTTGGTTGTATTTTTTTGTAGGGTTTTTATGCCTAGCCTTGTACATGCAATTCAAATTATGTCGACTGAATCTGTTCGGTTACTTACGGTTACGTTTTAAATAACAATAAATAACTTTTTTCTGCCCTAACAGAGCAGTGGGACAGTATGGAAGAGTACACTTGCCTAATTCCAAGAGATACTCATGATGGAGCCTTTTATAGAGCTGTCTTAGCTCTTCACCAGGATCTTTTTTCCTTGGCCCAACAGGTAACTTTATCAACTAGTAAACATTTTCACATATTTGCCTTAGATCTGTTGTGAAAGCTCTATTTAAAAAAATTAAATAGCCTTTGCATTATGTACATTATTTGAAGATCATACACTTTTGTTTTGTGGGATTCAATGTAGTACTTCCTCTAAAGCAAAAGTGTGAGCAAACAAATGTGGAAATGGCAGTTTTGGAGAAATGTAAATATAAAAAAAAACTGAAAAGAACTATTAGTAGTGTTTTTTTTGTTCTAAATGCTTGCATATTATGAGAAATTCTTATCTGGGTACTACAGAATTCCTTATTGGAAATGTAATTCTATGAAAAATTTAATGGAGAGAGCACATTCCAAAATTCACCTTTTCTCCACACTGTTATTGTTTAACTGGGCTAAGTTCTGCATTATTTAGTATTGGATTGAATTTCGTGTTCTTTTACTTTGTGTTCTTCCTAGTGTCTTTTAGCTGGACAGTCCACCTGGATACTTTTAATTAAATGAATGATAAAAATTAGCATGAATTGTATAAGAAGCATTTATTCATAATGATCTGTTTTATGCCTCTTGAGCTTGGCATAGGCGGCTAGCTTTTCTGAGGTGCGATTCAATCATAGTTGTTTTCTGCAACTAGAGTCCTGTATATTGCTCTAATGTATGTGGGCACATGGGTGCTAGTGCTCCAAAAAATTATATTGTATAAAAAAAAAAATGACCTGGTGTGCACTCACATCTATGTTCTATATGGTTTGTTTGTGTGTAAATATATACATGTTCCCATTACCCGGAGTTTTCTTTTGCCTTGTTAATTTTTTCCCTGTCATTTGTAAATAGTAGATTTTATCACTATCTAACTTCATCATATAGTGAGGAGTTTCCTCGCATTGGAATTGAGTGCGTTTTCGTCGGCCAATCGGTCGTTCGGGAAAGACTGAAATTTTTCCTCGGTAGTCTCCCTATAGAGGGTGTCGGCCACTGTCGAGGGAAACAGTAACAAGCTGTGTATAGGGGGAACTCTGTGGACTGTGTGTATCCTGATCTTGATCTTGCAGATGTCATGTGTACCCAGCTTTAAGGTTTCACTTACCTTCAGATAGTGAAGTTTTTTATGAACTTTCAAATAGATACACTATTGAGAAATGCATTGCACAGAGCTTTGCTAAGATCCAATGGTATGGGGGCTTTATCTTTAGTGTGTGTACCTAGCTTTAGTATGGGCCATTAAAAAAAAAACAGTCATTATCCATATCTTGGCAAATATATTTCTTACATCTTTAATACCCAAATATATGACCAAGTTGCAAAAGAAGGATTCTCACACCTAAACCATAAACAAATGAAGGGTTATATGCTGGGTGCTCCAGCACTGCGCCAGCAGTAGGTACAAATAGAAATGGATATAACCGGGCACACCAGTCTTAACAGTCAACTTCTTTTATTGTGACGTTTTGGAACCTGACTGGTTCCTTCTTCAGACGAGCTATTATGTGCAAATAAAGTGCAGCGTGCTTTTATATAGACACAGTGAGGTGGTGTCTTTTCTTTTACTTCACACTTCAGTAACTTACCACTATTTATATCAGCCACTTTAATCCCCAGTATCTTCTACCATATCTGTTTGTCCCTTGCAGACCCCTTTTATATGACTTTAACACCATCCACACTGATATTCCTTTTTTCTGGTTATTTGAACTATGAGCTAAATGTTGTATAAATATCAGAGAGCACCACAGCTTCATTGTATTCAGCTTGAAAAAGGAACTGGAATGTTCTGAAAGCTTGCTATGACTATATCTTAGTTAGCCAATAAAGGTATCACCTTTATATGTTATTTTTTATTTCAAAAGAGTTACCCTGTAAAATTTTAGACAAACACAAAACAGGTAAGATGGCCATCTAGTGGTCAATATCAATATTGAACTGTGTTAAAGTGACAGTAGTGAAATATAAAATGCCATTACTAAAAAGTGCACCATGTTAAGTTAAAAATATAAAAATCCACATACAATTATATAAAATAATAATATTAAGTCTATCATGCATATATTATGAAGAAAACGCATCATGGTATAGATAGAAATTAAAGGGGAACTGTGGTCCAAAAATGACTTTAGGTAAATTGATAGGAATTGCTCCCCTTTTTGCAATTTATTTCCATTGTTTATTTTGCATTGTTTTGAAGATATAAAAATTTTGTGTGTGATATGGCAGCAGCATCACCAGGCCCCCTGCACTTCCTGCTTCCTGCTCTGAAACTGTCAGTCAATCTGTCCTGTGCTTTTTCCTCCCCTTTGCAGCCCCCCTGGTCCCTCCCACTCATGGACCCCATAGTCCCTCCAATTGCAGGCCCCCCATGGTCCATTATCTTACAGCCCCATGTGGCCCCGCCCACCAATGGGTGCCGTGGCCCCGCCCACTCACGAGTGCCGTGGCCCCTCCTACGCAGGTGCCATGGGTTACTCAGCCCCCCTACAGAAAACTCTGTGGAAACAGCCTTTTCAGGCAGAGAGAGAGGAGGGACTTCATGTCATGAGGGAGTCTGAGGCTGTGCTCTCCGGCGGCACTGTGCAGGAGAAGCCTTAGGAATGTCACATGTCAGCCTCCCACCCATTAACTTTCTGGTCAGTCATTTCTGTATATCTTGGGCTATGGAGCATGTAGAGGGGTGGTTGATGGCTCATTTTAAAGGTAGGAAACTGGCCTTTCATTTAAGCTTAACTTGTTCGGAGACCACAGTTCCCCTTTAATCTATAAATATATATACAGAAAAATATTTAACTCATTTTTATATTTTACTTTTATTAAGAGTGGAATATTTTTCTGTTTATATATTTATAGATTAATATCTATACCATAATGCATTTTCTTTGTAATACTTGCAAAAAAGTCTTAATATTATTATTTTATATAATTGTATGTGGATTTTTATATTTTTAACTTAACACGGTGCACTTTTTTTTGATAGGACGCATCAAACTAATAAAGATTATAATACTGCCAAAACTTTATATGTATTCCAGCACAGTATGGCCTTCATACCAAGAACATTCTTTAAAATATTAAATAGTTTAATCATATCATTTGTTTGGGGATCTGGCAGGGCTAGGAATAACTTCATACCCTGCAAAGACCTAAGCTGCTTGCAGGGCTGGCCTTGCCAAATTTCTATTACTATTATTTAGCAGCACAGCTTAAATATTTTCAGAGCTGGGTGGTACCGCCTCCTCCTGACCCTCAGTATACACCTCCACCATCACTCTATAATGCTGAATTTATGCTACATGCATTACTTCCCTCAAAACCGATAGCTTTCCTGGACCAAACCAAAAATACGATTAGAAACAGTGGCATTATACTCCATTTTTAACAACACAGGATTAGGCGAATGACATCTTAACTTCTGGAAACTGATGGGGTCCTTAGGAACTCCCCACTTTGGCACAACAATAAATACCCCAGATTGGCCTACTTTTCAGCATCAGAGGTGTGGGAACGTAAGGGCATTTGTTACTTCTCCCAAATCATAGTCAATGACAAACGAATGCCCTTCTTGAGTCTTTAAAAGCATTCCACTTCTGCTCAATATCCTTACCTAGGAATAAATCCCCCCAGTCTATGAGCAGGAGTGATTCCTTTAACAACATAAATTAGCTTTCCTGTAAGTTTTTGTTAACCCAGTGCACTTTTGTTTTTTGCAACCTATATTAAATGACACTATATCATGATCACTATTCCCTAAGCTTCCCATTACCTTCATCTCTAAAATTAGCTCAGGGTTATTAGATATCACCAGATCAAACAACGCATCCTGTCTAGTAGGAACTTCTACCATCAGTGAAAGAAAATGCTCATAAAGAAGATTTAAGAACTTGATACTCTTCCTGTACATAGCTCCACCCACATTGTTTCTGTCTTATCATCTGTACCCCCAACTATCTCATCTTTTAATTTGGCTTCAATTCTTGTTTAACATACATATATATTCTTCTTCCTTTCTTATTAACTCTGTCATGTTTATACAATAGCTTTGATCATCAGTAACTTGGGACCAACGCCAAATTTTTCAAGTCATATCCATAGATATCTCTACTCGATCGAATCAATTGCCTTTTGGGCATTAAGGGAGCGCATGGGCCAGGAGCCTGAATTGTCATGATTGATTTGTATGTAGATAAAGGTTTTCTGGATATTTATAGAGGTGGACTTGCCAGACATAAAGCCTTTTTGGTCTGCATGTATTGTAGATAAAATTACTTTTTGAAGTCCATTAACAAGTATCTTGGCAAATAGTTTGTAGTCCACATTTTGCAATGATATAGTGTGATATGATCCTCATTTCTTGGGGTCTTTATCAAATTTTAATAATAAAGGCATATGGGCCTCATACATGCTGGGGGTTAGGGAACATTCCGAGAAAGCATCTTGATTTGTGATTAATAATTGGGGTAGAAGAAGATTTCCATATTTTTTATATACTTCAACCGGTATTCCATTTGGTCCCAGTGATTTACCTGAGTCCATGGTGTTCAGAGCTTCTTGTAGCTCTGTTAGTGTAATTTCTGCTTATAAAGACTCGATCTATATCAGTCAGTTGTAGTACGGGGATATTAGTTAAATAGCTCATTAGTTGAGGTCGCCGTAAGTTTGGTTGTATATAGGGTATGACAATATTGACTGAAAACTGTTAGGATATCTGATGTATTAACATTTGTTCCCTGTCTAGCTGTGGATGGCTACTGTATTATTTTGATTTAGAAAGCCATGGGCCAATTGGGACAGAAGTTTGGCAGACTGGTTCCCATGCTCGAAATAATTTTGTTTTGTCAAGAATTATTTTCTGTTTGCCTTTTCAAGCAAGATGTTACTGAATAGGGAATATGCAAGGGTTCGAGCATTTTTGTTGACAGGGTTGTAGTTAGAGACATGTTTAGCTTCTGCCTCTGTGAATGTTTTAGCAAGTTTAGATTCTTGTTGAGCTAATAGCAGTATTGAAGTACTGTGCACAGCCTTAAGTGCACCCCACTTCAGCCAGAGGGAGACCAAATTATGGTTTAATAACTGGTAGAATATTATTTGCTCTGGGAGAGGGTCGGGTGTGGAGTAGAATAAGCCAGTATTTAAGATGTCAGGGATTCCTATGTTGAGTAGCATGCGAACCGGGGAGTGATAAGAGACTCCCCTCGGTAAGTGGGAAACCTGAAGGACATAGGGGTAGATCATTTTATTTTCAAAGATAACATCTAGCTGAGAGAGGGTATCATAGGTAATCGAGTGGTATGTGAATTCCCTCGAATATGGGTGTTTGGCCCGCCAAGAGTCAATCTAACCTATTTCTTGTATCATGTTGTTTAGTAAGGGAGATTGTGTGGGAGCCTATCCAAGGTACCATTTATCACAGCGTTAAAGTCCCCCATACATACAATGGAGGTGGTCGGGTATTTTAAAGTAAAGGCTACCGCTGCTTTCAGGGGGGCTAGTGAGGCAGGTGGGGGTTCATAAATTCCTAACAAGACATAGAGGTTAGTGTTGATATCGAGGGCTATACTCACATACCTCCCGCATTTGTCTGTACCTGACGGATGTTACAACCTAACTGTTTTGGTAATTTAGCACAGACACTCCACTTGAGTATACAGACAGTGTACTGTGGGCTGACCAGGCAATCCAAGGTTTTTGTAGGTCATGCATGGAGGTTGTTTATAAATGGCAGACTACAGTATGTCTCGCACAAAGTCTTGTGCTTAGGGGATATCAACTTAAACATCCCCCATCCTCATAGCCCTTTTCACATTCTTCAGATAAAGCTTTCACACTATACAAAAACCTTCTTTTACCTTATTTGAGTGTGGGTCTAATTCTAATAAACCCAGAGTGGGCAGTGGACACCTTTCTCACATATACCAACTACTACACCCTGCAGAACCTCATACTTTTATATGGACTTGACATGATGATTTAGGGTAGGCTATATCAAATAAGAAATGGGGAAATACTTTCTTACCTATAAACAAGGAAAGTCTGAATGTAGCTCTTAGGAAGACAGCTGTTATTCAGAAGACACATGGTTCTGACCCTCTTGGCAAAAATTTACTGCAGTCTAAAACTAAACAGTCTTAGAGGTTGTGCACCACACACTTTTTTATCACATAGTAACATAGTAATTGAGGTTGAATTAAAACATACGTCCATCATGTCCAACCTTTTCACCCTCCTTTTTAACCCTACCTAACAGTTGATCCAGAGGAAGGGAAAAAAAAAAACCAGCTAAAAAGGGGGAGGGGGGGATTCCTTCCTGACTCCAAATGGCAATCGGAAAGTATCCCTGGAACAACCAGAACTGCAGTAAATGTATTAATACCAGTAATTCTCAATATTTTTTAGTTTTAGAAATGTATCCAGTCCACTTTTAAAGCTATTCAATGAACTTGCCATTTCCACATCTGCTGGAAGACAGTTCCACAGTTTCACTCTTCTCACTTTAAAGAAATATTTCCTAGCCTGAAGATGCAACTTCTTTTCTTCCAATCTCAGTATTCAATATATTTTTATTAAATGTTTAGTGAGACATGTAGACACTATTACAGAACATTATGTTGACTATTAAACATTACCATTTGTATATTATTTAAAACATACTTTAAAAAAAAGTTTGCAAAAACTCATCCAGCTTTTTTTTTTAAACTGACCAATGAACCGGCCACTGGAACACAGTTCCATAGCTTTACCGTTCTCACAGTGAAAAACCCTTTCCGAACTTGAAGCCTAAACCTTTTTTCTTCAAGTCTTAAGGGATGGCCACATGTCCTCTGACATGCTCTATTGGTGAACAATACATAGTAACATAGTAATTGAGGTTGAATAAAGACATGCATCCATCAAGTCCAATCTTTTCACCCTCCGTTTTAACCCTACCTAACATTTGATCCAGAGGAAAAAAAACTGCTAAAAAGGGAAAAAATTCCCTGCTGACTCCAAATGTCAATCAGAAAGTATCCCTCGATCAACCATAACTGCAGTATATGTATTAATACCTGTAATTCTCAATATTTTTTAGTTTTAGAAACTTATCTAGCCCACTTTTAAAGCTATTCAATGAACCTGCCATTACCACATCTGCTGGAAGACAGTTCTACAGTTTTATTGTTCTCCCTGTAAAGAAACCTTTCCTAACCTTAAGATGAAACTTCTTTTCTTCCAATCTTAAAGGATGTCCTTTGATATGACGATTAGTAAACAATGCCCCAGATAGTTTATTGTATGGCCCATTAATTTATTTATACACAGTAATCATATCCCCACACAAGCGCCTTTTCTCCAGCGTACATAATTGTAACTTTTCCAATGTATCTGCATATTCAAGCTCCCCCAATCCCCTTATTAATTTAGTTGCCCTTCTCTGAACCCTTTCCATTTCAAAGATGTCCTTTTTGTACACAGGATTCCACAATTGCACTGCATATTCCAAATGAGGCCTTACCAATGCTTTGTAAAGAGGGAAAATAACATTTTTTGCTCCCTTGAATCCATACCTCTCTTTATACAAGGCAATACCATGCTGGCTCTGGCTGTTGCTGCCTGGTACTGCTTGCTTCCGTTAAGTTTGTTATCCACCAAAACTCCACCAAAAAGATCCCTTTCCAACAGGGATTCACTTAACACAGAGCCATTTATAGTATAAGCAGCACAAGGATTTTTAAGTCCAAAATGTATCACCTTACATTTATCAACATTGAATCTCATCTGACACTTAGCAGCCCAATGTGACAATCTATCTAGAACCCCCTGCAACGATTGCACATTCTCTGAAATTTTTAATGGTTGAAAAAGTTTTGTGTCATCAGCAAACACAGAAACCTTGCTGACAAAACCCACTTCCAAATAATTAATAAATAGATTAAATAGAAGTGGCCCCAACACAGAACCCTGTGGCACCCCACTTAGCACTTTAGTCCATAATGATGAAGCCCCATTAACAACTACTCTCTGTTTAGGTTCTTTCATGATTATCATTCCCAGGTATTTAAAGGATCGATTGGGAATGGTATCCAGTCTATTAATTACATTTTCACCTAGTTAATTTTTTTAAAAATTTAATTAAAAAAGTTAAAGGATTCATTTGTTGGGGCCATAAAGTTAATTATATAAAGGTAGTTAGTATTTAGAAGAGAAAAAAAATAGTTATAAATACTTTTCTGTCTAGATGCTTGGGTATATTGGGTTCTTGTTTTGTTGGCGTGCTTCGATTTGTTTGTGTGGCATCTTCCCCCATATATTTTTTTTGTGTGAGGTTGAGAGTGTGCCAGCTTCTAACCAGATTCTTTGAATTTGTTGTTTGTTTGGTGTTCCTTTTTTTCCTGGACTTATAAAGGTGTTGTCTGTTAGGCCCAGTGTTGGTAAGTGGACAAAGGGATCTTCTTTTGAATAAAGTTTTGGGGCCAGGTTGTCAAAGATTTGGAATTTATAACCTTTGTAGTCCAGCTTGCCGTTTTTCCTGGCTCATTGAAGAATCTTTTCCTTTGTGGTGTAAAAATGTATTTTAAGTATACCTCTTGCCAAGTTATAGCTGGGAGGTTTTGCTAATGCTAATGTGGACTTGTTCATTTTTCAGCCTGTTGGATTCCCTCAGAATTTTAAAAGCCTTCCCCCCCCCCCCCCCTGCAACCTATATTACATGACATCATATGTGAGGTGCAGTGAATAGTGCTCTGATTTGTATGTGGAGTAGACTAATCAGCAGTTGCAACAACATGTGGCTGGGTGACCCAGCGCAGAAGAGCCTTTTCCTTGGGCCAGGACTTTATTTATTTCATTTATTGCACCCAGCCTTACCCCTAGCTATTCATGTACCCATGCCTTTTATTTTTTGTATTAAAATCTGAGCTAACTAGCAGGTTTCTGGGGTTCTTACCTCTTAAAGGCAAAAATATAAATGTTTTATCAATAAAATAACAGGCAGTAATCTTGATTTTATTATTTGTTATAGTGCATTGATAAAGCCAGAGATATGTTGGATGCAGAGCTCACTGCCATGGCAGGTGAAAGCTATAGCCGGGCATATGGCGTAAGTACCTCCCAATTATTTATTTATTTATTTTACCATTTTTCCATTAAAGTGCATATCCATACACAAAACTTTAATTTCCCCCACTATTGTCCCACCGTATAGTGTTAACAAAAATTCTTCTTACCCCTCTGCTTCATATGGTGGCCCTGCAGTGTCTATCCAAAGTCCCAGAAAGTGAAAAGCAGGAGGCTGTCTGTGTGTAAAAAGGTTTCTGCCTCTCCCCAGTCCTCTGAGAGGTTTCTGGCATGCGCAGTGGAGCCCTCCCTCCCTCTGGATCCCTCTTTGCTGCCTCGTGCCCTACCTTAAAACCCATTTCCTGTAGTGTAGAGAACCCTAGGCCACCCCCAACCACCATGTTCGTTTGCCAAAAAAATCATCAGGACTTTACTTATATCGCTTCATTCCCCCAGCGTTCAGCACTGCCGGCAGCCACGTTTGTGATTGTTTGAGAGGCCCCGCCCCCTGCTTGCAATTTCCTGCAAGCAGAGAGCCGGATGTGAATGCCAGGGGAACAAAGCTCTGTAAGTACATTCCTGATGATGGCATTTGTGGGGGGGGCTAGGGTCCCCTACACTACAGTAAAACTTTATTTGATAGGGGGGGATACCCTTTAATAGATTTTTCTGCAAAATGTGAAAACATGCCATACCATTTTATGTAAAATACTATTAAAGAAACAGTGCAAGTTTTTCTATCCAGCATTTTACACATTTGACACTTTAATTAAAATTTCCCTCAAGGTTTTTGTTCATTTTTTTCTGTTTTACATAACACTATAAAAAATAACCTCAATTTTAAAAACTAGTAATTCTAATGTTTTTTTTTTTTTTTTGTAATTCAGGCTATGGTTACCTGCCAGATGCTTTCAGAGCTAGAGGAGGTGATACAGTATAAGTTGGTGCCTGAGCGACGGGAAATTATCCGCCAGACGTGGTGGGACCGTCTCCAGGTAAGTAACATTTAAAAAGCCACAAGCAGTATTATAAGCACCATAAGATAAAAATAAAATGGAAAAAAATAGTTAGTATTTTGATATAAGAAAAACCCTATTTTCTTTATAATTTTTTTTATTAGGTGCATGAGAGAAAGGGAAAGCAGATTTTACTTACCTTTAGCAGACAGACAGTCTATGTTTAATTTGTTTTTGACTCAGAATGCAAAAAATTACTGGCAAACTGTTATGCCTATGACACATGCAGACCAACTTGGGCTCAGGATGACATACTCTCTGTTCAGACAGTTTGTGCTAGTAGGACCTAAAATTCTGGCCAAACACACTGGAATATTCACATCTGGATAATGCAGTTCACAGGCATAAGAATATCCATTGTGAATGCCTGTAACTCTCTTGATGTAGCCCGGATTGTGTGGGTCTGGAAGGTGTATTAATAACAATATCTTTACTAAGAAAATGCCAATATGTTCCTTCATGAATGCAGAATAAGAGAAAACGCTATCTGCAACAAATACTGGATTTTACATAACTTCAATGTATTTCCAACTTAGGTGGTGAGTTGTGTGTATGTTTATATAACTGTTTATATAACTGCATGCTGTGTTTTTCAGATTATATCATTTTATCTCTCTCTGGGAGTAATTCACAATTGCATTAAAAAAACACCCCAGCAGACAAAACAATAAATTTTTGAGGATTTGTAAACACCTTGTTATGAAAAGTTGTTACAGTGTGCTATGTGTGTTAAAGAAATCGCCAGTGCTTAGTCTAACCCATGCTGTGATGTTGACCAGCTGCTAGAAGCACCCCAGTTCCAGCACTCGGTCTAGCTACTAGAAACGAGTCATTATTCATGCACACAAAAAAGGGAAAATTGCCAGCACACAGTTTGCCTTTAAAAATAATTTAAACAACAATGAGGTGTCAGTACCACACTTTGGCCAAAATATGTAAGCTTGCATGCCACGTCAGGGCATTTACTGCGAGTCCTACAATGTTTATTAGCATTCTAAAAGAGGGATTTACCCAAAACCACTTTTGCTCTGGGTAAATCTCCAGAACGTCATATTCCCCAGGAATATTTCCAATTGCCACATGGAGTCGGGAATTTTTTCCCCATTCATAATTCTGGTGATTTTTTTCCCCCTCTGGATCAACAGTTAGGCAGGAAATGTGCACATTGCAGAGTAGGTTGGGCTGGATGGACGTATGTCTTTATTCAACCTCAAATACTTTACTATATCATGTTTACAGCGTGATTTTAAAATCATATGCCAAATGTAGCGCAAACGCAATATTGAGTCACAAGCGCTGGATACGCCAGTGTTTTTTTAAGGGCAAACTATGGGCTGGCAATTTCCCCCTTTTTTAAACTTATAAACCTGCTGATTCTCTTAATTGTTGCAGAAAGTAATAGGTCAGGAAAGAGGCACACATCATTTTATTTTTTGGTTTGAGTTGCAGGCCTTTTACTGTAAATGCTGTGATTTAAAATGAGAATTTCTCAGAATCTACAGATTTTAGTTTGAGTTAAAATCTGAAAAAAGTTTTGAAGTAGTGTGCTCTTGCTCTATCAACAGGTACCATTTTTGAAAATACCATTTTTTAGAGCAAAGGCCCTTTTACAATGTGAATAAAGACAAACTCTAATGTCTTGTGTTTTAAGGCACCTTTTATTTAAACATCCTAATGTGTGTGCCTTTTTATGAAAAGGGTTGTCAGCGAATTGTTGAAGACTGGCAGAAAATTTTAATGGTTCAGTCTCTTGTCGTGAGCCCTCATGAAGATATGAGAACTTGGCTAAAATATGCAAGCCTGTGCAGCAAAAGTGGTCGTTTGGTGAGTGATCATCATAACCTTTTATTTCCTATGTCCTTACTGAACCATTAAAATAGTTTTTCCCCCCACAATGAACAGATCTGTCTGAGAGACTATGCCCTGGTCTACCAAAGTTTACCTTAAGGATAGTTATTGATTGGCTGATTAGATTATGGGGGAAATGACAGATGTGTGGACAATAATTAACAAATACATAATATTAACATGTATGGGTGATTTTAGTCTTCTTTCAGTTGGAATTTGTAAGAAGATTGAATTTACTACTTTTTAAAGCAGCTACACATTATTCACATTTTCATTTTTAAATGGCTTACAGGGTAATGCTTTTAAGAATATGTATTTTAGCATTTAAAACTGCAACTAGTGTCTGCAATTAATGTAAATGTATGAATGGTAGTGTCATCAGCAGTACAAACAATGCAAGTAAGTTATAGAGATGACCATTATTCATTTTGATGCAAAGCATATACCGTATATATACTGATAAATTCTACCTTTAAAATCATCCTGAAAGTCTCCCCTTGGTTTATACTCGGGTCTGGGAAAGGAAAAACAAAATGTAACAGGATTCAACAAACTTCTCTAAAAGAGGGTCTTTAATATTCAGGCTGCACAGAAAGGTATGCTTTCTATTGGGCTGTGAATTGGACTTTCTATGGGGCTGTGTATTGGACTTTCTATGGGGCTGTTTGCTGGACTTTCTCTGGCATTGTGTATGGGAATTTCTATGAGGCTGTGTATTGGACTTTCTATGGGGCTCTGTGTTGAACTTTCTATGGGGCTGTGTATTGGAATTTCTAGGTGGATGTGTATTGGTGTTTATTAGACTTTTTATGGGGCTGTGTATGAGGCTTTCTATGGGCTGTGTATGGAACTTTCTATGGGGCTGTGTATGGAACCTTCTATGGGGCTGTGTATGATGCTTTCTATGGGGCTTTATCTGGAACTACAGAATCTATGGGGCTGTCTATGGGAGAAAGTCTATACTCAAGTCAAGCAGTTTTCCTAGTTTATCTGTTAAAGGGCATGTCCATCCTTAATAAGAACTTTTGCCCTATAATAGAACACAGTGCCCCAGCCCCAACCGCTATAAAAATAATTTAAGAAAGTCACCAGTTCTTCACTTACCTTCCCTCTCTCCTCCGACACCCGGCCCGGCCTTCTGCTTGCGAGACACAGCAAGCAGGGGGCGGGACCAGCAGCCGCGTCCGTGATTGGCTGAGAGGCAGCCAATCACGGACGCGGCTGCCGGCTTCTCAAAATGCCGGTGGAGAGAGGGAAGGTAAGTACAGTTCTGGGGACTTTCTTAATTTTTTTGCGGTTGGGGCTGGGGGAACATATTCTATTAAATGGGCAAGGGGTTTTATGGTAGGGGGAGGAATAGCAAAACGGGAGGGAGAGGTAGAGGGAGGGAGGGGGAGAAGGGCTGCAGTACGCATGCCAAACTTTTCCCGGAGGCCAGGTAGGAGGCAGAGTCCTATATGGAGGGTGGGCAGTTTTTGGGACTTTGGGGGGGGGGGGAGAAAGACCAAGAGGAGAACTTTGGGGAGCGGGGATGTGAGGTAAGGATTTTACTACACTACATGGTGGGGCCAGTAGTGGGGGGGATTATAGTTTTGGGGGTGGACATGCCCTTTAAAGTAGAACTAAGCCCAATTTATACTCCAGAATCTGAAAACAACCCCCCTAAAAATACCAATATTATAAAATACCCCTTCAGTAAATAGTATTAAAGTAAATGTAAGCCTGTAATAACTGGATGAAGTATCTGTCTGTTATGTGCAGTGTCAGACCACACCTCCCGACCTCAGTCACATGCTTCCTTGCTTTATTTGCCCTGTAAAAGGATTGGCTAGAGATTATTAATGGGTGTGACCAATTTTAACAAGCTTCTGCCAAAGCTAAGGACTGAGCATGTGCAGAACATAATGGTCATTGACCGAACTGTGTAATGTAACTGTAATGTAAATAGAATGCTGTGAAGTAAAGCACAAACCATATGTTATTTAGGTAAATTTCCCAGCACCTGTATCAAAATGAGAGGTAAGATACAGATTATGGGTTTTATATCAAGGTGTTCTGCCTTCTGCTTTAGTGTTGTTCTGTGGCTTTAGTTGTCTATTAAAGATAATTACCTCTATACCTTTATATTCGGGTTGGTACGGTATATTAATGGGGGCTTGTAAATATGAGGTATTTTACTTCCAAACAATATCTATGGCTTTTTGCTTTATCTGTTTATTATTGGTCTGCCTTTTCCTTTCTGTGTTAGGCTTTGTCCCACAAGACATTAGTGATGCTACTAGGAGTGGATCCAGCACTTGAGAGCGACCAGCCCTTACCAACTGCACATCCTCAAGTTACATATGCCTACATGAAATACATGTGGAAAAGCACTAGAAAGGTACTAAACACATTTTTTGGTGTCCCCTATCTTTTCTGTTATGTTTACACAGACAGAAAATGATTCAATAGTTCCCTAAAGGCCTGATTAATCTAGATGCCTGGGAGTATTTCCACCATATAGCTGCCTGTGGCTTGTAGAATCCAATGAGAGAAAGCAGATATAGAGCAGATATAATACTAATCATTGTCCTTTTTTAATCTCTTTTTTCCAACATGCTTTAAATGCATTACAGATTGAGGCATTCCAGCATATGCAGAAATTTGTGAACAATATGCAACTTCAAGCTCAACATGTGGCAGATGACCCCCATCACAAACAAGAGCTGCAGAAGCTTATGGCCCGGTAAGAAAACCACAAAGTTCTGAATTTCTTAGAATTAGTTACTAATTTTTTAGAATCATATTTGATATGTTTGTATTAGGTCTTATATATATTTTGTAAAAAACTGTCCGGTGTTCTCTCTAGAGGCTTCTTTTTCATGCCACGGCTGGAAAAAGATTTCTGTGTAGAACACTGCTGTCAGTGATATGCTGAATCAGGAGCTATGCCTTCATTTTAATCTAGTTATGCTACCACAAAAGATGCAGTGTTTGCAGAACCAAAGTTTTGCGAAATTTGGGGCTATATTTATAAATTAGTGCCATGGGTGTTGGGGGATAACCAGTAAATATATGACCCCCACAGGGAGAATTTTTGTGGTTGGGGTTAAATAGTTAATAGGACATTTTTTAAATATTAATAAATAGCACAAAAATATTTTTGTTTTTGGCTTATTTGAGTTATTATTTTCCCTGCACATTGTGAAAAGTCAGCAAAGCAGCAGCAAAAGGTTGGGTTTTTTTTACAACTGTTATCAAAATAATTTTGCCCAGTCCAAGATGACAAGAATGGATTTTGGGGGTTTCTGACCTGGTAATAGGTTGCACATAAAAGATGTCATCAAGTTTGAAACTTTGAAAAGATGTTGCAACAATGTTGCCCCAACCGCTATATTTTCCAGAAACTCCCCCGATCTTTACTTACCTTCCCTCTTTCCTCTGCTGCACTGACCGCGTCCCTGATTGGCTGAGGACGTGGCTGCCGGCAGTTCAGAACGCCGGAGGAGAGAGGGAAGGTAAGTAAAGATCGGGGGAGTCTCTGTAAAATATATTATAGTGGTTGGGGCTGGGGGAACTAGCTCTAAGATATGGCAAAGGGTTTTTACACTAGGGGGAGGGAGAGCAAAACGGGAGAGGGGGGTGAAGGGAGTGAAGGGCTGCTCTGAGCAAGCCAAAAACCTCTGAGAGGACAGCTCAGAGCCAGAACAATTTCCCTGGTGGCCAGGCTTTTTATACACTACAGAGTGGGGCCAATAGTGGGGGAAATTATAGTTTTTTGGGGGGGACATGCCCTTTAAAGACATTTCACTAGACAGGATTTCTCAATTCAAAATGAATTGTAAAATAATTGTTTGTCAATTTATACCCTGGAATGTGACTTAATATGCATTTAACATTCTATATATAAATTTTATCCTGGTAAAGCCCCTCCATGTTTATTTGGACTCTATTAAATTTGTTGCACTGTGCTTTAAAGGGCATGTCCACCCTTAAAAAAAAAAGTGGCCATGTGTCCATAACTTTTTAAGGATAATTATTGCCTCCATTCTGGAAAAGTGAGCTGACTCCTCCCCTCCCTGCAGTCAGTCAAGACTGACTGCTGACATCACAACCAATGATAATTCCCCTACTGCCTCCTCTGCACATGGTCAAGCTTATAATATGCTATGTGAGTCAACGGTGGAGGCAGATAACTTTTTCATAATGGAAAAAAAAACAAAATATCTGGTTACAAATGCATGTAATAAACTGGTAAAAATAGCAGTTGTGGCAGACAACTTACAAGTCACCAGTTTTTTGTTTTAAAGGGCAACTATAATGAAAAAAAATTGCCTCATCTTAATCTATAACTGAATACATGTAAGTAGCCTTCTGAGGTGTGTGTTGCTGCATGCCTTCAATCCAGTACTTGTTTTGCTCAGGGTTAGTATCCCCCCCCTCCCTCTTTTAACCACTCCCATCTGACCTGACTTTGTTAAATCAAGCATAACAACTGTCATAATTGGACACTGAATACCAACTGTCAGACATCAGGAGGGAGACACAGTAGTAGATAAATGAGACTGCTTTGATGAATGCCGTACATTTGTCATACATTTTTAAAACTCCTACAGGATGGAAATGGCAGCCAAATCAGTCAGACAGGGAGATTTACTCAGGAGCGCTGCCGATGCGCATAGCTCCTGTCCCTTCATAACATCTCGCTACATGATTTACGTTCCGTTAGCGCAACGTTAAGGCTTGCTTTGCAGCAGCTGTGCAAGATCCGGAATATGAACTTGCACAGCTGTCGCAAACCTATCTACGCGGCTCTTAAGACATAAGTATTTAACGCCACTAATAGCTGGCGTTAAATACTTACGTCAGGGTGAGATTCACCCAGAGCCGCGCAGCCTCTGTTAAATCCCGTACGGGAGATTTGCCCAGAGCAGTTGCGGCTCTAGGTGAATTTCCCTTAGAGTGTACAATTACACATTTAGGTGTGCACCCAGCTGTTAGATCATCACAAATAACTGATCCAACGTCCAGGTGGAACGACCAGCTAAAAGATGCTGGTCAGAGAAGAGAAAGCCTTCTTTCTCATCTCTGTGAGCCTCTTTTTTTGAAACAATCCTAGACTTACTAAGTTTAAGTTTCAGTGATTAAAAGCAATTTTGCTATTAAAGGATAAGTTCATCCAGAAAAAAAACGTTATATTTTTACATACATTTCCCGCCAAAACCTGAATTTTGTTTTAATCTTACCTTCCTACATTTCTCCCACTCTGAGGCATAGTTACTTACAAACAGCCGATTTCTCGCAGCGTCTTCCTTCTCTTCTGGGTAATGTCTGTCAGTTATGGCCGTCACTGCGACATCACGGACTATGGTTTACAGCCATTACCCAATGAGTGGTTATGAGCATGTTCTGCTCCTGAACACATTCGTAACCAGCTCATAACAGACGAGGAGTAGGCCGGACAGTTTTATTAGAAGCAAACAATCTCAGGCAGACAACAGAAATATCTTGTCTTGTGTAAATAGGTGTATAGATTCTAGTGAAAAGTATTGGTTAGGCCCTATCTACAATATTATTATTATTATTGTGGATTTATATAGCGCCACCATCTTCCATAGCGCTTTACAATTACATGTATACATTCACATCAGGCCCTGCCCTGAAGAGCTTACAATCTAAAACATTAATTTGTGGGGGAAACCAGAGTGCCCGGAGGAAACACTTGCAAGCACGGGGAGCAAACTCCTTGCAGATGTGCCCATGGTGGAATTTTTTTTTTAAATCTCCTCCCTAGGGAGGAACTTTATTGAGATAAGAAGAAAACAGTCAAAGAAATAATATAGAAATTTTCACATACAGTAGTTTTAGGTAAAGCACATTACTTTTTTTACAAAATGTATCTCAAAGTTTATAACATTGAAAGGTTTATATATTTAGGGGATTATTAACAACGCTGCAATTCAGTTCAATAAACATTTTTACATCACTAAGCCGTTTTTGCTTGTTGAGTTTGTTCTATTTCCTTTTACTCTATCAGTGTGTTTTATTTGTTGGGTGATACTATTACACATATTGTTCATGTCCTCGGGCCTTATTTTCATTGGCTTCCTGTGTTGGGGGATGACTCCCAGCCGCCCCACACCCTGTTATATTTAAGGGGGCACCCCCTGTGGGCGTATGCAAGTTTTTTATATGGCAAACTTTTATTAATTTCTTGTTTCCATTGTTGGATAGTAGGCGTGGATGCACTCATCCACATCCTAGCAATAAGTTTCTTAGCGGTAAATAGTGATTCTCTTATAAAAGTTTTAGAAAATTTATCGGCTGCTAGTGAGTCCACGGAACTCAGCAGACACAGCTTGGGGTCCACGCCCACAGGGGATCCCATCTCGTCATGCAGGAACTGTATCACCTGCTGCCAGTAGGATTGTATCCTGGGGCATGACCACATCATGTGGTAAAAGGTACCGGGGAGATTCAGGCATTTAGGACAGTTCGGACTATAATTCGTTTTATATTTCGAGATTTTCTGGGGTGTCAAATAGGCTCTGTTAATTATATATATTTGGGTTAACCTGTCGGAGGCTTTAGACGAGACACTTCTACAAGAGTCCATTATCTCCTCCCACTCCTCCACGTCCATTGGTCCCACATCGTGTTCCCATGTTGTTTTCTTAATTAGTGACTGTTGTTGTGCGATTGGGGCCTGGAGAGCTTGGTATATTTGGGATATTAATTTAGTTGTGGTCTTCTGGCTTAAGACTTTTGGCAGCTGGTTAGTGACCAGCTCCGGTATTTGGTATCGGAACTGGGCTTGAGTGGCGTGTCTGACCTGCAGGTATCTGAAAAATATATGATTCGGGAGGTGGAATTCTTCTTTGAGTTGGTTAAATGTTTTCAGGGTGTTTTCGTGTATAATATGTGATAATTGGTAGATTCCGTGATTGAACCATTGAGTGGGCTGAGGTATGGTAAGGAACTCTTGAAGATTGTTGTTTTCCCATAGTGGAGTTTGCTTGTGGAGAGCAGGGATCCTCAGTTTTTTGAGGGCCAGGTCCCATATTTTTAGGGCCTGATTTAGAAGTGTGTGATTTTGTGGGCAAGTACCTGTCCCTTTTTTGCCCCTGGCAATTAGGTAGAGGGGGTCTGGGTATGAAGTTGCATGTGGCATTCCCATCATTTCAATAGCTCTGGTTGGTTCTGTGTTATACCAGTGATATATATGAGATAATTGGGAGGCTATATAGTATAGGTTATAATCAGGTATGGCCAACCCGCCCAGATGTGTAGGTTTTGTAAGTGTCTCCCAGTTCACCTTGTGTCTTTTGGAGCCCCATACGAATGATTTTAGAAGTGACTCTAGTATTTTAAAATATTTCAATGGGATATATGTTGGGGCGTGCCACAGGACATATAATGTTTTTGGAAGTAGGATCATTTTAACCAGATTTGCTCTGCCTGTGACTCCTAGGGGCAATCTGCTCCATATTTGGATTTTATTTTTTGTTATGGTGATGAGTGGTTCTATGTTTAGTTTAATATAGTCTGAAGGATTATGGGAGATGTGTAAGCCTAAGTATTTTATTGTATTTGTTCTGGGTAGTACTTGTTGTGCACTTTCTATGTTGGGTGGAAAGATGTCGACTGGGAGGATTTGAGACTTGTCCCAGTTGATTGCGAGGCCGGAGTATTGGCCGTATTCATTTATAAGATTTAGGATTCTGTTTAGCGATGCTCCCTGGTCAGGTAGGTAGAGGAGCATGTCATCTGCGTACAGACTTATGATTCCTTTTGGGAGCCAATCTTCAGGCCATATATTCCAATATTGTGTCATTTCTCAGCACAGTTGCCAGGGGTTCAATAACCAGGCATACAGTAGTGGGGATAGGGGCAGCCCTGTCTCGTCCCTCTGGTCAGGGGGAATGAGTTCGATGTCCATCCGTTGGCCTCACTTGCTTTGGGGGTGGAGTACAGAGTGCGGAGCCAGTGCAGGAGGTTGGGGCCGATGTTGTATTTGGTGAGGACCTGCCACATGAATGTCCATTCTACAGAATCGAATGCTTTGGCTGCATCCAGGGATACTATACATCGACTGCCTATTGATTCATGTTGTGTTTGCAGATTCATGAACAATCTTCTGGTGTTGAGGGAGGTATTTTTGTTCGGGATGAACCCTGTTTGGTCGGGATGGATTAGTGACTTTATGCAGGTGTTAATTCTCAGGGATAGTAGTTTGGCTAGTATTTTCAGGTCAACTTGTAGGAGGGATATAGGGCGATATGATTCGGGTTGGGTGGGGTCTTTTCCTGGTTTAGGTATAAGTATGATAAGAGCTTCTGCCATTGAGTTTGGCAGGATACCTGTTTCGAACATGGTATTGTATAGGTTTAGTAGCTTGGGGGCTAGGGTGTCTATATAATGAGAAAATAATTCGATCGGTATGCCATCAGTTCCTGGTGTCTTATTTTTTGACATTTGTGATATAGTATGTCTTATTTCAGTTTCTGTTATGGGTGCTTCCAATCGTTGGTGGTCTTGGGGGGAGAGTCTAGGGAGTGGGATTTTTTTGGAGGAAGCTCTGTATCTCCGTCTGATTGTACTGTAGCTTTGTGGTGTATAGGTTGGAGAAATAGGTGGCAAAAAAATTTGATACTTCTTCAGGGTCTGTAATATTGGGTGTTGAGTGGTTTGTTAAGGAGATATTGATGGGGGGTTTGTGTTCGTATCGTGCTAGGAAAGCTAGTAGCTTTCCACACTTTTCTCCATATTCGTAGATTCTGAATGATTGGAAGTGCAGTCTTTTAGTTGATTTTGCTAGTAGGATTTGATCTGTGATTTTGGTTTGTAATTTTAGTGCTTGTGCTGTTTCGGGGGATGGGTTAGATTGGAAATTTGCGTTTGCTCTGTCAAGGTTTGTTATAGCTGTTTTTTCAGCTACTGCAGAGGTGTGTTTGATATTATTAATGGTCTGGGAGAGGATCCTACGGGAGTGGATTTTGAACGTCTCCCAAACCACAATGGGATTTGCTGAGTTTGTATTGGTGTGGAAGAACTCTTCCCACTCCACACCCAGGTCCACCTCATCTGGGATCAGATTGAGCCAATATGGGTTTAATCTCCAGGATATGGGTTGTTTTGGGCGTCCCCATTTAAGTGTCATCCAGCATGGGGAATGATCTGACAGAATCCTCGAGGAGTATCCTACATCTTCTATATCAATAAGCAGTTGTGAGTTTACAATAATTAAATCAATTCTAGACATTGTATTATAAGTGGCAGAAAAGCATGAATATGCCTGGGTGTGGGGGTTTTTTGCCCTCCACACATCACACAAGTTTAAAGATGTTAGCATACGTCCAAACCGTGTCCAGGGGTTGGGTGGGGGTTGCCAGTTGCTTGGATGAATTTTATCCAGGGTAACATTTGGCACCACATTGAAATCTCCCAACCAGACCACAGGGGCATCGGGGTGTGCTATCATATATTCAATCGCTGGTTGTAACATACGTGCTGTATATGGGGGTGGTATATACATTGCTATTAAAAAAATAGGTTTGTTGAATATTTTTGCATATATACACACACAAGTGCCGCAGCGGCCCAGCCTCAGATCCAGCAGTTCAAATTGAAGCGATTTACCTATAATCACTGCTACCCCTCTAGATCCTGATGTGAATTCAGCATGATATACCCATCTCACCCAAGGTTTTTTGAGGGTCCTTTGCTGATGTCCTGTGAGATGGGTTTCTATAAGAATTATAACATCAGCATGTAACTGTTTTAGATGGCGTAGTACCGCCAGGCGTTTAGTTTTATTTTGCAGGCCCCGCACGTTCCACGTTAGGAACTTTATTAGGTTAGTTTGTGGCATTTCCTGCTGGATCGATAGCTGCGCCGGAGCGGGGCCCCAGAGTACCGGAAACATGAGTTTTACTTAACAACACTGACAGATATACAGTAATGCGGAAGTATTGAGAGATATTTCTCATTGCAGACGGCTTAGTGATTAACCAACTATTTACAAATATGTTCGCTTTCCACATTTTAACTTGTGTAAGCTTAAAAACCTTTAAACAGTTCTTACAGTAAGAACCTTTAACAGTTCTTATGGTAGTCCTCTGGAGGCAAGATACCCTTGCATAAACTTGGAGGACTTAGTAGCACAGGTAGTTAGGTTGAGTTTAACCTTAAATAGAGCCTTTTCTGGCTCCGCTCACATTGTATATTACTTTGGCCCTGCCTGAAGAGCTTACAATCTAAACATTAATTTGTGGGGGAAACCAGAGTGCCCGGAGGAAACACTTGCAAGCACGGGGAGCAAACTCCTTGCAGATGTGCCCATGGTGGAATTTTTTTTTAAATCTCCTCCCTAGGGAGGAACTTTATTGAGATAAGAAGAAAACAGTCAAAGAAATAATATAGAATTTTCACATACAGTAGTTTTAGGTAAAGCACATTACTTTTTTTACAAAATGTATCTCAAAGTTTAACATTGAAAGGTTATATATTTTAGGGGATTATTAACACGCTGCAATTCAGTTCAATAAAATTTTTACTCACTAAGCCGTTTTTGCTTGTTGAGTTTGTTCTATTTCCTTTTACTCTATCAGTGTGTTTTATTGTTGGGTGATACTATTACAATATTGTTCATGTCCTCGGGCCTTATTTTCATTGGCTTCCTGTGTTGGGGATGACTCCCAGCCGCCCCACACCTGTTATATTTAAGGGGGCACCCCCTGTGGGCGTATGCAAGTTTTTTATATGGCAAACTTTTATTAATTTCTTGTTTCCATTTTGGATAGTAGGCGTGGATGCACTCATCCACATCCTAGCATAAGTTTCTTAGCGGTAAATAGTGATTCTCTTATAAAAGTTTTAGAAAATTTATCGGCTGCTAGTGAGTCCACGAACTCAGCAGACCAGCTTGGGGTCCACGCCCACAGGGGATCCCATCTCGTCTGCAGGAACTGTATCACCTGCTGCCAGTAGGATTGTATCCTGGGGCATGACCACATCTGTTGGTAAAAGGTACCGGGAGATTCAGGCATTTAGGACAGTTCGGACTATAATTCGTTTTATATTTCGAGATTTTCTGGGGTGTCAAATAGGCTCTGTTAATTATATATATTTGTTAACCTGTCGGAGGCTTTAGACGACCTTCTACAAGAGTCCATTATCTCCTCCCACTCCTCCACGTCCATTGGTCCCACATCGTGTTCCCAGTTGTTTTCTTAATTAGTGACTGTTGTTGTGCGATTGGGGCCTGGAGAGCTTGGTATATTTGGGATATTAATTTAGTTGTGTCTTCTGGCTTAAGACTTTTGGCAGCTGGTTAGTGACCAGCTCCGGTATTTGGTATCGGAACGGGCTTGAGTGGCGTGTCTGACCTGCAGGTATCTGAAAAATATATGATTCGGGAGGTGGATCTTCTTTGAGTTGGTTAAATGTTTTCAGGGTGTTTTCGTGTATATATGTGATAATTGGTAGATTCCGTGATTGAACCATTGAGTGGGCTGAGGTATGGTAAGGAACTCTTGAAGATTGTTGTTTTCCCATAGTGGAGTTTGCTTGTGGAGAGCAGGGATCCTCAGTTTTTTGGGCCAGGTCCCATATTTTTAGGGCTGATTTAGAAGTGTGTGATTTTGTGGGCAAGTACCTGTCCCTTTTTTGCCCCTGGCAATTAGGTAGAGGGGTCGGGTATGAAGTTGCATGTGCATTCCCATCATTTCAATAGCTCTGGTTGGTTCTGTGTTATACCAGTGATATATATGAGATAATTGGGAGGCTATATAGTATAGGTTATAATCAGGTATGGCCAACCCGCCCAGATGTGTAGGTTTTGTAAGTGTCTCCCAGTTCACCTTGTGTCTTTTGGAGCCCCATACGAATGATTTTAGAAGTGACTCTAGTATTTTAAAATATTTCAATGGGATATTGTTGGGGCGTGCCACAGGACATATAATGTTTTTGAAGTAGGATCATTTTAACCAGATTTGCTCTGCCTGTGACTCCTAGGGGCAATCTGCTCCATATTTGGATTTTATTTTTTGTATGGTGATGAGTGGTTCTATGTTTAGTTTAATATAGTCTGAAGGATTATGGGAGATGTGTAAGCCTAAGTATTTTATTGTATTTGTTCTGGGTAGTACTTGTTGTCACTTTCTTGTTGGGGGGAAAGATGTCGACTGGGAGGATTTGAGACTTGTCCCAGTGATTGCGAGGCGGAGTATTGGCCGTATTCATTTATAAGATTTAGGATTCTGTTTAGCGATGCTCCCTGGTCAGGTAGGTAGAGGAGCAGTCATCTGCGTACAGACTTATGATTTCTTTTGGGAGCCAATCTTCAGGCCATATATTCCATATTTGTGTCATTTCTCAGCACAGTTGCCAGGGGTTCAATAACCAAGGCATACAGTAGTGGGGATAGGGGGCAGCCCTGTCTCGTCCCTCTGGTCAGGGGGAATGAGTTCGATGTCCATCCGTTGGCCATCACTTTTGCTTTGGGGGTGGAGTACAGAGTGCGGAGCCAGTGCAGGAGGTTGGGGCCGATGTTGTATTTGGTGAGGACCTGCCACAGGAATGTCCATTCTACAGAATCGAATGCTTTGGCTGCATCCAGGGATACTATACATCGACTGCCTATTGATTCATGTTGTGTTTGCAGATTCATGAACAATCTTCTGGTGTTGAGGGAGGTATTTTTGTTCGGGATGAACCCTGTTTGGTCGGGATGGATTAGTGACTTTATGCAGGTGTTAATTCTCAGGGATAGTAGTTTGGCTAGTATTTTCAGGTCAACTTGTAGGAGGGATATAGGGCGATATGATTCGGGTTGGGTGGGGTCTTTTCCTGGTTTAGGTATAAGTATGATAAGACTTCTGCCATTGAGTTTGGCAGGATACCTGTTTCGAACATGGTATTGTATAGGTTTAGTAGCTTGGGGCTAGGGTGTCTATAAATGAGAAAATAATTCGATCGGTATGCCATCAGTTCCTGGTGTCTTATTTTTTGACATTTGTGATATAGTATGTCTTATTTCAGTTTCTGTTATGGGTGCTTCCAATCGTTGTGGTCTTGGGGGAGAGTCTAGGGAGTGGGATTTTTTGGAGGAAGCTCTGTATCTCCGTCTGATTGTACTGTAGCTTTGTGGTGTATGGTTGGAAAATAGGTGGCAAAAAAATTTGATACTTCTTCAGGGTCGTAATTGGGTGTTGAGTGGTTTGTTAAGGAGATATTGATGGGGGTTTGTGTTCGTATCGTGCTAGGAAAGCTAGTAGCTTTCCACACTTTTCTCCATATTCGTAGATTCTGAATGATGGAAGTGCAGTCTTTTAGTTGATTTTGCTAGTAGGATTTGATCTGTGATTTTGGTTTGTAATTTTAGTGCTTGTCTGTTTCGGGGGATGGGTTAGATTGAATTTGCGTTTGCTCTGTCAAGGTTTGTTATAGCTTTTTTTTCAGCTACTGCGAGGTGTGTTTGATATTATTAATGGTCTGGGAGAGATCCTACGGGAGTGGATTTTGAACGTCTCCCAAACCACAATGGGATTTGCTGATTTTGTATTGGTGTGAAGAACTCTTCCCACTCCACACCCAGGTCCACCTCATCTGGGATCAGATTGAGCCAATATGGGTTTAATCTCCAGGATATGGGTTGTTTCGGGCGTCCCCATTTAAGTGTCATCCAGCATGGGGAATGATCTGACAGAATCCTCGAGGAGTATCCTACATCCTCTATATCAATAGCAATTTTGAGTTACAATAATTAAATCAATTCTAGACATTGTATTATAAGTGGCAGAAAAGCATGAATATGCCTGGTGTGGGGTTTTTTTGCCCCCACACATCACGCAAGTTTAAAGATGTTAGCGTACGTCCGAACCGTGTCCAGGGGTTGGGTGGGGGTTGCCAGTTGCTTGGATGAATTTTATCCGGGTAACATTTGGCACCACATTGAAATCTCCCAACCAGACCACAGGGGCATCGGGGGTGCTATCATATATTCAATCGCTGGTTGTAACATACGTGCTGTATATGGGGGTGGTTATCATTGCTATTAAAAATAGGTTTGTTGAATATTTTTCATATATACACACACAAGTGCCGCAGCGGCCCAGCCTCAGATCCAGCAGTTCAAATTGAAGCGTTTACCTATAATCACTGCTACCCCTCTAGATCCTGATGTGAATTCAGCTGATATACCCATCTCACCCAAGGTTTTTTGAGGGTCCTTTGCTGATGTCCTGTGAGATGGTTTCTATAAGAATTATAACATCAGCATGTAACTGTTTTAGATGGCGTAGTACCGCCAGGCGTTTAGTTTTATTTTGCAGGCCCCGCACGTTCCACGTTAGGAACTTTATTAGGTTAGTTTGTGGCATTTCCTGCTGATCGATAGCTGCGCCGGAGCGGGCCCCAGAGTACCGGAAACATGAGTTTTACTTCACACACTGACAGATATACAGTAATCGGAAGTATTGAGAGATATTTCTCATTGCAGACGGCTTAGTGATTAACCAACATTTACAATATGTTCGCTTTCCACATTTAACTTGTGTAAGCTTAAAAACCTTTAACAGTTTCTTACAGTAAGAACCTTTAACAGTTCTTATGGTAGTCCTCTGGAGGCAAGATACCCTTGCATAAACTTGGAGGACTTAGTAGCACAGGTAGTTAGGTTGAGTTTAACCTTAAATAGAGCCTTTTCTGGCTCCGCTCACATTGTATATTACTTTGGGGTCTTGGGTTTAGGGTTTCTGGGTTGCTATACATATACATTGGGCCAGTCATGTTGTGGTGCCGGTATCAATCGGCGGATGGGGTTTACTACTTTCCAGGGTGTGGAGTTCACAAAGGGGTGCCAAAATGGTATGTGTGTCCTTCCCCTCATATGTAAAGTTTCTGCTGGGCAGAGCATAAAGTTCTTGGGAGGGATGGATCTGTAACCTTTGCTGTATTCTTGGGGACCATTCCCCATCGGGGATAGAGTCCACCATCGTCCAAAAGTTTTTTGCTGCTCAGCGTTGAGCCGAAGGGGTAAGTGGTGTGTTGGGGGGGTGAGTATCTACTATAGGATATGTTTCCCCATCTGGGACAGTTTAGGGGGCGGGTAGGATATGGAGGATAATAACAGTACCTGTTGTTGCTTTGGTTACCCTTCTGGTGTGTTGGTCGAAGTTGCGAAGTTGAGATCCCAGCGTGGTTGTGTGCGGATCAGTGCTTCATATTCGTGGTGTTGGGTCCTAGGGTCTGGGAGTGGGACGTGCGTCTGATGACTTCATCCACCGCATGGCATCTCCCGGGGTGGAGAAGAAGTGTATGCGATCACCGTCCATTACCTTTAGCCGTGTTGGGTATAGCATGGCATATTTGATTTGGCGGTTGCGCAGGAGGCGTTTCACTTCGGTGAACTTGGACCTTTGTTTTTGTATTTCAATGGAGAAATCCGGGAATGCCGCTATAGTGGTATTTTGGAAGGGTAGATTCCCTTTTTCCCTAAAGAGGCGCAGCACTGTGTCTCTGTCTTTGTAGTTTAGGAATTTCGCTATGAAGGTTCTTGGTGGGGCCCCGGGCGGTGGAGGTCTTGGGGTGGTGCGGTGTGCTCGTTCCACAGCGAATATAGGAGAGAATGATTCCATACCATATGTTGTGATAAGAAGTTTTTCCAGGAACCCAGTTGGGTCCGAGCTTCTGCTTTCCTCACCAGCCGGGAGGCCCACAACTCTCACATTGCTACGCCTCTGACGGTTTTCCAGGTCGTCTTGGCGCAGCAGCAGTGTTTGTATTGTGGCCATATGTTGCTCTGTGGTTTGTGTCAGTGGTGTTATTTGGTCTTCAATATGGCTTATACGGGATTCCGTCTCTGCTACTCTGTTACGTAGGGTCTGCATATCTTGTCTGATCAGGGAAATATCGACTTTCACCTCTTCCAATTTTGTTGTGAGTGTGGCTTGGCACATAGCAATTGCCTGGAGTACTCTGTCTGTGTTCTTTGGCTCCGAATCTGCAGCAGGTGGTTCTGATTCATTCATCGGAGTTTGGTTTGGACTCTGAGTGTTGTGGTGACGATATCTCTCCAGCCGTGCCGCGGCGTCTTTCCTACCCGGAGACATATCGGCCAGTTGTCGGTTATTTTTTACAGTTTATACAGTGTCTTATTATAAGAGTGGGGGGCCCACTACAGCTCTGTTTACGTTTAGTATGATGATATCCAAATTTTTAAGTCTGAGAGTTTAGTTGCGTGTCACGTTGGTTGTTCAGGTCTACGTGGTCCTGGTGTCGTTAAAGCGGTCTCTCCTTGAGCTGTGGGAGATACTATTTGTATCTCTTAGCCCTTGGGCTTCTGGGAGTTTAATTCCGTTTGGTATGGTATATAGGGCTTTATTTTCTTTTCTTTGGGGGTGATTTTTGGTCCCCTGCTCTCTGTGTTATTTTTGGAGCTGTTTTATGGCTGTGCAGCGTCTGTCAGGCCTGGAGTTGAGGGGCACTACGTGGGTGGTCCGACTCGAGCCTCTGGTTTGTACAGGGCTGGTGTCTATTGGCCGGAGAGTTGGCTGCCGGCTCCCGGACCACCCCGTCGGGAGGGCTCCCCAGAATCCAACCCGCGTCCCCGGGCCCGCCGGTATGGTATCAGCCCGGTAAGGTCTGTCTCCCGGTGTCTGGGTCTTTCCGGGGTCGGGAGATGGGTGGGCTGCGGCGTTGTGTGGACTCCGCGCTAGGGCCTCGGGGGTCTGATGCAATGTTAGTCCGGTGCCCCTCCCAGCCCGTGTGTACCTCTGTGAGGGATCTCTCTCTCAGGTGGGGGTCCAGCGCGGGGTCCGACTCACCGCGCCACGTGTTTTCTGGTTCCGGTAGGCCAGGTCTGCTGGAGTGGGTTTCCCATGCGGCCGAGGCCCGGGCCTCTCGTTTATGCGGACCAGGGTTCCGCCGGACGGATCAGTCGGCTGGTCTTTGTCCAGGGGTGTTCCCTGCGTGTTAGAGTGGTTGGTGGGGTGATTTCTCCCTGTCAGGATTAATGTCGGAGCCTGTGTGTGAGCGGAGCTAGGCAGCAGTGCTTCTTGCCTCACGCCCCCGCCCATGGTGGAATTTAATGCAAGGCATCAGTGCTAGCCTTTGCTGCCCGAGTTTTGAGAAGGTCCTCTTAATAAAGAGGAATAGAGGAGCTCATCTATGAAGATAGACATGGCAATTTAGGGTTGTGCACATTGGAGAATAGGGGCATCTGTGTGTCCTATTTCCAGTAAACATATTGCTGTTATGTGTATACCACACAATCTATTGGCAACATTTTCTGACCTGAATCTGATCTCTTAAACAACTGTAACATACACAAACAGTTTTGCCAAATGTATCTGACTTGTTTTTTTGCTGTTTGTCTAGGTGTTATCTGAAATTAGGTGAATGGCAATTGAGTCTTCAAGGAATTAACGAATGTACTATTCCAAATGTACTGGAGTATTACAGTGCAGCCACTGAACATGATCATAGCTGGTACAAGGTAAGATGCAGGTTGTCAACTCATTAGTGAACATATTACACTTAAGTAGTGCACAGAATTAAAAAAAACCAAAAAAACAAGGAATACGGTAACCACCAAAAATACTTTGGTGAAGAGACCAGGGGCCCACCTGGATGAGTTAAGGGGCCCACCTAATATTTCCTAATATTTCATATCTCTATTATCGCTTGTTTACATATCTATATTACCAGGGGTGACTTGGGAAGATTTAGGAAATAGTAGTGTCGCGTCCTTTTCCACACATTATATGTCAACTTGACTCTATCTTCACATTCCAAGACATGTTTTATTATATTATTTGCAGACATGATGTCTGGTAAAGCCCCTTTTGTCTTGCAAAGTTTTTCCTTGGTTGATATATGCCAACGTATGAACTAAATAAACTGAGAAACTGGGTCCTACTCCACCAGGCGTGTTGTGTGATCCATTTCTTCCGGCGCTGAAGGTCTCTTAGTGCGTTTGACAGGCATCAATCAGAGTCCGGGGGACTAGTGAGGATATTTATTCTAACAATTGGTGTCAGTGAAGTGGGGATACAACCTACAGGATAGTGAGTATTGAACTTATTAATTTTAGGTTCTGTCTTGCTTGTTCTGTAACTTGTATCAGCACATTGGGATAGATTTTAAAACGTGGGTCTGGAAGGGCGGATGCATGCCCCACGTCTTGTAGAATGCCCGCAGGCTGGGACCTGTCATCGAGTTCTCTTAACGAAGTTGCTTCGTGGGTGGAGTGTTAAATTCTGAAAGAGTTTTATTCCCTGAGTGGAATGTAAAAACTTGGTGCTGGGTGTTCTAAAGAGTTAAAGAGTAAGGTAGACTCCCGCAGGTGGCGATCTGCATTTTTTAGTTTCTCTTTGGAAGAGGTAACTGGGAGCCGTACAAGAGATATATTTTCCCCTTGATTGATAGGATCCCTATGCGGGTGGGACTCGCAACTCGTAGTTGGACTACGAGATAATACTCCCGCAGGCGGCGACCTGCACATAGATAGTTAATGTTTTCTTCTTAAATAGAAGTTTCTTCAGCGTGAAGTGTAAAACGTGGGAGTCAGGGATTGGGGACTTAAGAGTTAAGCTTAACCATTTATAGAACGGACAGTGTGGTCCGGTTCATTTGAAGTTCAAACTTCTGAGTTGTGTTTCTTTGCTAGCTAGCATTATACGGAACATTGAGAGACCTTACCTTTGTATGTCTTGTGTGTTTTATGTGTAACAGTTTTGTCTGTCAAATTTGTTAATTTGCTGAGCTTGCTTGCTTTGCGCTTATTGTTAACCTTCTTGCTTACAGGATGGAAAGTTTCACAGTAAAGGTGTCTGACCCAAACATGATAAGTCATTCAAAGTATATTAAAGTGTTTTAATTCTAAGTTTACAGGTTTCCAATGTGTGGAAAAATACAAGTAACATCCATATACCGTATTCTTGCATTAATTACAGGCTTGGCATGCCTGGGCTGTTATGAATTTTGAGGCAGTTCTGCATTTCAAACACCAGAATCAACCACGTGATGAGAAAAAAGTACGTCACCCCAGCAATGCTAGCGCCCACACTGAAGGCAGTGAAAGTGAAAGTGAAGGAGATAGTATTGACAACAGCCCTGCTTCTTCTCCCATGCAAAAGAAACCTGCAGAGGTATTTTACTTGGCATCAAACCAGAGTTAAAAACTTTAAGCTGACTTTAAGGGGAACTGTGGTGCCAAAATAAGTTTTCTTAAAATGCTTTAAAGGGCAAGTCCAGTCGAAAATAAAGTTTAGCGATAAATGTTAATCACCCTCCCAAACCTAGCTTTCGCATTACTAATATGTTCCAAAGATGCCCCTGAAGTCCCTGGTCCCTCACTGCCTAGGCTCTGCCCCCTGCTCCTGTTACAAGCTCGTTGTGAGCAAAAACAGGAGCAGAGGGCTTCTGCTCTGACAGCCGCTCCTCTTCCTTGTTGCAGATGTAAGGGGATTGGGCATGAGGTCACGTTGCGCCTTTACTGACAGCCGCAACAAGGAAGTGGAGCGGCAAGGGACTGGGTCAGGTAAGACACTTCTGGGGCATCTTTGAAATATATTAGTAATGTGAAAGCTAGGTTTGGAGGGCTAAACTTAATTTTTGAAAGTATCTTCTTTCTGCTTGCACATAGTAATATAGTAATTATCGCTGCCCTGAATTTCTCTGTGATGATTTGTGTCATTGTGATGGCTAAATTGGTTTAACCTTCTATATCTTTTGTTTTATTACTTAGGACATATCACATACCCTCTTATTGTATACAGTTCCCGCTGTGCAGGGATTTTTTCGTTCCATTTCTTTATCACGTGGGAATAACCTTCAGGACACATTAAGGTAAGACCCATACATTTCCTTGAAATGTTCCTAACTATTTGGATGGGTCAGATTTCTATTAAGCAACTAAATCAACCCAGGAATTGACCCCCATAATGGACACTAAAAGGGGTCATGCATACTGGAAGCCAATACTTTGGAAGCATGCAATTACGCACAGAGAAATTGCTGAATGGGCAGATTATGGTAATTGAAACAAGAAAATGCTTTTTTTGAAAGCATATGTGTTTGTTCTGAGCTTCCTCTTTAATATTGAAGCTGAAAATCATATATAATTTGCTAGTCTTTTGATTTGGATTAGGGAATTTCCTGGATAATGTTAGCGGGAACTATAGTCTCCATACAAGTGGTCCTTTTTTAAAATAGCACACTCCACCTTTAAAATGACCCCAGTCTATCCAAAGTTACTGCACTATAAAGGTTACTTTTTCTTGATAGTACTGTGAGCTGTGACATCACCAGCACGACTTCTCAGCCCACTGCTGGGATAGAGCATCATCTGCACTGTAAGCCCCTGTCTCACTTAAGTGTCTATAGGTAGAGGAAAGATATATTTTGGGGGGATGGGGCTTCTTACACAGCACATCATGCGACTGATACAGACTCAGACAGTCAGGACAGACAAATAACTGTAATTTTACAATCCTAAAACTTAAGATCCAGAGAAACTAGAGCCATTATCCTAGGCTTATTTGAAAGGTATGAGTGGCCACAGTAATCCTTTAAATGGGACCAAATATAGAAACTCTAGTTAGAACTAGCAATCATTTGTGATTCCTATTATAGAGGGATATTGTTGTTTTAAATCTTTTTAAAAATGTACTTGATTTTTTTCCTTTTTGTAAATTACTTTTTGTAAATCTTATTCTGTACATTTAGTAGTAACAAGTTTTTCGTTTTAAAGGACAACTTCAACCTCATAAGAACATATTTTAGAAAGAATGGCCCCTTTAAAATATGTTGATGCATCATACTTTGTCCTATGAATTAATTACTGTATGCTTGCTTTGCTTCTGGATGCCTTATGGAAACAGAAACCTGTACTGAGCCTGGGCATGCTCAGATGAGACAGACAGGGGATTAGTATTCAGTCATTGGCTGTGATTTCAACTGTCAAATCAATAATTGACAGTAGCTAACTTGAAGAACCAGGAAGCAGAAACAGGGTAAACAGGACATTGTGCAGGATTTCAGGTTAGACTTATATATTTCAGATTTCAAACTATTACCATTTAGGGTTTTGGGGGGTAACTGTATGTAAGCTTTCATTTTAGGGCTAGGCTTGCACTTTAAGTGAATAAAAGGTTAAAATGAAAGGACAACAATATAAAAAAAAAATAACATCGCCCCCATTACATGTCCACACTTCCAGCAGCTGAAATCGCTTACTATCATTTACAACCGTGCTTGCCCTCCTTTAGATATCACACAGCAAAGATGAGTGCTAACAGCCCACCTCCTAGATTGCCCAGGGCCATGGTTAACATAACACTTGTCATTGGCTGGTGGGAATGTCTGTTACAACCTCTCTTCTCTTCCTCTGCCAGTCAATCAAACTTGAAAAGTTCGGTTGCTAGCATACAGCCTACATAATCAAGCTGATCAAGTATGGGTGGAGTAGTGTTTTCTCACATACTAGTTTTGAGTGACAGTTACAGGCAGACAGAATCGTTACGCCCCCTTCACAGCATGGCTAATTGAAGGCAGAGAGAAGCTCGAAACCAGGAAAAAAAATGTATGGGGAGGGCTGCATACCTTTTACTTTCTTGAAAGCAATTTGTTTTTAAAAAATGCAATGAGGCAATACAGTTATCCTTTAATATTGAAAAAAGGGCAGCTTTTTAACATTCCTTTAACATTTCTGGACATGAGGGAAAATAAGAAAAAAAAACCAAAGGCCTGGATAAAACTGAATTTAGTTCCCTAAGGATCCTAGGCTTTATTTATATTACCATTATAGTGCAATTGTATCCTTTTTACCTTTATTGCTACTATACTATACTATACTATACCGGCTATTTCTTCACTTAGGTGTTATATAATGTATACAGAGCATGCATTTTTATCTAAGTCTTTTCTGTATTGGAAAACAATTCCTTTGATTTATTAAATATGAAATACTTTAGTAAGCCGGTGTTCAACAGGAAGCAGGAAGTGAACAAATTGCAGTTCACTTCCTCCACTTCACCACACGGGCAATTTATAGGATATAACCAGGGATGTAACTGACATCAGATAAAGTCCTCTAATATCATGGGGGCATTAGAGGGCAGATGCAGCTCTGCAGTACAGCCTGTGATTATCTCTCATGTACAGTCCAGCACTTTTGCAGCAATCACATCAGTTTCCAATGCCCTAGGTAGTTTTGTGTTACTAAACATAGAGACCTTGTTATTAATATCCCCCTCAAATCACTGATAAACTGATTAAATAGTGGACACATTTTTTTCAAACTGGACCAAATACAGAGTCCGTAAAAATGAAACTACATTGATAACTATTCTTTATGCACAATCTATCAACTGCATGTAACAATGAGCATCTGGTGCATCTGTAAATGAAGGAATCTGTAATCCCTATTTAAACATACCCCCTAGCTCCAGGGGCCTTTTTTTTGATACCAGAAGCATTTTTCTTACAAGAAAAACTTTTATTCACTTAAAATAGTTGCTTTTGTGTTTTATTCCCCTTTGGATTCTGGCACATGGGTGATGTTAAAACCACACTGGCTTGAACAGCAGGAGACAGTGCAGTCAGGAATAGTGACCTACAACTTAACTTACTATTGTCCTCTTTATAAATCTCTTCCAAATTAGACATAAGACCTGTTATTGCGCTCTAAACTAATATTTTAATCTGCAGCACATAATTTTAGAATATCAACTAATAGCTAGTTCTAGCAACCATACCATGACATGCTAGCAGAAAAAAAAAATGAAGTCCTTTGCCTCCTTTTTTTTTTTTTTTGCCAGGGTTATTGACACCCATCAACAAAATAGCATTTTGAATATCAGGTATCAAAAGTCAGAAAACAAAGGTTTATAATTCAAAACCAACAAACATGTTTAAGCTACTTTAGAGTAATTTTAAGGTGGATAGTTATAATTCCAGGCATTTTTTGGGCTCCCTGAATGCTATGGGAATTTTTTTTTAAAAAAAAGTAATTAAAGCAGAATTTATTACCTCCTGCTTGAATGTGCTTTAAATACAGCCTAGTACCTACTGCAAGCCTTCTGAAATAAAGGACATTCTGGGCAGAGCCAGATGAAGGGCTAATAGGGTCCTACACAAATGTTGAGTTTTGGGCCCCCCTTTGTTCATTATTTTTTTAATCATTAACCAACCAACTTCCCTTGATTAAAGGCAATGCCTCATTAAAGGGTATCTCCACTGGTAATTTGTTTGTAGTCAGTTTTATTGAAGAACAGGAGGTAAAGGAGCTGTGTCGTACCTCCCATTCTTCAATAAAACATGCAGGAGCTGGGAACAAAGTTAGAGAACTTACCTGGTTTTTGCCGCGTCCTCTGCACGCTAAGTCTGTTGAGACTTGTCAGAGGACACTGCGGACGAGCGAGAGATCGGGTAAGTACTTTAAATTTGTTTCCAGCTCCCGCACGTTTTATTGAAGAACAGGAGGTACAGTAAGATGCAGCTCCTTGACCTCCTGTTCTTCAATAGAAAGGACTACTTTCTAAATTATTTTACTAGTGGAGATATACTTTAAGTTCCTCGAAAACAAAACTAAAGTTTACTCCTGTACTATTAATTTCTCTACATACTGTACACACCTCACTGCTTATTTATTAATGTTGTACTGTGCTCCAACTAAAAAAG
Source organism: Hymenochirus boettgeri (assembly GCA_019447015.1). Lineage (NCBI taxonomy): Eukaryota > Metazoa > Chordata > Amphibia > Anura > Pipidae > Hymenochirus > Hymenochirus boettgeri. The sequence goes on along the minus strand of CM033475.1, from coordinate 119,688,638 downwards.
TAGACCTGGCTTGTGAAGGTAGGTGTGGTGGGCTAACTGGCTGGTGAACTGGAGGGCTGACTTGACCATTGGCTGGTGAACTGGAGGGCTGTACTAATAGTGGCTGCTGAACCTTACAGTCCTCCAGTTCACAGACACTGTTAGGTTAGTCCTCCAGTTCAGTAGACACTGTTTAGTTTGCCCTCCAGTTCAGTAGACACTGTTAGTTCAGGTCTCCAGTTTAGCAGATGCTTTTAGGCCTGCCCTCCAGTTCAACAGACACTGTTAGGCCAGCCCTCTAGTTCATCATACGATGTTCATCAACTTTGATGCAGATTCAGTAAATGGATCCTGTGAGGCAGAGCAGGAGATAGCAGTGTGGCAGCTTTACATCCACACTAAGCAGTATTCTGTAGCAGAAAGTCTTCTTAGATTCCTATCCAATGCACAGTGTCACTTGGGCTGCTGGGTAATCCACCGTTCTAATCCAGTAAACAAACTGGGCACTATGTCAGTGCTGAAGTCCTATATGACGCTACAGTAACTTCCCTGGCTCCAACTCAGGATCCTGCTGCTCTGAACACGTTAGGCCTTCTTCTCCCTCTCTTAGATAAAAAAAACAAACTCCTCCTCCTTAGTAGGTTTTTGAAGCCAAAAATGTGTGACATGTGTCAGGCAAAGTTCCAGTCCAATCTTAGATTGTTATCATGTGTCTCCATGAGGAGCGCAGCCACCATTTCGTTGGTAGTCATAGCTTATTTAAAGTGACAGATACATTGGTGCGGCTGAGAGTTGAGATTCGTTTCCTTACAGATGTTAAAGAGAAATCATACTAGGTGGACAAATATCACTTTAGTTTGCCCTAGTTTTGATTTTAAAATAGGGAACTTATAATTCATGTGCGACAGAAATGGAACTATACATGCACAACAGTTCAAATCAAATTGACACAAGAGAACCACTGCAAGCTGAAGTGCTAAATTTCTTGTTTATTTGAGGTGAAGCACAGCACAAAATGTTTCGAACCACTATACTAACATCAGGGCACGATACAAAGATAAATTACAGTAACCACAAGTCTGCTGATTGAACAAGATCCTATAATTATGTTTGTCAATGAAAATATTTTTTTTTCTCGTTTTTAAAATATGTACATACTACATGCAAAATATTTTAGTTTTTTTGTCACATTAAAACTTTATTTATTGTTGTAGTTTGAGTCTTGACATGAGTTTAAGCATATGTTATGAAACAGTTTAAGTTTTCCTTTTATTCTATTTTTTAGAGTACTCACGTTGTGGTTTGATTATGGGCACTGGTCAGATGTAAATGAAGCTCTTGTGGAAGGAATCAAAACTATTCAGATAGACACCTGGTTACAGGTAAGAAATATGCCTATCAAAGCAACATAAATGAACATTAAACCATAAATTAAGTTGTTTAAGCAGAAAATCAGTACTGGTAGACTTACATTTCTTGCCTTTTTTGCACAAAAGTTGCAAGAAAGATAGAGACCAAAAGACAAATGGTGTGAGCAGCATAAGTAGTAAAATAAAAAGTAAATAAGTAAAAATGCAGAGGTAGTACTTAAAAGGGAACTGTAGTCTTGTGTTCGTTCGTTATTAAAAAGAGCACATTTAAGTGTGGAGCCCGACCGGGGACTGTAATAGACGTGTTCTAGAAAAGCTCTTTGGGACACAGGGTCTAATTCCAGCTATCTAACAAGCTATCTTGAAGAAACCACTACAGAAAAGTTGTATAACACACTATGGGAACAAAGAAACAGACAATTTAATGGTGATGTAGCGGGATATTTCAATAGATCGGACCAAACTCAGAACTCCCAACATGTTACCAGCAAGGCGGGACCGGGATATCCCGGAAGGGCCTAGATAACCTATATACCAACATTTATACTAACTTGGAGAGAGTCCTCACCGAGGCTCAGCAAAAAACAGTGTCAGCAGTCAAAGCAGAGGTAGCAGCCTTAGGGGATTGTGTGGAAACAATAGTATCCTCATATAGCCACATTGCACGCTATTGCCCCCAAACAGACGTTGACTTAACAGACCTGCGGCAGCAACTCAAGCAGGCACTCCAGGATCATCAGGATGAAATTCTTCTTGCTTCCGCACCCTCCTCCAAAATTTAACAGATGATGCCCTAACAATATCGTGCTCTTTGTCTGCCGGCCCAGCCCAGAGAACCACCATATTTAGGCACCATTACTTACAGACAAAGGAAGTTATAATGACTCAAGATGCAGGGCAACCATACTGGATGACCACAAAATCATCCTATTTCAATACATGGCACCACAAACCCTACAGAGATGCAGAGCACTACGCTTAATTCTCGAAGTACTGACAGCCCACAAAATGAAATATAAATGGGGTTTCCTATTCAAACTCTGTTCCCCACAATAACAGGACACTTAACATTTCTACACCAGAAGGCCCATACCTCTTAAAACAGCTAGACATCATGGCATCTATTCCACAGCCAGAGAATACTAAGATCAGCAGAATTCCACCACCAACAGATAACTGGATAAAAGCAGAAGGTCATCTTCCATATAGGGAGATGAGTATAATTAATGGTTAGCAATTACAATCAGTTAAATGACTTTTAGGTAGACTGACAATACTCCCCACAACCACTTCTCCCCAAGGTATCATCCCATTACTCCCCATCTGACCACTCTACATCTTTAAACCTTTTGCTAACTTCCAATGGGACAAGACCCAGACTTTTTTTGTACTTGTAAAATCAACAGAACTTAGCTTTTATGGTCTAAAACCCAGATATTCTCCCAAACCATATCGATCTATGGACTAAGAGTAATGGGTCAGAGAAACGGCTGATCCATAATAACCAACAATACCCTTTATTCCTATCACTAGCACCCCATCTTCTAAATTATTTTTTTGGACCCAATGTGGACTACATCACTGCACAAATCCTACCAATAGGCATTTCCCCTCCTCACAGTAGTGTAGTGATACTAGAATTTTGAAATATTTGGGGTCAACTTTTTATTTTTTACTTACTTACTAATTTATTTATTTTTCTTTCCCTCTACTTTTTCATTCATTTTGTTTTTTACTTATACATACACCACAGTTTTGATGTTCATACATGACTTTATCTCGGTTAGAAGGTATTCCACTGTATAAATTTAAGACACAAAAGTTTATCGACCTTTAAAAACCTCAGAGGATTTGCAATTGTTGCAGGTGGATCTAGATAGATTGTTAAATTGGGCTGCTAAGTGGCAGATAAGATTCAATGTTGATAAATGTAAAGTGATGCATTTTGGACCTAAAAATTGTGCTACTTATACTATAAATGGCTCTGTGTTAAGTGGGGCAATGTTCACCAAAAGAACATGTCAGAGTACGTGGACATCCCTTAGGATTTAAGAAAAGAAATTTAAAAAGGGCTAATTACCGTATATACTCGAGTATAAACCGGGGTACCTAGTTTTACCTAAAAAAGGAGGGAAAGGGGATTGACTCGAGTATAAACCGAGGGTGTAACCCCTACTAGTATTTGCCACTTAAGATGTTTGGAAACTACAACTCCCAGCATGCTTTAATTGCTGGGAGTTGTAGTTTTCAAACATCTGCAGAAGCCAATACTTGCAAATAGGGGTAAATCCTCCTTTATTTGTGCATACAGTATGCACAAATAAAGAAGGTTTTACACTTATTTGTAAATATTTTGTGCCCTGTTGTATTCTCCTACCTTGTCCGGCGGCCCCTCGCTCCACATCATCCGGAAGCGCACTGAGGATGTGGATCGCACGGCCGCCGGACAAGATAGGAGAAAGATTGACTCGAGTATAAACCGAGGTAAGTTTTTCAGGCTTTTTTTAATGCCTGAAAACCTCGGTTTATACTCGAGTATATACGGTACCGTGAAACCGGTAAAACTATGGAACTGTCTTCCAGTGGACATTGTTATGCAGGTTCATTTGTCAGTTTCAAAAAGAAGCTCAATGAGTATCTGCAAATAAGAAATGTTGCAAGTTACTGGTATTGATACATAAAGTAGAGTTGATCCAGGGAAATTTCCAATTGCCACTTGGAGTCAGGAAGGAATTTTTTTCCCCTTCATAAATTTGGTGGTTTTTTTTTGCCTTCCTCTGGATCAACAGTTAGGCAGGAAATGAGGATATTGCTGGATGGGTTGGACTGGATGGAATGTCTTTATTCAACCTCAAATACTATACTATACTAATTAAAGTCCCCCATATAATGAGCACACTCCCCAAACTTGCAGCCCTTGCCAACTGCATATGAAGCAGACTCACTTCCTCTCTGCTTGCATTTGGTGGTTTATATGACGTTACCCCCTTTCCTGTTGCCTAATTCCACCCATATTGCCTCCACTTTAACATCCATATCGCCAGTTAGCTCTTCTTTTAAATTTGGATTCAATTCTTTTTTAACATAAACACATACTCCTCCCCCTAAATTTACAGCCCAGTCGTGAGAACTGTACAAGCAGTTTTCAGCTATATCTATTAAATCATACTTTTCATTCAACGCCATAATTTCCAATTCACCCATTTTTGTCAGCCAGGCTTCTCGCATTTGCAAACATACATTTTAGATTATGATCCTGTAATTTATACATTCATTTTTATGCACATGCCTCCCTATCCCCTATGCTATCCCCACCCCCCCTTTTCACCCGCCACTGGCCTATCTACACCCTGCTTTCCTCCTGGGCTATCTTCCCAGTGAGACTGCTAATACACCCCCCCCAACCTAGTTTAAAATCTCCTCCAACCCTCTAGCCGTCTTCTCCCCTAAAACAGCTGCACCGCCATCAGTGAGGTGCAACCCAATTCTACTAAAGAGCCTGTAGCTGACAGCAAAGTCTGCCCAGTTCTCTATAAACCCAAACCCTTCTTCCTTACACCACCCTCTTAGATACGCATTAATACTCCTAAGCTCCCGCTGTCTCCCTGGCTTAGCACGTGGCTGCGGTAGTATTTCTGAAAACACTACCCTGGAGGTCCTTGCTTTTAACTCAGCCCCTAGCTCTCGGAAATCATTTTTAAGGACCTCACCTCCTCCTATAACTTTCTCATTGGCACCAATGTGAACCAAGACTGCTGGGTCACACCCGGCCCCACCCATTAATCTGTCTACATGATCCACCACATGCCGAACACTAGCTTCAGGCAGGCAACACACAGTTCAGCATTTAGGGTCTTGGAGGCAGATTACCCTATCTACCTTCCTTTTATTGGAGTCCCTTACCACTACCACCTGCCTAGCATTCCTGATCCTAAGTTCCTCCTCCCTTGTATCAGAGATGGCAGTCCCCTGGGTGCTCAAGGGACTAGCCCCCTCCATACATGCTAATTCCTAGCTGTCCTCCTCCACTTCATCACCTAAGGCGGCAAATCTGTTCGGATGGGCAATCTGGGAAGAAGCCACCCTACCCTTCTGTACCCCACTTCCCCTAGTAACCCTCACAAAACTACCTCCCCCCTCAACCTTCCCTGTCCCACGTCCACCCACCTTTATACCACCTTAGCCAGTGCCTTCCGTTCCCCCTAGATTTGCCAATCCCTGCAATGCTGCAAGCTGCCCCCTTAGACTCTCCACCTCAGCTTCCAAACGGGCAACCCACTCACACCTGACAAAGACATAGGTCCCCTGAAATGTCTGCTCCAGGTTCCTATACATGTGGCAGGATGCACATTGCATTGTACCGACAAAACTGTCCCTTCTAATACACAACACCAGCACAGCGACGCACAAACCTTGTTTAATTGCCCTTCTTGTTTCAATGTCCTTCTTTTTCTTTGTCCTTGAGATCAAGGTCCTTTAAACCAAGGGACTTTGTATACGTTTCACTCACAGGAAACTTACTTTTGTTAGGTCCAAACCACAGGTCCAACCAATGTGAATCCTATTTAACTAATAGGCAACAGCCCCCACACCAATTAGTGCAAGAGCCAGGAAGAGAGGGAAAAAAACCCAAAACATTTATTAACCCCTTCACAACCTGTTTGCGATACCAGAATATAGAAGCCCAGTACACCCCTTTAACAGGTATTGTATTGAAGGCATGTAAAAACACACACACCTCAGAGTAAGTGCTATTTACATGTATTTATTTATAGATTAAGATAACACAACATTTCAGTATACATACACTTTAAGCATTATGTAAAATTAAGCTATGAGGGTGGACATGCCCTTAAAGCTGTATCCAGGATGAGGACCTAAAATGCTAGGTTCTTACCCCTGGGGGTGCAGATACATCTGACATAAGGTGTTTGAATGGTAAACTCTTTGGAGTAGGGGCCTGATGTGTAAAATATTTGTAAGTGCTGCATAATATGTTCAGCTCTATATGTAAATTAATATAATGGTATTAGTACATACATACATAGGGATGATAATCAAAAAATTCCATTAAATCAAATGGGATTATCCTTAGTTAGATTAGCAACTTTCTTGTCGATTTTATGAAGCTGTAATAGGTCAATTCACAAAGATATGTGTCCCCGGACTTCCTCCCTCTGTATGTAATCCGCAATCTCACCGACAGTTATTGCCATTGCAAAGGCTCCGGTCTCTTGCAGTCACATGGGTGACCAATCTTATCAGGTACTTCCCAGGGTGTGCACTCACCAGTAATATATATTAAAGGGTATCTCCACTGAGGAAAAAGCATTTTTTTTGGGGTTTATTTTAAAGTACACCATCCCCCAACCCTCCCCCTACTTTTTTTTCCCCAGAATTCCCTTTCGTTTGATTGCAGCAGCATGAGAAAGTTGTGCAGGTTCCTGGGGGTGTGTCTTCCCCTGTACTGAGAGTGCTGTCACTCAAGTGCATCATCAAGGTAGCAGACACACCCACTTGGCTGCAGTAAGAAATCCTTTCCTCCCTGACTCTCTAAGTTCATTTTTACAGCTGATCATGCAGAGAGAGACAGGGGAGAAAAAGTTAAAACCCTCTTCCCACACTACTGTAAGTAGGGGAACTTTGTTGTTTTGAATAAAGATTTTTTTTGTGTCTATCTCTGAGAGGGATGGTTGAAAAATTGATCAATGATTGATTTCATAGGGGATGCTGGGAATAAGAGGCAATCTGGTATGGGAGGTAGTGGGAGAGAGAAAAAGATAGTACCTGATTACTCCATTAATTAGTGAAGTCAGCAAACTGCTGTGATGGTCATGTGATTATTCCTCCATTAATCAGTGAACTCAGTAGCTTGAAGTGTGTGTGTGTGGGTGTGGGTGTGGGTGGGTGTGGGTGTGTGTGGGTGTAGAATCGACCAACCAGTCAGATCACACAGACAGCAGTCCCGACGATTTCCATGCAGGCAGTCACTGAAAGTGGGCGGACCTGCACCATCCACAGCGTTCTGGGGGAAACTCATTGGATTTCTTCTAAACTTCTGCTCAAAGACACAGAATACTGCAGGTACATATCCACCTTACACATATCTATCCTTACAACCCAGGTGACTTTTATCATTGGAGATACCCTTTAAAACATGCAATTTAAGGGTATAAAAAAGCTCTCATGTGTTTTGGGCCCTTCTCATAGACTTTACAATCAAAACAATCAAACAAACACCACACCTTTAAAAAGTCCCTCCTTAATCTACAATCATTAACCCATATATAGCAAAATACATTTAACTATACAACTAATACCAATTTAATTTCTTATATATCCCTCTCATATTTTATGACTTTACATGAAAAAAAACTTTTAAAACAAAAAAACTGTTAAATTGTCATTTATCTGCCCCCCACCCAACTGATATTTTGGCATATTAAGCTGGCCCCTTCCATTCAATCAAGGCTGTGATTGCTGACCTCACAACCAATGATTGCTGTTTCACCTGCTGCCTCCTCCGAACATGCTCAAGCATATAAAAAGCTCTTGTAGCAGAAAGAGGAGGCAGATGCCAGAAACGATCAGAATTTATCATTAAATATCTGGTTACAAATGCATGTAATAAACTGGGAAAAATAGCGGTTGGGGTTGCAGGCAGATAATTGAAAGTAACCAGTTTTTTTTAAAGGGTGGACATGTCCTTTAAGCAATTTTTAATATGTACTAATGATATGAATATAAAAAAAAATATGTTTTAATTTTAATTGATGTACCATGTATGTTTAGGCTATTGTTTAGGCTCTTGTTTGTTATTGGTCAATAACAGGTACTGGATCCTGCCTCTTTAGTTGAGTTTCTAATTCTGTTAGATCCTGTAATCATAACATAGCAGCACGGTGGCTCAGTGGTTAGCACTGATGTCTTTCAGCGCTGAGGTCCTGAGTTCGATTGGACCTTGGACACATCTGCAAGGAGTTTGTATGTTCTCCCTGTGCTTGCGTGGGTTTCCTCCGGGCACTCCGGTTTCCCCCACAATCATAAAGACATACTGATAGGTTGTATGTGTCAAATAAATGTGCTTAGATTGTAAGCTCTTTGGGGCAGGGCCTGATGTGAATGTATACATCTAATTGTAAAGCGCTATGGAAGATGTTGACGCTATATAAATCCACAATAATAATAATAATAAAATATGACTCGCTTGCTAATTCCTATAACTCGATCCTGACTAACACGATAGACTCTATTGCCCCCTTGCATTCCCTCAGACGAGGAACCTCTAATGCTCGTCCGTGGCTCAACCCCACTTCCAGTTTAATACGCAGATGTGCGCGTGCTGCTGAATGTGCGTGGAGAAAGTCCCGTACAAAGGCTGACTTTCCCTATTACAAGTTCATGCTGCAATGTCTCGGCTCTGGACTCATGCTGGCAAAACAGAACTATTACCGGAAACTTATAAATTACAATAAATCAAACCCACGTCACCTGTTCTCCATCTTCAACTCCCTTCTGCGCCCCTCTCCCGCTGACCCTCTCCTTTCTCCGCACTCTCCTCAGGACTTTTCCCATTACTTTCATCATAAAGGGGAGTCCATCCGCGTGCAGATATCTGGTCCTAGGGATGACTCATGGGATCAAGAAGACCTGTCCTCTTGATCCCATGCCCTCTGTATTACTGAAGCACTGTAATCATGTGCTTACCCCCATACTCACCCACATATTCAACACCTCCCTTACATCTGGAATTTTCCCTTCTGTCTTTAAGCATGCCCATGTTAAGCCCATACTAAAAAAGCCCTCGCTGGACCCCTCCTGTTTAGCCAACTACTGCCCGGTCTCTCTCATCGATAGCCTCTAAATTGCTAGAACGTTTAGTCTTCTCCCGTATCACTAACTTCATGCTCATAACCTATTGGATCCTTTGCAATCTGGATTCCGTCCTGTGCATTCCACCGAGACGGCTCTGTGTAAGGTTGTAAATGATCTGCAGGTTGCAAATGCCAATGGTCACTTTTCTATTCTTATCCTCCTTGACCTCTCCTCTGCTTTCGACACAGTCGATAATTCCCTCCTTATGCTGATACTTTGGGCATTCGGAATGAAGTGGCATCCTGGCTTCTATCCTATCTCTCTGACAGAACTTACTCTGTATCTTATGCTAGCAATACCTCTTCTCTGGTTCCTCTTGGTGTGGGGGTCCCGCAGGGGTCTGTTCTTGGGCCCATATTGTTCTCCCTCTATACTATTTCCTTGGGAGATGTTATTACCTCTTTTGGCTTCAACTATCATTTATATGCAGACGATATACAAATCTATTTGTCCACCCCTATGCTAACTCCTGACATCCAATCACGTGTCTCCGACTGCCTCCTTGCCATCTCCTCCTGGATGTCTCAACGCTACCTCAAATTAAATCTTTCTAAAACTAAACTGACCGTTTTCCCACCTAAAACTGGTCCTGTCCCATTTTTCTCCATCTCTGTTGACAATACCCCCATTTCCCCTATCCAATCGGCATGTTGCCTTGGAGTAATTATTGACTCCTCTCTCCTTTTCTAACCACATTAACTATGTTGCGAAAACCTGCCTATTCTTCTCTCCCAACCACCGCTATATGCTTATGCATGCTCTCGTCCTATCGCGCCTTGACTATTGCAACCTACTACTTTCTGGTCTTCCTGCTTCCTACCTCACTCCCCTTCAGTCTAGAATTAACTCCGCCACATGTTTGTTTCGCGCTCTAATAAACAGGATCCCAAATCTCCTCTGTACCGGACAACAACCTGGCTCCCCGTTAAACAGTGCATTGTATACAAAATCCTTCTTCTAACATTTAAATCCCTTCGCTCTGCTGCTCCTTCTTATATTTCCCCATATGTTCCTGCCCTTACCCTCCGCTCATCGCAGAACCAGCTCCTGTACAGACCCCCCACTCGTACTGCTTTCTCTCACCCTTAAACTTTTCTCTCTTGTGGCTCCTGTCCTCTGGAATTCTATTCCCCTCTCTCTGCGTCAAGAAACCTCTAGGTTTAAATCTATCCTTACATCCTACCTATCTGGTAACCAGCGCAGTATATGATTGTTTATTTGTACTGCATACGTCTCCCTCCAACACTTATACCCATTCTATTGTATCTGTATGTTACCCACCTAACTAGAATGTAAGCTCTATGAGGCAGGGACCTTCTTTCCTCTTGTGGCAAAGCTCTAGCACTTCCATTTATATAATTTATATATTTATGTACTGAACTATCCATGTATTTGTTCCCCTTGTATGACTTTATTGTATTTCGTTACTGTACAGCGCTGCATCCCCAAGTGGCACTTTATAAGTAAACTATATATACAAAATAAGGAAATCCTAAAAAGGATCATAGTCACTTAATTAAAAAAAAAAAAACTTCAAAGTTCTGTACATGTAAGTGATCTGTCCTTAGAAAATCCAGAGATGGCCTTGCATTTTATAAAGGTAGAATGATAAGCAATGCAGTCTAGGTATTTTAATAATTACACAGGCCAATTCCAGCTACTGACAACTGTTGTCTGTGTTTTCATTAGCTAATCAAAGGACTTGGGCTACATGTGGACAAATCCAGTTTTAAAGGGGAACTGTTAGTAGCCTTTGTTAAAAAGAGCACACTTCTGCCTTAAAAATTACTCCAGGATCATGCTTCTTGCTGCAATCTGTCCAAACTTATAGCAGTATAAAGTGGTTTTTTTTTGCTTGTACTGTGATCTGTGACCTCACCAGCAATTGGGGTCTGCCTCCAAATTTACGGTTGGAGCATGCCTACCGCTGGGACAGAGCATCATAAGCTGCACCCGAACTTCTTAATCATTTTTAAAGCTAGCCACAAGCCTGAAAATATTTTTTTCTCTCCCTTAGATAGATTAGAGATTCCTCTCCACAGGGAGAGGAAAGGACAGAGGAAGGTTGCAGGTCTGTAACTAGCTTCAGAAAATATTAATTTTGGGGGGGATGGGGCTTCTTACACAGCACATCATGTGACTCACATACTGTATTCAGACAGTCAGGACAGACAAAGAAGTGTATTACCAGCATAGGAGAGATCTTTTAAATGTAGACCACAATTACCTTTTAAAGAACATGCAACTTTTAACTTTATCAATACCATTTTTTAGGAGTAGCACAGCATAATGTATAAATGTGGCTTGTTTAAAATTTTACAGGTTATCCCTCAACTCATTGCAAGAATAGACACTCCAAGAGCTCTTGTAGGCCGCCTTATTCACCAGCTTCTTACAGATATTGGCAGATACCATCCACAGGTGAATGTTTTTCATATTTGTATATATGTTTTTGAAATTTCCTGATGCCAACTCCTGCATGAGTTATAACCTGTCGAATGTTTGGTGAATAAAATAAACTTTCGAAGAAAAGATCTGTGAGTACCACCGTTTTATTTGCTGGGCTACTGTACCCAGGCCTAACATTGATTTGGAAATGCAGCAGAGATATCGCACTCACGCCTAGAATTATTAATGCCTCGGTGCATCCGCAATTTAATGGATATACCACAGGAGAAGAGAAGGCACACTCATGGGACTTAAAAATTAAAACTTTTTTACTATAAAACTTATGTAGGTTTTTTATATACACTATCACTATTAAGTGATTTTATCTTTAACTAGACATTAAGCCTGTTACAATAACGGGCACTATAAGCCCAGAGTGTCCCAAGACCATAGCCCTCCTCCATGTCCCAAGGGCAGACTACCCTCTTTGTGTCCCAAGGCCCCCCTCTGTCCCAAATCCAGGGGCCCCCTCTGTCCCAAATCCAGGGACCCCCTCTGTCCCAAATCCAGGGGCCCCCTCTGTCCCAAATCCAGGGACCCCCTCTGTCCCAAATCCAGGGGACCCCTCTGTCCCAAATACAGGGGCCCTCCTCTACTAAATCCAGGGCCCCCCCTCTGTCCCAAATCCAGGGCCTCCCGATGTCCCAAATCCAGGGGGCCCCCTCTGTCCCGAGTTTCAGGGCCCCCTCTGTCACGAATTCCAGGGCCCCCCCTCTGTCCCAAATCCAGGGCCCCCCTCTGTCCCAAATCCAGGGCCCCCCTCTGTCCCAAATCCTGGCCGCCCACTCTTTCCCAAAACTACCCACCCCCAGTGGTGCGTCAATAGGAACTGCAGAGACTCTCCCTCTAGTGGTGAGTCAATAGGAACTGCAGAGACTCTCCCCCTAGTGGTGAGTCCATAGGAACTGCAGTGACACACACACAAGGACCATAGCACGGACGCAGCAGGCTTTTATTATATAGGATAATATATACTTTTTACACTTTATCTTCATAATTTATATTTAAAAACAGTTTTTAGTCTTTATTCTATGCACTTTATTCATATATGTATTTGATATGGAACAAATGTATTCTGTATACCTGAGGTGTGTTTATCTAATCACATGTTGTAATTTTTGATGATGTCACAGGAATAGGAGTGGCTTGTTTAGCCCTTAAATTTGCACAGTGGTGTGTCTATTTTTTGCATGCATGGTGGCGATTTGATCTAGTCAATGGTTGGCCATGATGGAAAAGGTAAGGCCTACCAAAAGTCCTCAAACTCGAAATAGAGAAAAAGTCCAGATTGAAATCATATTTATTATTATTTAAATAGAACAGTTACATCATGTTACACCAGGCCATGTAACTGTGTTGTATTAAAAATGCACTAATTTCTTTCAGTTAAAACTACCCTGTCAACCATACTATGCCTTTAATCTCATTGAAATTTAAAAATAATCTCTTCTTAAGAAATATCAGCTCTTACTTTAGAAACAATAATAGAGGAATTTGTAACTTTGGGTACAATGTAACAGAGAGTACTTATATTGGTGTCAATAGGATCTACTATATAAATGTAGTAAATGCAATGTGATCTAGTCAATGGTTGGCCATGATGGGAAAGGTAAGACCTACCAGCAGTCCTCAAACTCGAAACAGAGAAAAGGTCTAGATTAAAATAATATTTAATATTATTTAAATAGAACATAGTTACATCATGTTACACCAGGCCAGGTAACTGTGTTGTATTTAAATGCACAATCTGGACTTTCTCTATTTTGAGTTTGAGGACTGCTGGTAGGCAGTCACAAGTCAATATCCTATAGAAAAGGATTTTGCAGTCCCCTTTTGTTTAGACATGTGGCCATCTGTTACCTTACACAACTTTGACAAGAAACATATGTTATCCATTTGTGACTAGAGATTCAAGGGGCCCATGTTACATATACATCCTATATTCATGCCACGTCTACACAGTCATTGCATAATGTATAAGTCAATACAGTTCTATACAATTATATCATTGCTAAATTATTTCCTTATCATTTTCCCCCAGTTTATGTTACTAAGTAACTATAAATACTATACCATAAACCTATGGGATGGTACACAAGGTAGAACAAAATTACATTTAATATTTGTAAAAATTACATTTAAAGGACAACTCCACTCTCATAAGAACATCTTTTAGAAAGAATTGCCTCTTTAAAATATGTTGATATATCATAGTTTGTCCTATGAATTCATTACTGTATGCCTGCTATGCTTCTTGATGTCTCAGGGAAACTGAGCAATTTAGTGACCTGTACTGAGCCTGGGCATGCTCAGAAGAGGCAGACAGGGGATTAACATTCAGTCATTGGCTGTGATGTCAACTGTCAAATCCATAACTGACAGCTACTAACTGTAAGAACCAGGAAGCCGAAACAGGGGAAAAAGGACATTGTGCAGGATGCTTGTGAAGGTTCTCATTCATCCAGGTCATGGTATATCTGTTGTATTCAATTAGATCAACTGGACTTGAAATGTAGTTCTTGAAGACGTTTCGCTAGTCATCGATGGCTTTCTCAATTCAGAATGACTTGTACAAGAATCTGTGGCAATTATGTACCCTGGAAAATCCACATTGCATATCACAGCTAGGTGTTAAGGGTGTGATTAGATAGTGGCTAAGAGGTGTTATAGGAACGCCCAGAGTAAGGTGTTAAAACAGCATTGTACATGGCAGACAGTTTGTAGAGGTGGGGGGGTTCGACACCAACTGTCTGCCATGTACAATGCTGTTTTAACACCTTACTCTGGGCGTTCCTATAACACCTCTTAGCCACTATCCAATCACACCCTTAACACCTGGCTGTGATATGCTTATTAGGGATTTTCCAGGGTACATAATTGCCACAGATTCTTGTACAAGTCATTCTGAATTGAGAAAGCCAGTCGGATGACTAGCGAAACGTCTTCAAGAACTACATTTCAAGTCCAGTTGATCTAATTGAATACAACAGATATTGTGCAGGATGTCAGGTTAGACTTATATATTTCAGGTTTCAAACTATTACCGTTTAGGGTTTTGGGGGGTAATTTACCTATATGTAAGTTTTCATTTCGGGGCTGGACGTGCCCTTTAATACACAACTCAGACATTAGAATCGTAGTAATTTCTTTCAGTTAAAACTACCCTGTCAATCATACTATGCCTTTTATCGCATTGAAATTTAAAAATAATCACTTCTTAAGAAATATCAGCTCTTACTTTAGAAACAATAATAGAGGAATTTGTAACTTTGGGTACAATGTAACAGAGAATACTTATATTGGTGTCAATAGGATCGACTACATAAATGTAGAATAACTTTCATTAACATCATAAATTAGGTATGAATTAATTGGGTATTAATATTAAATTACGCTTTACATGTGTATCTAAAAATTCTCTGGAATACAACATTTTCCTATGTTATTTCTATAACTATTATTTCTATAACATTTCCTATGTTATGTACCGGTAACATTAAATGTTACAAATAATAGTAACTTTTTACTTTCCTGTAATTTCATTATAACTAATTATAACCCAATTAAAACAAACTATCAAACATTATGTACAATACAAGGATTGTGGAAGCACTCCAATTAGGCTAATTTACAACTACATTTCGCGGAAGTGCTACTGATCTGGTCAAACATTTATACAAAAGATAATCAATGCACATTCCTAGGCCCCATACAATATCATATTATCTGCACACTGGCATTCTTTATGAACAAAGGGGTTTTAGTATACATTACTGTGATCACATGAATGAAAAGCCTTCCAACCACGTCAAGGTAACCCCAGTCTGGAAGGTCCTAACTTCTAACCTTTTTAAATTTCTTTTACTTCAATACGATTAACAAACTTTTGCATTTCTCATTCTTACACACTGGATCCATATAACAGGCTCTCTCACTTCCCCCCAGCCCTTTGGCTTTTTAAAATGTGCTTTATATTAAAGGCATAGGACCTCCCTATGTATACTAAAACCCCTTTGTTTATAAAGTATGCCAGTGTGCAGATAGTATGATATTGTATGGGGCCTAGGAATGTGCATTGATTATCTTTTCTATGTTTGTATCAAACATTATGGACTCCTCATCAAATTTTCCTAAGCAATAAAATTACCCATGCCATGGAAACAACTCACTGGGCCCTTGATTTTGTCCTCATTTTGAAAGTTGACCCCATCTGGACAGACAGTTTAAGGTCAATAAAAATCAACAGTCAAGACGGAGGGAAAGGTCCTGCGATCAATTTCCGAAATGGGACAAATATGGGTAAGAAACAACTCACCGGGCCCTTGATTTTGTCCTCATTTTGAAAGTTGACCCCCATCTGGACAGGTAGGTTTGAGTGCCCGCATTCTCCACCATCTGATAAAGACTAATTATGATAATAGTATTACATAGATCACCCCAGTCTTGACAGTTGATAGAAGAGTTTATTTATGCCATATGCATGTAAACACATGTGCTGGTTACTCATTAGTCTAGTGAGTAACCTTAATTGCATTCACAAACTTTTTTCTTATACACAATCTTGACCATACATCGAAAGTCAATACCCTATAGAAAAGGACTTTGCAGACATATGGCCATCTGTTACCTTACACAACTTTGAAAAGAAACATATGTTATCCATTTGTGACTAGAGATCCTAAGGGGCCCACGTTACATATACATCCTGTATTCATACCACATCTACACAGTCATTGCATAATATATGTCAATACAGTTCTATACAATTATATCATTGATAAATTATTTCCTGATTTCTTTAGGATGAGGTAAGCCACCATATTGCATTCATATGGTATGGAAAAATAAGTTTGTTATAAGTTTGTTTTTAAAGGGCATGTCCACCCCCAAAACTATAATCCCCCCAACTTGGCCCCACCATGTAGTGTAGATAATCCTTACCTAACATCCCAGCTCCATAGGGTTCTCCTGTAGTCCCCCCCAAAGTCCCAAAAACTGCCCACCAGGAGGCTAGCAGAGTCCATATAGGACTCTGCCTCCTACCTGGCCTCAGGTAGATTTTTGCCATGCGTACTGCAGCCCTTCTCCCCTCCCTCCTCCCCCCTCCCTCTCCCTCCCTCTCCCTCCCCTCCGATTCCCTCCCCTAGCATTAACCCTTTTAGTATAGGCTTCCCACTGGTCCCCCAGCCCAAACCGCATAATTTTTATTTAAGAAAGCTCCCCAAAACTCTTACTTACCTCTCCTCTTTCCTCCGCTGAAGTGAGCTGCCGGCAGCCGCGTCCGTGATTGCGTGCAGCTCAGCCAATCACAGACGCGGCTGCCGGTCCCGCCCTCTGCTTGCATTTCTCGCAAGCAGAGGGCCGGGAGCGCGGCGGAGGAAAGAGGGGAGGTAAGTTAAGAGTTTGGGAGCTTTCTTAAAATAAAAATTATGCGGTTGGGGCTGGGGGACCAGGGGGAAGCCTATATTAAAAGTTTGATTTAAGGGTGGACATACCCTTTAAGTAGTACCCATTTTGGGGTATCTGAATAGTGATGTGAGGTAGTTACAGCTTGTAGTTAAGCAGCTTAGTTGTACCTGTATAAATCTGGAAATGTCATACCCCCTTTGTTTTTGGGTAGGCACATTAAGTTTTGTTTGATATGTGTTTTCTTTCTTTGCCAGATAAAGGGCAATACTTTTTTGAAGTGGAATTAGAGCCTGTCTAGAAATGGTTAGAGTAATAAATACAATATTTTTGGCAGGATTATCATCTTTATTGCATTTAGACGTCCAATCCATGATATTCATATATTGTGCAATTTTTTTTAGGTCCCTTATAAGGGATATTAGAAAGGGGGGATAATTTTTGATGTATAAAGAGTTCCAGTTAGATATTAAAGTGACACCCATGTATTGTATGTTGTGTGTCTCTAGTTTAAGGCGGAATTTCAGATCTATTAGTTTTTCTCTCTCATTATGATCAATATTAAGATATAGGATCTCAGATTTGGAGACATTCAATTTCAGGATTGTCAAAGGGGCCATGTTGTTAAAGGTTGAATATACATTTGGTATTAAAGGGAGGGGGTGTCATCATCATCATTAAATCATCTGCGTTATTAAATCATCAGACAATCTCTGTCCAGATTTTCCTACCCGGGAATCCCATTATACCAGAGTGTTCCCTTATTTTTGTGCTTTTAGTATAGTATAGTATTTAAGGGTTGAATAAAGACATACGTCCATCCAGTCCAACTCATCTAGCAATATCCTCATTTCCTGCCTATCTGTTGATCCAAAGGAAGGCAAAAAAACCCACCAAATTTATGAAGGGAAAAAAAATTCTTTTCTGACTCCAAGTGGCAATCGGAAATATCCCTGAATCAACTCTACTTTATGTATCAATACCAGTAACTTGCAACATTCCTTGTTTGTAGAAACTCATCCAGCTTTTTATTAAACTAACCAATAGTTAGCTCCCCTAATCCCCTTATTAATTTAGTTTCCCTTCTTTGAGCCCTTTCCATTTCAAAGATGTCCTTTTTGTACACTGGATTCCACAATTGCACTGCATATTCCAAATGAGGCCTTACCAATGCTTTGTAAAGAGGGAGAATAACTCTCTTGAATCCATACCTCTCTTTATACAAGACAATACCATGCTGGCTCTGGCTGTTGCCACTTGGCACTGCTTGCTACCTTTAAGTTTGTATCCACCAAAACTCAAGATCCCTTTCAACAGGGATTCACTTAACACAAAGCCATTTATAGTGTAAGCAGCACAAGAGATTTTAAGTCCAAAATGCATCACCATACATTTATCAACAATGAATCTCATCTGCCACTTAGCAGCCCAATGTGACAATCTATCTAGATCCCCTGCAACGATTGCACATCCTCTAAAGTTTTTAATGGTCGACAAAGTTTTGTGTCGTCAGCAAACACAGAAACCTTGCTGACAATACCCACTTCTAAATCAACAATAAATAGATTAAACGGTAGCAGCCCCAACACTGAACCCTGTGGCACCCCACTTAGCATTTAGTCCATAATGATTAAACCTATTAGCAAACTACTCTGGCATCCTATTCATTAACCCAACTTTCTATCCATGTACAAAATGTGAATCCCCAGACCAACAGACCTTAGCTTATACATTATTCGCCTAAGGGGACTGTATCAAAAGCCTTTGCAAAATCCAAGTATACTACATCTACTGCTATGCTAGAGTTAAATCTCTACTTACTTCCTCATAGCCATGCAAGTTAGTTTAACAGATCTATTCCTCCTAAATCCATGCTGGTTACTACTTATAATGTCAGTCCTTGAAGCATACTCTAGAATAAGTTCCCTTATAAACTTTCCAGTATCTTCCCCACCACTGAAGTTAAACTATACAGGTCTGTAATACCCTGCTGTGAACGGCTACCTTTTTTGAATTTTGGAATAATTTTAGCCTTTTCCAATTCAGAGGCACACATCCGGACATGAGGGAATCTGCAAAAAAAAGAAGCAATGGCCTTGATAAAACTGAACTTAGCTCCCTAAGGACCCATGGATGTATTTTATCAGGTCCAGGAGATTATTAATATTAACCTTATTTAGTTGTTTCGTACCATATCCTTGGTTAACCAAAGTGCACTTGCATCTTTTATACCATTACCTGTATTTGGATTTTCTATAGTGTATACAGAGGGGAAAAAAAATTTAAGACATTTGCTTATTACCATCCTCCATAACTAACTATCCCCATTAATTAAAGGTGCCACATTTTCAGTCCTCATCTTCTTACTATTAATATACTTAGAACATTTTTAGACTTAGTGATGCTTTGTTCAGTTATCTTAACTTCATTATTAATTTAGCTAGTTTGATTGCTTTCTTTCACTTTGTTACAGTTTTTAATACCCTAAAGGCTCTTTCTGTTCCCTCTGACTAAAAGGTTTTAAATGCCTTTTTTTTCCTTTCCATATATCATATACATTTAGATGTGAAATGGCTTAAAATCCCCTTTAAACAGTCCACTTTTGTTCAGTACCTTTACCTGATAATACTTATCCCAGTTGACATTCTGAAAAGCTACTTTAACCTGGGAAAATGTACTTTCCTGAAATTAAAAGTCTTTGTAACCAGCGCTTTTTTATTGACCCCATAGCAAGAACAATCAAGGCTGTGGGCAGTGGACAGCCCTGGCGCGTACCTTTTTTGTTGGGGATTGGTGGGTAGTCCTGGTAATTTGAGGTATACTTGTACATTTATACATTTTACATTTAGTACATTTATAAGGTTGATGGGGAAATTCATAACTCACAATAATCATTTTAGCAGGTAGTCCTATCTTATACTATCAAAGGCTTTCTCTATATCAAGGGACAACAGGCATCCCCTGATATTGTTTTTGGATGCTAGATCTATCAGATTACATAATCTTCTGATGTTGTCAGATGCCTATCACCCCCTGACAAAGCCAACCTGGTCTGTATTGATCAAAGTTGGTAGTAGTTTTTGAATTTTACCAGGTTTTCTCTGTCAACCCAGTGGCAGCAATTCACCAGACTGGGATATCCTGGCTCACAGGAAACGCACGGTATAAAAGTCCCTCCCATTCCTCTCTCCATGTCTTTTGCGTTTCTGTGGCTAGGAAAGCATGGTGCTGAAGATTCAGGGCTTACCTGCCATTGTGGCTTGCCAGTAGGAGTTTCTCTCTCTCTCTCTCTCCAGCTGATGCCTTCCCTTCAGTTGCAACAGGATTGCCTGGGAAGGGCCTTGTGACCAGGCTGAATAGAGTGGATTTAGAGTCCATCCAGTGTTTCCCTACACAGGTGGCTGCCATTTTTGGATCCAGAGTACGTCCAGGTGCGGGGGTTCTCAGCGCGGGGTGCGCGCGTACGTGCGCGAGTGCGCGTCGTTCGCGCATGCGCGCCATTCGTGCGCGTCCGTTCGTGCATGCGCGCCATTCGCGCATGCGCACGTCCATCTGCAGCATTTCCGGGTCTCGCGAGTGACGTCATGGTCGCGTCTCGCGAGAGGATTCTTAAGGCAGATGGGAGCTTCTTTTCTGGTGCATGACTTTGGATCATTTGGTGTCCTAAAGTTCTTTTGCTGCGGGTAGCCTCTGTAATAGTGAGTACCTGTTACTCTTTTTATACATGCCTTGGCCTGGTTGTTATTTTTTGCAGGGATCATTTTTTGTTATATCTATTTTGTGTAGATATTTCCTCACTTTGGAGCAAAGATCAGTGAGTGAGGGTCACCAACCTCAAGGAACTAGGTAAGCCCCAGGTAGGTGTAGCTAAAGAGATGATTTACTGTTTCAAAGGTGTTGAAAGCCTCTATTTTCTATTGTCTCTTTCAGTGCCTCTGTCTCTGATAAGTCTTCCAAATCCAGAAAAAGCTCTGGTTCTAAGAGGAAGAATCGGATAAGGAAGATGAATTAGTCCAATTGCCTGAAAGAATTTATGGACAAATTAATGAGCTAATTATAAACGGCTGTTTCAGAATCAGCTAAAGAGCAAGGCAGCAAAAAAAAAAAAAGCAAAGACCAGGCATTTATCGGATGTGTCAGATTCAGACCTTTCAGAAGATAGGGTTCTTTAGTTCAGAAGATCAGAATCCCTTTTCAGATGAAGAAGATAATGAAGCAGAATCCACTTTGACCCTAGTATAGTGGTTGCCTTTAATTAAGGCTATCAGGGAAACTTTTTCTCTCACCATAGAGAACCAGTGGTTGCTCAGCGGAAAATATTTTCCTCCTATACAGAAAAATTCAGTCTTCTTTCCCGTTCATAAATCTTTAAGACAGGTTATTTCTGCGGAATGGAAAAAAGTTGAAAAAAGGGTAGACGTTGGAAACAGATTTTGTAAAAAATACCCTTTCCATGAGGAGGATGCAGAGGCCGGAATTCACCCCCTAAAGTGGATGCAGCGGTGGTTAGGTTAGCAAGGAGAACCACATTACCTGTAGAAGATGCTGCACATTTAAGGATCAATGGATAGACGAATAGATGCTAATCTGAAGAAGCTTATTTGCAGCAGGAGCAGCTTGCAAACCTTCTATGGCTCTGACTTCCACTTCAAGAGCTTTAAAGGTGTGGTTAGCAGACCTTCAACAGCTATAGATTTAATGTAAAAGGTCCAAACTGACAGGTATGGTGCAAGAATGTATGTTTGCAACAGATTTCATTTTGAAGCTTCGGTAGATTTAGTAAGGCTGTCAGCGAGATCAATGGCCTTGTCAGTGGCAGCCAGAAGAGCCTCTGGTTAAAGAATTGGTCAGCGGATGTAAATTCTAAGTCTAATCTATGTCAAACTTCCGTTCGATGGCAAAATGCTTTTGGTGAAAGGACTGGATGATCTCATCAAAAGATCGTCAGGTGGTAAGAGTATATTCCTTCCTCAGGAAAGAAGATTTAAAAATCGCGATCCGATACCTTTCGCAGAGAGGGGGAAAGAGAGATTTTTTCGTCCATCAAGACAAAGCAAGAGGAGTAGAGACTCCTTTCGTCAGTCAAATTGGAGAGGTAGACAAGGTATGCAGCCTGTCAGAAAAGCATCAGGTTCATTCCAGAGTACTTCACAACATGACGGGAAGCAGGTTCACCTCAGCTTATAGGAGGCAGATTACAACTTTTTTCGCAGAGGTGGGCCGAAGGTGTCCTGGACTCCTGGGTAATAAAATCTATCCAGGAAGGTTACAGGTTGGAGTTTCAAAACAGCCTCGTTTACATCATTTTGTGCCACCAAAAGAGCCTCGAAATGCAAAGGAAAAAGAAGTAATTTTTCACGACATAGACCAATTATTGGCTATAGGGGCAATCAGGAGGTTCCAAAGGAACAACGAAGAAGAGGATTTTATTCCCCTTTATTTATGGTGCCAAAAAGCTTCGGGGGGATGGAGACCAGTGTTAAATCTGCGGGGTCTGAACAAATTTTAAGGCTAAGAAGATTCAAGATGGAGTCTTTGCAATCCATCGTTCAAGCGATAAGCAAGGATATCTGGATGGTAAAAATCGATCTAAAAGATGCGTATTTTTCATATCCCCATTTCGAAAAACATTGGAAATTTTATGGCCAACGGAAAGCATCTACAGTTCAAATGTCTTCCTTTCGGTCTAAACCAATCCCCGAGAGTCTTTACAAAGGTACTGGTGTCGTTAATAGCCGAGATAAGGAAACAAGGGATCCAAGTATTTCATTATCTCGACGAGTATTTTGCTAATAGCAGAAACCAAGGAGGTTGCCATTCTTTATACTTCCAGGTTGACAAATATCCTGGTAGACTTCGGATGGTAATAAACAAGGAGAAGAGTCGCCTTATTCCTTCCCAAGATATGATATTTCAGGAGCTCTTTTTTTACAGCAAACAAATCTGATTTTATTACCAAGTATAAAAGCGAGGTCGATAAGTCAAAAGGTTTCCGCATTATAAAATCAAAAAGGATAAAGGTAAAACAGTGTCTAGTAATAATAGGAATTATGGCATCCTGTATTCCAATGGTAGAATGGGCGAGATGGCACATGAGAACCCTACAGAATCATCTATTGTCGTCGGTCAAAGATCCACAGTTCAATCTGGGAAACGTGGTCTTTATTTCAGACAGGTAAGCAATCGCTGGTTTGGTGGACCATAGAAGAAAATCTCCAATCAGGAAGATTAATAGAAGAGCCTGTGGTAATTACAATTACAACCGATGCGTCAGAGGATGGTTGGGGAGCTCATTGTCAGGAGGACTATGTGCAAGGAACTTGGGACTTTCAAGAAGATTTACGTCAAACATATTAGAGTTAAGAGCAATAAGAAAAGCAATGAATGCTTCGCTCATCAAATAGAAGGAAGTCATGTAAGGGTTTACTCCGACAACACTACAGCGGTGGCTTATGTAAAAAGACAAGGAGGAACCAGAAGCAAATCGTTGATGAAAGAAGTGGCCCCCCATTCTCAATGGGCAGAAGATCATCTAAAAAGTATCACGGCACTTTATCTGCCCGGCCTCCAATATCTTGGCAGACTATTTGAGCAGAAAAACGTACAGCCAGGAGAGATGGGTGTCTTCACAAGGATATATTTCAAAGGATTTGTCAAAAATGGGGGGAGCCTTTGATAGATCTCATGGCTACTCAAGCAATTCAAAATGTCGAAAATTTTATTCAAGGTTTCCAAATCCTCAGGCCGTGGGTACAGATGCTTTAGCCCAGGATTGGTCCAAAGGTCTCTGTATGTATTTCCTCGATCCCGATGATCTGCAAGGTTCTTCAAAAAATCAAGGCAGAAAAAGCGTTAGTTTTGGCGGTCATATCCATTTTGGCCAAGGAGAGGCCTTGGTTTCCACTCCTCAATTCTTTGGCAATGGGAGAAGAACCTTGGAGGATTCCGACCTTTCCGGGTTGGCTATCTCAGGGACCAGTATATTATCAGGAGGTCAACAACTTGAGTTTGATGGTTTGGAGATTGGAAGGAAGGAAAACTGTCAGCTTTAGGTTTCCCGGACCTCTCAGTTCAATATTATTGAAATCGAGAAAAATCAAACTTCTATTCAATATTATAGAGTGTGGAATAAATTTGTTCAATTTGCCAAAGTGCCAATACGATCCTTTGAAAGCAGTGCTGCTGTTGATTGTAAAATTTCTTTCTTAGGCTACAATATGGGTCTAGGCAATGGTACACTAAAAGGGCAAGTTTCTGCATTGTCGGCCATCCTGGAACACTCTTGGGCCATGGATAAGATGGTCATTCGATTCTCAATGCCCTTATGAGAATAAGACCTCCATCTAAACGGTCTGTCCGTTTGGAGTCTTACCGATAGTCCTTCAAGCACTCACAATGTCACCTTTTGAACCACTAGAAAAATCTTCAGATTGGAATCTGACTTTAAGACTATTCATTGGTGGCCATCACTTCTGCTTGCAGAGTTTCAGAATTGGCGGCGTTGTCCGCAGACAGGCCCGACACGACAATTTTCCATGATAGGGTCAGAATGAAAACTTCATTTGGGTTCTTCTAAAGTAGTGTCTCCTTTCCACTTTGACATGGAAATTAATCTTCCGGTTTTCTGTCCGGATCCAAAATCAGAAAAAGAAACAAAGCTCCATACTTTAGACTTGGTGAGAATTTTATCACATTACTTAAAAAGGACAAAGTCATGGAGAAAATCAAAGAAACTCTTTATTATACCTAAAGGTTTTAGGAAGGAGAGAAGCTCCTTCAAAGAGTACGTTGGGGGTTGGTTAACCCAGGCCATTGCAAGGGCTTATCAGGCTCGAGGCGAGGCAGTTCCGGTTGGTTTAAAAGCTCACTCAACCAGGGCAATTGCTACTTCCTGGGCCCTTGAATCTAATGTTCCTATAGGGAAACATTTGTGAGGCGGCAAAGTGGTCATCCTGGAGAACCTTTATTCGTCATTACCGACTTGATGTTTCTTCAACCGACAAAACCAAATTCGGACAAAGAGTATTGGAGGCTATTATCAATAAAAAAAATAAAAAAAAGAAGAGAAGTATGTTCTATGTTCCCTCCCTAGATTTAGCTTGGATAATTCCCAGTCTGGTGAATTGCTGCCACGGGGTGACAGAGAAAACATGAAATTGTTTACTCTACCGTAATTTCTGTTTCTTGTCACCTTTCCATGGCAGCATTCACCAGGTGAATACCCAACCTTAAGTTATTTATGTTTATTTATCTTGTATGATTATGTTTCCTTTGACAGCTTTATAATTAAGACATGGAGAGGAGGATGGGAGGGACTTTTAACGTGGCGTTCCTGTGAGCCAGGGATATCCCAGTCTGGTGAATGCTGCCATGGAAGGTGAAAGAAACAGAAATTACGGTATGTAGTAAACAATTTATGTTTTCTAAAAGTTTAAATTCCACATACCGCACACCTTTTTTAACAGTCCTTAGGGTGATGACTCATGGCGCCGTGTACTCCACACGGCTACGAAATATTACAAACAATAAAATCCACGGACACACTCTGGTGAAGTAAAAAGATTTTACTCACACAATGTTTTGGGTGTTCCAGTGTCTGGTGAACTGAAGGCTGATCTAACAGCGTTGATGAAATGGAGGGTTGACTTAAAAGTATCTGGTAATCTAAAAGGCTGACCTAATAGCGTTGATGAACTGGAGGCTGACATAACGCGTCTGATAAAATTGGAGAGATGATTTAACAGTGTCTGTTGAACTGGAGGGCTTGCCTAACAGTGTCTGCTAAACTGGATGCCTGAATCTAACAGTGTCTGCTGAACTGGAGAACTGACCTAACATTGTCTGTGAACTTGAGGACTGTAAGGGTCAGTAGCCACTGTTAGTTGAGCCCCAGTTCCAGCCAAGTCAAGTCAGCCCTCCAGTTTACCAGCCAGTTAGCCTACCACACCCACCTCCACAAGTCACATCTACTTTTTTACCTGGAGCACAATATAACATTAATAAAAGCAGTGAGATATGTACAGTATGTACAGAAATGAATAATACGGGAGGGAAAAATGATTTGTGTTTAGGGGAACTTAATGAGGCATTGATTGGTTGATGATTAAAATATAATGAAAAGGGAAGCTCAAAACTCACATTTGTCTAGGGCCCTATTTGCCCTTAATCCGGTGTTCCCTCATAGGTCTAATACCCCAGGTTCGAGAAGTTATCCTACATGTTCGTTTTAATTTTTTTCTGTTTGGTACCCCCACGTGAGTTGGACCTGTCCCATCTAGAAGGGTATTGAAAATCTCCGTCAATTATTATTTCTCCCCTGCCGGATAGCTTGGATTTTAGGAGTTTTGTTTGGCTTGGTTTGGGGTGTAAACATTTACAATTGTATATGTCTGTTAATTATTCTGACTAATTTGAATTCTGCCTTGGAGTCTTCCCATATTGTTCTATGTCTACTTGAATAGAATTATGAAAGGGTGGCTATTCAATTTTTTTCGTTGGACCACTGTAGTGAAGTAAGGCCGACAGTGAGAATTTAAAACATTTAAGGATTTGTCAGAAAAATGTGTCTCTGTGTTAAAGTGATATGCCCGGGTGCACTTCAAAGTAGAAAATGTAGAGAAATGTTGCGAAGGCACTCACAGGTCTTGTTAAAAAGTAAGTTTTATTCCAATACAGATAAAAACGCTATATCAACGACGGTTCGGCTAGCACATGAGCCGTCCTCAGGATATGAGTAATGTTAGTGGGACAAGCTTATAACCCCTCCCCTGTTACCGCATATGGAGGAAATAAAAACAATCAAAAACATCTAAAAAACACAAACCCTATATACAAATAAATAATCAATTGGATGACACATACAATGTAAAAAACATAATATAGTTATAAAAAAGCTGAAGTGAATCAGAGACTGAAAGAGGTATGTCTAACTGAACCACCTATAGTAAGGGGAAATGGATCATACAGATAGTGGATACATGACAGAAATCCCGCTGGATAGTACATATTGTAAAAATTTTTTATAAGAAGAAACAATGTAAAGAACAATTGCTCGTTGAGACCCCCTGGTGTGTAAGGTGTTAAGTTGATAGATCCAACATGCCTCCTTCTGGAGAAGTAATTTGTCATGGTTAATGTTGGATTTAATCTCAGATTTGGTTAACCCATCGACCAAAGAGGACAATGGATGACACATCTTTTTAAAATGACGAGCAACCGACAAGTCTCCAAATTTGGACTCCGTTGCGACAACATTGGATGGTGCATAAGAGCTGTTTGTATAGAAGAGCGATGATTTGCCCATCTTTTAACATGGTTTTAGTTTTACCAGATAGTATGATCCGCATGGACACACTATAAAGTATATGATACACCTACTGTCAATGAAAATCTTGTTTAATAGGTATTCTTCTACAGTTATGTGGATGGGCAAAACCTTTCCCATAAGCATAGAGCGGCAGGTGATACAGTTAGGACAATGATAGCATCCATACTTTGGTCTCGTGTTAGCCCAGGAGTTTATGGCGCGTCCCTATCTCATAAGAAATAGGCTTCATGTCCGTGTGTACCAAATAGCTGGCCAGATTTCGCCCCCTTCTGTATGGTGTGCCTCCGAAGAGTATGCTGAAACGGAAGCTGTCTATCTTTAGTAATGAGCTTCCAATGGTCATTAATAATGTTCTCATATTTCTACTCTGGGGGGGGGTAGGTGGTACAGAAATCATAGGTGGTATCTGGTTGACCCGTATTCTTATGTCCCCGGCATGCTAGTATTGTGGCATTTAGCCCCTGTAATTCCCTAAGCAATAGGGATGGGGAATATCCTCTTGCAATAAATCTCTTGTACGTGTTCACCAGCTGACCATCGCAAACTGGGTGTTATTACGAAGAACACGTAGAAATGGCTATAGACATGCCAACATTTGTCCGTATGGAGGCAAACTGGATGCATGGAACAACGAGTTCTTGTCAGTGTCTTTCCTATAAGGTAGCACATAAACAATTTTCAGATTTAAAAATCCGGAGATCAAGAAAATCAAACAGTTTCTAACTCAGGACTGCATGTGAATTTAACGGAGTGTCAAGTTGGTTCAATGAGTGTATGAAGCTTTCTGCACCTTCCTAGTCCCGTTTCAAGGAGCACGAGATCATCTATATATCTTCCGATAAAAAAAGAACACCATTGTTCATAAATGGAGATATATATTGTTCTCAAACCAGCTATATAGAGATGGGCAAACTGTGGGCACCACATTAGACCCCATTGACAACTCCAGAGCATGTACATAGAAGTCAGATTGGAACGAAAGAAGTTGTTAGGATAATATAAATTGTAACAAATCATCAAAAAATCAGTCGGAGGGCTGTATGTTTTAAATTATGAGAGCCAACTCGACAGCCTACCACGTCGTTCTGTGGGATAATCGTATACAGAGTTTTTTTAACATCAATGTCATTAAATTACGTCATGGATGGGTACAGGTTTAAAGCTGTAATAAGATCAATAAGTGTGAATAGGACAACGTGGAAATTTGGTAGTCAAAAAATCAAGGGTCTGACGATAATCCATCCCAATCTATATGCAATGGACAGTTTGGAATCAAGTTCCTTTTTCAAAATAGCGTTAGGATCAGTATCACATTTTGATATGTTGTTGAAAATCCTGGAATTGCTGTCCTATTTCTTCCTCATAATATTTGAGGTCGAGGAGCACAATGGCACCCCCCTTGTCTGCAGGACGTATAAACAATATTTTTGTCTGCCATGAGGGACTTGAGGCCTGTCTCTTTAGGGCCAGAGAGATTGTTAAAGGCAGGGGACCAACTATGGTGTAGTTCTCCTAAGATCATTGCTGACAATGCTATGAAAAGTCCTAATGGCAGCAGGTGTATTGGAGGGATCAAAAGTACTCTTTTTACGAGTTTTTAAGTCAATGTCAACATCAAAAGGTCAATATGTGGGTGGGTACAAACGTAAGGCCTTTTTAAAAGATGAGGTCACCTGTAGTGAGTACTAAACATTAGTCATATCCTGAGGACGGCTCATGTGCTAGCAAAACGCGTTGATATAGCGTTATCGGTATTGGAATAAAAGTTACTTTTAACAAGACCTATGAGTGCCTTCGCAACATCTCTCTTCTCTCTTAAAAAACCACAGGATTAATTTCTCTTACATCCAATTTTATTCAAGAACAATTTATACAAGTTATAACACCAGCTATAAAAACTTGCTTTTTTATAAAACAAAAATTACAATCCAAAATAGTACACGTGGTAAATTTGAAGGGAGTGTTTTTAAAGTGATTGATGGGGTTAACTGTTAGAGGGAGGGGGGGAATTTAAGTAATATGATGGTAAGAGTTAGAGCAGAGATACATCTATCAATTCCATTCCCTTAAACCACAAGGACTAAATGATACATTGAAATTGCTGCATTTTACAAGATACATACAAGGTTATTCATGAACAAGTTCTATCGTTTAAAATGGTGTTAATTTTGCCCCAACCAATAGATGTAAGCTACAAATCTTAAATAAGATCTGTTGGTTGGGACAAAATTAGCAGCATTTAAAACAATAAGAACTTTTATTGAATCTCTCCCTGATAGTGTTTATAGTCAATATAATTGGAGAAATATAGGATTAAGAGATTGGGATGTGTATATACTTTAAGGAGGGAGGATTTGATAATGAAGGGGAGGAAGGGTTTGGTAATGAAGGTGTGGAAACACCAGCTATATAAAAAGGATAATTGCCTTTAGAGAAATTTATCACTCGCCTGAGGAAGCCTGATGGTGGAGAAACGCGTTGCAAGAGTTATTATACATCTATAATCCTGAGTTTGTATGTTCCGGTAATAAGACTAGAAAAAGTTGATGTGCAAATTATACACATTGCCGAACGGGAGGGTGAATGAGGAAGGTGGTGTATCTTAGGCGGGACGCAGTGGAAACGTGGAACACGAGGCTTTGGGAAGCGGACTGGATGCCCTGAGCGTAAGGAACCCACTGAAGCAGAGTGAGAGGAAGCTACGGGGTCAGCTTGCCGCAGAAACTCCTGTACAGCAGTACGGAGTTTCCACAAACAGAGTGCTGCTAGGAAAATCAAGTCACCCGGAAATATCTTCTATCCTCCTAACAGGGACATGATGAGGACAAGCGGACGGACCTAAGTATTACATCAAGTCTGCAAAAATGTGTCTTTCTACTTTTTACATTTCTGTTACATGGAACATTGACATATTGAAACTGTTGCAACTCACGTTTAAGTTGGATTTACTGTGACAGAACTATGGATACATACTATTTATTTACAACAATAGACGCAATGCATTCAGTTGGTTGTGCTGACTATTGATGTTTATTTTATTAGGATTATAGTTTAAATGGTTTTTAACAGTACTGTTTTTTTATAATATCAAAGTAAAGTATAAATAAGTATGGGCTAGCCAGCCATGATGTTACAGATGTGTAAATTTTGTTTTAAAAAGGCAGTTTTCATAGCTGGTATTATAATATAGGTATAAATTGTTCTTGAATAAAATTGGATGTAAGAGAAATTAATCTGGTGGTTTTTATAAGAGTCTTAATGTTTGTGGGGTTGCAATTTTTTTATATTATTGGTTTACGTTCGAATTAGGGCAAATGCTATTTATAATAAATGATGCTGTGAGGTACCTTTTGTGATAATATATAGAACCTCACTCACTTGCATGTGGTGATACTAATAAGTATTAACGCTAGCATGTTTAGTTTCAACCATCACAGTGTGACAGTTATTGCTCTTGCGTCTCTCTCAGACTGCACTAGCAGGATTATCCTATTTGGACATACACACACATAATTTCCATTGTGTTCACGTCAACAGAAATACAGTGGAACTCATCAGCATTCCCCACTCAGTAGGTAGGTTAGGACTCGTGTGTGTGTGCTCAATGTGTTTGTGCTGAAGAACACAATATATAAACTTGTCATTACACTCGTGCACTCCACTTCTTGGAAACAAAATGTTCTTTATTGTACACTGTATAACATGTGCAAAAACGATTTACTGTATTGCGTGTGACAATAAAGAAATTTTTGTTTCCAAGCAAGTGAGTGAGTGCTGAGGTGTAAATTGAATCTTTAATAGATAGTAACCTATACCTTAGCTATAAATCTATGTTCTCGATAATGCCTTATTTTTATGCAAACTACTGTCCAGAACATCTGTGTTGATTTACGATATGACTGAGCTTCTTTGGCATATTGAATTAATATTGTTTAATGGAAAAAAAAACACCATTGGCTCATGTAGTTACCATTTGTTTAATTATATTCTATATTATATTTTTTCTTATGCTAAAGGCTTTTAATTTAATCACTACGCCGTGGCCTTCCAAATCAACCACCACAGCTCATCGCCAAATGCCAGCCAACAAAATTTTAAAAAAGAGTGTTAAGCATGAGGCAACACATTGGTGCCAACAAAGCATGGATGGTAAGAGCTTATAATCTTCAGTGATGATTCTTTAATAAAACTTCAAAAGGATGAACTTAAACCTAAGAAAAAATTCTAGATCTAGAGCTGCTCGTATGTCTCGCATTTTCTCTTTAATTTTTTAGATATTAGCCTGGTCTCTTTTTTGGGGTAGGCAGAGGGGCACGGCATATTAAGACCTACACCACCTGATGCCCTGTCGATCATGGGGATATATTTGGGAACTGAAGTTATTATTTAGCTATTATCGTTTATCATTAGTTTAGTTATACCTCGTACACATTCTTTTATTTAGGTATAGTGAAGAGCTTATTTGCAGAGTTGTGGAACAAAAAAAAGAAAGTGATTAGAAGCTTTATAGTAGAACAATGCCGAACTTGGACTAAGTCCTTTTTTGCTATATAACGTTATATTTAGTTAGTTATACTTTGTACCATTCTTCTTTTATTTAGGTAAGTTGAAAGGCTTGTCGTGTGGCATCTTTGCATGAGAATGTGGCATGAAGGCCTGAAGAAGCATCACGTTTATATTTTGGAGAAGGATGTGAAAGATATGTTTGGCTGTAGGCTGGATCCTCTGCCATGCTATATGGAGAGGGGGGCACAAGACCCTTTTTTTATTGGGTTTTTAAAGAAACCTCTTTTAATCAGGTATAGTTTCACATTACTGGATGGCTAAGAGTTTGGAAAGAAGACGCTAAAGGCAAAAATTTTAATCTAAACATTACAGAACTTCTATTAATATTAACCTCTATTAAAGGGTGATTAAACTTAAGGATAACGTGTTTGCTCAATAGATTTTTAGTTGCGTTTAAACGAGAAGGAAGGTATCAGCCCCCCATATCCTCTTATTTATGATTTCGAGCCTCTCTCGTTCCTGCAATTAGGCCAGCACTGATGTAGGGGGTGTAACGATTCTTTCTGCCTCGGTTGCAATCAAAGACTAGCATGGACTAAAATCTCTCCACCCGACCCTTGATCAGCTTGATTATGTAGCTGTATCCTAGCTAATTTCAAGTTGCTTGGCTGGTGATGAGGAGAGGAAGGTGTAAACTAGCCAATGACAAAGTTGATATGTTAATCAGTGGCTCTGGGCCCTCTATGGGCGGGCTTTTAGGCACTCATTTTGCTGTATATCTATAGGGTGGGCAGCTCATGAGCAGGTAAATGTGAGTAGTAAGGTGAATTTAGCTGCTGGAGTGTGTGGACAATTAATGGGGGTGATTGTTTTTTCTTGGATAGTTGTTGCTCCCTTTTAGAACCCCAGTTTTTCCTCCCCCAGAACACCTATACATTGTAAGATATTCCTCGATAAGTTGCATTTGTACATGTAAGATATAGATTCTAATACACTAAAAGGTTTCTATGTTGTTTGCCAGTACAAACCGCAGAGACCTGAATCATCAAAGAAACCACGCCCCCGTGAGCCCCAGTAATTCACTGTCTCTATGCACAGTCAGGGGAGATTCTTATCGTTTAAATGGTGCTATTTGCGCCCAACCGATCATTTATTTAACATTTGAAAGCTAAAATCTGAGTGGTTGGGGCAAATAGACACCATTATAAAAGGTAAGAACTTTTATTGAATAACCTGGAGTGTGTTTTCTATACACATATGGAATCCACCGATAACACTTTGAAGCTGATTGTACCTGCAGTTTATTTACAAGTCAGTGTGATGTGTCTGGAAATCAAACTGCCAGGGGTAGACATCTAATCATGTATTCCAAATTCCATAAAAAAAAAAAAAAAAATCTACATAAAGATTAACAGCTCCATGTACGTGGATTCTCGCTGATTCACTGTTGGCTGCACTGGGTAAGGGCACACCAGTTCATGACCCCAGGACTTACCACTTTTTTTTTTTCAGTAGTTCCAAAAAGATAAGATAAATGACCCTACGTTTAGTTGTCCCTGTGGTCGCACTGGTAAGAAGCCGTTTTAAAAGACAGTTCACGAAGGTCACCAGTTGGCAAATCGCTGCATGCTTCTTTTTATTTTTTGTTTGCCACTATGTAGTAAGAAGGTTTTACATGTGACCTAGCAGTGTTCTAATATTTCTTTGTAGCCTAGAGTAAGCTTTAGAGCTCTATGCTTTTTAGCAACAAGAAATGTGACAAGTTGGGCAGGTTTATCGCTCCGGGACTTACTTTTATGTTTTTTTATTTTTTGCTGAGAAAATGTTCGTATTCCGGTCTTACATCCTTGTATCTATGAAAATACACTGCACAGATTACCTTCTATTTTTATGGAAAAGTAAGGTACTATATAATTGTTAGGACTAGGAGATTGAAATTGTGTTTTAAAACGAAAACACTGAAAAACTAGAAATTCCTGTTCTGTGTGCAGGGAGGGAGAGGTATGTTATTGATAGCGAGAGAACGCTTTTAGGAGCAGCAGGTTGCCACTTCCTTGTTTTGATCTGTTGAGCACTACAGAGCAATGTGCTCTGTTACGCAGAACTAGACTGGGGGTTTACCCCAAGCTAAGGGGACTGTGGGAGCTGAAGCCCAATTACTCACAGTTATTTTTCAATAATCACGTCCTATGGCATCACTGAAGGGAGACACAGCTGTGGTGTATGTCTTGTGAATTGCTCTGTAGTCTTTTACGGACAATGATTGTCTGGTTCCCGTTTTAATAGTATCCGTAGTTTATGAACAGCTAAAGACAGATTATGACAGATTGAAGTAGCAAAAAGTCACTGACATTTAGAGATGGAAATGTAACTATCCACAAGATAAATCTAGGAAATTCATTTTTTTTTTCTGGAATTATCCAAAAAATTTGCTTAGTTTCAAGGAATTATCTTATCTTGGTATAAATGTTTAATATTTTCATTTTCACCCCAGTTTAATCTACTTTTCGTTTTTGCGCATTATGGCAGTAGACGCTGATGGAAAGCTCAGGATTGGTGTAGGATAGAGAACTCAGGAAATGTAGGGAAGAAGATCTTACAAGCACAGGCCTGGGACCTGTGTATTAACCATGTTGTCTTCCTCCGACGTATCTCATTAAAGCGTACCCTCAAAGGCAAAAGGAAGAAAAGTGATGACGTTCTAATTATTAATAATAGATTATAGAACTGTATAAACCTTAGTCCTTCTGCATTTTTATGTTTAAGCTCACTTCCCTGGAACTTCGTATGTATCCCCGAAATTGCTAATGTGGGCCGAGATCTGGAGTTACGTTCTGTGCCTGAACATATTGACTCAATCATATCAACCAATTATACGTATTCAGATCTATGTGCAACCATCTGCTTCAGGATCATTCCATATCAGAACGGAGACACCTCGAACTACTAACCTTGGATGGTAGGATGATCTCATTCCTTTTAGAAAGGGAAAAATTATAGTTATTGCACATGAAACTGGCATAGTCAAACATAAGCTGTCATTTGTTGTTCTAATCTAATTTAATATAATTATTTAATCAACAGGTTTAGTCAATGGACATGAGTTTATGTTCTGTTAAAGGGACTCTGAGGATTTGCGCCGACAGATGAAGCGAGTTATGCGCTTTTTGATAGTGAATACACACTGCTCCCGAATGACCCAGCATCGTTGCCGTAAAAATTTTAGGTAGGCAAATTAGAAAACCATTTATGTTGATAGTGGCGGGATTAGGTGGATTGAACAATCGCTTGCGATGACCCGATTTAATGTGTGATGTGAGAGTCCCATATTAAAAATTTGTGCTGAATTTTTCTATTTTTTAACAGCCTGTGCTGGACCTACTTACTCTGTCATCCAGCATTAATAACGGCCCTATTCAATAAGAGGTATATCAGTAATATTGTCCCTTGTTCTTAATCTTCAGCAACCAATCCAGCATTTATCAAAGTTTTTCTGTAATAGACCAGTCAAAAAGGTACCGTTATTGAAATCGTTTTTTATGCGGCATATATCATAATATATCTGATAATATAAATATATAATTATATGATATATATAGCAACTAGCTGAGCCAATTGTAATATAGTTACAACATACAAAATAGAAGCCTAACTGACACCCCCGTTCAATTGTTTACCTTTTTTATTCGCATCAATGCTTGCTGTTTAAAGGCCTCCATTCTTCTTTGGATAAATAAAAGCATCATTACTTCAATAACTGGCCAAGAGAGTCTATTTTTAACGCCGGAGCACCACTTCAAAGTTGCTTGTTTCAGCTCGGTCCTACGCTATCCAGTCACTTAGCCTTTTATGAGCTAAAGTCCTTGCTGCAAACTATGGAAAAAGCTTTCCTTTTGGACTAACATCTTCCCGCTTAAAGTATTTTTTTTCTTTACTCACTCTAATCAATGACCTAACTTGGGTGGAGTACACAGTTCCTCAGAGGCTTGTTCTAAATTCCCCATTGCAAACACAACAAAATATATAAATGGGGATAGTAATATCAGCCATTTATAAAAGTTGCAACTAGTGACCAATTTAATATATGTACACATACAAAAAGAAATCCTAGTGCAAACCCCTATTCAATTGCTATACATGGTTTTGCCGGCTTATATGATGTCTGCTTAAGTGTGCGCATTCTTCTATGGCATAAATAAAAGCACTTAGTTCAATAACTGGCGCAACATTATTTTACCCAGCCCACTTCAAAGGTTTGCGTTTTTCAGCTGGGTTATATATATATAAGATATAATATATATATATATATATATAATATATATAGTATATATATAATATATATATATTGCAGCTTTGTTTAGCTCAATGTGATGAGCGATATTTTGGGTGGTATAAATTCCTTCCTCAGTAAGAGTTAGTAGTCACATACCCCCTTTTTTTTATATTCACACTGCCCAACAGACAGACATGAACTAATGAGCCATCAGGCCCACTACATTACAATTATACATATCCCCGCTCCATTTGTTATAACATAATTATTACAACCCTATATAGATTTAAATATAAACAGACAGAAAAAGACATGGTTTATATTCACTTTGTGGATCATTACATTGTAACAAAAATTATATAAATCGTAACTCTGTTGAGAAAACACCAGGATATAAGCACTTTAGGTGTGTACCCACTACACCTCCCTTCTCTTAGAAGCTAGTTACGCCCACCCTCTGTAGGGGTTGGGATCACTTCCAATTATACTTAATTTGAAATAATTTTCCGAGTGCTCCGCCAGCAGATAATGTTTGGCACAGGTAATTTTGTCTGCTATTCTTACGTATCTTGAAACGATCCGGGACGGAGTGTTCTTTCAACCAACTGAGTGGTCTCACCCACATAATCTGTGCAAAGGCTATACTCGCAATACTCTCTTGGGTAGTCCCTTTCTACAGAACCTAGAATACTGACATTTGACCTCTGTTGCAATTGCCTACCTTTCTGCGTGTGACATATCCTATGACCCTCTAAATGCTGTTGGACTTGGAATAGATCTCATTGACATGAGTAGGAGGAAAGCTCTTGTAGGAGAGTATATGGTTCTGATCTGATCCTTTTGGCCCACCTTCTACTAAGCTTTTTAGTTGCCTGGTCTATGGTGCTTCCCAATCTACCGTCCCATAAAGCCATGATCTGTATTTGCACTGACAAGATCTAAACAAGATCGAAAAATAGTCATGTCGGCAGGTCCAATAATTGGCTTTAACCTTAGGATGAATTGCATGTTAATAAAGCAGTGGTTCTGGGAACATGCATTAGCCATTGGACATAAAAGTAGAAAATTTTGCATATACCCGACCCTTAATCTGGGAACCTGGGAGTAAGAAATTACTTCTTGTTTCCTCAGATTTTGTGGGCAATGCTATTCATACTAGCATGAGACGCAGATACCTTCTGTATAAGAAGGATCTGCTCCTTTTTTATACCCTATAGGAGGGCTTTTTTGCTCCTTTTGGCCCATCTATTACTAAGCCATTTTAGCTGCTTTGTTCATAATTTATATAATATAATCACAGTATGATGCCATTAGCATTTTGGGACTCTCACATCTAGAAAGCTTATCTCAGGGACCAATCCAAAAATTGCATTGAAAATGTTATATGTGAATGAAACCAACATTCAGCTGTTCATAAAAATGGAGCTGATCCACATTGCCGCGCCATATGTGAAGACTCATCTATATATTCTACACAGGCTAAACAGTGCCTGTGAAGGATGGTACAAACCACCAAAAGAAAGGGCCCCCTAACATGTTAGTCTGGCAGTGTGCGGGGTGACCAGAAAGCCGGTGGGGCCAGGAGAATTCGTATCGGTTACTGCGTACGGTTACAGCGTGTGGGGCCCGTGAGTATAACGGATTTGACATAGAAATACGAAGGAACTGGCAGTTGTGTTACGATATTTTGGCTGCATCTAAGCTTTTAGTTAACACGTGCAGATGTTACTAAGTCTCTAAGAACATTGCAACCTTTAGCTACAAATATAAGCTCCATTGAGTGTTTTTAATTAATACATATTTTCCGGGACTATGGTAGTGACCAATTGAACTGCAAAATTCATGAATGCAATGTTGCTGTGTGTACTATTACAGCAGAAGTCATTAGTGAAAATGGGCTGCCTATCCATCCCTCTTTCGATGTTGGGCGATTACATGAATTTTAGTCTATTTCTGTTTATCTTTATTACTTATTTATTCACGCTGCACTTTAGAGGGTACTATATTTATATATATAATATATATATATATATATATATATATATAATAATAGATTGTATGAGGGGATGCACAGGTTTGGTGTTATGCCGGTCATTAATAAAGATCGCGTTGATTTGGGACATCTAATTAGTGGGAATGTCTATTATTTCCAGAATATGATCGGAGTGCTTATTTGGGTCTTAGGGGCCCCTAACTAGGTTGGGAGCCCTTTCTTTGGGTTTTGTAATTGAGATTTACCCATGGCAACGTCATTGGTATAGGTGGTAGATCATTCATTAGAGCTTTATGTAGGTTGTGCGGAGGCATATAATGGTTTTAAAAAACTGGTTGAAGGAGGGTAAACATATAGATAAGTTTCCTCAAGCAATGCCATAAGCATTGGCATAGATGGGGGACGTTGGACCCTATAGCGGTGGGTACCCCACAATGCATATATAGAATGTATCATCAAATTTAAAAGTAAGACCTATAAAGAATAACCTAGCATTCGCAAAAAAAAATCAATTTGAGTGTCACTTACTCCTGAGTAACTGCGGCACATTGGTGGGGTAGTGGTGTGTAGAGCGACACAACATCCATTGTTACCAAAAATCATCGTTCCCCCCCCCCATTTCTTAATAACCAACTCATTTAATTTTTCAAGAAATGAGACCGTATCCCGCAAATATGTTTGTACCTGTAAACAATGTCGCAAAAATCCCATCAAAGCATGGTGGCCATTGGGATGAACCACAGGAGCCTATGACAGCCAATATAGGCCTGCCGGGTTTCCGTTTCCATGGGGGATTGGTGCGTGGTGATTTTGGTTTAAATGTATTCGATGGGGGAATATCTGGTTGATTCATTTACTATAACTGAAGGGATTTGGTCCATATCACTTTGAGTTCGGCTTCCCTGGACAATAGGGGACTGGGATGGTTTTAGTTGACCATCATTACCTGATATGTAGTTTATCTGATGTTACAGACAAAGTGGTCCTAATTGGTGATTTGATGTTGAAGAGAGATAAAGTGTTGAGCTCTGAGTTTGTTTATATCGGGTGGCTATCATGAATAATAACCTCCCTAATATAGGCGTTAGGGCTGCCTATAGCATGGATGGATGTGATGTATCTAGATTATTGTATGTATGATTGAATTTCTTTAAGAGTCAGGTGGTGAGATGTTGTCATTCAGTCTCCAATCTAAATACGCCCCACTTTGAGGAGCGATTTCGTCTGAATGTGGAATTAATATTACTATCGTCTGACAGGTACATGGTGTGAATTCTGTTTTTAAGTTTTTGTTGAGTGTATATGGGAGTGCAAAAGGATAATTTATACGTGTGTAGCCATTATGGGGTTGGGAATAGAAATGTTTCTTTTATCGTTAATGTGTTTTTTCTCTCCCATATTATGACAGAACAACCGTAGAAAGTTAGTTTTTTTGATAGTGGTTGTAAAAGTTTTAGCTGGATTGAGGTCCATGGCGGTATTTTCCCAGATTGGGTTTATGGGGGTATTAAAGTCTCCATGATGTATGGAATTCTTGGATAACTGTTAACATTGCTTTAGAAATTTTCAAGAGAAAATTGGCCTCTTTCTATGCTCAGTGTTTGGAGCATAGCCAGGAGGGAACAAGTATATTAAGTTGAGTCTATGAGCACTATTATTATGTATCGCCTTCAGTACACCACCATGTATCATGGGATGTCTAAATTTGAAACGATTATGAAAATGGCCAAAGCAAACTCTGCGGTATTGGGAGTGAAGAAATTTAGGAGCAGTCCCAAGATTGGAGAAATGAGTCTCTTGAAGTGGGAAAACCTTAGGCATATAGGTTTTTGTAATGCTGAACTGCCTACATTACGTTATTATGTGTATTCAAGCCTTTTACATTGTGGTATTGGTTATTTTCTGCTAATTTATGGGACATCCCAGCCATCGCCCACACAAACTTTTTTGGAATGTAATTACAGTTGCATAAAATATACAATTTTATTATATAAAAAAGTGAAAACCTGAAAAAGCCGCCGAGAGCACATTAAAAACATATAACCAGAACATAGCATAGCAATTCCTGAAAAACAAAAAAATAATAGGACAAACATAATAATATAATAGGTAAAGAGGTCTGATCAATTCTCAAGGGAGTGAATGTCCCTGTACAGGTTACACCCTTAGATGAGACTTCTCCAAGGGATTTTCACTGTAGTGGGGGGTGCTGTCCACCCAATCAGCTATTTTATTTGCAACGTTTTGTGTAACAAACCGTTTATATGATATTAGGGTGTGATTCTAAAAAGGGAACGAAAAGAGTTCACTTTGTAATAGTCCAGTTCTTATGTGATGATAACTTGACGTAAGTTCAGGATGTAAATAAATCCGTTTTGGGGTTTCCAGTTGAATTACTTCATCCTGTCCTTCTGTTTCCCATGGTCAGGGTTGGTGGATTCATTTGGTGATGGAGAAGATGAGATGACGGTGGTGGTTTTGTTCTTTTAGGGTTAGCTTTGTCCTTCCCTTTGACTGGTGGCAATATATTGGGATTTGGGGGAATATTTGGGTGGGTTGTAGCGTGCTTTGGATGGCGGAGCGGAATATTTGTAATCCAACAGGAAGATTAGGGTTGTTGTACGTTATGGTTGTCTTTT
Source organism: Hymenochirus boettgeri (assembly GCA_019447015.1). NCBI lineage: Eukaryota > Metazoa > Chordata > Amphibia > Anura > Pipidae > Hymenochirus > Hymenochirus boettgeri. The sequence goes on along the minus strand of CM033475.1, from coordinate 119,647,822 downwards.
GGAAGATTTTCATTTAAATAGGTATCCCCATCTGTATTCTTATTGGGATCAATAAGGTTGTGTAATGGTTTTAAGTTTAGAACGTTAGTTAATTCCATTGCTAAAGGTCTGGGTAACTTTGACAGATGGGAGTCAAAACCATAAGTTCCTTAGTTTGTCAAAGAACCTGTAGTATTTTTTCCAGAGGTGGTAAAGAAGGAATGATTAATTGATAATGTCTCTAGGGGTATACTTCCCTAGTTGGTCTGGTGAGGGCTCTATGAGGCTCTGTCCCGCTCCAATTTTAATTTGGTTATTGGCGGGAGAAGGAAATGTTGAGATCTCTTTAACACTGCATGGGTATCAGAGTATTGAACTGGGATATCCCTGGCTCACAGAAACGCCACGTATTAAAAGTCCCTCCCATCCTCCTCTCCATGTCTTAATTATAAAGCTGTCAAAGGAAACATAAATCATCACAGATAAATAAACATAAATAACATTAAGGTGGGTATTCACCTGGTGAATGCTGCCATGGAAGGTGACAAGAAACAGAAATTACGGTAGTGAGTAAACAATTTCATGTTTTCTCTGTCACCCCAGTGGCAGCAATTCACCAGACTGGGAATATCCAAGCTAAAATCTAGGGAGGGAACTAGAACATACTTCTCTTCTTTTTTTTATTTTTTTTATTGAATAATAGCCTCCAATACTCTTTGTCCGAATTTGGTTGTTGGTCGTTGAAGAAACATCAAGTCGGTAATGACGAATAAAGGTTCTCCAGGATGACCACTTTGCCGCCTCACAAATGTTTCCCTATAGGAACATTAGATTCAAGGCCCAGGAAGTAGCAATTGCCCTGGTTTGAGTGAGCTTTTAAACCAACCGGAACTGCCTCGCCTCGAGCCTGATAAGCCCTTGCAATGGCCTGGGTTAACCAACCCCCAACGTACCTTTGAAGGAGCTTCTCCCTTCCTAAAACCTTTAGGTATAATAAAGAGTTTCTTTGATTTTCTCCATGACTTTGTCCTTTTTAAGTAATGTGATAAAATTCTCACCAAGTCTAAAGTATGGAGCTTTGTTTCTTTTTGATTTGGATCCGGACAGAAAACCGGAAGATTAATTTCCATGTCAAAGTGGAAAGGAGACACTACTTTAGGAAGAACCCAAATGAAGGTTTCATTCTGACCCTATCATGGAAAATTGTCGTGTCGGGCCTGTCTGCGGACAACGCCGCCAATTCTGAAACTCTGCAAGCAGAAGTGATGGCCACCAATGAATAGTCTTTAAAGTCAGATTCCAATCTGAAGATTTTCCTAGTGGTTCAAAAGGTGACATTGTGAGTGCTTGAAGGACTATCGGTAGACTCCAAAACGGACAGACCGTTTAGATGGAGGTCTTATTCTCATAAGGGCATTGAAGAATCGAATGACCATCTTATCCATGGCCCAAGAGTGTTCCAGGATGGCCGACAATCAGAAACTTGCCCTTTTAGTGTACCATTGCCTAGACCCTATTGTAGCCTAGAGAAAGAAATTTTACAATCAACACATCTGCTTTCAAAGGATCTGTATTGGCACTTTGGCAAATTGAACAATTTATTCACACTCTATAATATTGAATAGAAGTTATTTTTCTCGATTTCAATAATAATTGAACTGAGAGGTCCGGGAAACCTAAAGCTGACAGTTTTCCTCTCCTTCAATCTCCAAACCATCAAACTCAAGTTGTTGACCTCCTGATAATATACTGGTCCCTGAGATAGCCAACCCGGAAAGGTCGGAATCCTCCAAGGTTCTCCTCATGCCAAAGAATTGAGGAGTGGAAACCAAGGCCTCCTTGGCCAAAATGGATGACCGCCAAAACTAACGCTTTTTCTGCCTTGATTTTTTGAAGAACCTTGCAATCATCGGGATCGGAGGAAAACATACAGAGACCTTTGGACCAATCCTGGGCTAAAGCATCTGTACCCACGCCTGAGGATTTGGAAACCTTGAATAAAATTTTCGACATTTTGAATTGCTTGGAGTAGCCATGAGATCTATCAAAGGCTTCCCCCATTTGGACAAATCCTTTGAATATATCCTTGTGAAGACACCATCTCTCTGGCTGTACGTTTTTCTGCTCAAATAGTCTGCCAAGATATTTGTGAGGCCGGGCAGATAAAGTGCCGTGATACTTTTTAGATGATCTTCTGCCCATTGAAATGGGGGCCACTTCTTTCATCAACGATTTGCTTCTGGTTCCTCCTTGTCTTTTTACATAAGCCACCGCTGTAGTGTTGTCGGAGTAAACCCTTACATGACTTCCTTCTATTTGATGAGCGAAGCATTCATTGCTTTTCTTATTGCTCTTAACTCTAATATGTTTGACGTAAATCTTCTTGAAAGTCCCAAGTTCCTTGCACATAGTCCTCCTGACAATGAGCTCCCCACCATCCTCTGACGCATCGGTTGTAATTGTAATTACCACAGGCTCTTCTATTAATCTTCCTGATTGGAGATTTTCTTCTATGGTCCACCAAACCAGCGATTGCTTACCTGTCTGAAATAAAGACCACTTTTCCCAGATTGAACTGTGGATCTTTGACCGACGACAATAGATGATTCTGTAGGGTTCTCATGTGCCATCTCGCCCATTCTACCATTGGAATACAGGATGCCATAATTCTCTATTATTACTAGACACTGTTTTACCTTTATCCTTTTTGATTTTATAATGCGGAAACCTTTTGACTTATCGACCTCGCTTTTATACTTGGTAATAAAATCAGATTGTTTGCTGTAAAAAAAAGAGCTCCTGAAATATCATATCTGTGGGAAGGAATAAGGCGACTCTTCTCCTTGTTTATTACCATCCGAAGTCTACCAGGATATTTGTCAACCTGGAAGTATAAAGAATGGCAACCTCCTTGGTTTCTGCTATTAGCAAAATATCGTCGAGATAATGAAATACTTGGATCCCTTGTTTCCTTATCTCGGCTATTAACGACACCAGTACCTTTGTAAAGACTCTCGGGGATTGGTTTAGACCGAAAGGAAGACATTTGAACTGTAGATGCTTTCCGTTGGCCATAAAATTTCCAATGTTTTTCGAAAATGGGGATATGAAAAATACGCATCTTTTAGATCGATTTTTACCATCCAGATATCCTTGCTTATCGCTTGAACGATGGATTGCAAAGACTCCATCTTGAATCTTCTTAGCCTTAAAAATTTGTTCAGACCCCGCAGATTTAACACTGGTCTCCATCCCCCCGAAGCTTTTGGCACCATAAATAAAGGGGAATAAAATCCTCTTCTTCGTTGTTCCTTTGGAACCTCCTGATTGCCCCTATAGCCAATAATTGGTCTATGTAGTGAAAAATTACTTCTTTTCCTTTGCATTTCGAGGCTCTTTTGGTGGCACAAAATGATGTAAACGAGGCATGTTTTGAAACTCCAACCTGTAACCTTCCTGGATAGATTTTATTACCCAGGAGTCCAGGACACCTTCGGCCCACCTCTGCGAAAAAAGTTGTATCTCTGCCTCCTATAAAGCTGAGGTGGAACCTGCTTCCGTCATTGTTGTGAAGTACTCTGGAATGAACCTGATGCTTTTCTGACAGGCTGCATACCTTGTCTACCTCTCCAATTTGACTGACGAAAGGAGTCTCTACTCCTCTTGCTTTGTCTTGATGGACGAAAAAATCTCTCTTTCCCCCCCTCTCTGCGAAAAGGTATCGGATCGCGATTTTTAAATCTTCTTTCCTGAGGAAGGAATATACTCTTACCACCTGACGATCTTTGATGAGATCATCCAGTCCTTTCACCAAAAGCATTTTGCCATCGACGGAAGTTGACATAGATTAGACTTAGAATTTACATCCGCTGACCAATTCTTTAACCAGGCTCTTCTGGCTGCCACTGCACAAGGCCATTGATCTCGCTGACAGCCTACTAAATCTACGAAGCTTCAAAAATGAAATCTGTTGCAACATACATTCTTGCACCATACCTTTCAGTTTGGACCTTTTTACATTGAAATCTATAGCATGTTGAAGGTCTGCTAACCACACCTTTAAAGCTCTTGAAGTGGAAGTCAGAGCCATAGAAGGTTTGCAAGCTGCTCCTGCTGCAAATAAGCTTCTTCAGATTAGCATCTATTCGTCTATCCATTGGATCCTTAAATGTGGCAGCATCTTCTACAGGTAATGTGGTTCTCCTTGCTAACCTAACCACCGCTGCATCCACTTTAGGGGGTGAATTCCGGCCTCTGCATCCTCCTCATGGAAAGGGTATTTTTTACAAAATCTGTTTTCCAACGTCTACCCTTTTTTCAACTTTTTTCCATTCCGCAGAAATAACCTGTCTTAAAGATTTATGAACGGGAAAGAAGACTGAATTTTTCTGTATAGGAGGAAAATATTTATCCGCGTGAAGCAACCACTGGTTCTCTATGGTGAGAGAAAAGTTTCCCTGATAGCCTTAATTAAAGGCAACCACTATACTAGGGTCAAAGTGGATTCTGCTTCATTATCTTCTTCATCTGAAAAGGGATTCTGATCTTCTGAACTAAAGACCCTATCTTCTGAAAGGTCTGAATCTGACACATCCGATAAATGCCTGGTCTTTGCTTTTTTTTTTTTTGCTGCCTTGCTCTTTAGCTGATTCTGAAACAGCCGTTTATATTAGCTCATTAATTTGTCCATAAAATTCTTTCAGGCAATTGGACTAATTCATCTTCCTTATCCGATTCTTCCTCTTAGAACCAGAGCTTTTTCTGGATTTGGAAGACTTATCAGAGACAGAGGCACTGAAAGAGACAATAGAAATATAGAGCTTTCAACCCTTTGAAAACAGTAAATCATCTCTTTTAGCTACACCTACCTGGGGCTTACCTAGTTTCCTTGAGGTTGGTGACCCTCACTCACTGATCTTTGCTCCAAAGTGAGGAAATATCTAACACAAAATAGATATAACAAAAAATGATCCCTGCAAAAAATACACAACACAGGCCAAGGCATGTATAAAAAGAGTAGACAGGTACTCACTATTACAAGGCTACCCGCAGCAAAAGAACTTTAGGACACCAAATGATCCAAAGTCATGCACCAGAAAAGAAGCTCCCATCTGCCTTAAGAATCCTCTCGCGAGACGCGACCATGACGTCACTCGCGAGACCCGGAAATGCTGCAGATGGACGTGCGCATGGCGCGAATGGCCGCATGCACGAACGGACGCGCACGAATGGCGCGCATGCCGAACGACGCGCACTCCGCGCACGTACGCGCGCACCCGCGCTGAGAACCCCGCACCTGGAGTCGTACTCTGGATCCAAAAAATGGCAGCCACCTGTAGGGAAACACTGGATGGACTCTAAATCCACTCTATTCAGCCTGGTCACAAGGCCCTTCCCAGGCAATCCTGTTGCAACTGAAGGGAAGGCATCAGCTAGGAGAGAGAGAGAGAGAGAAACTCCTACTGGCAGCCACAATGGCAGGTAACCCTGAATCTTCAGCCCCATGCTTTCCTAGCCACAGGAAACGCAAAAGACATGGAGAGGAGGATGGAGGGACTTTATACCGTGCGTTTCCTGTGAGCCAGGATTATCCCAGTCTGGTGAATTGCTGCCACTGGGTTGACAGAGAAAACCTGGTAAAATTCAAAACTACTACCAACTTTGATCAATACAGACCAGGTTGGCTTTGTCAGGGGGTGATAGGCATCTGACAACATCAGAAGATTATGTAATCTGATAGATCTAGCATCCAAAAACAATATCAGGGGATGCCTGTTGTTCCCCTTGATATAGAGAAAGCCTTTGATAGTATAAGATAGGACTACCTGCTTAAAATGATTATTGTGAGTTATGAATTTCCCCATCAACCTTATAAATGTACTAAATGTAAAATGTATAAATGTACAAGTATACCTCAAATTACCAGGACTACCCACCCAATCCCCAACAAAAAAAGGTACGCTCCAGGGTCTGTCCCACTGCCCACAGCCTTGATTGTTCTTGCTTATGGGTCAATAAAAAAGCGCTGGTTACAAAGACTTTTAATTTCAGGAAAGTACATTTTCCCAGGTTAAAAGTAGCTTTTCAGAATGTCAACTGGGATAATGTATTATCAGGTAAGAGGTACTGAACAAAAGTGGACTGTTTAATAAGGGGATTTTTAACGCCATTTCACATCTAAATGTATATGATATATGGAAAGGAAAAAAAAGGCATTTAAAAAACCTTTTAGTCAGAGGAACAAAAGAGCCTTTAGGGGATTATAAAAACGTAACAAAATGAAAGAAAGCAATCAAACTAGCTAAATTTAATAATGAAGTTTAAGATAACTGAACAAAGCATCACTAAGTCAAAAATGTTCTAAGTATATTAATAGTAAGAAGATGAGGACTGAAAATGTGGCACCTTTAATTAATGGGGATAAGTTAGTTTATGAGGATGGTAATAAGCAAATGTCTTAAATTTTTTTCCCCTCTGTATACACTATAGAAAATCCAAATACAGGTAATGGTATAAAGATGCAAGTGCACTTTTGGTTAACCAAGGATATGGTACGAAACAACTAATAAGGTTAAATATTAATAATCTCCTGGACCTGATAAAATACATCCATGGGTCCTTAGGGAGCTAAGTTCAGTTTTATCAGGCCATTGCTTCTTTTTTTTGCAGATTCCCTCATGTCCGGATGTGTGCCTCTGAATTGGAAAAGGCTAAATTATTCCAAATTCAAAAAAAGGTAGCCGTTCACAGCAGGGTATTACAGACCTGTAGTAGTTTACTTCAGTGGTGGGGAAGATACTGGAAAAGTTTATAAGGGAACTTATTCTAGAGTATTCTTCAAGACTGACATTATAAGTAGTAACCAGCATGGATTTAGGAGGAATAGATCTGTTAAACTAACTTGCAGGCTTGTAGGAAGTAAGTGAGATTTAACTCTAGCATAGGCAGTAGATGAGTATACTTGGATTTTGCAAAGGCTTTTGATACAGTCCCCCTTAGCGAATAATGTATAAGCTAAGGTCTGTTGGTCTGGGGATTCACATTTTGTACATGGATAGAAAGTTGGTAATGAATAGGATGCCAGAGTAGTTTCTAATAGGTTTAATCATTATGGACTAAATTGCTAAGTGGGTGCCACAGGTTTCAGTGTGGGGCTGCTACCGTTTAATCTATTTATTGTTGATTTAGAAGTGGGTATTGTCAGCAAGGTTCTGTGTTTGCTGACGACACAAACTTTGTCGACCATTAAAAACTTTAGAGGATGTGCAATCGTTGCAGGGGATCTAAGATAGATTGTCACATTGGGCTGCTAAGTGGCAGATGAGATTCATTGTTGATAATGTATGGGTGATGCATTTTTGGACTTAAAATCTTTGTGGCTGCTTACACTTATAAATGGCTTTGTGTTAAGTGAATCCCTGTTGAAAGGGATCTTGGAGTTTGGTGGATACAAACTTAAAGGTAGCAAGCAGTGCCAAGTGGCAACAGCCAGAGCCAGCATGTTATTGTCTTGTATAAAGAGAGGTATGGATTCAAGAGAGTTATTCTCCCTCTTTACAAAGCATGGTAAGCCTCATTTGAAATATGCAGTGCAATTGTGGAATCCAGTGTACAAAAGGACATCTTTGAAATGGAAAGGGCTCAAAGAAGGGAAACTAAATTATAAGGGGATTAGGGAGCTACTATTGGTAGTTTTAAATAAAAAGCTGGATGATTTTTCTACGAAACAAGAATGTTGCAAGTTACTTGGTAATTGATACATAAAGTAGAGTTGATTCAGGGATATTTCCGATTCCACTTGGAGTCAGAAAAGAATTTTTTTTCCCCTTCATAAATTTGGGGGTGTTTTTTTTGCCTTCCTTTGGATCAACAGATAGGCAGGAAATGAGATATTGCTAGATGAGTTGGACTGGATGGACGTATGTCTTTATTCAACCCTTAAATACTATACTATACTAAAAGCACAAAAATAAGGGAACACTCTGGTATAATGGGATTCCCGGGTAGGAAAATCTGGACAGAGATTGTCTGATGATTTAATAACGCAGATGATTTAATGATGAGGATGACACCCTCCCCTTTAATACCAAATGTATATTCAACCTTTAACAACATGGCCCCTTTTGACATCCTGAAATTGAATGTCTCCAATCTGAGATCCTATATCTTAATATTGATCATAATGAGAGAGAAAAACTAATAGAGATTCTAATCCCCTTAAACTAGAGACACACAACATACAATACATGGGTGTCACTTTAATATCTAACTGGAACTCTTTATACATCAAAACTTATCCCCCCTTTCTATATCCCTTATAAGGGACCTAAAAAAATTGCACAATATATGAATATCATGGATTGGACGTCTAAATGCAATAAAGATGATAATCCTGCCAAAAAATTGTATTTATTACTCTAACCATTTCTAGACAGGCTCAATTCCACTTCAAAAAAGTATTGCCCTTTAATCTGGCAAAGAAAGAAACACATATCAAACAAAACTTAATGTGCCTACCCAAAAACAAAGGGGTATGACATTTCCAGATTATACAGGTACAACTAAGCTGCTTTAACTACAAGCTGTAACTACCTCACCATCACTATTCAATACCCCAAAATGGGTACTACTTAAAGGTTATGTCCACCCTTAATCAACTTTTAATATAGGCTTCCCCCTGGTCCCCCAGCCCCAACCCGCATAATTTTTATTTTAAGAAAGCTCCCCAAACTCTTACTTACCTCCCCTCTTTCCTCCGCCGCGCTCCCGGCCCTCTGCTTGCGAGAAATGCAAGCAGAGGGCGGGACCGCAGCCGCGTCTGTGATTGCTGAGCTGCACCGCCAATCACGGACGCGGCTGCCGGCAGCTCACTTCCAGCGGAGGAAAGAGGAGAGGTAAGTAAGAGTTTGGGGAGCTTTCTTAAATAAAAATTATGCGGTTGGGCTGGGGGACCAGTGGGAAGCCTATACTAACAAGGGTTAAATGCTAGGTGGAGGGAATCGGAGGGGAGGGAGAAGGGAGGGAGAGGGAGGGGGAGGGAGGGGGAGAAGGGCTGCAGTAACGCATGGCAAAAATCTACCTGAGGCCAGGTAGGAGGCAGAGTCCTATATGGACTCTGCTAGCCTCCTGGTGGGCAGTTTTGGGACTTTGGGGGGGACTCACAGAGAACCCTATGGAGCTGGGATGTTAGGTAAGGATTATCTACACTACTGGTGGGGGCCAGTTGTGGGGGATTATAGTTTTTGGGGGTGGACATGCCCTTTAAAAACAAACTTATTTTTTCCATACCATATGAATGCAATATGGTGGCTTACCTCATCCTAAAGAATCAGGAAATAAGTTTATCAATGATATAAATATTGTATAGAACTGTATTGCAATATTATGCAATGACTGTGTAGATGTGGTATGAATACAGGATGTATATGTAACGTGGGCCCCTTAGATCTCTGCACCAATGGATAACATATGTTTCTTTTCAAGTTGGTGTAAGGTAACATATGGCCATATGTCTGCAAAGTCCTTTTCTATAGGGTATTGACTTTCGATGTATGGTCAAGATTGTGTATAAGAAAAAAGGTTTTGTGAATGCAATTAGGTTACTCACTAGACTAATGATAACCAGCACATGTTTTTACATGCATATGGCATAAATAACTCTTCTATCAACTGTCAGACTGGGTGTGATCTATGTAACACTATTATCATAATTAGTCTTTCAGATGTGGAGAATGCGGGCACTCAAACCTACCTGTCCAGATGGGGGTCAACTTTCAAAATGAGGACAAATCAAGGGCCCGTGAGTTGTTTCTTCTTACCCATATTTGTCCCTTTCGGAAATTGATCGCAGGACCTTTCCCTCCGTCTTGACTGTTGATTTTTTATTGACCTTAAACTGTCTGTCCAGATGGGGTCAACTTTCAAAGTGAGGACAAAATCAAGGGCCGTGAGTTGTTTTCCATGGCATGGGTAATTTTATTGCTTAGGAAAATTTGATGAGGAGTCCATAATGTTGATACAACATAGAAAAGAGAATCAATGCACATTCCTAGGCCCCATACAATATCATACTATCTGCACACTGGCATACTTTATAAACAAAGGGGTTTTAGTATACATAGGGAGGTCCTATGCCTTTAATATAAAGCACATTTTTAAAAAGCCAAAGGGCTGGGGGAAGTGAAGAGCCTGTTATATGGATCCATGTGTAAGAAGAGAAAATGCAAAGTTTGTTAATCGTATTGAAGTAAAAGAAATTTAAAAAGGTTAGAAGTTAGACCTTCCAACGGGGTTACCTGGACGTGGTTGGAAGGCTTTTTCATTCATGTGATCACAGTAATGTATACTAAACCCTTTGTTCATAAGAATTCCAGTGTGCAGATAATATGATATTGTATGGGCCTAGGAATGTGCATTGATTATCTTTGTTAAATGTTTGACCAATCAGTAGCACTTCCGCGAAATGTAGTTGTAATTAGCCTATTGGAGTGCTTCCACAATCCTTGTATTTACATAATGTTTGATAGTTTGTTTTAATTGGGTTATAATTAGTTATAATGAATTACAGGAAAGTAAAAAGTTACTATTATTTGTAACATTTAATGTTACCGTTACATAACATAGGAAATGTTTAGAAAATAATGTATAGAAATAACATAGGAAATGTTGTATTCCAGAGAATTTTTAGATACCATGTAAGCGTAATTTAATATTAATACCCAATTTAATTCATACCTAATTTATTATGTTTAATGAAAGTTATTCTACATTTATGTAGTCGATCCTTTGACACCAATATAAGTATTCTCTGTTACATGTACCCAAGTTACAAATTCCTCTATTATGTTTCTAAAGTAAGAGCTGATATTTCTTAAGAAGTGATTATTTTAAATTTCAATGCGATCAAAAGGCATAGTATGATTGACAGGGTAGTTTTTAACTGAAGAAATTACTACGATTCTAATGTCTGAGTTGTGTATTAAAGGGCCCGTCCAGCCCCGAAATGAAACTTACATATAGGTAAATTACCCCCCAAACCCTAAACGTAATGTTTGAAACCTGAAATATATAATTCTAACCTGACATCCTGCACAATATCTGTTGTATTCAATTAGATCACTGGACTTGAAATGTAGTTCTTGAAGACCTTTCGCTAGTCATCCCGACTGGCTTTCTCCAATTCAGAATGACTTGTACAAGAATCTGTGGCAATTATGTACCCTGGAAAATCCCTAATAAGCATATCACATCCAGGTGTTAAGGGTGTGATTGGAAGTGGCTAAGAGGTGTTATAGGAACGCCCAGAGTAAGGTGTTAAAACAGCATTGTACAAGGCAGACAGTTGGTGTCGAACCCCCCCAACCTCTACAAACTGTCCTGCCATGTACAATGCTGTTTTAACACCTTACTCTGTGCGTTCCTATACACCTCTTAGCCACTATCTAATCACACCCTTACCCTAGCTGTGATATGCTAATGTGGATTTTCCAGGTAACATAATTGCCACAGATTCTTGTACAGTCATTCTGAATTTAGAAAGCCAGTCGGATGACTACGAAACTCTTCAAGAACTACATTTCAAGTCCCTTTTGATCTAATTGAATACAACAGATATACCATGACCTGATGAATGAGAACCTTCACAAGCATCCTGCACAATGTCCTTTTTCCCCTGTTTCGGCTTCCTGGTTTCTTACAGTTAGTAGCTGTCAGTTATGGATTTGACAGTTGACATCACAGCCAATGACTGAATGTTAATCCCCCTGTCTGCCCTCTTCTGAGCATGCCCAGGCTCTATACAGGTCACTAAATTGCTCAGTTCCCTGAGACATCAAGAGCATAGCAGCACAGTAAATGAATTCATAGGACAAACTATGATATATCAACATATTTTTAAAGAGGCAATTCTTTCTAAAAGATGTTCTTATGAGAGTGGATTGTCCTTTAAATTAATTTTTACAATATTAAATGTAATTTTGTTCTACCTTGTGTACCATCCCATAGGTTTATGGTATAGTATTTATAGTTACTTAGTAACATAAACTGGGGGAAAATGATAAGGAAATAATTTAGCAATGATATAATTGTATAGAACTGTATTGACTTATACATATGCATGACTGTGTAGACGTGGCATGAATATAGGATGATATTGTAACATGGGCCCCTTGAATCTCTATTCCAAATGGATAACAATGTTTCTTGTGTCAAAGTTGTGTAAGGTAACGATGGCCACATGTCTAAACAAAAGGGGACTGCAAAATCCTTTTCTATATGGATATTGACTTGTGACTGCCTACCAGCAGTCCTCAAACTCAAAATAGAGAAAGTCCAGATTGTGCATTAAATACAACACAGTTTACCCTGGCCTGGTGTAACATGATGTAACTATGTTCTATTTAAATATAATATTAAATATTATTTTAATCTAGACCTTTTCTCTGTTTCGAGTTTGAGGACTGCTGGTAGTCTTACCTTTCCCATCATGGCCAACCATTGACTAGATCACATTGCATTTACTACATTTATATGTAATCCTTTGACACCAATATAAGTATCTCTGTTACATTGTACCCAAAGTTACAAATTCCCTATTATTGTTTCTAAAGTAAGAGCTGATTTTCTTAAGAGAGATTATTTTTAAATTTCAATGAGATTAAAGGCATAGTATGGTTGACATGGTATTTTTAACTGAAAGAAATTAGTGCATTTTAATACAACACAGTTACATGGCCTGGTGTAACATGATGTAACTGTTTCTATTTAATATAATAAATATGATTTCAAATCTGGACTTTTTCTCTATTTTCGAGTTTGGGACTTTTGGTAGGCCTTAACCTTTTCCATCATGGCCAACCATTGACTAGATCAAATCGCCACCATGCATGCAAAAAATAGACACACCACTGTGGCAAATTTAAGGGCTAAACAAGCCACTCCTATTCCTGTTGACATCATCAAAAATTACAACAGTGATTAGATAAACACACCTCAGTATACAAATACATTTGTTCCATATCAAATAATACTATATGAATAAAGTGCATAGAATAAAGACTACAAAACTGTTTTTAAATATAAATTATGAAGATAAAGTGTAAAAAGTATATATTATCCTATATAATAAAGCCTGCTGCGTCCGTGCTTTGTCCTTGTGTGTGTGTCCTGCAGTTCCTATGGACTCACCACTAGGGGAGAGTCTCTGCAGTTCCTATTGACTCACCACTAAGGGAGAGTCTCTGCAGTTCCTATTGAAGCCACCACTGGGGTGGGTAGTTTTGGGAAAGAGTGGGCGGCCAGGATTTGGGACAGAGGGGGGCCCTGGATTTGGGACAGAGGGGGCCCCTGGATTTGGGACAGAGGGGGGGCCCTGGAATTCGTGACAGAGGGGGCCCTGAAACTCGGGACAGAGGGGGCCCCCTGGATTTGGGACATCGGAGGCCCTGGATTTGGGACAGAGGGGGGGCCCTGGTATTTAGTAGAGGTAGGGCCCCTGATTTGGGACAGAGGGGTCCCCTGGATTTGGGACAGAGGGGGTCCCTGGATTTGGGACAGAGGGGGCCCCTGGATTTGGGACAGGGGGGTCCCTGGATTTGGACAGAGGGGGCCCTGGATTTGGGACAGAGGGGGGCCTGGGACACAAAGAGGGTAGTCTGCCCTTGGGACATGAGGAGGGCTATGGTCTTGGGACACTCTGGCTTATAGTGCCCGTTATTGTAACAGGCTTAAGTCTAGTTAAGATAAAATCACTTACTGTGATAGTGTATATAAAAACCTACATAAGTTTTATAGTAAAAAAGTTTTAATTTTTAGTCCCATGAGTGTGCCTTCTCTTCTCCTGTGGTATTCCATTAAATTGCGGATGCACCGAGGCATTAATAATTCTAGGCGTGAGTGCATATCTCTGCTGCATTTCCAAATCAATGTTAGGCCTGGGTACAGTAGCCCACAAATAAACGGTGGTACTCCACAGATCTTTTCTTCGAGTTTATTTTATCTTACCAACATCGACAGGTTATAACTCATGCAGGAGTTGGCATCAGGAATTTCAAAAACATATATACAAATATGAAAAACATCACCTGTGGATGGTATCTGCCAATATCTGTAAGAAGCTGGTGAATAGGCGGCCTACAAGATGCTCTTGGATGTCTATTCCTTGCAATGAGTTTGAGGGAAACTGTAAATTTTAAACAAGCCACATTTATACATTATGCTGTGCTACTCTAAAAATGGTTTGATAAAGTTAAAAGTTTGCATTTCTTTAAAAGGTAATTGTGGTCTACATTTAAAGATCTCTCCTATGCTGGTAATACACTTCTTTGTCTGTCCTGACCTGTCTGAATACGTATGTGAGTCACATGATGTGCTGTGTAAGAAGCCCCATCCCCCCCAAAATTAATATTTTCTGAAGCTAGTTTACAGACCTGCAACCTCCTCTGTCCTTTCTCTCCCTGTGGAGAGGAATCTCTAATCTTCTAAGGAGAGAAAAAATTTTTCAGGCTTGTGGCTAGCTTTAAAAATGATAAGAATTTCGGGTGCGCTTATGATGCTCTGTCCCAGCGGTAGCATGCTCAACCGTAAATTTTGGAGGCAACCCCAATTGCTGGTGAGGTCACAGATCACAGTAAACAGCAAAAAAAAACCACTTTATACTGCTATAAGTTTGGACAGATTGCAGCAGAAGCATGATCCTGGAGTAATTTTTAAGGCAGAAGTGTGCTCTTTTTAACAAAGGCTACTAACATTTCCCCTTTCAAACCTGGATTTGTCCACATGTAGTCCCAAGTCCTTTGATTAGCTAATGAAAACACAGACAACAGTTGTCAGTAGCTGGAGTGGCCTGTGTATTATTAAATACCTAGACTTGCATGGCTTATCAATTCTACCTTTTAAAATGCAAGCCATCTCTGGATTTTCTAAGGACAGATCACTTACATGTACAGAACTTTGAAGTTTTTTTTTTTTTTTTAATTAAGTGACTATGAAATCCTTTTTAGGATTTCCTTATTTTGTATATATAGTTTACTTATAAAGTGCCACTTGGGGATGCGCGCTGTACAGTAACGAAATACAATAAAGTCATACAAGGGGAACAAATACATGGATAGTTCAGTACATAAAATATATAAATTATATAAAATGGAAGTGCTAGAGCTTTGCCACAAGAGGAAAAGAAGGTCCCGCGTCATAGAGCTTACATTCTAGTTAGGGGGGTAACATACAGATACAATAGAATGGGTATAAGTGTTGGAGGGAGACCTTAGCAGTACAAATAAACATCATATACTGCGCTGGTTACCAGATAGTGTTAGGATGTAAGGATAGATTTAAACCTAGAGGTTTCTTGACGCAGAGAGAGGGAATAGAATTCCAGAGGAACAGGAGCACAAGAGAAAAAGTTTAAGGGTGTAGAGAAAGCAGTACGAGTGGGGGTCTGTAAGGAGCTGGTTCGCCGATGAGCGGAGGGTAAGGGCAGGAACATATGGGGAAATATAAGAAGGATCAGCAGAGCGAAGGGATTTAAATGTTAGAAGAAGGATTTTGTATACAATGCACTTTTTTAACGGGGATCCAGGTTGTGGTCCGGTAACAGAGGAATTGGGATCCTGTTTATGTGAGCGCGAAACAAACATGTGGCGTGATTAATTCTAGACTGAAGGGGAGTGAGGTAGAAGCAGAAGACCAAAAGTAGTAGGTTGCAATAGTCAAGGCGCGATAGACGAGACATGCAATAAGCATATATCGTGTTTGGGAGAGAAGAATAGGCAGGTTTTTTCGCAACATAGTTATGTGGTTAGAAATGGAGAGAGGAGTCAATAATTACTCCAAGGCAACATGCTCGATTGGATAGGAAATGGGGTATTGTCAACAGAGATGGAGAAAAATGGGACAGGACCAGTTTTAGGTGGGAAAACGGTCAGTTTAGTTTTAGAAAGATTTAATTTGAGGTAGCGTTGAGACATCCAGGAGGAGATGGCAAGGAGGCAAGTCGAGACACTTGTATTGGTATCAGGAGTTTGCATAGGGGTGGACAAATAGATTTGTATATCGTCTGCATAAAATGATAGTTGAAGCCAAAAGAGGTAATAACATCTCCCAAGGAAATAGTATAGAGGGAAACAATATGGGCCCAAGAACAGACCCCTGCGGACCCCCCACCAAAGGAACCAGAGAAAGGTATTGCTAGCATAAATAACAGAGTAAGTTTCTGTCAGAGAGATAGGATATAAGCCAGGATGCCACTTCATTCCGAATGCCCAAGTATCAGCATAAGGAGGGAATTAATCGACTGTGTCGAAAGCAGAGAGAGGTCAAGGAGGATAAGAATAGAAAAGTGACCATTGGCATTTGCAACCTGCAGTCATTTACAACCTTACACAGAGCCGTCTCGGTGGAATCACAGGACGGAATACCAGATTGCAAAGGATCCAATAGGTTATGAGCATGAAGTTAGTGATACGGGAAGAAGACAAAACGTTCTAGCAATTTAGAGCTATCGATGAGAGCGACCGGCAGTAGTTGGCTAAACAGGAGGGGTCCAGCGAGGGCTTTTTTAGTATGGGGCTTAACATGGCATGCTTAAAGACAGACGTGGAAAATTTCCAGATTGTAGGGAGGTGTTGAATATGTGGTGAGTATGTGGGTAAGCCATGATTCCAGTGCTTCAGTAATACAGAGGCATGGGATCAAGAGGACAGGCTGTCTTGATCCCATGAGTCATCCCTAGTGACCAGATATCTGCACGCGATGGACTCCCTTTATGATGAGTAAGGGGAAAAGTCCTGAGGAGAGTGCGGAGAAAGGAAGGGTCAGCGGGAGAGGGGCTCAATGGAGAGTTGAAGATGGAGAACAGGTGCCGGGTGGGGAATTTATTGTAATTTATAAGTTTCGGTAATAGTTCTGTTTTGCCAGCATGAGTCCAGAGCCGAGACATTGCAGCATGAACTTGTATAGGAGAAGTCAGCCTTTGTACACGGGACTTTCTCCACGCACATTCAGCTAGCACCGCACACTTGCGTAAACTGGAAGTGGGTTGAGCCACGGACGAGCATTAGAGGTTCCTCGTCTGAGGAATCAGAGGGGAATAGAGTCGTCTCAGGTGGTAGGTGCAATCGAGTTCGTGAGAATGAAGCAACGCTGTTAGTCGTGTTTTATTCATATTGTATAGTTGTGAAAATCAATTATATAGGCGTCAACATCTTCCATAGCGCTTTAGACAATTCTATGTATACATCACACTAGGCCCTGCCCCAAGAACTTACAATCTAAGCACATTTTTTTGACACCTACAACCTATCAGTATGTCTTTAAGATGGTGGGGAAAAAAACCGGAGTGGCGAACCAGAAGGCACGCACGCAACACAAGGACCACCAAGAACCCCTGCAAAAAAAAAAAACGGTAAGTCTACAGGCCAAATGTGAAACTCAACCGCACCTAAGGGCGAATCACATCAGTCTAACCACTGACCACCTGCTCTATGTTAGTCCATACATGAGTCTAAACATGAATAAGCAAGCTAAAGGCAGATCAGACCGATGAACCAATAACAACAAAGCCAACAAGCCTAACATACAAGGTTCAAAAATAACATTTTTTTTTATATCATATCATTAGTACATATTAAAAATTGCTTAAAGGACAGTCCCACCCTTTAAAAAAACGGTTACCAATTATCTGCCTGCAACACACCCCACCGCTATTTTTCCCAGTATTACATCATTTGAACCAGATATTAATGATAATTCTGATCGTTTCTGCATCGGCACTGCCTCCTCTTTCTGCTACAAGAGCTTTTATAGCTTGAGCATGTTCGGAGGAGGCATCGGGTGAAACAGCAATCATTTGTGTGAGGTCAGCAATCACAGCCTTGATTGAATGGAAGGGGCCAGCTTAATATGCCAAATATCAGTTGGGTGGGGGGCAGTAAATGACAATTTAACAGTTTTTTTTTGTTTTAAACGTTTTTTTTTCATGTAAAGTCATAAAATATAGAGGGATTATAAGAAATTAAATTGGTATTAAGTTGTACAAAATATTATGTATTTCTAATATGGGGTAATGATTGTAATTAAGGAGGGACTTTTAAAGGTGTGGTGTTTGTTTGATGTTTTTAATTGTAAGCTATGAGAAGGGCCCCAAAACCATGAGAGCTTTTTTATACCCTTAAATGGCATGTTTTAAAGGTATTCCAATGATAAAGTCACCTGGGTTGTAGGATAGATATGTGTAAGTGTATTGTACCTGCAGTATTCTGTGTCTTTGAGCAGAAGTTTAGAAGAAATCCAATGAGTTTCCCCCATAAGCTGTGGATGGTGCAGTCCGCCCACTTTCAGTGACTGCCTGCATGGAAATCGTCGGACTGCTGTCTGTGTGATCTGACTGGTTGGTCGATTCTACACCCACACACACCCACACCCACCCCACCCACACCCACAACACACACTTCAAGCTACTGAGTTCACACTGATTAATGGAGGAATAATCACATGACCATCACAGCAGTTTGCGACTTCACTAATTAATGGAGTAATCAGGTACTATTTTTTCTCTCTCCCACTACCTCCCATACCAGATTGGCCTCTTATTCCCAGCATCCCCTATGAAATCAATCATTGATCATTTTTCAACCATCCCTCTCAGAGATAGACACAAAAAAATCTTTATTCAAACAACAAAGTTCCCCTACTTTACAGTAGTGTGGGAAGAGGGTTTTAACTTTTTCTCCCCTGTCTCTCTCTGCATGATCACGTGTAAAAATGAACTTAGAGAGTCAGGAGAAAGGATTTCTTACTGCAAGCCTGGTGAATGCTGCCATGGAAGGTGACAAGAAACAGAAATTACGGTATGTAGTAAACAATTTCATGTTTTCTTAAAAGTTTAAATCCACATACCGCACACCTTTTTTAACAGTCCTTAGGGTGATGACTCATGGCGCCGTGTACCTCCACACGGCTACGAAATATTACAAACAATAAAATCCACGGACACACTCTGGTGAAGTAAAAAGATTTTACTCACACAATGTTTTGGGTGTTCCAGTGTCTGGTGAACTGAAAGGCTGATCTAACAGCGTCTGATGAACTGGAGGGTTGACTTAAAAGTATCTGGTAATCTAAAAGGCTGACCTAATAGCGTTTGATGAACTGGAGGGCTGACATAACAGCGTCTGATAAATTGGAGAGATGATTTAACAGTGTCTGTTGAACTGGAGGGCTTGCCTAACAGTGTCTGCTAAACTGGATGCCTGATCTAACAGTGTCTGCTGAACTGGAGAACTGACCTAACATTGTCTGTGAACTTGAGGACTGTAAGGTTCAGTAGCCACTGTTAGTTGAGCCCTCCAGTTCACCAGCCAATGTCAAGTCAGCCCTCCAGTTTACCAGCCAGTTAGCCTACCACACCCACCTCCACAAGTCACATCTACTTTTTTACCTGGAGCACAATATAACATTAATAAATAAGCAGTGAGATATGTACAGTATGTACAGAAATGAATAATACGGGAGAAAAATGTATTTGTGTTTTAGGGGAACTTAATGAGGCATTGATTGGTTGATGATTAAAATATAATGAAAAAGGGAAGCTCAAAACTCACATTTGTCTAGGGCCCTATTTGCCCTTAATCCGGTGTTCCCTCCATAGGTCTAATACCCCAAGGTTCGAGAAGTTATCATACATGTTCGTTTTAATTTTTTTCTGTTTGGTACCCCCACGTGAGTTGGACCTGTCCCATCTAGAAGGGTATTGAAATCTCCGTCAATTATTATTTCTCCCCTGCCGGATAGCTTGGATTTTAGGAGTTTTGTTTGGCCTTGGTTTGGGGTGTAAACATTTACAATTGTATATTGTCTGTTAATTATTCTGACTAATTTTTGAATTCTGCCCTTGGAGTCTTCCCATATTGTTTCTATGTCTACTTGAATAGAATTATGAAATAGGGTGGCTATTCAATTTTTTTCGTTGGACCACTTGTAGTGAAGTAAGGCCGACAGTGAGAATTTAAACATTTAAGGATTTGTCAGAAAAATGTGTCTCTGTGTTAAAGTGATATGCCCGGGTGCACTTCAAAGTAGAAAATGTAGAGAAATGTTGCGAAGGCACTCACAGGTCTTGTTAAAAAGTAAGTTTTATTCCAATACAGATAAAAACGCTATATCAACGCGTTTCGGCTAGCACATGAGCCGTCCTCAGGATATGACGTAATGTTAGTGGGACAAGCTTATATACCCTGCTCCCTGTTACCGCATATGGAGGAAATAAAAACAATCAAAAACATCTAAAAACACAAACCCTATATACAAATAAATAATCAATTGGATGACACATACAATGTAAAAACATAATATAGTTATAAAAAAGCTGAATGAATCAGAGACTGAAAGAGGTATGTCTAACTGTAACCACCTATAAGTAAGGGGAAATGGATCATACAGATAGTGGATACATGACAGAAATCCCTGCTGGATAGTACATATTGTAAACAATTTTTATAAGAAACAATGTAAAGACAATTGCTCGTTGAGACCCCCTGGTGTTAAGGTGTTAAGTTGATAGATCCAACATGCCTCCTTCTGGAGAAGTAATTTGTCATGGTTAATGTTGGATTTAATCTCAGATTTGGTTAACCCATCGACCAAAGAGGACAATGGATGACACATCTTTTTAAAATGACGAGCAACCGACAAGTCTCCAAATTTGGACTCCGTTGCGACAACATTGGAGGTGCTAAGAGCTGTTTGTATAGAAGAGCGATGATTTGCCATCCTCTCTTTAAACATGGTTTTAGTTTTACCAATATAGTATGATCCGCATGGACACACTATAAAGTATATGATACACCTACTGTCACATGAAAATCTTGTTTAATAGGTATTCTTCTACAGTTATGTGGATGGGCAAAACCTTTCCCCATAAGCATAGAGCGGCAGGTGATACAGTTAGGACAATGATAGCATCCATACTTTGGTCTCGTGTTAGCCCAGGAGTTTATGGCCGTCCCTATCTCATCAGAAATAGGCTTCATGTCCGTGTGTACCAAATAGCTGGCCAGATTTCGCCCCCTTCTGTATGTGTGCCTCCGACGAGTATGCTGAAACGGAAGCTGTCTATCTTTAGTAATGAGCTTCCAATGGTCATTAATAATAGTTCTCATATTTCTACTCTGGGGGGTGTAGGTGGTACAGAAATCAATAGGTGGTATCTGGTCCTGACCAGTACTTCTTATGTCCCCAGGCATGCTAGTATTGTGGCATTTAGCCCCCTGTAATTCCCTAAGCAATAGGGATGGGGAATATCCTCTTGCAATAAATCTCTTGTACGTGTCATCCAGCTGACCATCCGCCAACATCTGGCTCGTGTTATTACGAAGAACACGTAGAAATTGGCTATAGACTATGCCACATTTTGTCCTGTATGGATGGCAACTGGATGCATGGAACAACGAGTTCTTGTCAGTGTCTTTCCTATATAAGGTAGCACATAAACAATTTTCAGATTTAAAAATCCGGAGATCAAGAAAATCAACAGTTTCATAACTCAGACTGCATGTGAATTTAACCGGAGTGTCAAGTTGGTTCAATGAGTGTATGAAGCTTTCTGCACCTTCCCTAGTCCCGTTTCAAAGGAGCACGAGATCATCTATATATCTCCGATAAAAAAGAACACCATTGTTCATAAATGGAGATATATATTTGTTCTCAAACCAGCTCATATAGAGATTGGCAACTGTGGGCACCACATTAGACCCCATTGCAACTCCAGAGCATTGTACATAGAAGTCAGATTTGGAACGAAAGAAGTTGTTAGATAATATAAATTGTAACAAATCCATCAAAAAATCAGTCGGAGGGCCTGTATGTTTTAAATTACTGAGAGCCACTCGACATGCCTCAACACCGTCGTTCTGTGGGATAATCGTATACAGATTTTTAACATCACATGTCATTAAAATTACGTCATGTATGGGTACAGGTAAAGCTGTAATAAGATCCAATAAGTGCTGAATAGGACAACGTGGAAATTTGGTAGTCAAAAAATCAAGGGTCCTGGACGTAATCCATCCCATATTATATGCAATGGACAGTTTGGAATCAAGTTCCTTTTTCAAAATAGCCGTAGGATCAGTATCACATTTCTGATATGTGTTGAAATCCTGTAATTGCTGTCCTATTTCTTCCTCATAATATTTGAGGTCGAGGAGCACAATGGCACCCCCCTTGTCTGCAGGACGTATAACAATATTTTTGTCTGCCATTAGGGACTTGAGGCCTGCTCTTTCAGGGCCAGAGAGATTGTTAAAGGCAGGGGACCAACTATGTGTGTAGTTCTCCTTAAGATCATTGCTGACAATGCTATGAAAAGTCCTAATGGCAGCAGGTGTATTGGAGGGATCAAAAGTACTCTTTTTACGAGTTTTTTAAGTCAATGTCAACATCAAAAGGGTCATATTGTGGGTTGGGTACAAACGTAAGGCCTTTTTGTAAAAGACTGAGCTCACCTGTAGTGAGTACTAACATTACGTCATATCCTGAGGACGGCTCATGTGCTAGCCAAAACGCGTTGATATAGCGTTTTTATCTGTATTGGAATAAAAGTTACTTTTTAACAAGACCTATGAGTGCCTTCGCAACATCTCTCTCTCTCTCTTATAAAAACCACCAGGATTAATTTCTCTTACATCCAATTTTATTCAAGAACAATTTATACAAGTTATAACACCAGCTATAAAACTGCTTTTTTATAAACAAAATTTACACATCCGAAAATAGTACACGTGGTAAATTTGAAGGGAGTGTTTTTAAAGTGATTGATGGGGTTAACTGTTAGAGGGAGGGGGGGAATTTAAGTAATATGCTGGTAAGAGTAGAGCAGAGATACATCTATCAATTCAATTCCCTTAAACCACAAGGACTAAATGATAACATTGAAATTGCTGCATTTTTACAAGATACATACAAGGTTATTCAATGAAAGTTCTTATCGTTTAAAATGGTGTTAATTTTGCCCCAACCAATCAGATGTAAGCTTACAAATCTTAAATAAGATCTGATTGGTTGGGACAAAATTAGCACCATTTTAAAACAATAAGAACTTTTATTGAATCTCCCTGATAGTGTTTATAGTCAATATAATTGGAGAAATATAGGATTAAAGAGATTGGGATGTGTATATACCTTTAAGGAGGGAGGATTTGATAATGAAGGGGAGGAAGGGTTTGGTAATGAAGGTGTGGGAACACCAGCTATATAAAAAGGATAATTGCCTTTAGAGAAATTTATCACTCGCCTGAGGAAGCCTGATGGTGAAACGCGTTGCAAGAGTTATTATTACAATCTATAATCCTGAGTTTGTATGTTCCGGTAAGACTAGAAAAAGTTGCTGTGCAAATTATACACATTGCCGAACGGGAGGGTGAATGAGGAAGGTGGTGTTATCTTAGCGGGACGCAGTGGAAACGTGGAACACGAGGCTTTTGGGACGCGGACTTGGATGCCCTGAGCGTAAGGAACCCACTGAAGCAGAGTGAGGGAAGCTACGGGGTCAGCTTCTGCGCAGAACTCCTGTACAGCAGTACGGAGTTTCCACAAACAGAGTGCTGCTAGGAAAATCAAGTCACCCGGAAATATCTTCTATCCTCCCTCAGACATGGGAATTGAGAGACAAGCGACAGACCTAAGTATTACATCAAGTCTGCAAAATTGTGTCTTTCTACTTTTTACATTTCTGTTACATGGAACATTGACATATTGAAACTGTTGCAACTCACTGTTAAGTTGGATTACTGTGACAGAACTATGGATACATACTAATTTAATTACAACAATAGACGCAAGTGCATTCAGTTGCTTGTGCTGACTATTGATGTTTATTTTATAGGATTATAGTTTAAATGGTTTTTAACAGTACTGTTTTTCTTTTATAAATATAAAGTAAAGTATAAATAAAGTATGGGCTAGCCAGCCATGATGTTTACAGATGTGTAAATTTTGTTTATAAAAAGGCAGTTTTATAGCTGGTATTATAATATAGGTATAAATTGTTCTTGAATAAAATTGGATGTAAGAGAAATTAATCCTGGTGGTTTTATAAGAGTCTTTAATGTTTGTGGGGTGCAATTTTTTTATATATTTCGTTTATACGTTAGATTAGGGCAATGCTATTATAATAACATGATGCTGTGAGGTACCTTTTGTTATAATATATAGATACCATCACCACTTGCTGTGGTGAATACTAATAAGTATTAACCTAGCATGTTTAGTTTCAACCACACAGTGTGACAGGATTGCCTTGGTCTACTCTCAGACCTGCAGGATTATCCTATTTGGACATACACACACATAATTTCCATTGTGCACCAACAGAAATACAGTGGACTCACCGCATTCCTCCACTCAAGTAGGGTAGGACGTGTGTGCTGGTGCTCAATGTGTTTGTGCTGAAGAACCACAAATATATAAACATATCATTAACACCGCACTCCACTTCTTGGAAACAAAAATTTCTTTATTGTCACACTGTATACATGTGCAAAACGATGTACATGTATGCAGTGTGACAATAAAGAAATTTTTGTTCCCAAGAAGTGGAGTGCGGTGTAAATTGAATCTTTTATAGATATACACTTATACCTTAGCTATTAATATTATGTTCTCTATAATGCTCTATTTTTATTCAAGACTTGTCCAGAACATCTGTGTTGATTTAACTATGACTGAGGCTTCTTTGTGCATATTGAATTAATTATTGTTAATTGAAAAATAACGAACACATTTTCCATGTATTTACAGTGTTTAATTATATTTATATATTATATTTTTTCTTTATGCTAAAGGCTTTAATTTATCCACTCACGGTGGCCTCCAAATCAACCACCACAGCTCGCCACAATGCAGCCAACAAAATTTTAAAGAACATGTGTGAACATAGCAACACATTGGTGCAACAAGCAATGATGGTAAGAGCTTATAATCTTCAGTGATGAATTCTTTAATAAAACTTCAAAGGAGAACTTAACCTAAAAAAATTCTAGATCTAGAGCTGCTGCTATGTCCCAATTTTCTTCTTAATTTTGTTAGATATTAGCCCTGTTCTTTTTTTGGGCTAGGCAGAAGGGGCAGGCATATTAAGACCACACCACCTTGATGCCCTGCATCATGGGGATGATATCTTGGGAACTGAAGTTATTATTTAGCTATTTACGTTATATATTAGTTTAGTTATACTCGTACACATTCTTTTATTTAGGTAAGTGAAGAGCTTATTTGCAGAGTTGATGGAAAAAGGAAAGTGATTAGAAGCTTTATAGCTAGGAAACAATGCCGAACTTGGGACTAAGTCCTTTTTTTGCTATATACGTTATATTTTAGTTTAGTTATACTTGTACACATTCTCTTTTATTTAGGTAAGTGAAGAGCTTATTCGTGTGGCCATTCTTTGGCATGAGATGTGGCATGAAGGCCTTGAAGAAGCATCACGTTTATATTTTGGAGAAAGGAATGTGAAAGGAATGTTTGCTGTACTGGATCCTCTGCATGCTATGATGGAGAGGGGGCCACAGACCCTTAAAGAAACCTCTTTTAATCAGGTATATGTTTCACATTACTGATGCAAGAGTTGAAGAAGAACTAAAGGCAAAAATGTTAATCTAAAAATTACAACTTCATTAATATTAACCTCTATTAAAGGAGGATTAAACTTAAAGGATAACTGTATTGCCTCAATGCATTTTTTTAGTTGCTTTAAAACGAGAAAAGGTATGCAGCCCTCCCCATACATTTATTTACTGATTTCGAGCCTCTCTCTGCCTTCAATTAGCCACACTGTGAAGGGGGTGTAACGATTCTTTCTGCCTCTGTCACTCAAAGCTAGCATGTGAGAAAACTCCTCCACCCACCCTTGATCAGCTTGATTATGTTAGCTGTATCCTAGCAATTTCAAGTTTGCTTGGCTGGTAGAGGAGGAGGAGGGAGGTTGTAACAGCCAATGACAAGTGATATGTTAATCATGGCCCTGGGCCCTCTAGGAGGCGGGCTTTTAGCACTCATTTTGCTGTGGATATCTAAGGGTGGGCAGCACAGCAGTAAATGTGAGTAAGTGAATTTAGCTGCTGGAAGTGTGGACAATTAATGGGGGTGATGTTTTTTCTTGGTATTGTTGTCCTTTAAACCCAGTTTTTCTCCCCAGAACACCTATACATTGTAAGATTATTCTCTAGTAAGTTGCATTTAGTACATGTAAGTAATAGATTCTATAACTAAGAAGGTTTCTATGTTGTTGCCAGTACAACCCACAGACCATGAAGTCATCAAAGAACCACGCCCCCTGACCCCAGTATTCACTGTCTCTATGCACAGTCAGGGAGATTCTTATCGTTTAAAATGGTGCTAATTTTGCCCCAACCAATCACATCTTATTTAACATTTGAAAGCTAAAATCTGATTGGTTGGGGCAAAATTAGCACCATTTTAAAAGGTAAGAACTTTTATTGAATAACCCTGAGTGTGTTTTCTATACACCAATATGGAATCCCCGATAACACTTTGAAAGCTGATTGTTACCCTGCAGTTTATTTACAAGTCAGTGTGAGTTGCTGGAAAATAAACTGCAGGGTAACAAGTCTAATCAGGGATGTCCAAATTCCATAAAAAAAAAAAAAAAATCCTACATAAAGATAAAGCTTCCAAATGTACCTGGATTCTCTGCTTATTCACTGTTGGTGCACTGGGTAAGGCCACAAGTTCAATACCCCAGACTTACCTTTTTTTGTTTCTATTATGTTCCAAAAAGATAAGATAAATGTACCTACAGTTTTAGCTTGTTCCCTGGTGGCGCACCTGGTAAGAAGCCAGTTTTAAAAGCACAGTTCAGAAGGTCACAAGTTCAAATCCCCATGCTTACTTTTTATTTTTTGTTTCCACTATGTAGTAAAAGTTTCTACATGTACTACCAGTGTTCTATATATTTTCTTTGTTAGCCTAGAGGTAAGAGCTCTGCTTTTAGCAAGACAGAGTAAATGTACAAGTTGCAGGTTCTATTCCCCAGACTTACTTTTATTTTTTTTTATTTTTGCTGAAATGTTCGTATTCCGTTTCTTACATCCTTGCTATCTATGAAATACACTGCAAAGATTACCTTTCTATTTGTATGAAAAGTAAAGGACTATATAATTGTTAGGACAGGAGCATTGAATGTGTTTAAAAACAAAAAACTGAAAAAACTGAAATGCCTGTTCTGTGTCAGGGAGAGGGAGGATGTGATTGGCTAACAGCTTTTAGGAAGCAAGGTTGCCACTTCCTTGTTTTGATCTGTTGAGCACTACAGAGCATGTGCCTGTACGCAGACACTTAACTGGGGGTTTACCCAGCTAAGGTGGATTGTGGGAGCTGACGCCTAATACTCACAGGTTATTTTCATAAATCACCCAATGGCCACAGTAAAGGGAGACACAGCTTGTTGTATGTTTGTGAATGTGCTCTGTCTTTTAGGACAATGTTGTCTGGTTCCCTTTTAATTCCGTAGTTATGACACTAAGACAGATTATATGAAGTACAAAAAGTCACTGACATTTAGAGGAAATGTAAATGATCCACAGATTAATCATGAATTCATTTTTTTTTTCCTGGAATTTCAAAAAATTTGCTTAGTTTCAGGAATATCTATTTATTTGGTATAAATGTTTTAATATTTTCCATTTTCACCCCAGTTATCTACTTTTCCGTTATATGCAGGCATATGGCAGAGACCTGATGGAAGCTCAGGATTGGTGTAGGAAGTATATGAAATCAGGAAATGTGAAGGATCTTACACAGGCATGGGACCTGTATTACCATGTTTTCCGACGTATCTCAAAGCAGCTACCTCAAGTAAGCAAAAGGAAAAAAAAGTATGAACGTTCTAATTATTACATAATAGATTATAGATGTATAAAACTTATCCTTCTGCATTTTTATGTTTAAGCTCACTTCCCTGGAACTTCAGTATGTATCCCCGAAATTGCTAATGTGCCGAGATCTGGAGTTAGCTGTGCCTGGAACATATGACCCAAATCAACCAATTATACGTATTCAGTCTATTGCACCATCTCTTCAGGTTATCACTTCCAAACAGAGACCTCGTAAACTAACCTTGATGGGTATGTGATTGACTCATTTCCTTTTAGAAAAGGGAAAAATTATAGTTAATTCAATGAACTGCATAGCACATTAAGCTGTCATTTGTTGTTCTATCTAATTTAATATAATATTTAATCAACAGGTAGCAATGGACATGAGTTTATGTTCCTGTTAAAGGGACATGAGGATTTGCGCCAAGATGAACGAGTTATGCAGCTTTTTGGATTAGTGAATACACTGCTCGCCAATGACCCAGCATCTTTGCGTAAAAATCTTAGGTACAAATTAGAAAATCCATTTATGTTGATAGTGCAGTGGATTGAATACACTGCTTGCGAATGACCCAGAATTTAATGTATGTGTGAGAGTCCAATATAAAAATTTGTGCTGAATTTTCTATTTTTTAAAGCCTGTGCTGGTACTTCTTGTCATTCCCAGCATTAATAACGGCCCTATTCAATAAGAGGTATATCAATATTGCCCTTGTTCTTAATCTTCAGCAACCAATCAGATTTTATCAAAAGTTTTTCTGTAATAGACCAGTAAAAGGTACCTCTTATTGAATACGTTTTTTACGGCATATATATATATATATATATATATATATATATATATATATATATATAGTGCAACTAGTGACCAATTTAATATAGTACACATACAAAATAGAAGCCTAATGCATACCCCGTTCAATTTGCTTACATTTTTATTCCCTCAATGCTGCTGCTTTAAAAAGCCTGCCATTCTCTCTGGATAAATAAAAGCAATTACTTCAATAACTTGGCCAAACTATTTTAAGCCCAGCCACCACTTCAAAGTTTGCTTTTTCAGCTCGGTCCTACGCTATCAGTACTAGCCTTTTATGAGCTGAAAGTCCTTGCTGCACTATGGATAGCTTCCTTTGGACTAACTCTCCTGCTATAAGTACTTTACTCACCTAATCACATGACCTTAACTTGGGTGGAGTACACATTCCCAGAGGCTTGGTCAAACCCCCATTGCAACACACAAAATATATAAAGATGGGATAGTATACAGCCATTATAAAGTGCAACTAGTGACCAATTTAATATAGTACACATACAAAATAGAAGCCTAGTGCACACCCCATTCAATTTGCTTACATGTTTATTCCCTCTATGATGCTGCTTTAAGTGTGCCATTCTCTATGGATAAATAAAAGCAATTAGTTCAATAACTTGGCCAAATTATTTTAAGCCCAGCCACCACTTCAAGGTTTGCTTTTTCAGCTGGGTATATATATATATATATATATATATATATATATATATATATATATATTGCAGCTTTTTTTTAGCTCATATGTGATGTACGATATTTTGGGGATTAAATTCTCCTTCCTCAGGTACAGAGTTAGCTATCACATACCCCTTTTTTTATATTCACCCCCAACAGGACAGAACATAATGAGCCACAGCCCACACCTATTACAATATACATATCCCCCCCTCCATTGTTATTAAATAATATTACAACCCTATAGATTTCAATAATAAACAGACAGGAAAACAGACATGGTTTATATTCACTTTTGTGATCATTACATTGTAACAAAAAATTATATAAATCGTAACCTCTGTTGAGAACACCAGGATATAAGCACTTTAGGTGGTGTACCCACTACACCTCCCTTCTCTTGAGAGCTAAGTTACGCCCCCCTCTGTATGGGGTTGGGATCACTTCCAATATACTTAATTTAAGATAATTTTCCGAGTGCCCTGCCACAGCATAATGTTTGGGCACAGGTAATTTTGTCTCTTTCTTACGTATTCTTGAACGATCCTGGGAAATGTGTTCTTTAACCAACTGAGTGGTCTCACCCACATAGATCTGTGCAAAGCTATATCCAATACTCTCTTTGGGTAGTCCCTTTCTACAAACCTAGAATACTGTACATTTGACTCTGTTGCATTGCCCTCCTTTCTGCGTGGCTGACAATCCTATTGACCCTCTTAAACTGTCTGGTTGGACTTGGAATAGATCTCTTGACATGAGTAGGATGGAATCTCTTGTAGGAGAGTATATGGTTCTGATCTGCTCCTTTTGGCCCACCTCTACTTAAGCTTTTTAGCTGCCTTGTCTATTGTGCTTCCCAAGTCCTACCCCATAAAGCCATGAATCTGTATCTTGCACTGACAAGATCTAACAAGATCGAAACAAGTCATGTCTGCAGGTCAAATAATTGGCTTTATACCTTAGGATGAATTGCATGTTAATAAGCCAGTGGTTCTGGACACATGCATTAGCCATTGGACATAAAGTAGAAATTTTGCATATACCCGCCCCTTACTCTGGGGAACCTGGGAGTAAGAAATTACTTCTTGTTTCCTAGATTTTGTGGGCAATGCTATTCATATAGCATGAGACTGCAAGATACCTTCTGTTATAAGAAGGCTCTGCTCCATTTTTATACCCTATGGAGGGCTTTTTGCTCCTTTTGGCCCATCTATTCTTAAGCATTTTAGCTGCTTTGTCATAATATAATATAATATAATTCAGTACTGATGCCATTATGCATTTTGACTCTCACATCTAGAAAGCTTATCTCAGACCAATCAAATTGCATTGAAAATGTTATATGTGAATGAACCAAATTCAGCTGTTCATAAAACATGGAGCTGATCAACATTGCCTCGCCATATGATGAAGACATCATCTATATATCTCCACCAGGCTAAACAGTGCCTGGTGAAGGATGGTACAAACCACCAAAAGAAAGGGCCCCCTAACCTAGTTAGTCTGGGCAGTGTGCGCGGGTGAAGAAAGCCGGTGGGGCCAGGAGAATCTCGTATCGGTTACTGCGTACAGTTACAGCGTGTGGGTCCCGTGAGTATAACGGATGTTTGACATAGAGACATACTGAAGGAACTGGCAGTGTGTTACGATATTTTGGCTGCATCTAAGCTTTTTAGTAACACGTGCAGATGTTACTAAGTCTCTAAGACATTGCAACCTTTTAGCTACAATATAAGCTCCATTGAGTGTTTTTATTACTACATATTTTCATGACTATGGTAGTTACCACTTGGAACTGCAACATTCATGAATGGCAATGTTGCTGTGTACTATTACAGCAGAAGGTCATTATTGAAAATTGGCTGCCTTATCACTCCTCTTTCGATGTTGGGCGATTACATGAACTTTTAGTCTATTTCTGTTTTTATATTTATTACTTATTTATTCACGCTGCACTTTATAGGGTATATTATATTATATATATATATATATATATATATATATATATATATATATATATATAAGATTGTATGAGGGGATGCACAGGTTTGTTGTTATGGGTCATTAATAAAGATAGCGTATTTTGGACATATAATAGTGGGAATGTCTATTATTTCCAGAATATGATCGGAGTGCTTATTTGGGTCTTAGGGGCCCCTAACTAGGTTAGGGAGCCCTTTCTTTTGGTGGTTTGTAATTGAGATTTACCCATGAGCAACGTCACTGGTATAGGTGGTAGATCAATTCATTAGAGCTTTAATTAGGTTGTGCGGAGGAATATAATGGTTAAAACTGGTGAAGGATGGTAACATATAGATTAAGTTTTCCTCAAGCCATGCCATGAAGGCATTGGCATATGATGGGGGACGTTGGACCCTATCGCGGTACCCCACAACTGCATATAGAATGTCTCATCAAATTTAAAGTAAGACCTATAAAGAATAACCTTCAGGCATTCTGCAAAAAAATCAATTTGAGTGTCACTTACTCCTGAGTAACCTGCGGCATGGTGGGGTATGGATGTGTAGAGCGACACAACATCCATTGTTACCAAAATCATCTGTTCCCATTCTCTTAATAACCAACTCATTTAATTTTTCCAAGAAATGAGACGTATCCCGCAAATATGTTTGTACCCTGTAACAATGTCGCAAAAATCCCATCCAGCATGGTGGCCATTGGGCTGAACACAGAGCCTATGCCAGCCACTATAGGCCTTGCAGGGTTCAGTTTCATTGGGTGATTGGTGCGTTGATTTTGTTTTAATGTATTCGATGGGGACTATCTGGTTTATTCATTTTACTATAAATGAAGGGATTTGGTCCATCTCACTTTGAGTTCTGCTTCCCTGGACAATAGGGACTGGACTGGTTTTAGTTGGACCATTCATTACCTTATATGTATGTTTATCTGCTGTTACAGCATAAGTGGTTCCTAATTGGTGTATTTGATGTTGAAGAGAGATAAAGTGTTGATCTCTGAGTTTTTTTATATCGGGTGGCTATCTGAATAATAACCTCCCTAATATAGGCTTTATGGGCTGCCTATAGCCATTGGATGGATGTATCTAGATTATTGTATGTATGATTGAATTTCTTTACGCATGTCAGGTTGTGAGTAATGTTTCATTCAGTCTCCATCTAAATAGCCCACTTTGAGGAGAGATTAGTCTGAATGTGGAAATTAATATACTATCGTCTGACCATGTACATGGTGTGATTTCTGTTTTTAAGTTTTTGTTGAGTGTAATTGGAGTGCTAAAAGGATAATTTATACGTGTGTAGCATTTATGGGGGTTGGAATAGAAAGTGTATTCTTTATCGTTAATGTGTTTTTCTCTCCATATATGCAGAACACCCATAGAAAGTAGTTTTTTTGATAGTTGTTGTAAACGTTTTTAGCTGAGATTGAGTTTTCCATGGCTGTATTTATCCCAGATTGGGTTTATGGGGGTATTAAAGTCTCCCATGATTATTGGAATTCCTTGGCTAACTGTTTAACATTTCTTTAGAAATTCAAGAAGAAATTGGCCTCTTTCTATGCTCAGTGTTTGGAGCATAGACAGAGGACAAGGTATATTAAGTTGAGTCTATTGAGCATCTTATTATTATGTATCGACCTTCAGTATCACACCATGTATCATGTATGTCTAAATTTAAACTATTATGAAATGGCAAAGCAACTCTGCGGTATTGGGAGTGAAGAAATTTAGGAGCCCAAGATTGAGAGAAATGAGTCTCTTGAAGTGGGAAAACCTTAGGCATATAGGTTTTGTAATGCTGAAATGCTACATTACGTTTATTATGTGTATTCAAGCCTTTTACATTGTGGCTATTGGTTATTTCTGCTAATTTATGGGACATTCCAGCCATCGCCACACAAACTTTTTTGAATGTAATTACAGTTGCATAAAATATACAATTTTTATTATATAAAAATTGAAACCTGAAAAGCCGACGAGAGCACATTAAAACATATAACCAGAACATAGCAATAGCAATTCCTGAAAAACAAAAAACATAATATGACAACATAATAATAATAATAGGTAAAGAGGTCTTATCAATTCTCAAGGGAGTGAATGTCCCTGTACAGGTACCCATTAGATGAGACTTCTCCAAGGGATTTTCACTGTAGTGGGGGGTGCTGTTCCCACCCAATCAGCTAGTTTATTTGCAACGTTTTGTGTAACAACCGTTTATATGATATTAGGGTGATTCTAAAAAGGGAAAGAAAAGATTTCACTGTTGTAATAGTTCCAGTTTATGTGATGATAACTTTGACGTAAGTTCAGGATTTAAACTAAATCAGTGTGGGTTTTCCAGTTGAATTACTTCATCCTTGTCCTTCTGTTCCCATGGTCAGTGGTGGATTCTTTGGTGATGGGAAGATGAGATGACGGTGGTGGTTTTGTCTTTTAGGTGTTATCTTTGTCCATTCCCTTCTTACTGGTGGGCATATTGTGGATTTGGGGGATATTTGGGGGGTTGTAGAGTGCTTATTTGGAGGGAGCGGAGTATTTGTAATCCAACAGGAAGATTATTGTTGGTGTACGTATGGTTGTCTTTTTGGAAGATCAATTTAAATAGGTATCCCCATCTGTATCTTATCTGGTGATCAATAAGGGCTTGTGTAATTGGTTTAAGTTTAGAACGTTTAGTTAATTCCATTGCCTAAAGGTCTGGGTAAATTTGGTACAGATGGGAGTCAAAACATAGTTCCTTAGTTTGTCAAGCAACCTGTAGTATTTTTTCATAGGTGGTAAAGTAATGGAATTTAATGATAATGTCTCTAGGGGTATCTTCCCTAGTTGGTCTGGTGAGGGCTCTATGAGCTCTGTCCCGCTCCAATTTTAATTCTGGTTATTGGGGGAGAAGGAATGTTGATATCTCTTTAACCACTGCATGGGTATCAGAGTATGATTCAGGAATTCCTCTAATACGGATGTTAAATCTCCTGGATCTATTTTCCAGATCTTCAATCCATAATTGGAGTTTATTTGTCTGATGCTACGTTTCCACCCCTTCCTCCCTTAATGTTTGGGTTGTTTCTGTCAGATCATCGTATTTTGATTCTAGATCCCCTATTCTATGGCCCAAATCTCCTAGGTCTGTTTTAATACTTTTAATACTTTTATTATGGCTCTGAATTGCTGCAGCCATTCAATGGGAAACAGTACCTGATGGACCACTAACAGGCAGTTGCCCTGTGTCAGTCTGTGGATGTTCTGGTGAGCCACGAGAGGAATGAAGTAGGCCCTATTTGCTGTGGAAGATCGGGCTGTTTTTTACTGCAGATGCTCCTTTTTCTGGTTTTGGCGGCATTGGTGGAAGTTTAAAGGGTTCCCTGGTAAGTTTAGAGACTCTGTGTTGCTTTCTGAATTGTAGGCTTTAGTTTAGCTTTTGTGTGGTTTCGGAGTTCTCTCCTATGAGTCCCCTATGAGCGCCTCCTCCAACCACTTCCTTTTTATCAGTGAAAAAAATTTTTTTTCTTTTTTTATTCTTTACCATTCCCATTCCATTTGTAGGGTGGTAAAGGTAAATATAGGTTTTCGTTTGGTGGTGGCCTTTTATATATTAACACAGTCAGTGCAACTTTCCATTGCTTAAAGGGCAAGTCCAGCCCTAAAATGAAAACTTACATACAGGTAAATAATCCCCCAAAACCCTAAACGGTAATAGTTTGAAATCTGAAATATATAAGTCTAACCTGAAATCCTGAACAATGTCCTGTTGCCCCTGTTTCTGCTTCCTGGTTCTTCCAGTTAGCAACTGTCAGTTATGGATTTGACAGTTGACATCACAGCCGATAACTGAATTTTAATCCCCTAGCTGCCTCTTCTGAGCATGCCCAGGCTCAGTACAGGCTTCTAAATTGTCTAGTTTCTATGATGCATCCAGAAGCATAGCAGGCATACAATAATGAATTCATAGGACAAAGTATGGTATATCAACATATTTTAAAGAGACCATTCTTTCTAAAAGATGCTCTTATGAGGGTGGAGTTGTCCTTTAAAGCCCTATGTTTTTTATGCCTTTTCACAGCTACCTTTAATACAGTGTCACACTCACTCTGTTAAGCAAAGTTATAGTGAGGTTCAAAATGTAGGATGCTTCTTAGAAGCTAAAAAGTAGCCAAACAAGGTCTTCTTTACTGAGGGCTGCTTTAGATATTAGTCACTTTAATATAGGTTGGTTGTGCCTCCTTTGTCATCTATATATGAACTGCATTGTAAATGGTTTCTCCTCATTTGTCAGCCTTTATCCCTGACCACCAATGAATAGATTAAAGAGCAATTTAACAATCACTCCCAATGCTTCTCTTAAAAATACACAGGATATGGTCTAGGCTGCAATATTTACCATAACTTTGCCTTGATGTCTAATTTCAACCCTGTCAGTGACATGACCAATGGAAGTATGTCTTCCAATTGGTCAAATCTCATACACTTATATTCCTCCATATCCATTTTTCTGAATGTGTCTAACAATGTAGTATAGTATTTGAGGTTGAATAAAGACATACGTCCATCCAGTTCAACCCATCTAGCAATATCCTCATTTCCTGCCTAACTGTTGATCCAGAGGAAGGCAAAAAAAACCCTCCAAATTTATAAAGGGGGAAAAAAATTCATCCAGATTTTTTTTTAAAATGACCTATGAACCTGCCATAACAAGTCCACTGGAAGACAGTTCCATAGGTTTACCGTTCTCACAGTGAAAAACCCTTTCCGAGCTTGAAGCCTAAACCTTTTTTCTTCAAGTTTTAAGGGATGTACTCGTGTCCTTTGACATGTTCTATTGGTGAACAATGCCCCAGATAGTTTATTGTATGGCCCGTTAATGTAATTATACACAGTAATCATATCCCCATGCAAGCGCCTTTTCTCCAGCGTATATAATTGTAACTTTTCCAGTCTCTCTTCATATTCAAGCTCCCCCAATCCCCTTATTAATTTAGTTGCCCTTCTCTGAACCCTTTCCATTTCAAAGATGTCTTTTTTGTACTCAGGATTCCAAAATTGCACTGCATATTCCAAATGAGGCCTTACCAATGCTTTGTAAAGAGGGAGAATTACATTTTCCTCCCTTGAATCCATACCTCTCTTTATACAAGACAATACCATGCTGGCTCTGGCTGTTGCCGCCTGGCACTGCTTGCTACCTTTAAGTTTGTTATCTACCAAACTCCAAGATCCCTTTCCAACAGGGATTCACTTAACACAGAGCCATTTATAGTATAAGTAGCACAAGGATTTTTAAGTCCAAAATGCATCACCTTACATTTATCAACATTGAATTTCAATCTGCCACTTAGCAGCCCAATGTGACAATCTATCTAGATCCCCTTGCAAAGATTGCACATCCTCTGAAGTTTTTAATGGTCGACAAAGTTTTGTGTCGTCAGCAAACACAGAAACCTTGCTGACAATACCCACTTCCAAATCATTAATAAATAGATTAAATAGAAGCGGCCCCAGCACAGAACCCTGTGGCACCCCACTTAGCACTTTAGTCCATAATGATGAAGCCCCATTAACAACTACTCTCTGCATCATCTATTCATTCCAATTTTCTATCCATGTACAAATGTACTCCCCAGACCAACAGACCTTAGCTTATACATTAGTCACCTATGGGGACTGTATCAAAAGCCTTTGCAAAATCCAAGTAAACTACATCTACTGCTATGCCAGAGTCTAAATTTCTACTTACTTCCTCATAAAAGCCAAGCAAGTTAGTTTGACAAGATCTATTCCTCCTAAATCCATGCTGGTTAGTACTTATAATGTCAGTCCTTGAAACATACTCTAGAACATGTTCCCTTATTAAACTTTCCAGGATCTTCCCCACCACTGAAGTTATAATGTCAGTCCTTGAAACATACTCTAGAAACATGTTCCCTTATTAAACTTTCCAGGATCTTCCCCCCACTGAAGTTAAACTTACAGGCCTGTATTACCCGGCTGTGAACAACTACCCTTTTTGAATATTGGAATAACATCAGCCTTTTTCCAATCCAGAGGCACACCACCGACATGAGGGAATCAGCAAAAAATAAGAAACAATGGCCTAGATAAAACTGAACTCAGCTCCTTAAGTACCCGAGGATGTATTTTATCCGGTCCGGAGATTTATTAATATTAACCTTCTTTAGTTTTTCTTGTACCATATCCTCGGTTACCAACAGTGCACTTGAATCTTTTATACCATTATTGCTACTATACTATACCTTAAAGGTTTTAAATGCCTTTTTCTCTCCTTTCCATTTGCCTCTTACATACAGAATTCAGCCACATGGGCACGATTTATTTTTTTTACATTTATTTCCTAAGGGTATAAATTTAGATGTGAACTCCCTTAAAATCCCCTTGAACACAGTCCACTTCTGTTCAGTACATTTACCTGATAATACGTTATCCCAGTTGACATTCTGAAGAGCTGCTTTAACCTGGGAAAATTTGCTTTCCTGAAATTAAATGTCTTTGTTAACCCAGCGCACTTTTCCTTTCGATAACAAAGTCCAATGCCACTATTTCATGGTCACTATTCCCTAAGCCTCCAGTTACCTTTATATCTATAATGCGCCCACAATGTTTAGTATACCAGATCCAACAGAGCTCCTTTTCTAGTAGGAACCTCAACCACCTGTGAGAGAAAATTATCCTGCAGCAAATTCAGGAACTCATCGCCTTTTTCGTGATGGCAGTTCCACCACACCAATCAATGTCAGGGTAATTGAAGTCCCCCATAATGAGCACACTCCCCAAACTTGCAGCCCTTGCAACTGCATATGAAGTTGACTCACCTCCTCTCTGCTAGCATTTGGCGGCTTATAGCAGACACCAACAATGACATTACCCCCTTTCCGTTGCCTAATTCCACCCATATGCCTCCACTTTATCATCCATATCACCAGTTATCTCTTCTTTTAAATTTGGCTTCAATTCTTTTTAACTAAACACATACTCCTCCCCCTTTCCTTTTTTTTCTGTCCCTAAACAAGGCATATCCTTCTATATTCACAGCCCAGTCGTGAGAACTGTTCAACCACGTTTCTGCTATACCTATTACATCATACTTTTCATTCAATGCCATAATTTACAATTCACCCATTTTGTCAGCCAGGCTTCTCGCATTTGCAAACATACATTTTGATTATGATCCTGTAATTAGTAGTAGTCAGCATGGATTTATGAGAAATAGATCATGCCAGACAAATTTAGTTGTTTTTATGAGAAGTGAGTAAGAAGTTAGATTCAGGCACAGCTGGGATGTGGTATATTGGATTTTGCAAAAGCCTTTGATACTGTGCCACATAGGCGACTAATGTATAAACTGAGGACTGTTGGCCTTGAAGAAAACATTTGTTCATGGATAGAGAACTGGTTATTGGACCGCAAACAGAGAGTGGTGGTTAATGGAGCTACTCTATGTGGGCTAAAGTTCTAAGCGGAGTTCCTCAGGGTTCTGTACTGGGGCCGCTTCTGTTTAATTGTTTAAATGACTTAGAAGGGGGCATTGAGAGCAAGGTCTCTGTGTTTTGCTGATGACACTAAATTATGCAGAGCTTTGGAAACTTCCAATGATGTGCAAGTGCTGCAAGCAGACCTAGATAGATTATCAAAATGGGCAGCAGAATGGCAGATGAGATTCAATGTTGATAAATGAAGGTGATGCATTTGGGATTTAATAATCCCTGTGCCACCTACACCATAAATAACTCTGTGTAGGTGCATCTGAAATGGAAAAAGATTTGGGGGTTCTGGTAGATAACAGACTTAGCTGTAGCAAACAATGCCAGGTAGCAACAGCTAGAGCTAGCAAGATATTGTCTTGTATAAGAGGGGAATAGATTCAAGAGAGAAAATTATATTCTCCCTCTTTACAAGGCACTGGTAAGGCCTCATTTGGAATATGCGGTGCAGTTTTGGAACCCATATACAAAAGGGACATCTTGGAAATGGAAGCAGTCCAAGAAGGGCAACTAAATTAATAAGGGGAATGGAGGGCTTGAATATGCAGGCAGATTAGACAAGTTAGGGCTGTTTACATTGGAAAAGCGGCGGGGTTGCGTGGGGACATGATAACCTTATACAAATATATTAATGGCCCATACAGTGAACTCTCTGGTGCATTGTTCACTAATAGGTCATATCAGGACTCGTGGACATCCTTTAGGTTGGAAGAAAAAAGTTTCATCTTCAAGTTAGGAGAGGTTTCTTTACAGTGAGAACTGTGAAACTGTGGAACTGTCTTCCAGCAGAGGTGGTAATGGCAAGTTCATGAATAATTTTAAAAGGCCTGGATAAGTTTCTAAACTAAAAAATATTGAGAATTACTGGTATTAATGCATATAGATCTGGTTGATCCAGGATACTTTACGATTGCCGTTTGAGTCAGGAAGGAATTTTTTCCCCCCTTTTTTAGCTGGGGTTTTTTGCCTTCCTCTGGATCAACTGTTAGGTAGGGTTAAAAAAAAAAAAAAAGGGAATAGGTTGGACTTGATGGACGAATGTCTTTATTCAACCTTAATTACTATGTTACTATGTTACTATGTTACTATTTATTAGTACACTTTAATACACATGCCTCCCTATCCCCTATGCTAGCCCCACCCCCCTTACCGCCCCACCACTGGCCTATCTACACCCTGCTTTCCTCCTGGGCTATCTATCCCAGTGAGACTGCTAATACCCTCCCCCCCCAAACCTAGTTTAAAATCTCCTCCAACCCTCTAGCCATCTTCTCCCCTAAAACGCTGTACCGCCATCAGTGAGGTGCAACCCATCCCTACTAAAGAGCCTGTAGCCGACAGCAAAGTCTGCCCAGTTCTCAATAAACCCAAACCCTTCTTCCTTACACCACTCTCTTAGCCACGCATTAATGCTCCTAAGCTCCCGCTGTCTCCCTGGCTTAGCACGTGGCTGCGGTAGTATTCTGGATTGGGGAAAATAGGAAGCAAAGTGGCAGATGAGTCACTGTTGATAAATGATTTATCTTAAAGTAAAAATAAACAAAGTAAAAAATATGACACCAATCAAGGTGAGGCTTTTACAACAAGGGTGTAATTAGGGATCATCAGGCCTGCCTACAACAAAACTACATATGGGGCCCATGAGGCACCCTTGGTATTGTCCTCAGGCCCCCTATACCCAGTTGTGGGGGGATAGGGGGCCTTAGGACTATTCCATGAGATTTTTAAAATGTTTGTTTAGCTTTAATGCAAATGCTTTGTACTACTGTGCTACTTGAAGAAATCAGATTTTGTTGTTGCCAAATAATAATAGGCTGCTAAAGTTTGGATAGTTTAACAGGGTTGATCCCCCCCTTTTTTTAAAGGAAAATCAGCCCCAGTTAAACATTATTATAAAGTTCTAAGTTGATTCAGGAATTCTCCCAATTGAAATTGCCAGTAAGGATTATCCCCTTCTGGGTAAAATTATAGCAGCCATCTAAAGTTTTACCTATTGTTCCTGTTTAATAAATGTTAAATGTTTAATACTAACTGTATTATTCTGTCTGCGAGCATATGTTTGTAGAAACCTTAGTTATTTAGCATAATTTTAAATTTTCTTTATAAGTGCAGTATCCAGAGATATGCTGTCATCCCTCTTTCCACAAACTCTGGATTAATTGGATGGGTACCTCACTGTGACAACACTTCATGCTTTGATTCGGGACTATCGTGAAAAAAAGAAAATCCTGCTGAATATTGAACTCGAATCATGTTGAGGGTAAATTTGAATCTTTGTGTG
The DNA here is from genome assembly GCA_019447015.1 of Hymenochirus boettgeri. Classification (NCBI taxonomy): domain Eukaryota; kingdom Metazoa; phylum Chordata; class Amphibia; order Anura; family Pipidae; genus Hymenochirus; species Hymenochirus boettgeri. The sequence continues at coordinate 119,606,712 of CM033475.1, read as the reverse complement.
GCTTTTTGTTTATATAAATATATATAAATATATCCTATATAATAAAACCCTAACTGCTGCATCAGTGCCTCCATGTGTGCATTCACTTCACTTCCCTTCCCTGGACACTAGCAGGGAGATTCAATAAAAGTTCCTATCGTTTAAAATGGTGCTAATTTTGCCCCAACCAATCAGAACTTATGTAACACTTTAAGCTAACATCTGATTGGTTGGCAAAATTAGCACCATTTTAAACTATAAGAACTTTATTGAATAACCCCCTAGGTGTCCACCACATCCCCTCTAGAGTGTCAGACTGCTGCTGCCAATAAACACCGTCCATTTCCCTCCTAATACCTCTTACCTGCACCAATGCATACCTCCCAACTGTCCAGTTCTAACTTTCCAGGATTTTACCTCCTGTCCGCAATCATCAGCATCGCAAATCTCCTGAATTCCCTGCAATGTCCCGGGTGGAAATGTCAGGTACGAATAAAGTTAAAAAAAAAACTATTTGAGGTTCCATTTTTTTTTCCTTTTTTCCAACTTATTCATACCTGACAGTATACAGTAGATAGAAATTGAGGGCACTGAGACAGGAACCACCTTCACCTGTTGAGAGTGGGAAGGAGTCGGCTTGTGAAAATTGTTATGCAGGTCTGGGGAGCTTTCAGAGTGTGTGTGTGTGGTGTTGCAGGCATGTGTGTATCTGTAGTAAGCTGAGATCTGTAAACCTTGAACACACCTACTAATATTAGTGTGAATGCCAATATATATATATAAAACATAGATATCCAACTCACTGGTTTCTATAACTCAACTTCAAAAAAGGGGGATGCATATACATATTCCAAACAGTATGAGTTTAAATATTCACTTGTTGTTTTCAGTGAACCGGTGCAGCCGCCCCAGTACTTTGCTCCAACTCGAGTCAATCACAAGAAAAATGCCAAACGGGTAGTGGAGCACACCGGAGTATGATTAGCAACACATTACCTTCTGAATGACAATGGATAACTAAAAGCTTCTTTATTGCTAAACGGAAGCACATCAACTTACTTCGCCTGACGCGTTTCGGGCCAGGAAGGGCCCTTAATCATAGGCTCTGTGTATGCGTGTATCTGCATGCATGTGTCTGTGTGGTTCTGCATGCATCTGTGTATGTGTTTGTCTGCATGCATGTGAGTGCCTATATGTGTGTGTATCTACATGTGTGTATGCATGTGTATGTGTGTGCATGCATGTGTGTATGCAAATGTGTATCTACAGCATGTGTGACTGCATGCATGCGTTGTATGTGTTTGAAAATGCATGTGTGTCTGTATGGTGTGCGTGCATGCATGTGTGTTTTGTGTGTCTGCAAGCAATGTGTGTGTGCGGGTCTGCAGCAATGTGTGTGTGTGGGTGTGTATGCAGTGTGTGTGTGGGTGTGTATGCATGTGTGGTTCTTGTATGAATGCATATATGTGTCTCTTTGTATAGATGTGTTTGTCTGCATAACACACGTTACGGCTTAATGTCTAGTGCCCATTAATAAACAGGCTTAATTGTCTAGATATATATATATATATATTATATATTATTATATATATAATATATATATATATTATAATAAATATATTATAATATTACTAGAAAAATGTGCCCATTGGTGCACAATGGAAATTATGTGTGTGTATGTTTTGCTATGTGTGGATATAGTGGATATAGAATCTTTACACAGGTATACTGTTACTCAGACAGTCACCAGCTTCAGAGAACCAAGGATAATCCTGCAGGTCTGAGAGTAGACCCGGCAACCTGCTATACTGTGTGGTTAAAAACCACGCTAGGTTAATACTTTTAGTATTCACCACGGCAAGTGGTGATGGTACCTCATATATTTTAACAGAAGGTACCTCACAGCATCATGTTATTGTAATAGCATTGCCCTAATAATCTAATGTATAACAAACATTTCTCATTCCCGTTTACCTAAAGAAATGGATTTATCGTTATATACTCTTATACAGATCTAATTAAAAATAGGTTGCTTCAGAGCAATTTTTAATAACTGATAACTGCATTTTATTTGAGTATTACAGTAAATCCTTGGTATACCTGCCTGGCTTTACCAGTAAGCAAAAGGCTAAGGACTTGCATACGAGCGCCTTTATCCCAACCATTAATAGTGCTGCCAATTTAAATTGTTCTAGCCAATCAGTCCACTCCCTAATTACCCCATCAAATGGATCAGATTTAAAATAGGTTTGGCAATTGGGCCTGGTAGAGCTGCTGGTCTAATTGGGGAATTTCATCTGCAGGTACAAGGACAGGAGGATTTAAATCAATACTATCAGTAGCAGCCTCCATAGCTTAATACAGAGAACAATTATACAAAAAACACAGAGAATAAATGGTATTACCAGCACTGCTGCCCCTAAATTGTACCAATCACTGCTTTATGGAAGGTTATTAGTAGCATGGCACACAGTGGGTTACTCTGGTGGTCTGGCACAAAGCAGACAGTGCACATAAACAGGTTCCCCGCATAACATGTGCAGTTATCAGGGGTGTCCCTGTCTAGGGCACCACTTTGAATATTGACCAGGCTGTATATTGTGTGTCCTTGTAAGTTGGTGTACACTTAATCTGTTGCCTCAGAGTTGTATCCAATAAGGTAAATTGTCTTTCCAATAAAATGTCCTCCCAACAGTGGTAACGATGTTATAGGGTCTTATACACAGGATCTTGTGTTGCAGTCAATATCACACTTTATACTCACTGACACCACCTGCAGGCTGGAGGTGGTATATAAGGAGCCTTGGTGTATATGCCCATTACAATAAACATCATATCCTGTGTAGCAGACAGAAACTTTTTTTGGATTATACTTCTTTCATATGGAGCAGACAAAGGGGTGTGGTTTAGGCTGCCATTTGAACTTCCATTTTAAAATAGGGATCTCGCTCTGTAAGTAAGTTTATGTATTTTGTATATTTTGTGTTGTACCTATTTTAAGTCAGTGCTAAATTTTATATACATTTACTGATGGTCATTTAAATGTAACAGTGAGCTAGTACACACATACATATACACCTTTCCTATGTGTAATATCCTATACCCCCCACCCATTGGTAGCTCCTAAAAACTCATTGCACTCTCCTATGGAGATATAAATATATTATATAAATATAAGAGAAGAGATAAGAGAATGTTGCTTCACATATGCATTCTTTTTATGCAGATGGCTCCAGATTTGATCACCTCACGTTATGCAGAAAGTAGAGGTATTTGAACATGCTGTCAATAACACTGCTGGAGATACTTAGCCAAGTTGCTTTGGCTTAAAAGCCCTAGCTCTGAGGTAGGAAATTGTCAAGCAATGTTTTAACATCTATTTGTTAAATCACCAAATTACTTATTACTAATAAGGATGTATTTAAAGGGGAACTGTGGTCTCCATACAAGTGGCCTTTATAAAAAGGGCACGCATTTACCTTTAAAAAGGGCACCAGGATCATGCTTCTAGCTTCAGTCTAGTTACAGCATATATAAGGGTATTTTCTTTTTGATATACTGTGATCTGTGACATCACCAAAATGTTGTGGTCTGCCTCCAAGTTTAAGGTTGAAGCATTCCCACTGCTGGGATAGAGCAATCACACTGCATCATAAGCCCTCCCCCCGAACTTCTAATTCATTTTTAAAGCTAACCACAGCCTGAAAAGAAAAGTATTCCTTTCCCTAAGGTAGAAGAAAGGATAGAGAATGGTTGCAAGTCTGTATATAGCTTCAGAATAGATAAATTTTGGGGGTGGGGCTTCTTACACAGAACATTATGTGACTGTCACAGAGACTAGAGACAGACCAGGAATTGTAACTTTACAAGCCTACAAGTTAAAATCCAGAGAAGTTAGAGACATATCCTAGGATTGTTTGAAAGGTATAAAAACTCTGTTACCCTTTAACTTTTTTTTTTTTCTCTGAAAACATGATTTTATATCGCTTTGACCCATTTTCTGCGGCAGCACTGATCGTTGGGTAGGATTCTTACTATGGTTTCAGGAAAGGAAACATAATATAAAAAGGGAGATGTAATTTGAGCTGCTATCGGATAAAAAGGAGTTAAACCCACTTTTCCCTTTTAAAGGGCATGTCCATCCCAAAAATGATATCCAATATGTTTTAGTCCCCTTTTACCTGTTCATTGCCTCCTTCCTTGCTGCAATCCCAGAGAACTAACAGATAAAGTTGGCAGTAAAGCAGTGAGTAGTGCTAAAATCCCTGTAAATCCAGACCCTTCTTAACGTGCTATTTTGTGCCCTGCATGTGTACTGCTGCTATTTTAGTGGAGAAAGAAGTTATCTGTGCACGAATGAGCATAAGATCAGAATAGGCTTACCCTGCTTGCCTCGCCTACTCCAAGCTGATCAACCATTTGGAACTTCTTAGTCAGCCTAGCAGTTTGCACTGTTTTGGGGAATAACTGACTGCCATGGTAATTTGTGCTACTCTGATAAGGGAAGTTTTCTACCTCAAGCAGTCTGCTTACAATGTCATTATTATAGTGAGGGGGGCTGTTACTGATCCGAACTCTTGGAGAAGAACAGAAGTAAATCCCTGCGCTGTTTCATTTTCCCTGTAAAGCCAAAAAAAACCAACAACTGCTGATCCAGACTCTTGAGGAGAACAGTTAATCACTGCTGCTGTCTAATTTACGATTTGCCCTCCTTGTTCTCTGTGGATTGCTGTGATTATTAGGGAGCGTAAAGATAGGATTGTAGGAGGTGTTATGTATATGGTTCTTATGCTGCTGTGTTGTGGTAGGTTTGTCCCTCTTTGCTGTGTGCTGAGCAGTGCTGTGATAAGTACACAGCAAGGAGAGAGAGACCCCCCACACATACACTCAATAATCACACTAATTAGCCACACGTAAGGAGGGAGAAATTTCCCCCAACACACAAGCACATATGTTCCACCTCGACCACCCCTACCTTCTCTTCCCCAAATCACAGCACTCAGCAAGGACAAAGAATTGTAACGGCAGACTGCAACAGTGATTTACCCTCGTTCTCCTCCAAGAGTAGAGATGGACGCTTCCGAAAGTTCAGTCCATTTCGAACTTTTGAACTATATAGAAAGTTCAAAAACGGACCCATTAAAGTGAATGGGAGTCAAATAGTTAGAAAAGTTTGAATAAAACACAACTAAATATCAATGATGAAATGGTCTGGGGAACACGTTTGAATACCAGGGCTTTTGAAAACTCGATTTTACGGTCAGGCGCGCTACCTTTGAGCTCTCGCGTTCAAACATTTGATAATTTCCCATAATGACTCGTGGATTCGAAAATTCAATATTTACTCGTGTATAGTATAATAGGCATTTTACTCCGCGGATTTGATATTCGATATTTACTCGCGTATTGGTATAATAGACATTTTACTCGCATATTTGAACATTATCGAAGTCCGAAAATTTCGAAAATCCAGGGTCCGGGAGAAGTCCGAGTCCGTTCAAACATGAATAGTTCGATCAACACATTTGTTTGTTTTTACGGCTTTTCATTGATGGATGGCAGGGTAGGGGCAAGATTTTACAAGGGTGAGTGTGGGCTCAGTGCCTACATGTGTCCATGATTGACATCTAAGGAGGAGGTGGCCTCGTTGTAACAGAATAAATAGCAGGATCATGGGGTTTCAATCAGTGGTCCAGGTATGTGGAGGCTTTTCAACAAAATATTACATTTAGCATTTTAGTTAGCATCACCTAGTTAGCATCAGTATTGCTGCATTTCACTGTGTTGAAAGCCCATCTGATCTGTGTCATTCTGCAGGCTAAGTATCATTGTTGTGAGTGTGTCTGGGGGTCCAACATATTGACTTCCTGATTAATGAGGATACCGTAGATATAACTTCTTATTATTAAAAACATTCTTTTTTGCCTTTACAAAAGAAAACAAAAAGAGTTTTTTGTTTCTCACTTTGTATTTTCGCATTTTTAAATATTTTGTTTTCCCTTAGGTCTGGTTTGACAGACGAACAAACTACACCCGTTCTTTGGCTGTAATGTCTATGGTTGGCTATATTCTTGGGTTGAGACAGGTATAATATGTACATCAATCAGAGGAGAGAAGAATGCATTTTAAGGCTGCATGCATAGTCTGTAATTAGATTGATTGAGCCATATTAGTGCATACAAAAAAAATAGAAAGTATAGTATATTGTATGCAATAAAGAGTATTATACACTATACTTTCTAATTAGTACTGTAAATAACCTTTTAAAGGGTTAGTTCAGTGCAAATAATATATTTTTCCATCCTAATGACCTTAACCTGCCCATTCAGCATTTTGTCTGTGTATAAATAAATACTTCCAATATAGTAACTTACTGTTTGCATTACCCCTAATAGAGACTATTATGGTCTTGCCCTTGACCCAGTGCCTGGGTTGATTCAGTTTCTCAGTAGAGATCTAGCATGTTTGACCCATTCAACAGCCAATCTGTTGAAATTAATGTTAGGAACATTCCAAGGTAATGTGCATCTGGGAAGAAGAGGACCATTACAGAACCAGAAATGGAAGCTCACTAATGACAACAGCAGGGAATAGCAAAGGGTATGAAATCAATTGATTTTTCAAAATGGAAGAAAATAGGTAGAAAAAGTAGGTATGCATAATGTAACTAAGAATTTTACAAATAGATATTTCCGCGAACTTTCCCTTTAAAGAGTATACATTGCAGTTGTGTGTTTGTAATGTACAAATTTAAACATTAACCACATTAAACTTCCTTAGAAAAACACTTAATAACACTTTCTCTACTTTGGTTCAATTTGTTTTGTAAATATGCCTCCTTGAACATTGTATTCAATTGGTGCACCTTGAAATCGCTTTTATTTTCATGCTACAAAGTAGGAGTCAACCTCACCTTCTGATGTTTGTTAGGTTATCGTGGAGTTACCTAGGGCCTGCAACTTTCCTCTTAACAGCACAGGCGTCTGATGTAAAAAGACGTTTGATGCCGTTAGAGAGAACGTTGCAGGCCCCGAAAAAATAGAATTAACCCCACTATATAACATTGGGAAGAGTGAGGTTTACTCCATTTTATTCCGAATCAGGGATATTACATCTCCCTTTAAATTTTTATTCTGCACTACAGTATATTTTTTTTTTAAAATGTAATTCTCTTTAAGACATCCATCAAACTTGATGCTGGATCGACTCAGTGGCAAAATCTTACATATAGACTTTGGAGACTGTTTTGAGGTAATAAGCTTCTTCTTTTTCATCTTTCTAGAAAGATAATTTTTTGTATCTCCTTAGCATGAAGGAAATATATTACTTTGGCATCGTTCACTTAGCAAATGTAGGGCAAAACACGCTGCATTTCCCCTCTGCATTTTCAATTGTATTCGTGCAATGGAAACACATTCAGCCTCATTTACCGAGAGCTGTTATCGATACTGTCCGTCTTCCCTGTGCTAATTTAATATAGCAGTTGTGGCCCCCTGTAAATCAGCTGCCCTTTGCAGCTAAGTTAGATTTCTGCAAAAAAGCAATGCAAACTTGATATTAAATAGGTTGCGTTGACTGTATGGTTTGCTCTTACTACAGCTGCTGTAAAACCCTCTCTTAAAGTCATGCTAATCTACATATAACTTTTAAACTGAGCATAGCAACATAATGGGCTTTGGTGTTTAAAGGGCATGTCCACCCCAAAACTAAAATTTGCCCCAATGCAGGCCCCATGTTGTAGTGTTCAGAATCCTTACCTTACTCCTCAGCTCCTTTTGATTATCCTGCAGTGCCTTCTAGTAAGTGTAGGGGTGTCTGTGTATCATCTAGTGCCCGCTACTTCATTAACCTCACTAAGGACTCTGGCATGCGTAGGGGAGCTCTCCCTCCTCTCTCCCTAAAAATAACTTGCATTTAGTGCAGGGCACCCCCCTCCAACCCTAACCTCCAGGTTTATAAGTTAAAAAAACCCAGACTTACCCAACCCTCTGCTCTCTCCTAGCCATCAGCTGTGTCTGTGATTGGCTGACTCTTAACCCAATTACAGGATGGCTGCCGTTCTTGCCCCGATTGCTGCTTCCAGGAAGGAGTAGCAATAGAGGCAGAGCGCCTAGGGAACGAAGGTGGGCACGTCAATTTCTGGGCTTTTTTTTACCTTATAAACCAGGAGTGGGGAATTCTCTCTCACAGTGCAGATTACCGAGCATGCTTGACTTCACAAAAAGTCAAGTCAGATGAAATGAGGAGTAGGTTAGTATAGTATAGTATATAGGTTAAGTGGGAGATGGATACTAAGCGTAAACATGTAGTAGATTGAAGGCATGTAGCTACACACAGAGTAAAGGCATTAGTTCGTATAGGTACCTTTTAAATAAGCACTATTGTTTGGACATTGGCACAGCACTCAATTTAGATTTGGTAGAAGAGTTTTGTATAACAAATTTCCTGAGGGTAGGAAGGCTGGGCCTCTCTGTGTCCTCCTGTCAAGACACTCAAATACATAAACATAAAACAGATGGAGACAGAGAGGCTGAAAATAAGTGCTTGCCAGTATTTATTGCATTACACACATTTTATGGGGTACACAACACCTTTCTCAAGAAACATGTTGTATTTAGTCATGACTAATTTCTAAGTGGTGTGCCACAGGTTTTCTGTGTTTGGGGCCTTTTCTATTTAATCTGTCAGCAAGGTCTCTGTTTATGGAGGACACAAAACTTTGTAGACTATTAAATGCTACAGAGGATAGATTGTCAGTTTTGGATTTATCCACTAAATCTCAGTTAGTGGATAACAAACTTAAAGTGCCAAGCAGCAATAGCTAGAGCCAGCAAGGTATTGTTTGTCAACATGTACATTTTTTTCCGGGGTACAGTGTATATTCAGGTGCTCATTAAGTTTGAAGTCTTTCCTCGTTGTGAGGTGTGTCGTAGTATATTTTTAATTGGGTGTGGGTTGATTTGCGTGAGTCCATCTGGGAATTCCGCTTATAAGTGTCTTTATTCGTGGGTATTGGATTCTGTATGATAGGGGTAGTTCATATTTATTAGTCTCTAAGTAGGTCATTTTGAATGATTGTGCCAAAGGTGGCAATATCAACTTTCATCCAGTTTGCGTAGCCAGGAAGTCTGCCATTGTAGGTATGTTTTATTGTCTCTAGCTGGGTTTGCTAGCGGATGGGTTTTGAATAATAGTGTATATATCCTTCCATGTTTATACAATTTGTGTATGTAGTTTGGTTCCTGTACCAATCATATGTACACTTGGATTGAACAGATATGCTAGGAAGGGGCCTTTGAGTTACAGTGCCATCATAAGTTCAGATTAATTGGGGTTCTCTCCAATGTTGAACCAACATCTCCTTAGTTTAGCTTGGCTTGCTAGATAATACATTTTAAAGTAAGGGGGAGCCAACTCGCCCTTTCTTAAAGGGCATGTTCACCCCATTTTAGGAATTTTGCCCAATAGTAGCTATCCTTCCCCCACCTCAAACGATAAAAGATTTTACAGGAACTCCCACCATCATTACTTACCTTACCTCTTTCCTCCCGGCGTACTGCCCGGCCCTCTGCTTGCATGAAACTGCAAGGGGCGGAACTTGCAGCCGCTTCCTGATTGGCTAGAGGCAGCCAATCACGGATGCGGCTGCTGGCAGTGGAGAATGCCGGGTGAGAGAGGTAAGGTAAGTAAAGTTCGGGGGAGTTCCTGTAAAATCCTTTATGGCGTTGGGGCTGGGGAAGGATAGCTACTATTTGGCAAAGGGTTTTAATGGTAGGGGAGGGCTTGCAAAACGGAGGGAGATGGAGGGGGGGGAAGCCTGCAGTGCACAGAAAATTCTCCCGGAGGAGAGACAGGAGGCAGAGTCCTATATGGACTATGCTATCCCTCCTGGTTTCCAGTTTTTCAGACTTTGCGGGGGAGAACCATTTGGAGCTGGGATGTAAGGTAAGGATTTTTTATTCGCTACACAGTTGGGCCAGTAATGGGGGGAATTATCGTTTTGGGGGTGGACATCCCTTTAAAGTAACTTCAGTTTTGCTAGCCAAACTTTGGGTCTTCCACCTAAAAAAAAGGGGGGGGGAACCTTTCTGACTCCAAATGCCACGGAAAGTATCCCTGTATTAATACCTAATTCTCAATATTTCTTAGTTTTAGAACTTATCTAGCCCACTTTTAAAGCTATTCAATGAACTTGCCATTACCATACTGCTGGAAGACATTTCCACCGTTCTTACTGTAAACAAACCTTTTCTAACCTTAAGATGAAACTCTTTTCTTCCTCTTAAAGGATGTCAACGTTTCCTCCGATATATTTGTATAAAGTGGTCATATCCCCACGCAAACATCGCTTCTCTAATGTAAACAGCCCTAACTTGTCTAATCTGCCTGCATAGTCAAGCCTCTCCATTCCCTTTATTATTTTACTTGCCCTTCTCTGAACTGCTTCCATTTCCAGATGTCCCTTTTGTATATGGGATTCCAGAACTGCAGCGCATATTCCAAATAGGTCTGTTTTTTTCCTCTATTCCCCTCTTTATACAAGACAATATTTGCTAGCTCTAGCTGTGGCTGTCTGGCATTGTGTGCTACAGCTAATTCTGTTATCTACCAGAACCCCCAAATCTTTTTCCAGTCAAGTTATACATTAGTCGCCTATGTGGCACAGTATCAAAAGCGTTAGCAAAATCCAAGTATACTACATTCACTGCTATGCCAGAATTTAATTCTTACTTCTTCATAAAAAGAAGAAACTCTCAAGTAACTACAGTTACCAGCCCAATTACAGTGAAGATAGGTGGTTTTAAAGTTGCCCCATGGGGGCTGCCATTTTGGCTCCTCCCCTTGTACCCACTGGGTATCACACATGCTCAATAGCCTTAGGTACTGAGGATAAATAGCAAACTCGTTTCTCTTTTGCATCAGTGTTGCCAATCGTCTGTAAATTTATGCACAGTCTGTGAAATAGCTGTCCTTAATGTCCATAAATTAAATGAGGTGTCAGTGAAAATTGCTGTTTCTTGACTCAACTTTTCATTTACAGTAGAACGGATCCTAACTTCTCCAGCCCTTCCTTTTTTACCTTCCCCTTTAGTTTGAGTGACAGCACTTTCTAAACTTCTGAACCAGTCATGCTCTCTAGTTACTCTGACTCCTCCTTTACCCTACCGCCTCTTCACTTTGAAGCCACAGAGAGATCGAGTGAAAGCTGCCTCCATTCCTAACAAGACCACAGCTATAACTTCCCTCCATCCACCCTGCACACTTTCCTTTACCTCACCTTGTTCCCAGGTGTTTGGGGGGTAGAAAACTCGGAGGCCTCATTGCTATGGAGAGAGAGATCAGTCATTGTCACCTGACAGTGCACGGCCGGTAGAAACCAACTTAGAATGTTAGTGAAGAGTTAGGAACTGGACTAATTCTAATTAGCGGACAGGAACCTCCTTTTCTGATAGAAAGGTGACACAGCACTACATAGTTGGTAGCCAGTGGGAGAATAAAGAGAGCCCCACACTAAGCTGGAAGGGGAACTAAAGGATCAGATCTTTGTGGGGGAGGTCAGTAGTGTATATGGTTTGGCAGACATTGACTTGCTCTGTTTATGTGGAGAGTTAGCTGCTACTCTGTTTACATCCCTGAACCCCCCTATTGTTCTGCTCTGAGCTTCCCTGAAAGTGCTGCCTAGACTGCCAGACAGAGTAATAAACTGAAAATATAATTCTGGGCAGCACTTTGAAGGAAGCAGAACAATATGGGGGTCTCAGGACATAACTGAAATGACCCAGTGTTACCAGGTTCCAGACACACCCCTTTCACTTGCCAGTGTAAAAATCATCTCTCCAGTTCATTAACCAGTGTTTTTCAGCCATCCAGTTCAAAAATCAGTTATTAAGCCCTCTGTTCTTAAACCAGCTTAACAATCAGCCCTCCAGTTTACAAACTTCTTTACAGTCAGCCCTCCAGTTCACAAATATACAAAAATAAGTATTAGAGCCATACGCAGGAATTAACTGTAGAAAAAACTTTTATTCCGTGCTGCACAAATAAAAGTTTTTTCTGCAGTTTAATTCCTGCGTGTGACTCTCTTACAATTCTTTTTGTAACTGGTAGATTGACAACTAAAGAAGGAGTGAAGTGGATTCGAGCCAGTTATCGAACTCAAATAGCATGTGAGTAGCTACGTCCTCCAGTTTCACAAACCAGCTTTGCAGTCAGCCCTCCAGTTCACAATCCAGCTTTTCAGTCCGCCCTCCATTGAAAAAACATATTGTCGGCCTTCCAGTTCACAAACCAGCATTATTTTACCAGTTTACCAGTTAGCATTAGATGGCAAAACTGTACACAGACTCTGACATAAAGCCAATTTAGTAAACCAGTAACCCCCCCCTCCTTTGAATCTTTTTATATGTGTATATAATATAAACATTAGTGCATATTGAATACAATGAAGAGTAAATATTTTAGTAATAACAGAGCATATGGTGAGCTGGTTCTCGTAGCTATTGTAGCTCAGTAGTTTAGTTAGGGGGAACTGTGGTCCAAAAATGACTTTAGGTAAATTGATAGGATTGCTCCCCTGAGAATTTTTGCAATTTATTTCCATTGTTTATTTTGCATACCGTATATACTCGAGTATAAGCCGAGGTTTTTAGGTTTAAAAATTAACCTAAAAACCTTGACTCGCTTATACTCGAGTCACAAGGAACTTACCTTCAATCCAGGCAGGCCGCGAGTCCGGCCGGCGTTCCCATAGTTCTTTGCGGTTGCGCGATGACGTCATCATGCACGCTGGCTGCTTCTGGATTGCAGAGAGAGGAAGACTGAAGACCAGGTACGGGTAAGTGAGCTGGGGAGGGCTGGGTGTACTGGGGGGAGGGCTGGGGGTACTGGGGGGAGGGCTGGGGGGACAGTATGCCATGCAGCACCCCACATTACCTTTTTACTATAGGTGGTTGGACTACAACTCCAGCAACCAAGCATGCTGGGAGTTGTAGTTTCCAAACATCATACGTGGAAAGGTATAGGGTGGGACAGTATGCCATACAGTAACCCCCAATACCTTTCTACTATAGGTGGTTGGAAACTACAACTCCCAGCAACCAAGCATGCTGGGAGTTGTAGTTTCCAAACATCTACAGTGGAAAGGTATTAGGGTTACTGTATACCCTCGGCTTATACTCGGGTCAATCATCTTTTCTAATTTTTGAGGCAAAAATGGGTGCCTCGGCTTATACTCGAGTATATACGGTAGTTTTGAAGATATTTACATTTTTGTGTGTGATATGGCAGCAGCATCACCAGGTCTGCTTCCTGCTCTGAAACTATCAGTCAATCTGTCCTGTGTCTCCTTCTCTCCTTTGCAGCCCCCCTGGTCCCTCCAGTTGCAGCCCCCCCCCCATTATCTTACAGCCCCATGTGGCCCACTCGCGGGTGAGAACTCTGCCTGAAAAGGCTGTTTTCACACAGTGAAAGAGAAGGGCTGTAGATTCCCTTGCCTTCTTTGTCAGGACTTCACACAGCAGAGAGGAGGAGGGACTTCCTGTCTCCCTCATGCACTGAGGGAGTCTGAGGCTGTGCTCGCCGGCGGCACTGTGCAGGAGAAGCCTCAGGAATGTCACAAGTCAGCCTCCCACCCATTAACTTTCTGGTCAGTCATTTCTGTATATCTTGGGCTGTGGTGCACGTAGAGAGGTGGTTGATGGCATGTTTTAAAGGTAGGAAACCGACCTTTCATTTAAACTTTACTTGTTTGGAGACCACAGTTCCCCTTTAACATTGTGCATGGGACCTTTTAAAACAGCAAACAATGTGAGGTTACATATATCCAGAAAGGAAGGTATTGCAGTGATTCAGCAATAGGCAACAGAGACAGAAAAGAAAGAAAAGGGGGTAGATGTTGGTCATCAGCATCATGGCCCAAAGTGGTTGCGTGTCCCAGAAGCAATGTGTGTAGTGGATCATTCCTTTTGGAGTAGGAATGCCAGTCTATTCAGTCGTGCTTGGTCCAGCCACTCCAAGGCCTCTGCTGCTGTATTAAAGAAAAGTGGTAAACAACTCTAAGACGGGCCGGATAGATCATAGAGTAGGGTAATCCAGCTGTTCTAAGTCTTTGCTTAAGAATGGTAACCATTGGTTTGTGTAAGTTGAAGGTATGAAATCCCTCTCCCAGTGCTGTCTCCTAGTGATTACTGCACGTGCTTAACAAAGTTATGTCAGATGGAAAAGGTAGTCGGTTAAGTGTAGCAAAAAGCTACTAAACTGCACTTTTGTTGCAAGAATCGAGAGTATTTTAGTTTTTGAAGTTTGTTTTTTTTATTCTAGGTGGCAATGACAAGAGAAAAGTTTCCTGAAAAGATTCCATTCCGTCTGACACGAATGTTAACTAATGCTATGGAGGTAAATCTGTATTCTGTTCACCTGTATGCAGGAGAGTTATTTAAATGCAAACTGCGGTCTAACATATCTTTCAAACAAGTCTAGGGGGTATCTCTAGCTTCTCTGGATTTTAAATAATAAGCTTGTGGATTTAGACTTCCTTGTTTGCCCTGTCTCTATGAGTCTGTGATAGGCACATGATATAGCTGTTGTAACTTTTTACTTTTTTTAAACAGGTAACAGGACTTGATGGAAATTACAGGATAACTTGCCATACTGTGATGGAGGTACTGCGAGAACATAAAGATAGTGTCATGGCTGTATTAGAGGCTTTTGTATATGATCCTTTGCTGAACTGGAGACTGATGGACAGTAAGTAGCACAATACATTTTTTACATCTCTTAAAAGTTTTGTGTTTGTCTGCCAAATAATTTGCCTACTGTAGCAGGAGAACTAAAAAGAATTAAACCTTATTAGCAAGCTCAGGTGAATCCTCCTTTAATGAGAACCTAAAACATTTTAATTTGAACTGTTAGGTGGGGATTGCCGAGTATGTTGGACTAAATGGACATTTGTCTTTATTTTACCTCAAATACTATACTATACAAAGTTAACCTTTTAAGCACTGCTTCTTGGGGGTCTATAAGTGGGCAAACCACATTCCTAATAAAACTGAGTTGCATAGGCTTTACCTTGGATTGATAGTTTGAGTACCTACAATTCTACCTACTTATTCATGCAAACTGACTTATGTTTTCTTATCTAACACCTAATCATCTTAGCATGTAGAGTACAATTAAAATCCGTTTGAATGGACATGTCTGCCCTTACAACAAAACAAATGGCCAATTTATAGTTACCTTACCCCAATTCCAACTGATATATTTAAAACCTTATAAGATGTATTGCTAACCAGAGGATAATTATTGCCCCCATTCTGGCAGGGAAAGCCAGCTCCTCCCTCCATACAGTCAATCAATGCTGTGACTGCGGACATTACAGCCAATGATTGGCTGCTCTTTCTCCTACTGTCTCCTCTGCACATGCCCAAGTTTCTAAAATCTCATAGAGCTGGGGGAGGAGGCTACAACATCTGCCTGAAAGGGAACAGGGGCAATATTTAATGATTTTGGAACCTCCGCACCTTCAGCTATGTAGCAGTGCAATCCTTTCATAAATACATGCAAAAACAAAATAAAGTGTTCAGTAGCAAGACAAAAAACACTAATTATTAATATCCTAAATCTAATATATCGCATGCATGGGTGCACACAGAGCCAGCAAATAGCCACAAAAGGACTCAAAGCATAATTTTAGGGCTTCTAACAGTAAATTTGCACCTTTTTACCTTGGAAACAACCCTACTAACAGTTTTCAAACCTACAAACCTGTCTTGCATACATTTACACTTTTAGCAGATTTTCTGGAAAAAGAAGTAAATAGTGAAATTTCTTTTGCAGATTTTGAAACTCAAAGCTTAGGTTCGAAACATGGATCAGCAAATTCCAAAACTGCATTAAACCATTAAACCAACAATCTTGAAAAAAGTTTGCTAAATAGTAAAGTTAGGAGGATATCAATTGCAGCATGACAAAGTAGCTAGTTACAAGGTCTGGGTAAAACTTGAAACTAACGAAAAGTTTTGGAAGTCGCACCCCTGGAACACCTGCATCAGAATCAATATAGGACATAAAAAGTGGATAGAATAAGACAAAGTGAAGAAAAAGGGGAGTAGAAGGCTGGATAGACAGAATGAAATAAGAGGAAAAAATGAGACCAGGTATAAACTAGAAGCACAAAGCTAACTAGGCACTCATGACTGCATAGAAGGTACAATAAATAAAAAATAAAGGGACATAAAATACCCCAGACTATCCGAAGATAGAATAAAGAAACCCAGCGATGGACACTGTAAATGTTGCAAAACAATTATAACATCTTTATTGTGCTAATAGATTGTCCAAAATATATCTAAAAACAGAAACACACTGCGCAGTGGATCCCCCTGATCATAAAAAATAAGCAAAGTCAGTGGAAAATCACCAATAGTAAAAGCCTACACACAAGTATGTGAGCTATAGCTCCACCCCCACCCCCCTATATTCTAGCAAAGAAGTCCCAAGGTCCAGCTGAGAACGATCCTAATAAAGTGCACTCTGCAATGAAATCCAGTATAGATAGCACACATGCAACACCTGCATGAGTGCCTAGATAGCTTTGTGCTTCTAGTTTATACCTGGTCTCATTTTTTCCTCTTATTTCCTTCTGTCTATCCAGCCTTCTCCTCCCTTTTTTCTTCACTTTGTCTTATTCTATCCCCTTTTTATGTCCTATGTTTGACTTTTTTACCAGGTACTGCACCCACTTAATAGTGTTTCTGCGGGTACATTATCATGCCTAACACTATATTGTTATTGATTTATCAGAATCAATATACTCTTCAAAAAATGGCTTTATTAATCCAAGATCCGCTTTATGTGTTTCAGGCCGTTAAGGTCCTTAATCATAAGCCAATCATAGTTACAAGGTCTGGGAGTCAGATGAGGAAAGGGCAGGCTGATCTTATATTTACCCATCCATAAAAAATTGCAGAGTTGTGTGATGATGAAATATCTAAAGACCAGTCCCTCTAGTGGGACTTAGGTCGGAAAGTTACGGCCAGGTCCTTTGAAGTGATTTTTTAATGATTTTTTTCTTGTCCTATGCACTTTATTACAAAGATAGAGTTAAATGTGGCTAAAGTTGTGTGTGAAAGAGTTCTTGAGCACTGAACTAATTTTTCAATGGGTACAAGTTCGAATAGCAATGATGGATTGCTCCTAAATGAAAAAGTGTCTGCTGTGCTAGAGGAAAGGGTAGTTAAGATGTTAGAGGAGGCTTTAAACTAGTTGTGAGGGTGTTGGGCAAGCTTATGTATTATTGGAAAGCCATTGGAATAGAGGGACAGGATAACACGATGTGGAGAAAAGGGGGAGGGCTAGTATAGCTGTTAAACTGTTTAGGATGTCCCACCAAGTCATGTACAACAGCGAGTAATGTGAACAAAGGAGCAAAGGTGGGCAACTTACAGTATGATGTCTCTCCGCAAATGCACAGAACTAGCAAATAGGGGTAACTTAAATGAATCACTTTTGCTGAGAATAAAATATAATTGGGATTACTGAGAGATTGTAGAATGAGAAGAGTGACTGGTCTGTGCTAATAGATAATTATTAAATTTTGTGGGGGGAAAGAATTGTGAAACCACCTTTTTAGCCTACTCATGAGCCCTACATAACAGTTAATCCAGAGGAAAGCAAAAAAGAGATTGGGGGGTGGGGGGGCAACAAATAATAGTCCCTTCTCTATGAAGGATCAAGGGATTTTTAAAGGAAAGAAATGGGAAACAGTTCAGACAAATGTTTGGTTGTATATTGAATGGAAAAACAGAAATTTTCAAATGTAAATTGTAAACATAATCAGGAAAGTGTTAAAGGGAATGTCCACCCCCAAAACTAAAATTTAACACCTTACTGGCCACATCAAGTAGTTTAAAACAAGCCTTAGCATACATTTCTGATCAAAATAGTTCCCCTGCTGTGCCCCTCCAAAGTCCAGGAAACTGCTGTGTAGGAGCAGTGTGTGACTCATGCTGTGTCTGAGTCTGCCTCAACCTCGTCAAGGTTTGAGGCATGCTCAGTG
Organism: Hymenochirus boettgeri; assembly: GCA_019447015.1. Taxonomy (NCBI): domain Eukaryota; kingdom Metazoa; phylum Chordata; class Amphibia; order Anura; family Pipidae; genus Hymenochirus; species Hymenochirus boettgeri. Next base: position 119,588,678 of record CM033475.1, on the reverse strand, counting down.
CAGCCCTCCCCCCCTCCCATTTTTCTCTGCCTCCCCTTAACATTAAACCCTTTGGGTATGCGGTAGGGCATGCTCCCCCAGCCCCAACCGCATTAATATAATTGTTAGAAAGTCCCCCAATCTTTACTTACCTTCCCTCTCTCCTCCGCTGTTCAGAACGCCCGGCAGCCGCAATTCCATGCAAGCAGAGGGCCGGAACACTGCGGCGGAGGAGAGAGGGAAGGTAAGTAAAGATTGGGGGACTTTCTAACAATTATATTAATGCGGTTGGGGCTGGGGGAGCATGCCCTACCGCATATCAAAAGTTTTTATAAGAGGTGGACATGCCCTTTAACACCATTTTGAGAGCACTTCTTCTTCCGATATCACTCCTCCAGTTGCTCCATCTGGGCATGCTCCTTTTCTTCTTTCCATCAAAAAAAAAAAAAAGCCATGGCACATCTGTCGACCTTTTGATTGAGGGTCGGAGAGACATGGGCAGTGATGTCGGCAACAGGTAGAGCTGCTAATTTCTTGCTTTGAATCTTCATGGAATTTGCAAGTAGAACCCCCACCCCCTGAGGGATTGTTTTAAAGGTAATACAAATGGCTTATTGGAAAGCCTTTTGTGTTTTCATTACAGTTCCTCTTTCATCAACTAAAGCAAAGTTACTTATTTGTAAATAAATAAAATGCATAATTATGGTAGGTTATGTAATTTGCTTGTGTTGAATGCCATGTGGCACAAAAGTCCAACTAAAATCTCTTTAATAACCTTTTTATAGCAAACATAAAAGGCAACAAACGCTCTCGAACACGGGCAGACTCCTACTCAGGTGGACAGTCGGTTGGTAAGTCTTTTCTGCTTGTTTACTATAAGCTTTTAAAAAATAAAAAGCTAAATTGTTGTAAATATATTGCAGTCTGGTAAATATAGGTGCTAAAGGATTATTGAAGGTTGGGGGGGTGTGTGTTATAGATTAATGTCACAAAATTTAAAAGGGATGCCTGATTTTTTCGTTTTTATAAAAAAAGAACAGAATCCTGAACTCCTGACATTTTTTCAGGGCCTCCTAAGCTTAACATTTGCCAAAATAAAAAGGCATGCTTCTGGACATGAGAAAATAAGAAACAATGGCCTGGATATCTGCTGTATTCATTTAGATTAACTGGAATTTAGTCCTTGAACATGTTTTGCTAGTCAACCAACTAGCTTTCTCAATTCAGAATGACATGTACAAGAATGTTGGTAATAAATACCCTGGAAAGTCCCATTTAGCATATAACAGCAAGGTGTCATGGACCTCCTAAATGTGAGAGGTGTTATCGAAACTGCCCAGAGTAAGGCATAAAAACAGCATTGTACATGGCAGACAGTTGGTGTTGAACCTGCCCACCTCTATTCAGGCTTTGTTTTTTTTATTTTGACATAAATTCCTTCTACTCCTTTCAAAAAAGGCCCAGTCCAGATAACTGGGCCTTTATCAAAAGGGGTAGAAGGAAAGAAAAAGAGGGAAAGCAAGACAGTATAAAGTCCATGGTTATCCCATGTGTTGCAGGGGTCTCAGAGAAATTAAGAAGAATTTTCAATGAACACTATCTCTTTTCTGTTTTAAGCCAAACACACTGAGGCAGGAACTGGCACATCCAAAAGGACTCAATAACGAAACATAAGAGTGACATCATATAAGCAGTACTGTGAAGAGTGTTCTGATTTATATGTGGAGTAGACCGAAAAGCAGCAACATTTGGCCCAGCAAAGAAGAGCAAATTCCTCGGGTCAGGAATCAATCATGTAAATAAGTTTAAAGATTGTAATGTCAACACTTTGGCAAAGGAACAGGATCAAGAGAGATGTCAAGGAGGCCATCTATGTCAAAATAAAAGCAACCAAACCTGAATAGAGGTGGTGGGGGGTTGACACCAACGTCTGCTATGTACAATGCTGTTTTGATGCCTAACTCTGGGCAGTTTTAATAACACTCCTTAGCCACAATGCAATCAACACCTTGCATTCTGGAGGTCCCTTACACCTTGCTGTTTTATGCTGATTGGGACATTTCTGGGTATTTATTGCCAACATATTCTTTTACAAGTCATTCAGAATTGAAAAAGCAAGTCAGATGACTAGGGAAACGTCTTTAAGAACTAAACTTCAAGTCCAGTTGATCTGGTCTGATGAGAACCCTCATAAGCAATGGCCTGCATAAAACTAGCGTTAGTTCCCTAAAACTTAAAACAGAATTTTTAATTATTTTTGTAACAGGGAAATTGTTCAATCAGTAAATGATTGAACAATTTGAATTTGAATTTAAATTTTAAATGAAAAGATCTCAGAGATCCATTTCTGACAGTGTAGCCAGAAGCACAAATGCTTAGAAGCATGTTGATGGAAAAGTTGGGACCGATATAGAAATGCAAACTTTTCATTGACTTTTCTGTAACAACAGTATTTTGAAAACATTTATGAGATCTAATAAATGTTAGGTTCTGTTGTTTTTTAGTCATCATTAATATTGTTTCTTGTTTGTGTACATATTTACCTGTTGTGAGTTTATATAGAAAAAGTTTATTTTGGTCTTTAAGTCTTTGCTTCTTGGTCTTTTTAATATGGAGTGTAAAAATAGACACGTATCAGTGAATCTAATGATGGCAGGAATTGGTTTGCTGAAATTGCAGCCATTTCTTGGTAGTACCTTGTATTTCATTTTAGCCTGAGCCCATAACATTGGATCATGTATGCCCCACAAGTGTTTGACTCTGGAAAGTTAGGAACATACATGAGGAGAATTCTGTGTTTCAAATGACAAAGGTTCGTTGAACCCGAAACATTTTGTGGTGATGAGGTGAATTAAAGCCTATTCTTTTTCCATTTATCCTGCGTTCAGCCTGTTTTTTTCCTTATTTATATATTTTTCTATTTGACTTTGGTTAAGGTTCACAGGATAATAGGTGTACTATTTGGGAAACACTTGTCTATTATATGCCTGTTTAGTGATATTATGTATATTTATCTTTAAGGTATAGTAGCCTGCAAAGCTATATTTCCACAACTTTATGGATGCTTGATATATTCACCTTGTAAATCAGAGTTGGATACGTTACATTTGTAACAGCCTTATAGGAAATCCAACATTTCTTTTTTATTATTAATTTGGCTTGAAAAAGCCAAATTACTGTTCTTTCTATTTCTTCTTTTTCTTCTTCCATTTTATTCTTCCGCTTTTTTGGACCGTATCTCCTCCCACAGTTTTTGAGCTAGAGACATGAAATTCGGTACAGACGTGTGGGGCATATAGGAGAAGTGTGCTATCTTCTACCTAAGGAATCCGCGGAAGCGTTACGGCGTTATCTGCGAATTTCTGGACATTTTTTCCCATAGACTATAATGGTAACAATCCTCAAATGTGGATATTTCAAAACCGTTTTTTTCATGGTCATAAATACAAATGGTGATACCCCCCACACAGACCCAGGTACACCCACCTACTGATCTACCTTTCCATTCCCATGGAAGCCATATTTAAAGGGTAACTAAAGTCAAAAAAACTAATTTAGATTTATTCTCAATAAAAGATAGTTTTATGATTGTAAACACAAAAAAGACATACCCCCTCAACCAGACCCAGGTACACACACCTACTGATCTACTTATCCATTACGGTGGCAGCCATATTTAAAAGGTAACTAAAGTAAAAAAAAACAAATTTAGATTTATCTTCAATAAAAGATAGTTTTATGGTTGTAAACACAAAAAAGACATACCCCCTAAACCAGACCCAGGTAAACACACCTACTGATCTACTTATCCATTACTGTGGAAGCCATACTTTAAAGGGTAACTAAAGTCAAAAAAGCAAATTTTGATCAATAATCAATAACGTTTTTTTTTAACTCTCAACCCGACACGGATACACACGACTACTGATCTACTTATCCATTACTATGGCAGCCATACGTAAAGGGTAACTAAAGTAAAAAAAAACTCATTTTGACCAATCATCAAAAAAGTTAGTATTTTATCCCCCAACCTGATATGAATACACACACACCAACTGACCTACCTTTAATGCATGTGACATATTTAAAGGGTAAGTAAAAAACAACAATGTCCTCTTCATTGACATTATTGAGTTTTAAAATCTGCAGCACAAACACACAAATTCCCTTCCAAAATGCAGTCTTTCAAGCCAAATTCAAAGTTTATACTTAAACTTTCCCTTTCTAGTTATTATTATTATGGATTTATATAGTGCCAACATCTTCCATAGCGCTTTACAATTACTTATATATACAGTATATATTCACATCAGGCCCTGCCCCTTAAAAGCTTACATTCTAAGCACATTTATTTGACACATACAACCTATCAGTATGTTTTTTTGATTGTGGGGTAAACCAGAGTGCCCGGAGGAAACCCACGCAAGCACAGGGAGAATGTACAAACTCATTGCAGATGTTTCCAAGGGTGGATTCAAACTCAGGACTCAAGCGCTGCAAGGCATCAGTGCTAACCATACAACAAGGTTTCTCAAGATTCTTACATACTATACAAGAACAAGTGGAATAGTCTTGGACAAAGTGAACCCCAGTGTCTTAATTTTTGATTGTTAGGACAAAGGGGACCCCAGAGTCTTTATCTTCGTGGATTTGTCTCTATCACTAAGTCAAGGCATGGCATTCCAATGCCACCTATCTTGCCACATTGGGACAACTTATGCAGCTTAGCATTTATGCTGTTCTGGCTGCTTTAAAGTAGGGATAACAGTTTTATACCTAGGCTTTGGGAGGGGTTTTGGTTTTGCCATAGAAAGCAGGTTTTAGTTTTCTTAAGATTTTCCCTGCCATATAAAACAAGTGATCTTATTCTGGAAATCTACATGTGACTTCTGGGGGACCTAGAGGTAAAGCTCAGAACAAATATAGTTCATAGTTATACTGCCATTTTTCTCTTATTCCCTACTTTTTATTCAAAACTCTTTGTTTCTTCCATAGAACTCCTTGAGACTGTAGAGTTGGGAGAGACAACACATAAGAAACCTGGAAACACTGTTCCAGAGTCGATTCACACATTCAGTAAGTTGGAATAACTGATAAAACAATATATTTGCTGTACATTTTGCTTTGTGCCTAAATTGCTAAATTGTCCTCCTATTTCTTGCAGTTGGGGATGGTCTGGTTCAACCTGAAGCTTTAAATAAGAAAGCTATTCAAATTATTAACAGAGTTCGAGACAAACTAACAGGTACGTTTATGAACTTTGAAAGTACATCCATTAGAATCTGTTGAAAGAACATAGCAATTTTATAATGAAGAGATTAAGAAAGTTTTTTTTATAACAGTTCCTCTGTTGTAGTGTTGTTTAATTTGCATTATGCATTCTTCATATTTCAGGGGGAAATAGTCAGTGTTATCAACTGTGTAAAACTACCTTTTGGTTTAATGAAATTATTGTTTTTCATTAAGTTTCACCTGCCCTTAAAAAGGAGAACAAGTCAGGGTTATTCAATAAAAGTTCTTATCATTTAAAATGGTGCTAATTTTGCCCAAACCAATCAGATGTTAGCTTTCAAATGTTAAATAAGATCTGATTGGTTGGGGCAAAATTAGCACCATTTTAAACGACCAAAACTTTTATTGAATAACCCAGTTAATGTCTTAAGACATTTATCCTAACCAATAGCCCAAAGAACGAAAGATTAAATATAAATAACATGCTTTCTCTTCAGTGTTTCTGAATTTATACAGCACATATAGGGTTATTCAATAAAAGTTCTTATTCTTAAAAATTGTGCTCATTTTCCCCCAACCAATCAGATTTTAGCTTTCAAATGTTAAATAAGATCTGATTGGTTGGGGGAAATTAGCACCATTTTTAACTAATAAGAACTTTTGTTGAATCTCCCTGATAGTTTGCAGCTAACTTTTTTCTAAGATGAATCATATCTGTCTCACTGGGAGAGGTAAGAAATGGGTAATAATAAAACATATTAATGTCTATTTTAGACAGCAAAGAGATCTTGGATATAAAGAAATACATTTTTTACAAAAACGTTTTTCAATTAAATATTTAAAGGGTATTTAAAGGGGCACTTTCTTGAAATAATACTAATGCGGTTGGGGATGGGGGAGCAAGAACTATGATATGGGAAAAGTTTTTATAAAGGGTGGACATACCCATTAAATATTTAAAAGCTTGTTTTTTTCACTATTTAATTGAAAAACTTTTTTGTAAAAAAAACAACATGGAAGCCTTCTTTGTTACATAATCAATTACTTATATCTACTAAATGCAAATAACTAGAGAAGAACCTTTCAATGTATAGGTATTCTGGGTAGAAAAGCTTTCACATTAGGATTTAAAAAAATTAAGTTTAGTTCTCCTTTAATTGGGGATCAGATCTAACCTGTGTGCTGCCATCTGGTGGTGAATCGAATGATCACCTAAGTTATTTGGGGATAAGATCTGACCTACAATCCTGCATCCTTGGATTTTGGAAAGGCTTTTGATACAGTCCCCCATAGGCGACTAATGTATAAGCTGAGGTCTGTTGGTCTGGGGAGTCACATTTGTACATGGATAGATAATTGGTTAAAGGGCATGTCCACCCCCAAAACTATAATCCCCCCACTAATGGCCCCACCATGTAGTGTAATAAAATCCTTACCTCACATCCCAGCTCCATATGGTTCTCCTGTAGTCCCCCCCAAAGTCCCAAAAACTGCCCACCAGGAGGATAGCAGAGTCCATATAGGACTCTGCCTTCTATCTGGCCTCCGGGAGAAGTTTGGCATACGGTAAGGCCTCATTTGCATTGCAGTGCAATTTTGGAATCCTGTGTACAAAAAGGACATCTTTGAAATGGAAAGTGTTCAGAGAAGGGGATTGGGGGAGCTTGAATATGAAGAGAGACTGGAAAAGTTACAATTATGGACGCTGGAGAAAAGGCGCTTGCGTGGGGATATGATTACTGTGTATAAATACATTAACGGGCCATGCAATAAACTGGGGCATTGTTCACCAATAGAACATGTCAGAGGACATCTCTTAAGACTTGAAGAAAAAAGGTTTAGGCTTCAAGTTCGGAAAAGGTTTTTCACTGTGAGAACGGTAAAGCTATGGCACGGTCTTCCAGTGGACATTGTTATGGCAGGTTCATTGGTCAGTTTAAAGTCAAGTTACTGGTATTGATACTTAAAGTAGAGTTGATTCAGGAAAATTTCCAATTGGCCACTTGGAGTCAGAAAGGAATTTTTTTCCCCTTCATAAATTGTTGGGGGGAGGGGGGGGGTTTGCCTTCCTCTGGATCAACAGTTAGGCACAAAATTACGATATTGCTAGATGGGTTGGACTGGATGGACGTATATCTTTATTCAACCTCAAATACTATACTAAAAGAAAATCGCTCTGCAGGCATGACTTTTATGTGAGGTTCAAAACCTCTAGATATCAGAATAATCTAGAACAAAAACTTTACATCCAGAACTAGTATTATTGGTGTTTAAAAAGTAGTATATTAATCCATCCTAATCTTTGAACTGTAAAAGCTGCAGATAAAGATGCTATACCTTCTAAGAGCTAAATGCATTAACCCCCAGTAAATTTAGTTACTTAGTAGAGATCAGAGCAAAATTGATGCATCCAACAGCCAACCAGTAGAAATTAGACGTATTACAAATTCCCAGTTGTATGATTGCACAAGCATACGATCAACGATACACGAACTGGCGGTCATATGATATCGGAATTGTATGTCCGGGATTTGTTAGTGTTCCAAATTATATAGAAAAAGCAAAAGAAAACTATAGTAGATCATATATAAAAACCCTTTATTAAATATAACATGGGTAGAGGATATACACATTACTAACTATGGTCAAGCGTCTCAATAAGTGAACAAAACACAGTGTATATATGTGTACAGATGTAATCCATTAGGAACATTTCATGTAAGTGTGCACCCTGGGTTGGATAAAAACACATGTCCATCTAGTCAAACCTGACTAGAGAGCAGAGCAGTAAAGTACTTCTGATTAAGTTTATCAGAGTGCTAGAATCAGACTTTTTTAGAAATCTTTACAATTCTCTCTTCTGCAAGATCCGATTCCCAAGCCAGTGTGAATTTATGGGCACTTTTAGAAGTTAAGGCTCTATAAATTATTACTGAGATCCATTACTTGAGCTTATCTGGGTGTATACACCAATGCCTTAGATTTTTTTTCTATTTAAAGAAGGTTTGAATATAGAAAATACAGTGTATATTGTTTAAAGGAGAATGAAATTTGAAAGCTTTTCTCCCCAGAACACATATACATTGTAAGATACTTCGCTAGAAAGTTCCATAAACATACAGTAGATTCTATAACTAGGAAGCCTTCCATGATGTTGCCAGTACTACTCTTAGCCCATGTAGTCTTTTAAAGAGCCTTGTAAGCATGTACACCTATTGGCCACACCCCCTGACCGCACTTATCACGGTCTCTATGCACATATTTTTAATACAGATGTCTTCACACCAATATGGAAGACTTTGAAAGCTGCTTGTTACCCTGCAGTTTATTTTTCAGTCAGCGTGTATTGCCTTTTTAAATTTTTCCTTCCATTCTGTTTCTAGCAATATAACGTTTCTAAATGTACCTGGTTTCATTGTATTTGCTCTGGTAGCTCAGCAGACTGATGCTCGACTTTTAGATAAACATCCCATGAGGTTACAGGTTCAAATGTTTGTTTTCCTCTGCCTATGGACACCTTTAATTTGTGCAAGCACTGTTATTCTCCATTAATAAAAACGGTGTACAACAAACTCTGCAATGTGTTTTTACGTGCTTTTTTTTCCCCAACACATAACATTTTTTATATAATTATTCATCAATCCATTTTTATCATTCCACTGTATGCTTTGCAAGGTTTTTTTTTCAATGCAGTCCTGCATTTTTGTGTTAACATAATCGCACAGAAAAATGGACCAACTGAACAGCATTTTTGCCGATACTTGTATCTAGCAATCAAAACTGCTAGTGCAACATACTCCTACAGCGATTCCTTTTCCTTTTTCTTTCTATTGCTCTGAAATACAGGACAAAAGTGACCTTCTTAATGTTAGCAATATTGTATGGTATAGCGTTTGTATTAGAATTGCAAAGCTTTGGCTGCTTCTTATTTCTCCGCTATTTAACTCGTGGGTTTGGGGGGGTTGTTATTCTTTTAAAGGTCGAGACTTCTCCCATGAAGAAACTCTAGATGTAGCAACACAAGTGGAACTCTTAATTAAACAAGCCACATCTCATGAGAATCTATGCCAGTGTTATATTGGATGGTAAGTAAATTCAGAGTTTGTTTTCATAGTATACTATCAATATAAACTTCATAAATTTAATCTAAATTAAAGGGCATCTATACCGAAAAATAGGTTATTTTAAATTGGCCATTACTGGAAACTATAATTCTTCCCAACCATCACTTTATAATTTTTTTGTTGATCTGCCCCCTATTTCTATAGCTATCCAATCTAAAACTTTTTATATTTTAGCTGTCAATCAAGTTCCTTGCTGTCAAAAACTATTCTTCTGTGAGTAGTTTTACTGTAGCTAGAATGGAGTTTTGACAGTTGGAATGCTGTATGTTGTGTGCAGGCTTGACAGTTGGTTTGTGGGGAAAAAGTCAGGTCAGATTGAAGTGGTTAAAAGAAGAAGGGGGGGATACTGCTCATAAACAAAATGTGTGCAGCAACACAAATCAGAGTATGTGCTACTTACATGTGTTCAATTCTAGATTAAGATGAGGCAAAGTCATTTTTTCAGTATAGTGTCCCTTTAAAGATAAGAATTTCGATCTTATTTTGTTTAATTTTCAGGTGTCCTTTCTGGTAACTACTTGAAGATGGTGATTGTTTTCAACTTCAATAGTCTGCATCGAAAGACTGGAAGGGTATAAGAATGAGGGACTCTCTTTAATCGTTGCTATTCTGTCATACACAGTAATAATGTATATATATGTATTCCTCACTGGTTTTGTCAGTAAAGTTATCTTCTAATCAGGTCTCCAAGTGGTATTCTCCAAAATGCTTTCTTCTTTTAAAGGACAATTAAACGGATTAAAATGCCAATATCCCCATGTAGTTTGTGTTATAGTGTGGAGGCTGGAATTAAAAGAGATTGACCTTGCTCTCAATTTCCTTTAATCTATAAACTGATTGAATAGAATTGTCCTCAATACAGAACACTGTGGCACTTAACCTGTTTTATGTGGGTAAGTTCTAAGTGAAGTATAAACTTTGGAGTTGGCATAAAAGGTTGCATATTGGAAAAAGAAATGTGTGTCTCTCTGCTGCAGGTTTTAAAACTTGAGAATGTTAAAATCTCATTCTTATTTAGAGACCAAGCAGGTCTGAAACATGTTGTGCTGGGTCTCCTAAATAAATCACTGGTAGCACTGCTCTCTGGCTCTTGTGTAAAAATGTCTTTGTTAAATTTATGTACTCTGTGGTGCCTTTCTCCTACCTCTGTCAGTGACTCTGATTTTCCATGGTGCCAGATTTCTCTGCAGCACTCCCCCCTTCCCCCTCCCCTCTGTTATCTCCTTTATGTCTAAACACCAGCTGCCCAACAAGCTTCTCATGTGCAGTAAGAGTTAAAAGTTCAACCTCCTGAACAACACACTCATGCACAGTGGCCAATAGAAAGCAAGCTGTCCTGGAGTGCCATCAAGAGTGAAAGCTATCAAGAAGGGTGTCGAGTGCAGCATTCTGTCTGCAGTCAAAGCTACCTCTCTCCCCCTGCTAAGGTTCTTATTTCTGTGTTTGTAACAGAGAAGGGAGGAGAGAGGTGCTTGAGCAGGGAAGAGGTGTCACATCACACATTTGATTGACATTACGAGTAGAGGAATGCAATCAGTTATTCTAACTTCAGGATAGAGAGGGAAACTGAAGAAAGTAAATTGTATAGTATTTGAGGTTGAATAAGGACTTCTGTCCATCCTAACTGTTGGTGCAGAGGAAGGCAAAAAAAAAAACACCACCAAATTTATGAAGGGGAAAGAAATTCCTTCCTGACTCCAAGTGGCAATCAGTAATATGCCTGGATCAACTCTACTTTATATATCAATACCAGTAACTTTTAACATTCCTTGTTTGCAGAAACTCATCCAGCTTTTTCTTTTTCAAACTATCCAGTTAACCTGCCATCACAACGTCCAATGGAAGATAGTTCCATAGTTTTACTGTTCTCACAGTGAAAAACCCTTTCTAAAACTTGAAGACAAATTATTTTCTTCAAGTGTCCTGTGAAATGTTCTATTGGTGAACAATGCCCCAGATAGTTTATTGTATGGCCCGTTAATGTATTTATACACAGTAATCATATCCCCACGTAATCGCCTATTCTCTAGGGTACAGAATTGTAACGTTTCCAATCTCTCTTAATATTCAAGCACCCCTAATCCCCTTATTAATTTAGTTGCCCTTCTCTGAACCCTTTCCATTTTAAAGATGTCCTTTTTATACACAGGATTCCAAAATTGCACTACATATTCTAAATGAGGCCTTACCAATGCTTTGTAAAGACGGAGAATTACATTTTTCTCCCTAGAATCCATAACTTTCTTTATACAAGACAATATCTTGCTGGCTCTAGCTGTTGCTGACTGGCACTGCTTGCTACCTATAAGTTTGTTGTCCACCAAAACTCCAAGATCCTTTTCCAACAGGGATTCACTTAACACAGGGCCATTTATAGTATAAGTAGCACAAGGATTTTTAAGTCCAAAATGCATCACCTTACATTTATCAACATTGAGTCTCATCTGCCACTTAGCAGCCCAATGTGACAATCTATCTAGTGGCAAACATAGTCCAAATGCACACTACCCCACGGGTGCAGACTCCAAAGAACTTCACAGGGAGTACAAATAATTACAGAGAACAAGGATGGGGCGTCACACTCCAAAGTGAATGGTTTAAATTATTCAAAACCAAACATCAACGTTTCAGGGCTACAGGCCCCTTCATCAGGTGATGTGTGAGCAATAAAATTTAAGGGTTTACATTAAACCTCACTTACCTAGTGAGGATTGACACCCCTTCCTGGGTGTGTCCTGTGCAAAATTAACATACATAATATGTGCAAATTAGCATAGAAGGTAGAAATACATCCCCATCCTTGTTCTGACAATCTAGATCCACCTGCAATGATTGCACATCCTTTAAATATTTGAATTGTCGACAAAGTCGACACAGAAACCTTGCTGAAAATAACCATTTCCAAATCATTAATAAACAGATTAAATAGAAGCGGCCCCAACACAGAACCCTGTGGCACCCCATTAAACACTTTAGTCCATATTTATGAAACCCCATTAACAACTACTCTCTGCATCCTATTCATTAACCAACTTTATATCCATGGACAAATGTGCCTCCCCAGACCAACAGACCTTATGCCAGAGTCTAAATTTCTACTTACTTCCGCATAAAAGCCAACAAACAAGTTAGTTTGACAAGATCTATTCCTCCTAAATCCATGCTGGTTACTATTTATAATGTCAGTCCTTGAAACATACTCTAGAACATGTTCCCTTATTAAACTTTCCAGTATCTTCCCCACCACTAATGTTAAACTTACAGGCCTGGAATTCCTCGGCTGTGAATGACTACCCTTTTTGAATATTGTAATATCAGCTTTTTTCCGCACACATCCGGACATTAGGGAATCTGCAAAAATAAGAAACAATAGACTAGATAAAACTGAACTTATTTTACGATCGCCGTAAAATAACTATCGTTGTTGTACGATACCAATAGTTATTTTACGACATTGATCGTAATTCTACGATATAAATTTTAAATCTACATTGCTGATATCGTAGAATAACGATCAGTAACGTAGAATAACTATCGATATCGTAGAATAACTCATTATTTATTAATATTAACCTTATTTAGTTGTTTTTGTACCATATCCTTGGTTAATCAAAGTGCACTTGAATCTTTTATACCATTATTGCTACTATACTCGATATCTGTACTTGGATCTTCTATAGTGTATACAGGGAAAAAAATATTTATGACATTTGCTTTATCACCATCCTCCGTAGCCAACGTATCCCCATTAATTAATGGTGCAAATTTTCAGTCCTCTTCTTACTATTAATATACTTAAAAAAAAATTTAGGCTTAGTGATGCTTTGTTCAGCTATCCTAACTTCATTATTAATTTTAGCTAGTTTGATTGCTTTCTTACACTCCTTGTTACAGTTTTTATAATCCCTAAAGGCCTTTTCCGTTTCCTCCGACTTACAGGTTTTAAATGCCTTTGTCTTCCTTTCCATTTCCCTCTTTACATCAGACTTCAGCCAGATGGGCACAGATTTATTTTTTTTACAATTATTTCCCAAGGGTATAAATTTAGATGTGAACTGGCTTAAAATCCCCTTGAACACAGTCCACTTCTGTTCATTACCTTTACCTAATAATACATTATCCCAGTTGACATTCTGAAGAGCTACTTTTAACCTGGGAAAATTTGCTTTCCTGAAATTAAAAGTCTTGTTAGCCCAGTGCACTTTCCTTTCGATAACAGTCCAAATGCCACTATTTCATGGTCACTATTCCCTAAGCCTCCAGTTACCTTTATATCTATAATGTGCTCCACAATGTTAGATATTACCAGATCCAACAGAGCTCCTTTTCTAGTAGGAACCTCAACCACCTGTGAGAGAAAATTATCCTCCAGCAAATTCAGGAACTCATCGCCTTTTTCTGTGATGGCAGTTCCACCACACCAATCAATGTCAGGGTAATTGAAGTCCCCCATAATGAGCACACTCCCCAAACTTGCAGCCCTTGCCAACTGCATATGAAGTTGACTCACCTCCTCTCTGCTAGCATTTGGCGGCTTATAGCAGACACCAACAATGACATTACCCCCTTTCCTGTTGCTTAATTCCACCCATATTGCCTCCACTTTACCATCTATATCGGCAGTTATCACTTCTTTTAAATTTGTGTTTATGTTAAAAAAAAATTGAAGCCATTCTCATGCCCCTTTCCTTTTTTCTCTGTCCTGCCTAAACAAGGCATATCCTTTTAAATTTACAGCCCAGTCGTGAGAACTGTTTAACCACGTTTCTGCTATACCTATTACATCATACTTTTCATTCAACACCATAATTTCCAATTCACCCATTTTGTCAGCCAGGCTTCTCGCATTTGCACACATACAGTTTAGATTAAGATCCTGTAATTTATTTATACACTTTAATACACATGCCTCCCTATCCCCTATGCTAATCCCACTTCCCTTTCCACCCACCACTGGCCTATCTACACCCTTTTTTCTGGGTGTCTTAAAGCCACGCTAACATTTATTAAACCAGTTTGCATGACTTTAACCCTTTCAGTGCCAGCAGAATTTAATTTTTGCATAAAGTGCCAGCAGAATTTTCAGGATTTTGCCCTTAATCGCTTTAGACTAATTTTACAGTAGGAAACCTTGCAGTAAATCAGGAATATTATGCATTGTTTTTTTCAGCACAAAGTGTACTTTAACAGTATATTTTACTGGAATTATGGGTAAAATATGTAAAAAAATGTAAAATTTGCACATTTTCATGGATTTTTGCCATTTTTATGCATTTTTTAAAGCTCTGATACAACGATACCAGATATATGTAGGTACCCCACTTTTCCTGTACAGGAGACCCCCCCAAACTAAAACTGCACCTTCAAGAATATTACACCAAATTAAAATGTATAACCACTACTGACCGTTAACATAGAATATCTTCCAAATTAACTACAATATACCCACAAGTGAGATATTTTTATAAACTACACACCTGCAGGATTTTATGAGAGGTTAGTTTCAATCAAAATGCAGATACCCGGACACATCTCTTCGTCCAATTGTAAGTTATTTTCTTACATTTTCCTTTTTTCCGCGACTGTAAAATCAGAGACAAAATCAAAGGCGAATTTCAGCTAAGAACTGTGGAGGAAAGTTCAAACGCATCTCAAATATGAAAGCCTAACACCTCACGAATAAAACGGTATGCCACATTCATGGGTGTACCCAAAGACATGGCTACCAACTAACCCAGAGTGGGACCAATGCCAAATGTCAGTAGCAGCAAAAAAAAAAAAGCCAGCTTTGTATTTGAACAGTCTGCAGTTTTTCCACAAAACACCCCCCTAACTCAAAAAATACTCCCGACAAACTATATATTCCTGAAATCTACACAACTTCAGCTATGTAACGCTGTAGTTCGTTCATTCATACCATCAATGATGTGGGCCCAGTTCTTTGTAGAAGTTCGCACTTATACCAGATTTTCAAAAAAAGTTATCAAACAACATTCAAAAAGGTAGAAATCATGCCAAAACCTCATGGAATGTAAAAAAAAGTTGCTAAATATCAATCTCCCAAATGTCCTGAATCAAATGGTATGCCATATGTGTGGTTTGCAGACGTGGAAGCGAGTAGCCACGAAGTGAGACAATGAATGATCGCTCAGAAACAGCAAAAATATTTAGCCAACTCCGAATTTGGACAGTCTGCAGTTTTTTCCACAAAACACCCCCCACAAACCATATATTTCTCAAATCTACACACTGTTATCTATCTAATTCTGTAGTGTGTTCATTCATACCATCAATGTGGACGTAGTTCTTCAAAGAAGTTCCCAGTTTTAGCAGATTTTCTAAAAAAATTCGGAAAAAAAACACGCTCAAAAAAGTAGAAGTCATGCCAAAATCCCAATTAATGTAAAAAAAAAAAAAAGTTACAAAATATCAATCTCCCAAATGTCCTGAATCAAACTGTATTGCCCTATGTATGGTTAACACACGCAGACTTGGAATTGACTAGCCACAAAGTGAGCCAATGAACAGTGGCCCAATTACAGCAACTTTTCAGATTTGTCAGACTAAACACCCCTCTATAATAGAAATACCTCCCAATACTATATATTCTTGGAATCTACACACCTTCAGCTACACAATGGTGTGATTCTTTTATGCATACCACCAATGGTGTGGGTGCAGTTTTGTGAAGAATTTCGCTTTTTTTAACAGATTTTCAGGAAAAAAATTATAAAAATACAATTCAAAGTTAAGAATAATGGCTAATTTCCATGTCGTGTAAAAAAAACTTGTCAATTATCAATCTTCCAAATTCCCTGAATCAAATGGTATGCCATATGTGTGGGTGCACACAGAGACATAGCCACCAACTAACTCAAATGGGAAGCATGCATAAGTGCAATTACAAGAAAAAAATTAAGGTGCTCTGTAATTTCAAACAGCACCCAAAACTTGAAAATGCCCCCCACAAATAACCCCCCCCACTAAATATCAATCTCCCTCATGTCCTGAATCAAACGGTACGCCATATGTGTGGATGCACACAGAGACGTGGCCACCAACTAGCTAAAATGGGACGCATACACAAATGCAATTACAAGAAAAAAAATCAAAGTGCTCTGTAATTTTACAGCCTATTGTTTTTCAAAGGAAACAGCCCCGAAACCTGGAAATATCTATAACAAACTATATATATATATATGTTTGGAATCTACACACCTTCAGCTACGTTACGGTGCCAAGCTTTCATACGTACATTAAGAATTCCAGACGGAGTAATCCAAAGAATTCTGTGTTTTTAGGAAATTTTGTGAAAAATAAAAACATGATTTAAAGGTTGAAATCCTAACTAAACCCACTTGACAAGGAAAAAACCCACTAAATGTGAATCTCCCACATGTCCTGAATCAAATGGTATGCCATATGCGTGGATGCACACGGAGACGTGGCCACCAACTAGCTCAAATGGGACGCATGCACAAATGCAAGTACAAGAAAAAAATCAAAGTGCTCTGTAATTTGAACAGCCTACACTTTCTCTAAGGAAACAGTTCGGAAACTTGGAAATTTCACCCACAAACTATATATTTTTGGAGTCTACACACCTTCAGCAACGTTACGGTGCCATGCTTTCATACATACATGAATTCCAGACTCAGTGATCCAAAGAACTCTGTTTTTAGGAGGTTTTGTGAAAAATAAAATAAGATGTTTCAAGGGTTGAAATCCTACCTAAACCCACTTGACAAGCAAAAAAGCCCACTAAAATGTCAATCTCCCACATATCCTGCATCAAACGGTATGCCATATATGTGGGTGCGCACAGACGTGGCCACCAACTAGCTCCAATGGGACGCATGCACAAGTGTGATTTTTTCCTTGTAATTAAAGTGCTCTGTAATATGAACAGCCTATTTAACTTGGAAATTCACCCCACAAACTATATATTTTTGGAATCTACACACCTTCAGCTACGTAACGTTGTCATGCTTTCATACATGCATGAAGAATTCCAGACACAGTACTCCATAAAACTCTGCTTTTAGGAGAATTTGTGAAAAAATAAAATAAGAGGACTCAAAGGTTGAAATCCTACCTAAACCCATTTGGCAAGTAAAAAAACCCACTAAATGACAATCTCCCACTTGTTCTGAATCAAATGGTGTGCCATATGGGTGGGTGCAAACAGAGACGGGGGCCACCAACTAGCTCAAATTGGATGCATGCACAATCGAAATTACAAGAAAAAAAAAAAAATCAAAAAAACGCTACAACCCACCCTCACCCCCACACACACTCCCCCTTTTAGTGGTATTTTAGTGAAAAACAGTACGGAGAGTCACACAAGTTTTTGCACACTTTAGTAATCCTAAATATTCAATCCGGTCTTTTTTTGGTACCTCTAAAATTTCTTACTAAAATAGGCTTAGTTTCCCTTGAAATCGGACAAATAATGATCTGCGTTTACTTTACCAATATCACCTGGTGCATTGGGCAGCTTGGAGAATAAGTTTTTTGCCAATTTATAGTTTTAGGGTTAAAAAGGTGCATTTTCCCCTTTTTTTATGATTATTCCCAAAGATGATCATCAAATCATAAATGCCCGTTTTCCAATTCGATCAGTAAAGACTATACTTTTTGTGAATGGAAGTTACATTCTGGAATTCTATTTGTGAATGGAATGGAAGTTCCATTCACAAATAGAATTTTTTCTGTCAAACGGACAGCTTTACTATAGCAGGTACTGTACTTCGATCTGAATGGAGATCGAAGTGCAGTACCTCCACTACACCACCGGGGGAAGCCTAAGGGAAGACCCCGGTGAAGAAGGAAATCCTGTGATGTCACCGGGGTCTACCTTATCGCACGGACCTGCTCTTCCTCCTGCAAGAAAGGTAAGTTATCTCCCGATATCACACGATCTGTGGCACTTAAAGGGTTAAGGGCTGGGCTAAGCTGTTGCGTAACATTGAGTGATTGCAAACACACACGACAATGCACAGTCAATTGTGAGCATTAACACACTACAGTGTGGCCTCACCCATAAACTGTTTTTTTCCTAGAAGCCCCATGTTCATTGATCTGTTTTGTGCAGGACAAAAGACTCAGTACATGATGTTTTCACCTTACAAAGTGTTTACATTTCTCATTATCAAACACTTTTGTGAGTGTATTTAAAGTTACACATATGGGCAAAAACAACATCTATTCTAATCACTCCCTAAATGGAAGGGTGTTGAGAGTTAACGAAATAAAGAACTTAAGAATTATTGTTGAAAATAGACTTTGTAACTCTACTTTGGTGGTAAACAAAATACAAGGGAGCACCCCTACACACTTGAGGAAAAATATTTCATTTTAAGTTAGGTAAATAATACTGGAGAACAGAAGGCCATGTATGTCTTAGAATGAATAGAAAATAAATTATAATGGGGTTGTCCATGATTCCACCATCTAAAGAGTTACCTCAGCACCTTTAAGTTGGTCATTCATAAAACAAATTCAGAAGACCCTACACTCATACAAGTTAAGGTCTGTTGGTATGGGGAGGCATATTTGTACATGGATTGAAAATTGGTTAATGAATGGGTTAAATGGCAGAGTGGGTATTGTCAGCAAACACAGAAAAATTGCTTACAAAAAACTTTATCGACCATTAAAAACTTAAGAGGATGTGCAATCTTAGCAGCCTAATGTTATAATCGATCTAGATCCACCTGCAAAGTGGCAGATGAGATTCAATGTTGATAAATGTAAGGTGATGCATATAGGACTTAAAAATTCTTGTGCTACTTAGTACTGAGCCATTTATAGTGTAAGTGAATGCCTGTTGGAAAAGGATCTTGGGGTTTTGGTGGATAAACTTAAAGGTAGCAAGCAGTGCCAGGTGGCAACAGCCAGCAATATATTGTCTTGTATAAAGAGAGGTATGGATTTATGGGAGGAAAATGTTATTCTCCCTTTTTAAAAAGCATTGGTAAGGCCTCATTTGGAATATGCAGTGCAGTTTTAGAATCTTGGAAATGGAGAATGTTCAGAGAAGTGCAATTGAAATAATAAAGGGAATGGGTAGCTTGAATATAAAGACAGATTGGATAATTTACTATTATGTACACTAGAGAAAAGGGGATATGATTGTGTATAAATACATTAATGGACCATACAATATCTGGGGCATTGTTCACCAAAAAGGGATGTCTGTGTGTCCTCTGACATTTTGTAAGACTTGATGAGAAGAAGTTTAGCAGTTGTGATGGCAGGTTCATTGGATAGTTTAAAAAAAAAAAAAAAAGCTGGATTAGTTTCTCCGCAAAACTAGAAATGTTGCAGGTTACTGGTATTAATACACAATATGAATATGGAGAGAGACTGGAAAAGTTACAATTATATACGCTGGAGAAAAGGCGCTTGCGTGGGGAAATGATTACTGTGTATAAATACATTAACGGGCCATACAATAAACTATCTGGAGCATTGCTCACCAATAGAACATGTCAAAGGACACGAGGACATCCCTTAAGACTTGAAGAAAAAAGGTTTAGGCTTCAAGCTCGGAAAGGGTTTTTCACTGTGAGAACGGTAAAGCTATGGAACTGTCTTCCAGTGGACGTTGTAATGGCAGGTTCATTGGTCAGTTTCAAAAAAAAGCTGGATGAGTTTCTGCAAACAAGGAATGTTGCAAGTTACTGGTATTGATACATAAAGTAGAGTTGATCCAGGGAAATTTCCGATTGCCACTTGGAGTCAGGAAGGAATTTTTTCCCCCTTCATAAATTTGGTGGGGTTTTTTTTGCCTTCCTCTGGATCAACCGTTAGGCAGGAAATGAGGATGTTGCTAGATGGGTTGGACTGGATGGAGGTATGTCTCTATTCAACCTCAAATACTATAAACTATCATTGTTTTATTAAACAAAAATTGCATTCAGATCCTTTATTTTAAAGGGTATGTCCAACCCCCAAACAATTTAAAATTTAATAAAATAGAGTTGATCCAGGGATATTTCCGATTGCCACTTGGAGTCAGGGAGGAATTTTTTCTCCCATCATAATTCTGTTTTTTTTTTCTTCTCTGGATCAACAGTTAGGTGGGAAATTGAGTATTGCTGACTAGGTTGAACTGGATGGAGGTGTGTCTCAATTCAACCTCAATACTATACTAGGTTGACTGAACTGAAGATTAAATGAGCCAATTATTTGTTTGTGTTAAAAGTTTAATAAAACAATACAGACGGGAAAAAAATCCATAGTTTCTTCTTTCTACGGACAAAGGTGTAGAATCTATTTCTTAGGCCAACTATGTCTGAAGCCCCTAGAAAAACAAACAGTTTTTAATTAGCCTTTGGATAGACTTTTCACTTAAAATGAAAGGATTATAGTTTTTCGGTTTGTATTTCATTTCATGCAACATTATTTAAAAAAAAACCCACACAGATCTCTTTGCATTTTGGTGGCCTTACTCCTTTATCTATTTTGCCAAACAAGAATACCTTAAAGCCCAAAATGTTTAAATCCATTTTACTTTGAGTGGCAGTGGCATTACTAGGAGTCACTGTGCCCCCATCCCCAGCAAAACTATGATGGAGCCACTATCCATGCTTCATAAACCGCGGCTTTCTGGGAGAAGGATTTAACTGTCCTTAAGATGGGCCCCATTGACTCACAGGCTCCCCTGCGGAGTCTCCAAACACACGCAAAGTAAAAAAAAAAAAATTTTAATTAAAGAAGAGACTGCTATATACATTTTGGGAGAAACGGAAAGAAAAAATGAAAAATAATTATCATCCGTAACAGTATGGTAGCCTGCAACAGTTGTACACTATATAAACAATCCTAGATCTTTTTCCTTACCACTGGAGAGGCCTTGAACATTCAGGGTTTTTTTTTTGTTTTTTTTAAATACAAAATACAGATTAGGCAGTATAAAACTGGAGATGATCCTGTAATAATAGATGAAGATTGAGAGACACAACTATGAAGATTGATTTATTTTGGAGAGGAAACACTTGCAGAATGAAATTATTATTTTATACAAATATATAAAAGCAGCTTTATAACTACTGTCCTTCCATCACCTTATTTCTCTTTTAGGGCACAGCCACACTGCAACGCAAACTGAATTGCATGCAAATTCGTTGCATTTGCGAATGTGGTTTTTCATTAAGTATTGGAAAACGCATGCGATTGCGATTTAAAATGCGGAACGCAAATCGCAAGCGTATCACACCCGAAAACGCGCAATTCCAATGATTTTTAAAAAACGCAAGTGCAAAATCAAGTGCAAACGCGGTGTGGCCTAGCCCTTATTTCCTTTCTTTTTACTACTTAAAATCCATTTTCTGCACTGCCCTACATTTCCTGGTAGCCTATATTCACCTAAATGGGAGATTTGCTCCTGCAAAAGACAGGTTTTGTAAGATTTTAAGTATGTTTTATCTTTGGATACATAAAGGGATTTACATATAGTTTGGTAAAACTGTGGATTTGTCTGGTACTATTTGTATTCATGCAAACAGCTTCATCCAGGGATTAGCTCAATTGGAGACTGACTTTCCTTTTATATCATTCCACACTGAGATCGACTGTTTAAAAGTGGAAAAAATTCAAGACAGCCAACATTAGCTGTTTAAGAGCCAGTGATACAGTTTAAAATGTGGAAGCCGATTCAGCTTTCGTTCGGATAAAACATCTAATAAGCTTTGACATCTTCCTGCCCAGCAGTTCTTGCCAGTGACATTCCCTGGCTGGATTACACTTTATGATCGGCATTACAGCCGATACATGACGATTACATTGGTCATCAAGTGGACCAAAAAATGTTTTGGGAAATGTCGCAGGAACGTTGCTAGTGTATGGACAGCTTAA
The DNA here is from genome assembly GCA_019447015.1 of Hymenochirus boettgeri. Lineage (NCBI taxonomy): Eukaryota > Metazoa > Chordata > Amphibia > Anura > Pipidae > Hymenochirus > Hymenochirus boettgeri. Next base: position 119,566,482 of record CM033475.1, on the reverse strand, counting down.
GACTCAAACCATACAAGCCACAGTTAACATTCAATTTTATAACAATACTATTATAAAAAGACTTAACAAGTATGGCTTGTTTTGGAGGGTTGCCAGGAGAAAGCCTCCTCTATTAAAAAAAAAAAAAATGGAGCACAGCTTTAGGTTTGCTACAGAAGTCTTGTGGTTTGTTCAAGTGAAACTATGCAGTATCCTATAAGACCAATGTGGAGATGTTTGGTCATAACTGATAGCACAACATTTGTCCACAAAATTACAGCATATCAGCACTTACACCGCTTATCAACTGCCAAGAATTGTTGTGAAAGGGTTCAAAAAGTTGCAGATGCTGGGAGATTTATGAAATTTACTAGTGGGTACTAGGGGTCAACTCCCATAATTTACCTTATCTTAGCAGTTTATTTTTTTTGCTAGCATGGATGTAAAAAACAGAATATAAACATTTCAGTAAAAAATAAAAATAAGTCTTGGGAATCGAACCTGCAACCATCTATGTAGTGTCTTGCTAAAAAGAAAGCAATCTCTCTTTATATACTCTATGCATATAATACAATTACCTTTATTTAAAGATCTACAAACTATTAGAACAGGTACTACTATATTTAGCCTACCATATCTAATCTAGGCAAGTTCAAAAGGTAGGCCAATAAGTGGCAGTGCCTAAAAATGCATCTTTGTTAATTGCAGCAACTTATAGATTATGAGAGTTCTTGTTTTACTCAATTTCACGTTATGTTATATTCTATTACTTACATGTACTAAATGCTACTTATTAGAGAAGAATCTTACAATATATAGGTATTAAGTTGAGTTCTCGTTTGAACATTACTGCTGTTGCCCATTTATGCAACTTACCGGTCAGATTTTGCGGCTACAAACGACATGCTTTTATTTCCCATTGCTTGGTAGCGTCTTCTGGTTGAAGGATTTTTCTGATGCTAAACAGGGTGATAAAAGGAAAATACACGTTTAACTTTTTCTTCGGTGTGTTTTTTATTGGGAATATGCAAGTTTAATTAGGCTTATTTTAAAACGTGACAACAAAACCAACCCCAAAATCTAAAGCAGTCATTTGCATATGTATTGCTATTACAAACAAAGTACAACTATACTTCCCTCCGCTCCTCTTCATTAGTCAGTACTTTCTACCCAAGGTGAGGACCTGAACCGCTAGGTCCTCACCCCTGGGTTCGCTTAACTTGCTGCATTTACTTACTTATGTGCTGCTCTGGTGAGCCCCACCCCCTCCCCGTTGGCGACGAGGCCAATAGGAAGACACGCTCTGCAACGAGCGCGCCTTCCTATTGGCCTCGTCGTGCAAAAAGAGGAGGGTGCGGAGCCTACTGGAGCAGCGTGTAAGTAAGTATATGCAGAAAGTTAAGCAAACCCAGGGGTGAGGACCTAGCGGTTCAGGTCCTCACCCTGGGTAGAAAGTACTATAGGAAATTATACTCCCCTTCCCTCCACTCCTCTTCCTTAAAGGTAGCAAGCAGTGCCAGGCAGCAACAGCCAGAGCCAGCATGATATTGTCTTGTATTAAGAGAGGTATGGATTCAAGGGACAAAATGTTATTCTCCCTCTCCCTCTACAAAGCATTGGTAAGGCATCATTTGGAATATGCAGTGCAATTCTGAAATCCTGTGTACAAAAAAGGACATCTTTAAAATGGAAAGGGTTCAGAGAAGGGCAGCTAAATTAATAAGGGGATTGGGGGAGCTTGATTATGAAGAGAGATTGTTTAAAGGGCATGTCTGCCCAAACTAAGATTTAATCCCATACTGGCCCCACTCAGCTGTCAGTGAGGCATCCAGTGCCTGCTGCTTTCTCATCCTCAACAAGGGCTGTGACATGCACAGTCCCCCCCCCCCCCCACACCATCCAGATCCATCCTAAGCCATCGTTGCACCTAGTGTGAAATCCTTTGGGGGTAAGGTAGGTAACCCCTGCCCACCCCAATATTCCTTTAAAAAAATACCCAGATCTGCACTTCGAGCGTTCTCTCCTGTGGCGTTTTCAACGTCAGCCGCGCCTCTCAGACAATCACAGCTGACGGTCCAGCCCCTGCTTGCAACTTCCTGCGAGCAGGCAGCCAGATCGGATCGCTGCGGGAGGGAAGGCTGGGTAAAAAAATCTCCAGATTTCTACTTAAAGAAATATTGCAGCAGTTGGGGGTGGTAGGGGTTCATTTTGGGGGTGGACATGCCCTTTAAGTTACAATTATGTACACTAGAGAAAAGGTGTCTGGGTGGGGATATGATATAAATACATTAACGGGCCATACAATAAAACTATCTGGGGCATTGTTCACCAATAGAACATGTAAGAGGACACAAGGACATCCCTTAAGACTTGAAGAAAAGAAGCTTAGACTTCAAGTTCGGAAAGGGTTTTTCACTGTGAAAACGTTAATGGTCTTCCATTGGAAGTGGTGATGGCAGGTTCATTGGATAATTAAAAAAAAAAAAAAAAAGCTGGATGAGCTTCTGAAAACAAAGAATGTTGCAGGTTACTGGTTTTGTTACATAAAGTACAGTTGATCCAGGGAAATTTCTAATTGCCACTTGGAGTCCGGAAGGAATTTATTTCCCCATCATAATTCTGGGGTGTTTTTTTTTTGTTTTTTTTTGCCTTCCTCTGAATCAACCGTTTGGCAGGAAATGTGGGTATCGCTGACTAGGTTGAACGTAGGTCTTTATTCAAGCTCAAATACTATACATTGGTAACAATTTCTTGTTTTATAAAGTGATGAAAGTTTAAAGGGTATGTCCACCTAAGAAAACTACTTTTGGGGTTTTAGTTTTATTGAAGAACAGGAGGTAAAGGAGCTGTGTCTTACCTCCTGTTCTTCAATAAAACCTGCAGGAACGAAGGTAAGAAACTTGCGCTACTCCGCTGATCTTATGACTTCAGAAAGGACCTCACATCCGAAACATGTAGCACATGTGCTTCTTGAACAATAAAGCTCTTTTTGAACACAGCTACAGTCCTGTGTCGTCATAAGCAACACTGAATTTGGTATTGTATTTACAGCAGGGAGGGGGAGGGATTTACTGTCTCCTGTCCTGTCACTGAAGTCTGAGGCTGTGCTCGCTGGCGGTGAGGTGGAGGAGCAGCCTTAGGAATGTCACATGTCAACCTCCCACCCATTAACTTTCTGGTCAGTAATTTCTTTATATCTTAGGCTGTGGAGCACGTAGAGGTAGTTGATGGCTTGTTTTAACTTGTATGGAGACCAAAGTTCCCCTTAAAGATAAGGGTGTTTCACTGTGAGAACGGTAAAACTAGTACAATGGAAGACCATTTCAATGATGATAGCAGGTTCATTGCATACTGTATATACTCGAGTATAATCCAAGGTTTTCAGGCTAAAAAAATAATCTGAAAACTGAACCTTTGTTTATACTCGGGTCAACCACTTGCCTTCACTGGTATACGGTAGCCGCTCACTTTGCAACCTCTGCTCTTCCGGCTGACGTCACTTCCTGGGGCCGAATAGTGACGTCACATGGCAAAGTAGAGGTTGTGGAGTGAGTGGACGCCGAACTGCCAGCACCTCAAAAGTTCTTAAATTTTCTATATGAGCATTTTGTTTCACAGGTGGTAGAAGTTCCTAATTGACAGAATTTATATTGAGTCACAGCAGTGGATGTGGTATACTTGGATTTTGCGAAAGCTTTCGATACTGTGCCACATAGGCGAATAATGTATATCAGTTGTATTCAATTAGATGAAATGGACTAGTTCTTGAAGACGTTTCGCTAGTCATCCGACTGGCTTTCTCAATTCAGAATGACTTGTACAAGAATCTGTGGCAATTATGTACCCTGGAAAATCCCAATTAGCATATCACAGCCAGGTGTTAAGGGCATGATTGCATAGTGGCTAAGAGGTGTTATAGGAACGCCCAGAGTAAGGTGTCAAAACAGCATTGTACATGGCAGAAAGTTGGTGTCGAACCCCCCACCTCTATTTAGGCTTGGTTTCTTTATTTTCACATAAATGGCCTCCTTAACACCTCTCTTGAACCAATAACGTTCCTTTGCCAATATGTTAACATTACAATCTTCAAAGGTATGTCCTTTATCCTTTATATGCAGGTACACGGCTGAGTCCTGACCCGAGGAATTGGCTCTTCTGTGCTGGGCCATACGTTGATGCAGTTGCTGTTTGGTCTCCCCCACATACAAATCAGAGCATTCTTCACTGCACTGCGTATATGAGGTCGCTTTTCTTGTGTTTCGGTATTGGGTCTTTCGGATGTACCAATTGCTGTCTCAGTGTGTTGTTCGGTTTAAAGCAGACAGGGATACAGTGTTTTTGAAAATTCTTCTTAATTTCTCGGAGACCCCTGCTACATATGGGATGACCGTGTTCTTTTCCTGTCTTGCTTTTCCCCTTCACTGTTGGTATTTGTGTTCTTTTCTTTCCTTCTACTTCTTTTGACAAAGGCCCAGTCTGGATATCCACAAGTTTTAAGGGCTCCTCTGAGATGTTTCATTTCTTTAGCCTTCGTGGGTATGTGCTAGTGGGTATGTTCTCTGCTCTGTGTTGCAGGGTTCTGATGACACCCAGCTTGTGATCTAAAGGGTGGTGGGAGCCAAATACATCAAATACTGAGCTGTGTGTGTTGGTTTTCTGTAAACCTCTACTTCCAGTTTACCATTTTCCTTAACTTCTACCAAGCAGTCCAAGAAAGCCAGTTTGTTGTTTCGTATCTCTTCCCTTGTAAATTTGAGGTTTTGGTCTACCACATTAATGTGTTCTGTGAAAGCTTGTACTTCCTTCTGGTGGATTTTAACCCAGGTGCCATCCACATATCTGAACCAGTGGCTGGGTGCTATGCCCTTAAAGGTTTTAAGCGCCTGTTTTTCTACCTCCTCCATGTAAAGGTTGGCCACAATGGGTGAAACTGGAGATCCCATTGTGACCAACCTTTTTCGGTCTTTATTCAACCTCAAATACTATACTATAGATAGCCAGTGAACATTTTGTCTGCAAACTTGATATGCTGGAAGCAGAAAATATGGGTCAGTGTGAGGATTTGTAAAACTTTAACATGAGCCAAATTGTAATGGCTAGTCAACTGGGCGAGAAGAGCACTTCCAAAACTGCAGTTGGCCTGCAGTTCTCAGGACAGAAGCCTACACTACACTGATGATGGCTCAATAAAGCTGAAACCGGTCTGTGGTTGGCTCTCTCTGCATTTAATTTGTGGAATTCTGTAAAAAATCTATTAGGAGAAGCATTTTGTAAAGACTATGGAAATTAACCAGAAGTCTCTGTTTCTTATGTAACAGAACACATTTTTGAGTTATGGACGTTGTCTTCACATTCTCTAGATCTTGTTTTTTTCAGCACATTCCACAAATGCTTGATTAAGGACTTTCCGTGGAGGCCCCCCATCATGCAGCACATAAAAGTACTGAGAGTAGGAACCAGCTGAAAAAGCAAACCGCTGGGCTTAATATAAAATAATTTGGCCAAGTTATTTAACTAATTGCTTTTATTTATCCAGAGAGAATAGCAGGCTTTTTAAAGCAGCATCAAAGCTGGAATAAACATGCAAGCAAATTGAATTGGGTGTGCACTAGGCTTCTATTTTGTATGTGTACAATATTATATTGGTCACTAATTGTACTTTATAATACTATCCCATCTTTATATATTTTGAATGCTGTAAAAAAACTTTAAGTATTTTGTAAGGACTATGGAAATTACCCAGAAGTCCCTGTTTCTTATGTGTAAAATGGTTTAAGGGTCATAAACCCCTTATTTATTTACGTGAAAAAAAAAAACCAAGACTTTCCGTGGAGGCCCCCCATCATGCAAAAACAGGATCTGCTAATAAAGGTTGGAACTTACACAGTAGCTGTCCAAGCTAGTTCATGAACAAAGAGCAATATGGACCAGCAGCTTAGAAGATTTATATAGCGTGTGTAATGCTCATGCTGGAAACAAACTGTAACTTAGGAGTAAGCACCTATGATCACAAAATTTTTTAGATCTATGATATGGCCAAAGGATTACACGATAGGTGCAAAGGCTGCAGAGGATGGATTCGTATGGTTGGAGGTAGGGGGGGGGGGGGAAGGGCTCCCCTGCGCATGTCACCATCCCTCCCAGAGGCAAGACAGGAAGCAGGGACGTTTGGACAGGAAGACTGCCACTATTCTTCACTTTCCTGGACTTTGGACCGGCACTGCAGGGGAACCATAAGGAGCAGAGATGTACGGTAAGGATGTTTTTAAACTACACAGTGGGGACAGTATGGGGTTAAATTTTGGTTTTGGGGTGGATATGCCCTTTAAACCTTAGGCAAAATCAGATTGAAAATTTAAAAAAAGCCATAAGGATAAAAAAAAAAAAGATCCAGATGTCTGGGGGGGGTAAGCACTGATGACACCACTAATCAAATATCTGTGCAGAGACTACCTGACTTTCCCAACAATAAAACTTCATAGGGTACAGTCAGAGGTGTTCTTAATTATCCATAATGTTTTACATTGTTTATGTGGCATGTCAGCTCTACTTACCTTTGACTGCTGTGTTTGCTTATTAGGATCAAATTCACCCTCATGTTTCACATTACTGCAGCCTGTTCAAATGAAAAAAAAAAAATTTGCTTCAATTTTAGCCAAGCAGTTAATTTTAAACTGAAAGCAATGGAAGCATACCTGCAAACATTTTGAAGTCTGACTTGCTATAGTCAAAAGGTGTAAATGGCGTTTTGGGCTCATGAGTATCCTCAGAATATCTGGCACGCTTTTTATCAGATTTTCCACTCTTTTCCTTTTGTTCACTAGACACACATTCCTTTGTTTTGCAAGAGTCTTCCTCCTTTAAAATATGAGTAAATTTTAGACAATAAGTCAAAAACAAATCTAAAACAATATGGTGGAAAAAAAATAATTCTATCAAATCCTGGTTGTATTAGTACGTACAACACAGAGTCCTTGCTCTCAATGCCCCCTTCTAAGTCATTTATTAACAGATTAAAAAGAAGTGGCCCTAGTACGGAACCCTGAGACACGCCACTTTAGCCCACATTTACGTAGCTTCATTTACCACCAATCCCTGCTTGCAATCTAACAACCAATTTCATGTACAAATGTTTTCTTCTAGGCCATCAGTCCTCAGTTTATACATTAATCACCTATGTGGCACAGTATCAAAAGCATTGTATACTTTCCAACTATACTACATCCACTTCTATTCCAGAATCTAAATTCTTACTCACTTCTTGATAAAAAAAAAAAAAAAAAGAATCCATTTCTCAAAAATCCATGCTAACTATTACTAATAAGACCAGTTCTGGAGACAAAGTCAAGGATATCATCCCGTAACAGTTTCAAGCACATTTCCTACCACTGATGTGGTAGAGTTGACGCCAAATTTAAAAGAAAAAATAACTGGCGATATGAATGTTAAAGTGGAGTCAATATGGGTGGAATTGGGCAATGGGAAGGAGGGGGGGGGGATAATATTGTTGGGAGTCTGCTACAAGCTGCCAAATGCTAGCAGGGAGGAAGTGGGACAGCTGCATATGCAGATGGCAAGGGCTACAAGTTTGGAGAGTGTTTTGATTATGGTGGACTTTAAGCCGACATTGTTTGGCATATTGGAACTGCCAAAAGAGAAGGGTGATGGGTTCCTGAATTTGCCGCAGGATAATTTTCACTCACAGGTGGTTGAAGTTCCTACTAGAAAAGGATCTCCGTTGGATCTGGCAATTTCTAACATCAAGCAGTGTATTATAGATATAAAGGTAACTGGAGGCTTAGGGAATAGTGACCATGAAATAGTGTTGTTTAGTACAGATATCAGAGTATAGTAGCAATAATGATGTAAAACGATGCAGGTGCACTTTGGTTAACAGAGGATATGGTACAGAAAGAACAAAATAAGGTTAATATAAATAAATCTCCTGGAACGGATAAAATACATCCTCAAGTCCTTAGGGAACCAAGTTCAGTTTTATCTAGGCCATGGTTTCTGATTTTTGCAGATTCCCTCTTCTCTGGAAGTGTGCCTCTGGTTTGGAGAAAAGCTGATGTAATCCTAATATTCAAACGCGCCTCTCTCCAAATGAAACCACACGGGCGGAATCAAAGGCCTCAGAATCAGAGGACTCGCTAACACAAGGTACTTACAGAGCTATCTTCCACTATCCTCCGACAGTTCCGAACATTCCTCAAAAAGGAACTGCAAACAGAGATAATACCCCCCAGGAATGACCTACACGTACTAGGTCAAAGGATCAACGATCTTGAAATCAAACAAGATGAAAAAGTAGATGGCATACACAATGCACAAACTGATATAGCTGAACTGAAACTACAAAATGAAAGACTAGAATCATAATATCAAGATCTAGAAAACAGATCTCGTAGATGCAACATTAGAATCAGAGGAATCCCAATTCCAAAGAAAACCCATCATACACACTTGGACGACCGCAGCCTTCCCAAAAACACCAGGAAAACCGAGACTTTGGATCCCAGAATATTCCCAAAGAGCCTCACCAGGAACCTCTACAAACGCAAACAATGATCCCACAGAGCCTTGAACAGCAGCACCGGCTAGATAAGTATCAAATTACACCATTTCTATTCTCTCTGCTTCACAATCTAACTATGTACATAAACGGGGAAAAAAAAAAAAAAAAAAACTTGTGATCAGTAAAGCACTAACCAGGGAAAATCCCCAAGTTTAATAGAAACACTACCACCAATGGGATACTCCCATACTGAACCGATAAATCATACCCAAAACCCCAAAAGGACATTGTTACTAACAACAAATGTTTTTTTACATAAATGAACAATAAATGGAACACCCCAAATCCAAATACGACAAGATAAAACTATTTAACATAATAAACTGTTGGTTTTTATCTTAGATTATTGCGTCTGCCACAGGTTGAGAAGCAAACACCCGCCCCTGTTACCTATACTCTTTCCTAATTCCCCTTATTCCCCCCCATAGTTGTGAAAGAGCAAACACTCTACTTGGCGGGCAAATGAGTGAAACCCCCTAAAAACTGATTCCCCACCTCGAAAGACGGATTGGCAAAACTCAAACCTGATTTCTTCATTGTATTTTGTATTTTAAGTTTTAACCACGGTTATGTTAAATCTAGTTGAGATTGTTAATTCCACATGTGAGAAACTAAGAAACTTAAATAAGAAAATGTTTATTATCTATAAAAGTAAATGTATAATTCAGCAAAAGAATGTAAAACATGATGACTGAGGGACCCCATCGTAGCAACACCCTAACATGACTCACACAACATCAGATGACTCAATTCACATATAAAACGTAAATTAGCATTCAAAGAATATGCAAAATATAAACCAAGTATTATATTCCTGCAAGAGAGACACCCTTCTATACAACCTCCAAACCCAAATTCATAAACAAACATTACACACTCCACATAGCCACAACTGGTTAGTCTAAATACTATTCCACAACAACCTGAAAGTACAAATCCACTCCACAACAGACCAAGACGGAAGACTCCTACTAATCACATACACCATCAACTCTGAACATTACACTCTACTAAACATATATGCACCCAACACCAAACAACATGCATGTCACCAAAGCACTAGACAAACTAAAACCACATACCTCCTCCACTACACTAGTAGCAGGAGATTATCATTTTTCCTTAAATCAAGCCTGGGAATCGCTCCAGTCATCAAACTAAAATTTAACTCAAATAAGCTTAAAAAAATGTAATTCCACTATGCAAGACCTACCACACTTGGATTGCTGGAGAGAAAAAAATCTCACCACAAAAGACTATTCTCATTACTCAGTACATAGTCCAGCCTGGCATAACAATTATGAGGAACTATGTTCAATGGTAAACTGAATTATCTATGTGCATCCACCCTAGAACAATGTGTCTGGTCCGATCACAAAATAGTTGAAGTTTTGAAACAGAAAAAACTATTCAAAAACCATTCTTCTGGCGACTCAATGAATCGCTTTTAATTGACCAAAACAACAGACACTACATATCTAAACATATCAAAGAATACTTTTAAATAAATGCTGAAAACAAACCTACTTCACCACTAATCTGTGCTGCCCACAAACCCTACATTAGGGGAATACTAATTCAATTAGCAGCCAGAAACAAAAAAATACGCAAGGATACACGTCGCACACTAGAATGACATATATACCAATTAGAGACCAGACACGTTGCGACAGGAGATGGCACAACTTTGCCAGCATTGCGCAATGTGAAAACAATTGCAAGCTATTTTATCAAAAGATATAGAAAGTCACTACTTTGGTCAAAACAATTTTATTACCAGAAACTAGATAAACCAGACACACCATTAGTCAGAACCCTATGCCCAAAAAACAACTCCACCACAATAACAAAAATAAGACTACCCAACGGCATAAACACTACAGACCCAAACAAAATATACCAAACATTTCAAGAATTCTACACATCACTGTACTCCAAACCCACCAAGACCAACACAAAGAATATCAAAGCTCTCCTACAAAACTACACACCACAAACCAAACTCTCCGCCGACATGTCCAACCAACTAGCTAAACCGATGACATTACAGGAAATACACAACACACAATTAAAAAACTGAAACCTTAGAGCCCTAGGCCCGGACGGCTTTTCGGGCACATACTAATAAAAAATTTATCGTCATACTATCCCCACATCTTACCATAATATATAACTACTTCATAAAAGGAACATCAATGTACCCAGAAATGAACCACGCCCACATAGCTAATCCCAAAACCAGGCAAAGACCCACTTAATCCCAGAAGTTACCACCCAATCTCATTAATTAACCAGGACATCAAAATAATAACTAAAATTATGGCCAATAGACCATTTTTTAGCAGAATTAATACACCCAGACCAAGTAGGATTCACCCCTAAAAGACAATCATCAGATGCCTCTGCAACATAATATCATACACATAAAGGGCTGCATAATGCGATTAGAAAAGGCCTTCGATAGCCTAGATTGGCAATATATGAAAGAAACAACATTAAAGGGCATGTCCACCCTTCTAAAAAAATGTTTATATAATATTCCCCCTGTCCCCCCAGCCGCTATATTTTTATTATCAGAAAGTGCCCCGAACATTACTTACCTTCCCTCTTTCCTCCGCCGCGCTGCCAGGCCCTCTGCTTGCGAGAAAATGCAAGCAGAGGGGCGGGACCAGCAGTCGCGTCTGTGATTGTCTGAGCGGCAGCCAATCACGGACGCGGGTGCCGGGAGTCAGTGCGGCGGAGGAAAAAGGGAAGGTAAGTAATGTTTGGGGCACTTTCTGATAATAAAAATATAGCAGTTGGGGCTGGGCTGACGGGGAATATTATATAAAAAGATTTTTACACTAGGGGGAGGGAATCCCCCCAAAAACTCTGTGGAAACAGCCTTTTCAGGCAGCCTGAAAAGGCTGTTTTCACATAGTGAGAGAGAGGCTGTAGATTCCCCTTACCTTCTCTGCAGCTGCAGGTCCTTCACACAGCAGAGAGGAGGGGGGGATTTCCTGTCTCCCTCACACACTGAGGGAGTCTGAGGCTGTGCTCACCAGCGGCAATATGCAGGAGAAGCCTTAGGAATGTCACATGTCAGCCTCCCACCCATTAACTTTCTGGTCAGTCATTTCTTTATATCTTTGGCTGTGGAGCACGTAGAGGGGTGGTTGATGGCTCGTTTTAAAAAGGTAAGAAACTGGCCTTTCATTTAAACTCAACTTGTTTTGAGACCACAGTTCCCCATTAAAGCAATAGGAACAAACAAACACATCTCAGACGTTGAAGACCTTTGTCTAAACCACACAACAACTAAAAGGACACTTAGCAAACATATATAAATGGCTATCTGAAGCACCCAAAGAAACCAAAGACAAATACCAACTAGCATGGGAAACGGACCTGCAAACACAAATAGATTTAACCCAATGGACAGAAACATCTGAACATCAACAAAGGAAGCCTGAATGTGGTCCTAAGAGAGACAGCCCTAAATGTTCTATACAGAGCATACAAAGTACCCACAGTCCTAGCATAAATATATCCCAACACTAGCCCCCTATGCTTCAGAGGAGGCAACTCACAGGGCACCTTCTTCCACACCTGGTGGAGGAACAGAGTATTTAACCTACTATCTAAAATATTTTATTTCCAGATAATCCCAACCCCACAAGTAGCCTTACTTGATTATGAAATACAAGACCTAGATAAACAAGGAAGCCGCTTAACACAATATATAAAGATGGCAGCTAAAATCCACATAGGAGGAACAGATCTCCTGTGCAGTGTAAAAGCTCCCTCTATAATACCACCTCAAATCACCAACCGCTGTCGATAATATATGTCACAAAACACAGGTGTGCTGTCAGCTTTTTATTGCACAGGAGATTTCTTTCCTATAACTTTCACCCTCCCCCTCCTTATCCCCAGTCCATCTCCAAATCTCCCCCAATCTCCTCTGCCCAGGTCTACATTACTTACTAGAAAACTTTGTTTGGCCGCTATGGGGACGAAGCTAAGGGTCTGCACACTAAACGCTAAAGGTTTAAACGTACCTCAAAAACGTTCACAAATTCTATATCAAATGCACAAAGAAAGAATAGACATAATTATGCTGCAAGAGACACATTTTAAGACAAACGCAATCCCTTCAATCTGGGACAAAAATTACACTCAGTGGTTTCACAGCACAAACCCAGAGGCTAAATCGAAAGGGGTATCAATATCACTCCACAAAAAACTAAACGCAGTAATCACAGATACGCAAATAGATTTACAGGGCAGATATGTAATGCTAAACATCACCATACATGAACACAAACTCACATTGGCTAATTGGTATCTACCTAATCAGTCACAAATCACTACAAGCATCCATTACCTTGAACAACTACACAAATTCGCCAGTGGACATATAGTATTAGGGGGAGATTTCAATCTAGTACTAGACCCAAAACTAGACTCCACATCAGGACACACACACACACACACACACACCTCCTACAGAGCCCTCAATAAACTCAAACGGAAACTGCACACAAATCATGGACATCTGGAGAATTTTACACCCAAACCTAAAAGATTACACATATTATTCAGCCCCCCACAACACCTACAGTAGAATAGATCTATTCTTAATCTCCCACAACCTACTATCATGGCGTCAAGACTGCTTGGTGGGAGTATCCGTATGGTCGGACCACTCCCCTGTTTACCTCACAATAGAGATACCCACAAACTCTAAAACCACCATGGAACTGGAAACTAAACGAACATTTACTGAGGGATAAAATCTGCACACAAGATATCCAACGAAACATATCTATATTCACGGAAGCCCACCAATCAGAACCTACGCCCACCCCATACCAATGGGAAGCCTTAAAATGTGTTCTGAGGGGCATCCTGATAAAACATGGCACAAGAGTACAAAGAGAATCTGGCAAACGCATCCAACACTTTCAAGCAGAGATCTTAAGATTAGAAACCACACAAACTTCACAGAGATGCACAAAACACATCAAGAATTACTGCAAGTTAGAGACCAACTTCACACACTCAATAGAGCCTATTGCTTAAGACAAGATTACAAAAATAGAGTGATGTATGAACACAGCGACAAATGTGGCAGACCCTTGGCTAACTCCCTCAGAAATAAAAAAACTAAAACGTTTATCCCAAAGGTAAAATCTGTTCAAGATGTATTGGTGCACAGGTCGGAGGAGATCACTGAAACATTTAAAACAATCTATTCCAAATTATTTGCAATACAAACACCACACACCTCTCCACACCACCCACACATATTAGAAACTAAGGAGTACCTAAAGAAAACAACTATACCTGCCCTTAAACCAGAACAAACACTATCCCTTGAATCACCCTTTTCTATGACTGAATTAAATCAAACTTTAGCATCCCTTAAAGGGAACAAAAGCCCAGGTCCAGACGGATTCATAACCCCATTCTTTAAACTTTTCCAAAAAGAATTATCACCACAACTACTCAAAGCATATAACAATATCTCCCCGGAATCTCCCTTCCCCCCACAAGCATTGGAGACGCATATTGTGGTCATACCCAAAGCCAATAAGGACCCGACTATGTGCAGTAGTTACCGACCTATATCCTTAATTAATATCGATATAAAAATATATGCTAAAATGTTAGCCTCAAGATTAAAACTCCTTGCTTCCACTTGGATCAATGGAGACCAAGCGGGATTTATCCCCGGCAGAGAAGGGAGAGACAATACCATCAAAACCATAATTGTAATAGATCAAGCACACAAACCAAAAACTCCCCTCTGCCTCCTTTCCTTAGACGCTGAAAAGGCATTCGACAGGGTCAGCTGGGATTTCCTAAGACTGGCCCTGTCCCAAGCCGGAGTGGGCCAACATTGCCTAAACAAAATAATGGTGTTGTACTCACACAACTCCGCAAAAGTCCGAATAAACGGGCAAGTATCCGACTCTTTTCAATTAAACAATGGCACCCGCCAGGGTTGCCCTCTTTCACCGCTACTCTATATCATAACTATGGAATACCTAGCTAACGCAATCAGATCCAATCCCAATATCTCCGGCATAACAATAAACCAAACAAACCACAAATTAGCCTTATACGCAGATGACCTACTCCTATATATTTCCAACCCCCACATTTCAATCCCGAACCTACTTGCAGAAATACAAACTTATAGCTCTCTGAGCAACTTCAAAGTAATCAAAAGTCACATTGTCTAAACATTACCCTACCAGAGGATGTATTTAACTCTATTAAAAACAACTTCCCCTTCAAAACACAGAAAAATTCTGTCACATATCTGGGGATCAAAATCCCAGCAAATCTAATGGACCTATACCAATTGAACTTTACCCCCCTCCTCAGCGTTATTTCCTCCGACCTGGGCAACTGGGTAAACAAAAATCACTCTTGGTTCGGGAAAGTCAATGTTATTCATATGAATACCTAGAATATTATAAACCATGCAAGCTATACCCATAACTCTGCCACCCACATTTTTTAAAACATTGCAAAGTCTAATGACCCATTTTAATTTTGGGGGAAAAAAACCCAAGACTTAAATTCTCAACTTTAACCCGACGAAAGGAGGACGGAGGCTTAAATCTACTGGATATAAAACAATATCACTATGCAATACTGCTAACTCACATAACAGACTGGTTTCATCATAGAGAAGATAAACTCTGGGTCGAGGTGGTCACTAAATTAGCCCTACAACCCCTAACAATACTACCATGGCTCCGAACGGCAGACCGGAAACCATCCATGCAATCTTCCTTCTTTTTACCACATATTCTTCAAATGTGGGACAAAACCCTAAAAAAGCTAAATCTCTCCGAAATCCCTGGCTATATGTCACCAATAACCCACTCCCCACAATTCCTACCTGGCCTACAATCAAACCCATTCCTGAAATGGAAAAGAACGGACACACCCAGATTGGGCCAAGCTATAGAACAGAAACAACTAATCCCACTCTACACAATAATGGATACATTACCAATCACCCCCCTGGCACAGTTCCAGTACCGCCAACTACAACACTACATAAAAGCATTAACAAAGGATACAAACCTCAAAATATCACCAAAGCCATTTGACCTGCTATGCATGAGATCTGCCCCACAACATCTCATATCAACCATATACCGGATCCTACAATCTTCAACAGTGGACCAACTCCCAACATTCACACAAAAATAGGAGAAAGATCTCAACCTGTCATTCTCAACAGAACAGTGGGAACAAAGCTTCGTTCTAACAAACAAGCTCTCGAGAGCTTGCAAGGCGCAGGAAAAAGATTATAAACTTCTCACAAGATGGTACAGATGTCCTACGCTGCTGCATAAAATATTCCCCTCAACACCAAACACCTGCTGGAGATGCCAATAGGACCCTGGCACCATACTCCATATATGGTTTGACTGTCCTCCGATAAAACAGTTCTGGACACAGATCATAAAATATAACAACGATATTTATGCAGACCAAATCCCCTGCATACCTCAACTAACTCTACTAAATATCACCCCTGGGCCATGGATGGATATCAGACCCACTATCTTGCGCTTCCTGATCAGGAAAAGCAGTCATTCCCCGACACTGGAAAAAGCATCCATTCCCTCCATAAAGAATGGATATCTGAACTCAACCAGATCATGAATGGAGGAATTAACAGCAGTGCGACAATAACTCTAAAAAATTCAATATGCAATGGTCGTTGGATATCTTTCCAGGACTCAGTCAGATACCAGAACCTGATCTCAACGAAACTTTGAGTGCTTCCAGCTCACATAAATCAAGGAAACCCCACCTGAGCAGCACCCGCAATCAGCCATCTACAGAAAACTCTCGCAGTATAAGGAGCAAGATAATACCAATCGAATGTAATTACTGGGTAGATGTAATAGACCTGGGCAACCCCCCCCCCTTCTCCTCCACCCCTCTCTTCCCCCCCTACTTTCTTTTTTTTTTTCTTTCTCTCTATAAGATGTATTCCTATGTGTAAATACGAGAGATGCTAAGAATGAAAATAAACCATATCTCTACCATAAGACTAAAATTGTATACGATCTGTAAATGTAATGCATCCTCTGCCTTTATCATTATTACCAATAAAAATTTTGAATTCAAAATATATGTATAAACAATTGCTGTTTAGGATGTAAAAAACCAATAAAAATTATTGATGAAAAAAAATATATATATATCCTCTCCGGTTCCTCTTAATATGGAAATTCCATAGGGCTCTGTTCTTGGACCCCTGTAGTTCTCGCTCTATAATATTTCACTGGGAGATGTCATTAAGTTCTAACTGTCTGTATGTCGATACTCAAATATACTTTTGTCTGACTATCTCCGTGCGGTCACCTCATGGATGGCACACAGATGCCTCAAATTAAAACGGAACTACCGTATATACTCGAGTATAAACCGAGTTTTTCAGGCTGTAAAATCAGCCTGAAAACTGGACTCGGTTTATACTGAGTCACTACTTACCTTAGCACGATCATTCCTGTACTGGCGGCCAGCCGACGTCACTGCCCGGTGCCATTAGTGACATCCGCGGCGAGCCATACAGGAATGAGCGCGCAGATGCCGGAATGGAGAGGACTCTTACCTTCAATGCTGGCACACAGTCCCAACAGTAAGCCCTTGGATGGAGGAGAGCACACAGTTCCTGGATGGAGGAGAGCCCACAGGTACAAACTGAACTGGGTGGGAGGGTGAGGGTGGCATTCAAGATGTTTTGAAACTACAACTCCCACGCATGCTTATTAAGCTGGGAGTTGTAGTTTCCAAACATCTTGAATGCCATGAGGGTGGCATTCAAGATGTTTGGAAACTACAAACTCCGCTAATAAAAGCAGCTGGGAGTTGTAGTTTCAAAACATCTTGAATGCCAAGTGGGGGTGGCATTCAAGATGTTTTAGAAACTACAACTCCCAGCATGCTTTATTAGCTGGGAGTTGTAGTTTCCAAACATCTTGAATGCCAAGTTTCTACCCTCGGTTTATACTCGAGTCAACAACTTTTATTAGATTTTTTAGGTGAAATTGGGTACCTCGGTTTATACTCGGGTCGGTTTATACTCGAGTATATACGGTAATCATTTTCTCACCTAAACCTTATGAGCTGAGCCTGAACTCCGCTCATCCTACTTGAATACAATGTTGCAAATTAACTGATGGCGAAGGGATTTGTAATCCATATGTCTGCATGACTACTGTAAACTTCTGCTTTCTGGTCCTCTTGCTTCTCATCTTTCTCCCGTTCAGTCGATACTTAACTCTGACACACGCATTATGTCTCTCACTTATCAGGAAATTCAATCTCTGTGCCGCACATCTGCCAGGCTCACCATTAAACAACACATTATCTACAAAATTATTCTCTTAATTTATAATCCCTTCGCTCTGCTGCTCCTTCTTATATTTCTTATCTTGTGTTCAAATATGTCACTGCCCATACGCTCCGCTCATCACAGAACCATCTCTTATATAGACCCACTTCCTCCCCACTCACACTGCCTCCTCTCGCCTTAAACCTTTTTCTCTAGTGTAAGCTCCACGGGCAGGGACCTCTTTCCTCATGTTACAGGTTTTAAGCACTTGTATATTTCATGAAGCACATCATTATTTTTATACTTATGTATTTATTGTCCCCCTTGTACAGCTTTTTGTATTTTAAGTTCATACAGCGCTGCATCCCCAAGTGGCGCTATATAAACATATACATACGTGTTACTATTTGATGGGAATGTTGCAAGGTATGCATATGTTTAACACAAAATAAATAATTATGCCTTACCAGGTGGCAACGGATAATGGGGCCAGTAGTTCAGCCAGTTAGCTACATATTTGTCCTTTTGGTTATTTCATATTCATTCCTACCTTAAAAACAACTCCAGGATCATGCTTCTAGCTGCAGTCTATGCAGACTTACAGCAGTATAAAGCATGCAGACTTGTATGCTACTGCTGTGACAGAGCATCATTTCTTTTTCATTTTTAAAGCAAGTCACAAGCCTGGAAAGAAAACTCTTTCCAATAACAGCAATAGTCCAACCATTTCCCACCAGATGTCAAACCAACAAGCCAATAATTACCTTGTGGAGTCTTCATATTTCCTAAAATCAATACCATTAGGCCTCAGACTTTTGTTCATATTTAAGAGTACTAATCTTTATTGCACATCTCAGTCAGCCAATCTTCCGTTTTTAATGAGTTATGCTTGTATACTGGTGCCCAATTAGTGTAAATAGAAGAAAGAAGGAAGCCCCAAAACAACTTTTGATATTTTGAAAGATTACCCCCTAAAAGCCCACTTCCATGCTCGATCGGTAACGGCCGTGACGTCACCATCATGCCCACGACTGACTGTCATTACCCAGAAAGAAGGAAGGATCAGATGTCTGAGACAGGTAAGATTATAATGAAAGTGAGCATTTGGGGGGTAATCTTTCCAAATATATTAAGTTATTATGGTTCTGGAGTTACCCTTTAAAGGGTACCACTGGTTTTGGTAACTTTTCGGACCATTCTATTGAAGAACGGGAGGTAAAGGAGCTGGCTGCCTACCTTCCTTCTTCAATAGAAACACAAGGAGCCAGGAGAGAAGGTAAGAACTTACCCGCTCGCTCGCTCCCCCGGCGCTTGGTCTGACGGTCCCGACGACCTTGGCTTCTATCTGCTTTGCGCGATTATGCGCATAGAAGACAAGGTCCGTCGGGACCTGTCAGACCAAGCGCCGGGGGAGCGAGCGAGCGGGTAAGTTCTTACCTTCTCTCCTGGCTCCTGTGTGTTCTATTGAAGGATGGAAGGTAAGGCACAGCTCCTTTACCTCCCGTTCTTCAATAGAAATGGATTCCGAAAAGTTACCAAAACCAGTGGAGATACCCTTTAAGATTTCTACCTTCTCTTTGAGTGAGTGTCGGTCCCTGAAAGCAACAGTTATAAACCCCAAATTTGGGATTTGTTTTACTCTTCACTGCAATACTTTTTATATCCTGATATTGCCTGCTTGATTACTTTCTTACACAATCTGTGTGCCTCCTTTAAAGTATTTGAATGACCCAGTTAATTTGAGTTCATGAAATGTAATTTTTTTCTTACCAATCTCAGCACTTACCATTTTATTACACCACAGATGTTTTGTCTTATTCTGGTTACTTTTAATTATAAGAGGAACAAAAATTGTGAATTATATTTTCTTAGTAGACTTTTAAAGGCACCTCCTTCTGTGTTAAGCATAAATAAGTTCTATTTCTTTATAGCAAAAGGTATTTGCCTCCTCACTCTGCTCAATGATTTGTTTATAAGCTTAAGCATGTGCACAGGAAGCAGCAGGTAAAACAGCAGTCAATCATTGGGTGTAATGTCAGTTGTCACATCCTTGATTGACTGCATAGAGGGAGGGGCCAGCTTACTTTGCCAGAATGGAGGCAATAATTATCTGGTTAGTAATGCAGGTAATAAAGTGCAAAGTATTTCAGTTGGGGGCAGGAAACTGACAATTGAACACTTTTAGTTTTAAGGGCGGACATGCCCTTTAACTTGGAAGTTTGCTTGTTTTCATTGCCTCATTTTCCTTTAGCCTCCTGAGCTGTTCCAGATGTTTGCCAATAGAAAAATTCTACATGTAGCAAAAAGTAACTACGGCCGTCAGTTCACCAGAACTGATCATGCAGTCCCATAGGGAACCGCACGATTGGCCATGATTTACCAACATAACCGATCCGGAAGAACGTGAAACGAAGAACAGTCGCGGGTGCCCCACCAACACCATACAATATTTTTAGCCAACCAACTGATACATGGTAATATCGGTCAATCAGACAGAATTATCATGTGTACCCAGTCTAAGAGCACAGGCAAAAATTTGCATCACTTTTTAAATTAACCACATAAAACGAATTGTTGTAACCAAAAAATTGGAAAAACCCATTAAGGGTCCATTCAATAGCTTTGCATTTAGATTTATTCTAGCATAAAAGGGACTTAACATCTAATGTTAACCAATAAATTGGGGGGGGGGGGTGTTATATGTAACTTTAATGCCTTTACTGTTTTAGAAAAAAATCCACTAGACTTGCCCAAGGTAGAAATACTCCATCTACATTCATACCACAGTGGATTTCTTTGTACCTTGGGGAGGTGATGACTGGGTTTTCACAAGTGACCTAAGATCCACAGGGCCATTTTGCTAATGAGCCATTATGAGACAATGCAGCAGAGCGGCATCTTGTCTGTGGCTCAAGAATGCAGATTTTTAATAAGGGGGGGAGAGATTACCGGATGGAGAGGGAGGAAGTGCCGCATGCATGTCCAGAGGTGGAGCATGTAAGCAGAGGAGGAAAGGAAGTGGGTTATGGGCCCGCCGTTTTTATTAACAGGGAAAATGGCAGCCGTAATCGCAGAGGTTTGGAGGAGCCTCTGGAGACTGGTGCATAGGTCCCAGTCTGGCTGCTTTCTGCTTTTGATTTACAGTTACTTACTTATTAATTTTAAGTACTGGTTTGTGTGGCTACTGTTGGGGGAGCATTTGTTGGGTAAGGTGGGGGTAGCTGCTCCTGGGGTAGGGGTTGTGTGGGGGCTGCTGAGTCCGAGATTGTGGGCCCTTGTGTGGGGGATTTCTTCCTTGGAATGCCGCCAGACTTCTGGGGACCAACTTCCTTGGGACGCCACTGAACTTCTAGGGACAGTCTTCCGTGGGACGCTGCTGAACTTCTGGGGACCGGCTTCCGTGCAATGCGACTGAACTTCTGGGGACAGTTTTTCATGGGACGCCGCTGAACTTTCAGGTATACATTATTCAATTATATATCCATAATGTATTACTGTATAGAATATTTTATACATTTTTCTATAACATTAATTAATACATTATTTCTATAAAATATTCTATTTGTAAATAGTAGATTCACTTTTCCATTCTTAAGCTTCGTACATACGTGTGAACGCATGATGGTGTATGACGGCCGTTTCGCCTGAGTACTGGTAAGTGTATGGACAATCGGTCAGGCCTGTTTCGGCCCATAGACTTGTAAATAGTTGCCCGAAACATCCATTCATACACCATCATGCATTGTGGGTCGGTCCCACAATTTAACTAAATGACTCTTATTGGACTGACCTAGATTGGTTAACCAAACATGCTTTGCTACAGATTTAAATCTTCCTATTTCTATTTATTAAATGTGTTAGATGTTGTAAAAGGGCATTTTAGCCTATAGTTAGGCTAGCTTTAGCTAGAGTTTATTAAGTTAGGCAGGGCACTGCTGAAAGTCTACCTTGGCATGGTAGCAAGACTTACAAATCTTTTGGCCAAAATCTTTTATTATCCAGGAATTGTGGTGAGGATAAATGTCTATTTGAGGAACAGTATAAATAAATACCTCTGTAATGCCAAGTTTAAAGTTCCTACCTGTGAAGCCACGCCCACCCCACCGTGACTTTCAAAGTTTGGCTCAGGTGGCAAAAACGTGAAGAGCAATGTACTGCCTCCAATAAGGACTAGTGCGGAGGTAAGTAAAACTTAACATTTATTGAAATGTTAAAAAAACACATGGCGGCACAAACAAACCTAGACACAGACAGGTCAAGGATGGGGTGTGGCCTGATGCATTTTGCGGAACTTCCGTTTCCTCAGTTGGCAAAAACCCTAGTGACACCCCTGAAGATCTATCCTTTTCAGTTAAAGGAACACTAAACAAATTTTGTGTGCTTTGTTAAGTACATAAAATCTGTTTCTATAATTCAGGGAAGTGAGAACGTTTATTCCCACCTGCCTGTGAATAATAGAATGGTCAGGGGACACTGCCAAACTTACATTACCGGCGCTCCACTCACAGCTGCTTCTGAGCAGACAGCCGCGCTGTCCCGACCAAGCACCTATCTTTGGCTCATGCGATCGGGACATCGCGGCTGTCAGCTCAGAAGCAGCTGCGAGTGGAGCACCGGTAAGGTAAGTTCGGCAGTGTCCCGAGCATTCTATTATTCACAAGGAGGTGGGAATAAGTGTCCTCACCACTCTGTGAATAATAGAAACATTTTATGTACTTACAAAATGCTGGTTTAGTGTCCCTTTAATACTACTATTGAATTGTAAAATTCTATTATCTCTTCCATTGCTTTTTTATAGTTTTTTTTTTTGTAGGGTTCCCTAACAATCTTGCATAGTGATTAAAGGGGAACTGTGGTCTCCAAACAAGTTGAATTTAAATTAAAAATTCCTACCTTTAAAACGAGCCATCAACCACCTCTCTACGTGCTCCACAGCCCAAGATATAAAGAAATGACTGACCAGAAAGTTAATGGGTGGGAGGCTGACGTGACATTCCTAAGGCTTCTCCTGCACAGTGCCGCTGGTGAGCACAGCCTCAGACTCCCTCAGTGTGTGAGGGAGACAGGAAGTACCTCCTCCTCTCTGCTGTGTGAAGTCCTGACAGAGTAGGTAAGGGAATCTACAGCCCTTCTTTCCCACTATGTGAAAAAAGTTCTCTGCCTGAAAAGGCCGTTTTGTGTGTGTGTGTGTGTGTGTGTGTGGGGGGGGGGTGTCTGAGTGACCCACGGCACCCACAAGTGGGCGGGGCTTATGCACCTGTGGGTGGGGTTTGTTCACCCGTGAGTGGGCAGGGCCTAAGCACCCACGGGTGGGCGGGGCCACATGGTGCTGTAAGAGAATGGGCAACTGGAGGGACCATGGGGTCCATGAGTGGGAGGGACCAGGGGGGCTGCAAATGGGAGGAGGGGACAAAGGGCAGATTGACTGACATGGTTTCAGAGAAGGAAGTGTAGGGGACCTGGTGATGCTGCTGCCATATCACACACAAAAATGTAAATATCTTCAGAATTTTTGCAATTTATTTTCATGGTTTATTTTGCATAGTTTTGATGAGCAATTCCTATCAATTTACCTAAAGTCATTTTTGGATTTTCCTCCTTAACATCTTCCAACTGGGGATAAACTTCTTTCATATAATCTTAATACTTTGCAGATTATGCAGGAAGCATGAAATAAAGAGATTTTGAAATGCAAAAATGGTCTGCTGATTAAAGGGTATCTCCACTCGTATTTTTAAGATTTGGGAATCCAGTACTATTGAAGAATGGGAGGTAAAGGAGCTGTGCCTTACCTTCCGTTCTTCAATAGAACAAACAGGAGCCAGAAGAGAAGGTAAGAAACTTACCCGCTCGCTCGCTCCCCCGGCGATCTATGCGCATAGAAGACAAGGTCGTCGGGACCTGTCAGACTAAGCGCCGGGGGAGCGAGCGAGCGGGTAAGTTTCTTACCTTCTCTTCTGGCTCCTGTTTGTTAGAACTGGATTCCCAAATCTTAAAAATACGAGTGGAGATACCCTTTAATACACATGGTCTGGGCATGGTCCGTATAAAGACATGCTGAAAAGACATGCATATCCTTCTATCAATTCTTCTATCAGCAGACTGTATTGATCTGAGACATATCTATGCGCTTTGAGTACTTTAGAAAAAAAGTGCCATACAAATGTTATTGTACTGTAATTTCAGGGGTGCCCAAACCGGGACAGGCTGGGTGCCCAATAGTAGCACCCCACCTACCAGGTCCCACGAGCCATGTATCAGCGATCTATTTCCTGTTAGAATGGTTTAAATTGCTGTTGATTATTTGCACACAGTCTAATTATGTTTGTGTTCAGAGAAGGAGAAAGGAAGTGCATATTTTAATATATGAAACATGAATTTCTTGACATCACATTATAAATGGGCTTTAACAGCTTCTTTCTGAGAAGGCTTTCCACAAAATTCTCTCTTTGGGTATTTTTGCCCATTCATTGAGAAGAGCATTTATTTATTAAAAGTTAAAAGGTATGTCTAAGCACTCAGTATATTTATACTTGTTTATAATATAATCAGGTATAGTTAACAACCTTGCAACTCATCCCTGAAATGACAGACCATTTAATGTAACAAAGCAGGGTTGCCAATTGCTTATGTCCACCCCCCAAATAAAAATAGTTCCCCTGCGCATAGCAGAATCCTCAACAAGGACAAGGAAGAAGCACGCATCCGGATAACACTATATAGTGGGGCCAGTAGTGGGTTAAATTTTAGTTTTGGGGATGGACATGCCCTTAAAAAAATCTTTTAATTTGGAAAAAAATATAAAAAATTTTTTTTTCAAATGACTGCAAAATATTGAGAAAATTGTCACAAACGGACATCCTATGACAGTGCCAAACTTAAAGGAGAACTAAATGCGAGTGTGACTGGTACATACAAATTCATGCACAAGGAGTGTGATTGGTGCATATAAGTTTGCCCAAGTTCGCTGAACCGTATGTACCAGTCACTTTGTGCAGACACTCAGGTCTGCCTTCTGATGAACTGGAGGGCTGACCTAACAGTGTTTGCTGAAGTGGAGGGTTTAACAGCCACTGTAAGGCCAGCCTTCATTAAGTCAGCCCTCCAGTTCACCAGACACTATTAGTTAGTCCACAACGCCCACAGTTTTTAAACGGCGCCTGAAACTTAAAAAGTTTGGCTCAGGTGCCAAAAGGTCTAGAAGCACCCCTGGGATCCTAATCAAAGGAGATCCTCTGTGTAATCAAAAAAATAATAAATTACTTCTCAAAAACCTTATTTTCACCATGTGTCATGCTCAGATATGCTTTAGCCAGGGAGAGGAAGGAATTCCCCAATATGCTAGTCTATATCTAACAGTTTTTGAGGGGGCAATTAATGTTGTGTTGCAATGAATAGTGTTTTTTGGGGTATTCGCACATGGTATATAAACCTGCTTATGAAAGAAGTGAAAGAAGAAGCTGCTTGTGTATTCTAGGCTTCCTACCTTTGCTTGCTCACGGACAGATTTTAGGCCCTCTACTTTTACTTTAAAAATCTGTTTTGCTTGTTCCTGGGCATCTGAAACACACAAAACAAAACATAAAATACCCGACAATATCTGTGAATCAAATGCGTCATATCAACAGTTTTCAGCTAAATATACCTCTCTCATTCCTTCTTTTCATTTTGGCTTCTTCTTTGGCTTTTGAGTCTCTCTCTTGTTGTGCAAAACTTACAAGTTTCCATCGATTACTTATCTAACAATATTTGGAAAGACATGATTATATTACTGAGACTACAAATACAGTCCGTGAATAAGCCATTTCCAACAAAAGCAAGCTCACTTCAAACATTTTTGTATTTGGGTCCAATTTGGCTGCCTGTGAGACATGTGCCTGGCGATCCTCAGACGGCAAGAACTGAAAAAGAAATTCTTTTAGTTGAAGACTATTATTACCTTATCTGATATTCTTTAGAGGACAAATCCACCGTAAAAATTTACCTTATAAAAATTGAAAAGTGAAAAACTGGGGCAGGTAAGAAGGATACAATATACCTCCCAAAATACTTTTATTGAGGAGCACCAGCCTATACAGTTTTCATCTGCTAGGTTAGTCCTGGACTTTCCTGAATTAATGTTAGTGCTGAAGCCAGTACTATCAATACAACTTCCCCGGCCCAGGTACTTTTTATTTTCACATTTCAAAATAAAAAACAAACAAAAAAAACGTTATATGCATTATAGTTCTCATTCAAAACAGAATTTAATAGTTTACCATCCTAAACGGGTTCTCAAAGGATTCCAAAATGTTTCTTGCCTTCTGTAGAGATGTAGAGTTCTTTAAAACTTTAACATTGGTTTCAATGTCCTAAAACCACAGGAAATGTAATATAAATACTATAATTTAAATAATACATTGGAGACGTTGTCAAATACATGAAGGAAAAGTATTTTGCTAAAATAATGTTTTTTTAATACCAACATACACAAGGAAAGCCCTTTAACAGTCAGTTATTAAGGTGGCCAATACAAATATTATGGAGACACAGTGATAACTTACTCCAAAATGTACTGAGTCGGGAAAACTTGGTCCCCGGCCCCTTCACACAGAATCCACTCCCAGGTCTTTTAGGCTGGCTCGGGTGCACTCATGCCCTGAGCCCTTCGCTTGGCTCAATTGCTATGCATACAACAAATCCTCCTTTGGGGTCCACGCATCAATCGGTACATGACATCCACCAAAACGTAGCTTTTTTTATTCAGTTGCAAACATAAAGCAACACACCGGTCCCACCGGATGCGTTTTATCCTGTAATTAGCACTTCAGAGGAGTCAGATGAAGTGCTAATTACAGCATTAAACGTGTCAAGCTACGTTTTAAACTTATGGTGGGTGTTTTTTTTAATGCATCAAAAAAATTTTTTTAAAAAAAGCAATTAGAATACTCACATTAAACATAGTGATGCTTGTTTTAGCAAGTATGCATGAAGGATGCAAAGGGATAGAAACAGCAGGGCTTTCATTGCTGAACAGACTACCTTCTGAAAGTTGCAGCACTAGAGGAAACAAATAATGACCTGCAGCACTAATAAAAAAAAAAAAAAAAAAAAAAAAAAAAATAAAAAAAAAAAATATATATATATATATATATATATATATATATATATATATATATATATAATTCTCACTATTTAATTAAAATCAATAGTACTACTACTGACATTTTAATTACAAAACAAAATGATATACTATTAAAAAAAGTATACTTACTTTGACACCCCTAAGGTTAAATAGAAAACTCAAAATGGTTAGTTTAGCCACACCTCTAAGACTGCTAAGGGTCTCCCATATGGACTACACATACACTCT
The DNA here is from genome assembly GCA_019447015.1 of Hymenochirus boettgeri. Lineage (NCBI taxonomy): Eukaryota > Metazoa > Chordata > Amphibia > Anura > Pipidae > Hymenochirus > Hymenochirus boettgeri. The sequence continues at coordinate 119,539,218 of CM033475.1, read as the reverse complement.
GCCCCCTCCCTTTTCCATAGAAAGAAATAAGACTTCCTTTAGGAAATAAACCTTTGTTTTGTAGACAGGAAGTGATACCTGTATGATGAAACTACCCAGCATTCTTAGAGAAATGGCCAGTTTCTCCTTTTTTCCAATATTAATAGGATGAGGCTGAGAAGTATGTTCTGTTGTAAGAAGGCTATTTCATTGTATGCTCTTTGGGGGAGGACTTTTTCCTTCTTTATCCCCACCTCATCTTAATCTATAAAGCTAATCCGTATTCTGTGCTTCCAAGTCCTAACCCCATAGCAACTGTAAATATGGAACTATAGTATATGGTATATACTAATAAGTATGAACCTAGCATGTTGATCTGGAACCTATATAGCATCTCAGGTTGCCCAATGGTGCTTTTTAGTTTGAACTGCACATTGTTGTAGGAATTCCTGAGTCTATACTCAGACCTGCCGGTTTATTCTACTAAGGCCCTCTGTATTCTAACTGGCAGATAGGTGGAATAGGAAAGGGAAGTTTAGTAAGGTTTAGGACTCCTACTGCCTAAAGTAACCTATGTAATCTTTCTCTATTCCAATAGTTGTAAGGGAAGGGCAGATGGATCACTTGCATGTTTGTAATTGTTCAAAAAGGTAGTGAAACGCACTCTTGCAAGTTATATATTTATTGTGACTATCTGGCGTGCACAACGTTTCGGGGGTCCTCCCCCTTCCTCAGGAGGACCCCTGAAACGTTGTGCACGTCAGAAAGTCACAATAAATATATCTCTTGCAAGAGTGAGTTTCTCTAAATTTTTGAACAATTACAAGCATCCTACTGTTAGTGGTTAACAGTTTAAGGGAAACAGCACCAGAAAGTACTTATATATATGGAGTGCGTGAGACTTCATAACAAAATTGACCACTTGCATGTTTGAGCTCTTGGGTAGGATTCACTAAAGCATGACTGTGGGCTTTTAATGTCTAAGTCAAAAAAATGGCTTTATTCTAGGATGTATGAAAACGGTTTTCCAGATGTATAAAAACTGCAGCCAGGAAATGCTGGGAGTTGTAGTTTTTAAACATGTTAAAAGTTAAACACACCTGTTCTATACCATTAGGCTGTATTGCATCTAAACACATGCCTTAGCTACAGGACAAGAAGAAAGGTACTGTTAATAGAGAAGGCTGGGATTTGCAGTTTTCAAACATGTGAAAGGTCCCAAGCTGGGAGAGAGAAATGTGTTTAGATCTTAGATTATTAGGGCTATACTATAACATGAGGCTGTGAGGTACCGTCTTTTATAAGAAGGCTCCATTTCATTTTATATTCTGTGGGGAGCTTTTTGCTCCTGTGCTCCCCACATCATCTTAACCTATAAAGCTAATCAGTATCCTGTGCCAAGTCCTAAACCCCATATCAACTGTAAATATGGAACTTGCCGTGATGAATACTAATAAGTATGAACCTAGCATGTTGATCTGGATCCTGTATAGGGTCTCAGGTTGCCTAATGATGCTGTTTAGTTTGAACCAACTTACCTGACTCTGTCCCTCACTGCTCTGCTCACTCTTCTTCCAGACAGCGCAGAACCTCTCTGCTCCTGTTTTTGCTCAAAAAAGGAGCATGGGGAAGCACCCAGGGACCGGATCAGGTAAGTGCCTTCAAAGGCATTTTTGAGATATGCCTTTTTAACACAAAGATTAATTAGTGATCAGTACTGTTTACCTAAATATCGACCTGTGCTGGGCGAAGGAGGAGAGGGAAAGAGACACCACTACTATTATTTTCATTTAAACTTGGAAAACATTGCTACTGTAAATTCGTGGCAGCGAATACCGATTGATTGGTCAGATCATGTGCCCAGCGAACTGACGTTTGTGACACTGTGGAACTGTCTTCCAGTAGATGTGGTAATGGCAAGTTCACTGAATAGCTTTAAAAATAGACTGGATAAGTTTCTAAAGCTAAATAATATTGAGAGTTACTGGTATTAATATAAATACTGTAGTTCTGGTCAGGGACGGATTTACACCTCTGGAGCCTGTAGGCCCAAAGTAACTGGTGCCCTTACCCCCAACCATAAACACAGACCACACCCCTAAACCACACCCGTTTTCTCTTTTTTTGGGGAAAGAAAATAGACTTCATACTTAATTTCAAACATTACTGTCCCTTTAAAATATCTGACCAATGAAGTGCCAGTATTTTATAGATGCTAATATTTGGCACTACAAAATCAGAAGCTATTTACCTTCCTTGCTGCAGTAGAGATTATTACCAGCAAATTGTAACGATGTAATGTCATGAGGGCCAAAAAACAAGTTCTCCATTCTCTGTGTTAGGAAAAAAATGTGAGATTTACTAATTTTATTTTAAATCATTTTTTATTGATTTTTTTTGTTAAATTGTACCTCTGGATTTGCTATCGGTCCTTTCTTCCTTGCACTGTTTATTTCTGACTACATGGGGGGAAAAAATCAAATAAATAAAAGTCATTAACAATGCTTAAAAGTAAAGAACAAACAAATTCTAAAAATTTTGGGAAATTGAAGAAACCTACAGCTAATTCTGGGCACCGCAATATTTATTTGCCCAGAGAATTTTCATCATGTCTCATTTTAACAGGAATGCAAAAAAAAAACAAAAAAAACCCCCACAAATAAGGCTGGGTACACTAAATATTTTTGGGCGACCGACCGTGCCGCACATCAATCTGAAATACCGCATGGTCTGGGCGGCCGTGAACAAGCTCAGTAGCCTGTTCATCTAAATCGACTTGTTGGTTAATCACGGCCGATCATGAGGTTCCCTATGGGACCGCATGGTCGCCCATGGCTGACAGTCAATTGACCCAGCCAAGCGATCGCTAGCAGTGAGGATTCTCGTCCGGGACAAAAAGTCCCCTGTGTGTACCCACCTCAAGCCACCCTCTTATCCAAGGCTTATAGTTTAGTGCTCACAAACAATATTATCCATTTATCATTTAAGGCTAAAACAATGTGGGCAAAATACAAACTAGTATGTTTGAGAGATTACATCTGATATGTATACAAAACTATTCCTTTAAAATACAGCCTCTGCCATGGGTTGGGTACCCACAAGCAACCTCTTTTGCAGATCAGATTAGGGTAACAAGAATCTTCAAGCATGTTGCAGGCCTGAAACAAAACCTGCCTGCATCAGGACAAGCTGGTCAGATTCTGTTAGAGACCTATATTGTAAAAACAAATGGTCGGGTCTGCCTCCTCACAGATCAAACAGATGGAGTCTGTCACTTTGTTAAAGTAAAACATAACGTTCAATAATAATCATTAAAACATTGCATCCATGTAGCAAAAGCAGTACAAACTTTCATTTGTTCGGAAGAATAACCAGACGTGTTTAATGCCAGCGGTTAGAATCATCCAATAAACAAAAATGGAAAGGGAGCACAACGCATCAATTAAATCTGCAACAATTTATTAGGCAACATGTTTCGGACCACACATAGTCCTTTCTCAGCTTGAGATATTTTTTTTTTCTATGCCCCTCCAGAGCCTACCATTGTGCCTTGAAAGTTGCCGACATAGTTACTTGGTTTGCTGAATGTTAAGCTCTACCCCTCTGAGATTCTCTGCTTTTTCCTGCTTGAGCCTCAAAAATCGATAATGCCTGTGAGTTCCGTGCACACGCATGTAACTCAAAGTCATTAAAATTCCCCCCAAATTTTTAAAGCTAGCCACAAGCCTGAAAGGAAAAAAAAAAAATCTCTTTCCATAATGTGACTATAGGTAGAGGAAAGGACAAGAAAAAGGGATGCAGGTCTATAACTAGCTTCAGAATATATTGATTATTTGGGTGTGGGGCTTTTTTTTTTTTTTTTTAAATTAAAATAATTCCTTAACTTCCGTTCTTTAATCAATCGACCAGGAGCCAGGAACAAGGGAGAGTATATTTACCTCACGCACGATTCACCGCCAGCTCCCTTGACAAGTCCCGACTGCTTCCGGGTTTAGTTTAACTAAAATGTGCATGCGGGATATTGTGCTCTATAGTCAAACTAATCCCCGGAAGGGGTTGGCAATTCTCAATGGATCGGGCAGTAAATCGCGCACGGGGGAAAATATACTAACCTTTGTTCATGGCTCCTGGTCGAGCCATTTTTAAATTTCGTTCAAAAGTGTATTATACCATACATTATATAAATTTTGACATACATTAATGTGCATATAGTGTAATTTCAATAAAGCACGTATTAATATTCCCTTGACTATTTTCTATTAGTTTAGATCTATAAACTATATACATTATGCTGTTTAGTATGTTCTTATATTTACTGATTTTGCATATGTTATTCCTTAAAGGGCATGTCCACTTAAAAAACTTCCTTTTCATATAATGTTCTTTAAGGCTGCCCTTAAGAACATTATAGCAAAAGCCTGTCACATGAGGAAGAAGTGTGGGCAGATGGGATCCGGAGGGAGGGAGGGGAAAGGGCTCCCCTGCGCATGTCAGCATCCCTCCCGGAGGCATCAGAGAAGGCAGAGAATATTGGAGGAAGACAGCCACTGCTCTTCAGTTTCCTGGACTTTGGACAAGGACTACAGGAGAACCGTAAGAAGCAGGAATGTGAAGAAAGGATGTTTTAAAACTATACATGTATACATGAATGTATATGTACATAGAATGTACATATACATTCTAAAGAATGAAGAAGATTTATGTGGTATGTGGACAGATTGTTAGAGAGATATGCAAGTATTTTAATCTAGTATAGACCGACATTCAGGCATTCCAATAATAACGCCAGAATGAAGCATCTGTAAGTCTGCATTTAAGGCAAAATGTGTATGTACAGTCTGATACAAGCTAGTTGTATTGGTGATAGGTGTACAATAAAGAATTGTACAAGTCTATTGTTTGCTGCAGGTGATGCAAGTCTAGGAGAGTCTGCTAATATTTGTACAAATGTTATTGTTGGTATGTATTTTCTGCATTTGTTTATTAATTGATGCATTTCTTTTTGGGCTACTGTATACATTATGAGTTTATAAAGTTTGGAGGCCATTTCTCGTTGTGAGGACTGTCATAATATATTTATAATTGGTGCGGGTTGATTTGTGAGAGGAACTCCGTTTGTATTCAGATTTGTAGGTATCAGAATAGTTGTGATGAGGGCAACTTATATTCATTGGTTATAAAGGGCATGTCCACCACTCTTTCAAAAATTCAGCATATAATAGGACACCCCCCCCCCCCCCCAAAAGCTGGGTTTTTCGATTTACTTTTTATGCATACAAAACCCCGCCGCGGCTCCCAGGTACTTCCGGGTAAGGGCAGTCAGTCACGGCCATAACAGTGACATCATGGCCAATGGCTGACTCTCATTCCCGAACGAGTCTCTGCTACTGCTGCTTGGGCACGTGCAGAGGTGTGGACTTACCGGCGCAGGAGCGTGGGATTGTAAGCAGCTTTACACATCCTGTAGTTGGTATGTTTTATTATCCGAGAGTGGCAGATAATGGGGGTTGGGGCTTTTATACAGCTCCTTATGTGCCTGTCACAGACTCGGACAGGACAGATAAAGAAGTGTACATTTACAAGCCTATAACTTAAGATCTGAAGAAGCTAGATATATATACTAGGCTTGTTTGAAAGGTAACCGCAAGTGCTTTTCAATATATGTATGTAGACCACAGTTACCTTTTAATGCAGATAAAACACTAGTTTATGATCATTTTTCTCAAGCAAAAGACAGCTTGTTTAACTCTTGCATTAACGGTGCATTTTTCATTAACTAAAAACAGGTATTCACAGTAAATAGGAGTGAGCAGTCTTCACTAACAAGGTAACATACCTTTTGTAGCGGGGTCTCTCGTGCCTGCTGAATAAGAAGAGATAATTCATTGATTTGCTGTCTCACAAGAGGGGGGATTGGATTGCAACAAGCAATTATTCCCTGTGGCTCCCTGAAAAGAAAAAACAGCCAAAAAAACATAACTCGTTACCATTTTATGTGAAGTTAACAAAGTACAGAACTGCAGCACTGTAAAACATAAGAAACAGTAAGAATGAACTAGGTTAATACACAAAATGTTGAAAGATGTATATGCCTTTTATATCTGGTCAAAAAAACTTACTTAGGTAACTCCTCTGATATCTTCAGCAACATATGATTAGGTAATATATACCTGTTGCAGAAAAAAAATCAGTTTGTTACAAAACAATCAAATCTTAACACTGGAATTTAAGTTAAAAAATGTCTGTACCCAGTGCTCTCATCTTCCTGACGAGCTATTTTATCTCTCCATGCAAATAAAAGCCTAAAGGCAGCCAACTGCTGTGTGTTGAGGTGCTTCTTTTGCTTTTGATATAGTTCCAAGTATGATTCCTCTGTGAAGATTGGTTTTATAAATTTCTGCATGAAATACAATATGTCAGAAAATGCTTTGTAAATGTAGATAAAAGATCAAGCACTGTATAAAATGTTACCTTCAGGCAAATGTCCTTGCTTTTTTGCCATACCAGCTGCAGGAGAGTTTGCTGTCCATAGCCTGCATTTAGTAGCTCTGTTCTCAATTTATCATAAATGAACAGCAAGTAGTGAGTATCTGCTCTAGCATACTCAATCATTTCTTTGGGCAATGGGCTGAAATTTAAAACACAGTTCATTTAGACTGTTTTAATCCCTTAAATAATTTTTTTATTTTTATTTTTTTTTAAATATTTTTGCAGAGAACTCACCGAATTCTCCAGTCTGCAAGCTGGTATCGCTTGTCTGACTCCACATTGCAATACAACCTAAGAAGATGATCAAGTGAGTGTCTCCCAAGGTTTAGGAGTCGAGCAGCTTGATGAGTATCAAACATGTTCACAATGTATATCCCAAAATCTTTCTGAAGCCACTCAACATCTGAATCTGCCCCATGTAGCACCTAAGAAGAAATTGGCAAAGATAACGTAGCAACGTACTAAGCACCTTAAACACAGAACCGAAGACAACAGAACTATGGAGATTTTTCAGACCTTGACAATAGATGGATCAGTGAAGCTTTCATTCAGGATGTATAACTCGTTTCGCAATTCCAATGTATCAATAATAAAATCCTCTGTTCGAGTGCTAATTTGCATTAAACAGGTAAGGCCCAAGAAGCTTCGGTAGGAATGATGCTTCAACGGAAAAAGATTTTTACATTAGTTACAAAACATGATCTACACTCAATGTTTGAGCAAAATATTAAAATATTAGTTATACTTAGTATAGTATTTGAGGTTGAATAAAGACATACGTCCATCCAGTCCAACCCATCTAGCAATATCCTCATTTCCTGCCTAACTGTTGATCCAGAGGAAGGCAAAAAACCCCCACCAAATTTATGAAGGGGGAAAAAATTCCTTCCTGACTCCAAGTGGCAATCGAAAATTTCCCTGGATCAACTCTACTTTATGTATCAATACCAGTAACTTGTAACATTCCTTGTTTGCAGAAACTCATCCAGCTTTTTTTTGAAAATGACCAATGAACCTGCCATAACAACGTCCACTGGAAGACAGTTCCATAGCTTTACCGTTCTCACAGTGAAAAACCCTTTCCGAGCTTGAAGCCTAAACCTTTTTTCTTCAAGTCTTAAGGGATGTCCTCGTGTCCTTTGACATGTTCTATTGGTGAACAATGCCCCAGATAGTTTATTGTATGGCCCGTTAATGTATTTATACACAGTAATCATATCCCCACGCAAGCGCCTTTTCTCCAGCGTACATAATTGTAACTTTTCCAGTCTCTCTTCATATTCAAGCTCCCCCAATCCCCTTATTAATTTAGTTGCCCTTCTCTGAACCCTTTCCATTTCAAAGATGTCCTTTTTGTGCACAGGATTCCAAAATTGCACTGCATATTCCAAATGAGGCCTTACCAATGCTTTGTAAAGAGGAAGAATTACATTTTCCTCCCTTGAATCCATACCTCTCTTTATACAAGACAATACCATGCTGGCTCTGGCTGTTGCCGCCTGGCACTGCTTGCTACCTTTAAGTTTGTTATCCACCAAAACTCCAAGATCCCTTTCCAACAGGGATTCACTTAACACAGAGCCATTTATAGTATAAGTAGCACAAGGATTTTTAAGTCCAAAATGCATCACCTTACATTTATTAACATTGAATTTCATCTGCCACTTAGCAGCCCAATGTGACAATCTATCTAGATCCCCTTGCAACGATTGCACATCCTCTGAATTTTTTAATGGTCGACAAAGTTTTGTGTCGTCAGCAAACACAGAAACCTTGCTGACAATACCCACTTCCAAATCATTAATAAATAAATTAAATAGTAGCGGCCCCAACTCAGAACCCTGTGGCACCCCACTTAGCACTTTAGTCCATAATGATGAAGCCCCATTAACAACTACTCTCTGCATCCTATTCATTAACCAATTTTCTATCCATGTACAAATGTGATAGAAACCAACAGACCTTAGCTTATTCATTAGTCGCCTATGGGGGACTGTATCAAAAGCCTTTGCAAAATCCAAGTAAACTACATCTACTGCTATGCCAGAGTCTAAATTTCTACTTATTTCCTCATAAAAGCCAAGCAAGTTAGTTTGACAAGATCTATTCCTCCTAAATCCATGCTGGTTACTACTAATGTCAGTCCTTGAAACATACTCTAGAACATGTTCCCTTATTAAACTTTCCTGGATCTTCCCCACCACTGAAGTTAAACTTACAGGCCTGTAATTACCCGGCTGTGAACGACTACCCTTTTTGAATATTGGAATAACATCAGCCTTTTTCCAATTCAGAGGCACACCACCGGACATGAGGGAATCAGCAAAAATAAGAAACAATGGCCTAGATAAAACTGAACTTAGCTCCTTAAGTACCCGAGGATGTATTTTATCCGGTCCAGGAGATTTATTAATATTAACCTTATTTAGTTCTTTCTGTACCATATCCTCGGTGAACCAAAGTGCACTTGAATCTTTTATACCATTATTGCTACTATACTCTATGATATCTGTACTTGGATCTTCTATAGTGTATACAGAGGAAAAAATTATTCAAGACATTTGCTTTATCGCCAAATTGTTTGCTGGACTGGTATTACCAAACTTTTATAACTATTATCTAGCTGGACAGCTTAAATATTTTTAATTTTGTGTGAACCCACCTCTTCCTGATCCTCAAGACACACCTTCACCCTCGTTATATATGATATGGAATGATTGTTGCATCCATACCTACCCTCAGAATCGTGTTTTTGAAACAACAAACTAGAAATACAATTAAAAATGGGGGTACTGTACTTCATTCCCTGCAACACATGGTTTTGGCACATGGCATCTACACTTTTAAAGGTAGATGGAGTTCTTGGGGACTGTACACTCTGGCATAACAGAAAATGTTTTAGACTAGCCTCTTTTGCTGCATCAGGTGAGTGGTGATAAGGTCATCCATTACTTTTCTCAAATAATAATTAACATATTGATGCCTTTTTCAGACATCAAAACACAATATGATCTAACTAAATCATTTCTATTAAAGGGTATCTTCACTGGTTTATTTTAAATGTACACCCCTGTCTTGGAGGTGCTGTCACTCAATGTGGATCATCATGGTAGCAGACAAACCCACTTGGCAGCAGTAAAGAAATCCTATACAGCTGATCATGCAGAGAGAGACAGGAGAGGAAATTTAAAACACTCTTCCCACAATACTTGTTGAAAAAGTGATCTAAGATTAATTTCATAGGGGATGCTGGGAATATGAGGCAATCTGGTATGGGAGGGGGTGGGAGACAGAAAAAAGTAGTACCCGATTACTCCTCCATTAATAAGTGATTTCCGCAAGCTGCGTGTGTGTGCGCAAGCTTTGTGTGTGTAGAATCGACCAACCAGTCGGATCACACAGACAGAAATCCGGATCCTCACACGTTCTGTGCATGCACTAAAGAAACACTCGCATCGGCCATTTCCCAGGCAGGCAGTCACTGAAAGTGGGCGGACCTACACCATCCACAACGTTCAGGGAGAAACTCATTGGATTTCTTAAAAACTACTGCTCACAAACACAGGATACTGCAGGTACATTTCCACCTTACACATCTATCCTTACTTATCAGTGGAGATACCCTTTAAGATATCTACAGCTGAGCTTTTGTCTTCTTTCCGAATTCCAGGTATCCCATGTACCTTTTGTTACTTACCTTATCATACGAATACTAGTCAGTGAAAGAAGATAAGGATCTAGAATATATTCCTGCCTCCTAGGAGCCAGTCTAGTTACAGGTACATCAGATATACTAGATAAGTGGACTAAGTGTATACCCTCAATGTAGATGGATGACTGGGAAGATTTATCCGACTTTTATGACAAGCAGCAAATAACAGTCTGATACTGTTTTATATTCGCTATCAGGTGTACCTAAACCCACGACTGGCTCCATTATCCCCACAATATTAGTCTGAATGTCCTAGGTGCCCTACACCGCTGGCAGATTTTTGTCATTTAATATGGATATGTCCCACAGTAGCCAGATTTTGGGGCAGGGTGACTAGCCTCATTTGAGATGATGGGTACACAAATCCCATTAGATATATTCTGGGTCTAACCAAAACGGACTCCTGGTCTAGATATCAACTTGCACTCCTGCGTGAGCCTATTTTATACGAGAAATGTACTAGTTCTGAATTGGATGGCACCCCAGCCCCCTAAATTTAAAATTTGGAAAGACACGATTAAAAAAGCTCTCCCATATATAAGGCTACTCTGTGTTGGAAGAGGCTGCCCCAATAAGTTCTGGGTCCCATGGTATAATTACATGGGAATGCAATTACAGATAGCAATAAACCCCTAAAGCAGGGAAAGACCACCAGTAGATCTCCATATGTTTGAAAACTACAACTCCCATCATTCCTTTAAAAGCACTTTGTAATTAGGGAATTCTGAGAGGTGTAGTTTTCAAACATCTGGAGATCTACTGGTTGCCTATGCTTGCCCTAAAGTAAATCAGTGGTATATTATGATCATTATAAATGTGCTGTAATAGAATTCTTATTATGGATACTTTTATATACACACCCCTACCATCTTTTTTCCCTTGTTTTCCCCATTAATGGTTTAATATCTAGCAAGATAAGAAGTTATATTATAAAAATCCCCAGCCATATGGTATTGCAACCCTATGATCAATGTATATGGTAACATATCACAATGCTCATGTATATTGTATGTATACCTCCTCTTTATTGAATATATACATGGTTGTACTTTAATGTTGTATTTAGAATAAAAAAGTTAAAAAAAAACCCTCAGAATTACACTGAATCTGAAGTCAGAGCACCTTGATATAAAAGCAGCCATTTGTGTCTCATCCCTCGTTTTGATGTAGGTGCTGGGAATGTGTTTTATTTCCCAGCATTGAGAGTATCACACAGTGAGGACACCGACCATTGTGACCACATTAATTACTTTTACTTTAATGCCATTTACTGGAGTGGTTACAGTTAATTGTTTTTCTTGGGCGAAATGCTTTCAGATTATGGAGTATACAAAAGATAAATGGTGTTTTCCAAGTTGCATGAATGGTCCTGAAGAATCGTCAATTAAAAATGCAGATTAGTGGCCCAATGAAACGGACCTCACCTACTGAAGCAAGCTGGGTGGGCAGTGTGACCTAACCCTTCTTTATGCACGGATGAGCTCAGGAAACTCTTCAGCGACTACTAAGAAAGGGGAGAATCGAAAACAATCCAATACAAAAACATGATCAGGGAGATTCAATAAAAGTTCTTATTGTTAAAATTTTGCTCCAACTAATGAGATGTTAACTTTTAATTGTTAAATAAGATTTAATTGGTTGGGGCAAAATTATCACCATTTTTAACAATAAGAACTTTTATTGAATCTCTCAGATTGTGTGTATCAGTACTAAAGTTAAATGGAGAAACACCTTCTTATAACAGAAGGCATATTGCAGTCTCATGCTATATGAATAGCATTGCCCACAAAATCTAATAAACGAGAAGTAATTTCTTACTCCCAGATTCCCCAGAGTAAGGGGCAGAGATATGCAAAATACTCCTTTATGTCCCTTAGCTTATGCATGGGTCGAAACATGTCATGTCTGCAGGTCCACTGATTGGCTCTATATATTAGGCTATATTGCATGTTATTAAGCCAGCGGTTCTGGACACATGCATAAGCTAAGGGACATAAAAGAGTATATTTGTATTAAATTACTTCTTGTTTCTTAGATTTTGTGGGCAATGCTATAGCATGAGACTGCAAGATACCTTATGTTATAAGGTGTTTCTCCATTTTTATGCTCAGTGGAGGGCTTTTTGCTCCTTTTGGCCCCGCTCTCCCCAAGCTTTCTAGCTGCCTTGTCTACTACAGTTAATAAATTCATGTGTTACTTCTTCCTTGGGTTTAGACATTCCCACTTGGCGAATTCATTTTGTGATCACAAAAAAAAAAAAAAAAAAAGTACAGGCCAGACTTTTTCCCGGGTGTTGGTGGAAAAAAAGTGAATGCACATCCGATTTTTGTATTGTACACCTGTTTGTAGACATGTTGAACCCCACATTTTAGATCTTTTTCTAAAACTATAAAGAAAACTTAATGTTGAGCAGTTACTGTAAAAGGATGTAAAAAAAAAAAAAAAAAACAACTGTAGCTAAACTTACTTATGATGCCATAACCAACTGGTATTGGTACATGGATTTTCTAGATATTTCTATAGACAGAAGGTGTGATTCATTACTAGTGTAAGGACCTAATGATTTTATTGTCTTTTTACATTGAACAATGAACCCCAATATTTATAGCACAACAAGAATGATTTAGAGTGTAACGATAGACATGACCGATTCAGATGTCCACCCAAAAATCTAAAATTTAACCTACTGCTGGCTCCACTGTGTAGTGTTAAAAAATCCTTACCTCTCTCCTGTGCTCCATATGGCTGTCCTGCAGGGCCTATTCAAGTTGAAGGGTAGGAGCCTGTGTGTAATAATCCCCCATCCCCCTTGACGACTCTGGCATTCTCTCATACCCCCCCCCAGGATCCCTCATCTCTGCAAACAATATACTTTTTTTCTGTGTGTAGGGGACTCCCTAAAAACCTAACCACTATGTTTAAAACTTTAAAAAAAAGTGAACAGAAACAGACTTACCAAACGTCAATCCCTGAGCTCTCTCAAGAGCTGGCAGCCACCTCTGTGAATGGCTGACTTTCAGAATGATACTCTGTTCCCAGAGTATCAAAGGCAAAGGCCAAGGGAACAAAGGTTGGTAAGGGCTAGGCCATGCGTTTGCGCATGCAATTGCGGTTTTTCTGATTATTACAATCGGCGTCGCACCAAAAATGCGCCTTTTCGGGTGCGATGCGATTGCGCATGCGATTTGCGTTCTGCATTTTTTTGTTTGCGAAATCGCATGCGGTTTTCTATTTCTAAAGAAGAAACGCATGCGCGCACACCCACCAAAATCGCACCCGAAATTGCATGAGATTCGCCGTGTCCTAAGTCTGTTTCGGCACTTTTTTAAGATTAAAACCTGGCAGTTAGGGTTGGGAGGGGGGGTCCCTACACTACAGAAAAGTTATTTATTAATCATTGCTTGTCCCCGTTGTACTTTTTTTACTCTAGGCTGAGGCCACACTACAACGCACCAATGTGGTTGCGTGCTTTGTGCGTTAGCGCACGTTATTATTGCGTTTGCGCGAAAAATGGTCACTGCAAACCGCAAAAGGACGCGCAACTGCATGCACATTGAAAATCGTAGGAACATTCGCACTCCCGCCATTTCCATGTAAGCAAAAATAGCGGGACACGAACGCATGAAAAACGCCCTAGTGCGGCCTAGCCCTTACCCTTGTTCTCTTTGCTTTGATTATGTTTCTATACAGAAGTATAAATACACCATAACATGTTGTAGAAGCACTTACACATCATCGTCATTAATTTTTTTTCTTTGTTGGTATACAAGTTCAACCAATGCAGGCGGAAAGTCCAGATCCTCTGTGTTTTGTCGTCTTTCCTGCCTATTTCTGAGAACTGATAAGAGTTAAGAAAAAGGCAATGTCAAATAACAAAAACACTCTAAAAATAAAAAAAATCAATACAATAGCTCTAGGTACAAGAGGTTAAATAATTTACCTTCTGGAAGAGGTTTCTGAGCATTAGGTTTTACAAATAATTTTGGAATAAAAGGAGTGTTGGAATTGTCAACCTTTTCTTTAAACTTAAGTTGAGGACGCAAAATGTTCTTAGCATGAAGCAACCGAAATGTTTCATATTTTCCTTTTTTGCTCAAGTCACTAGTCTGCATAAAAAAAATGGTGTATTATATGCAATAGTGCAAAAAAAAAAACTCACTTAATTTAAAAGAAACATGTTTGACCGCTAAACAAAACAATACACAGGTAATTTAAAAATGCCCAGTGGACCTGCATAGATGCCACAAAAAATTTAAAGGGCATCTCCACTCAAAATGTCACTTTTTTAGTTTAATTGAAGAACTGGAGGAAGGAAAAGATTCAATAAAAGATCTTATTGTTTAAAATGGTGCCAATTTTGCCCCAAACCAATCAGATCTTATTTAACATTTGAAAGCTAACAACTGATTGGTTGGGGCAAAATTAGCACTATTTTTAACGATAAGAACTTTTATTGAATAACCCTGTTTGTCTTACCTCCCATATTTTAATTAAACCAGCAGGAGACAGGAGGAAACATAAGAAACTTACCTGTGACCGAGCTCATCCGGCGCTTCCTCTGACAGGTCCCAAGCACTGTTACACAAGTCTATATATTGTGAGGGAGCATCGGGACCCATCAGAGAAAGCGGTAGAGGAGCGCAATTGAGGCTGGAGTTTCTGATGTTCCTCCTGCTAGTTTAACTGAAGAAAGGTGAGGTCAGTCATAAGACAACGGAGATACCTTTCAAATTGGCACGCAGTTTTGCAATATTCTTACAAAAAGTAAAAATTCAAACTATTCATTTTCAATCTACTCACTTCAGAAAGCACTACGATGCAGGACTGATAATAGGAAGAGAAACTACATGTTTTTATAGATAGGAATCATTACTATTAGAAAACACCACCAGCAAGACTTTTTTTTACAAAACCGTGCACTTAAATTTTTAAATCACAATTAGTGTCATTGTCTTACAAAAGAATTTAATTATGTCATGTTCTCTAATCAAAACAGAAAACTTATTTTTAATATATAAATGTATTTGAAAGACAAAACTATTACACAGTATAACATAATAGAAGTGACTTGCCTTACGGTTCCAGCTGGAAACTATTGTCTTTGGAGGCTGAAGTCCAGCAGGAAGGATGGGCTGCAAGTTTCTATTAATTCCAGAAACTTCATCAAGTAAAATTCCCTTAAAAATAGTGCAAATATTTTAATTTACATAATGTGACATAAAATATTTCTAATATATCATTCACGCTACCCAAATGCTGGGCTCACATTGACGTTGGTCACTAATTTCTCTCTCCTCTGTATTTGTGGAGGACTGAGATGCTGTTTATTACTTAAAGGTCAACTAAAGTAAAAAAAATAACTAGAGCTAGACACAAAGTGAACAGTACAAGGTAAAATCCACTGACCAAAGGGAGGAGGCGGATGCCAGAAGGGAAGAGAACTTATTTAATAATACATGTAAAACTTGTAAAAATAGCATTTGGGATTGCAGATAGCAGACACATCACCAGTTTTTTGGTTTAAGGGTGGACATGCCCTTAAAAGGACCGAGGCTAAATCACAATCCCCTCTCCCTTTCGCATGTATACTTACTTTTCAAAACTAAATAATTGTAACAAATATAATTAACTTGGACTAAAATACTGGAATATTCCTTTAATAATAGTTTCCAATACAATCCAAAAATACAGGGAGACACACCGCAGCCGTGTTTAGCTTGCAACAAACTATTAGTTCCACAGCATACCACACAACATGTTGTTTCGAACGCTATGCGTTCTTTTTCAAGTGACTTGAAATGCAAAAATATAAAAAGTGGTCAGACAAACATCACGAGCTACAACCGATCCCACATGCACCTGGCATTTTGTTTGCTCAATACATTTTCCCATCATAGTTCTTAGTTCTTTTCCATAAATTTCTTTTAATTATATCACTTTGTATCTCATAATCAATACTCTCAGTACAATTTATTTTTATGCGTAAAAATTGTCCTAAAGGAGTATCTGTTGTATTCAATTAGATCAACTGGACTTGAAATGTAGTTCTTGAAGACGTTTCGCTAGTCATCCAACTGGCTTTCTCAATTCAGAATGACTTGTACAAGAATCTGTGGCAATTATGTACCCTGGAGAATCCCAATTAGCATATCACAGCCAGGTGTTAAGGGTGTGATTAGATAGTGGCTAAGAGGTGTTATAGGAACGCCCAGAGTAAGGTGTTAAAACAGCATTGTACATGGCAGACAGTTGGTGTCGAACCCCCCCCACCTCTATTTAGGCTTGGTTTCTTTATTTTCACATAAATGGCCTCCTTAACACCTCTCTTGAACCAGTCACGTTCCTTCGCCAGTATGTTAACATTACAATCTTCAAAGGTATGTCCTTTATCCTTAAGATGCAGATACACGGCGGAGTCCTGACCTGAGGAATTGGCTCTTCTGTGCTGGGCCATACGTTGATGCAGTTGCTGTTTGGTCTCCCCCACATACAAATCAGAGCATTCTTCACTGCACTGCGCTGCATATATGATGTCGCTTTTCTTGTGTTTCGGTATTGGGTCTTTCGGATGTACCAATTGCTGCCTCAGTGTGTTGTTCGGTTTAAAGCAGACAAGGATACAGTGTTTTATGAAAATTCTTCTTAATTTCTCAGGGAGCCCTGCTACATATGGGATGACCATGTTCTTTCTCCTGTCTTGCCTTTCCCCTTCACTGTTGGTATTTGTGTTCTTTTCTTTCCTTCTACTTCTTTTGACAAAGGCCCAGTCTGGATATCCACAAGTTTTAAGCAGATTTACAGGCCTGTAATTACCCGCTGTGAACGACTACCCTTTTGAATATTGAATAACATCAGCCTTTTCCAATCCAGAGGCACACCACCGGACATGAGGGAATCAGAAAAAATAAGAAACAATGGCCTAGATAAAACTGAACTTAGCTCCTTAAGTACCCGAGGATGTATTTTATCCGGTCCAGGAGATTTATTAATATAAATACTTACTTCTAAATCCACAGCAAACTCTGTACACTTTAACAGTTTTTCATTCAGTGCCACTAAATCTTGCAAGTTGGCCACAAATGTGTAAGGGACATCTTGCATGGATAGAAAGGACTGTAAACAAATAAAGTCATGAGCATTAATGGAATGGTTTTCAAAAACAACAAAAAAACCAAAAATACTATTAAATTGTTGTGACTTACCTGGATCATTGGTTTCTCCATTGAAGACTCCACAGGCACAAAGTGTTCCAGCTCATACTTATATGGATGGGAGATCCTTAAAAGAATAAAAAAAAAAAGAAAAAAAAAAAAAAAAGCTTTCCTGAATTTTACATCAGTGGTGCACTGTAGTAGACAGCTGTAATTGCTTGGCAATCATAGCCTATACTGATAAGTGAATGGATCAGAGAACCTTTGTTAGTAAGAAATAAGGACAGCTAAGGCCGCAGAACTACCCAAATAGTATAGTATAGTATTTGAGGTTGAATAAAGACATAGGTCCATCCAGTTCAACCCATCTAGCAATATCCTCATACTACCCTCTAACTGTGATTCAGAGGAACAAAAAAAAACCCACCAAATTTATGAAGGGGGAAAAAAATTCCTTCCTGACTCCAAGTGGCAATCGGAAATTTCCCTGGATCAACTCTACTTTATCATACCTAACTCGCAACATTCCTTGTTTGCAGAAACTAATCTAGCTTTTTTTGAAACTGACCAATGAACCTGCATAACAACGTCCACTGGAAGACAGTTCCATAGCTTTACCGTTCTCACAGTGAAAAACCCTTCCGAGCTTGAAGCCTAAACCTTTTTTCTTCAAGTCTTAAGGGATGTCTCGTGTCCTTTGACATATTCTATTGTGAACAATGTCCCAGATAGTTTATTGTTTGGCCCGTTAATGTATTTATACACAGTTATCATATCCCCACGCAAGCGCTTTTTCTCCAGCGTACATAATTGTAACTTTTCCAGTCTCTCTTCATATTCAAGCTCCCCAATCCCCTTATTTAAGAAGAAGTTTAGTTGCCCTTCTCTGAACCCTTTCCATTTCAAAGATGTCCTTTTTGTACCAGTTTCCAAAATTGCACTGCATATTCCAAATGAGGCCTTACCAATGCTTTGTAAAGGGAGAATTACATTTTCCTCCCTTGAATCCATACCTCTCTTATACAAGACAATACCATGCTGGCTCTGGCTGTTGCCGCCTGGCACTGCTTGCTACCTTTAAGTTTGTTATCCACCAAAACTCCAAGATCCCTTTCCAACGGGATTCACTTACACACGAGCCATTTATAGTATAAGTAGCACAAGGATTTTTAAGTCCAAAATGCATCACCTTACATTATTAACATTGAATTTCATCTGCCACTTAGCAGCCCATGTGACAATCTATCTAGATCCCCTGCAACGATTGCACATCCTCTGAATTTTTAATGGTCGACAAAGTTTTGTGTCGTCAGCAAACACAGAAACCTTGCTGACAATACCCACTTCCAAATCATTAATAAATAATTAAATATAGCGCCCCAACTCAGAACCCTGTGGCACCCCACTTAGACTTTAGTCCATAATGATGAAGCCCCATTACACAACTACTCTCTGCATCCTATTCATTAACCAATTTTCTATCCATGTACAAATGTGATAGAAACCAACAACCTGCTTATCATTAGTCGCCTATGGGGGACTGTACAAAAGCCTTTGCAAAATCCAAGTAAACTACATCTACTGCTATGCCAGAGTCTAAATTTCTACTTATTTCCTCTATAAAAGCCAAGCAGTTAGTTTGACAAGATCTATTCCTCCTAAATCCATGCTGGTTACTACTAATGTCAGTCCTTGAAACATACTCTAGAACATTTTCCCTTATTAAACTTTCCTGGATCTTCCCACCACTGAAGTTAAACTTACAGGCCTGTAATTACCCGGCTGTGAACGACTACCCTTTTTGAATATTGGAATAACATCAGCCTTTTTCCAATTCAGAGGCACACCACCGGACATGAGGGAATCAGCAAAAATAAGAAACAATGGCCTAGATAAACTGAACTTAGCTCCTTAAGTACCCGAGGATGTATTTTATCCGGTCCAGGAGATTTATTAATATAACCTTATTTAGTCTTTCTGTACCATATCCTCGGTGAACCAAAGTGCACTTGAATCTTTTATACCATTATTGCTATATACTCTATGATATCTTACTTGGATCTTCTATAGTGTATACAGAGGAAAAAATTATTCAAGACATTTGCTTTATCGCCAAATTGTTTGCTGGACTGGTATTACCAAACTTTATAACTATTATCTAGCTGGACAGCTTAAAATTTTTAATTTTGTGTGAACCCACCTCTTCCGATCCTCAAGACCACCTTCACACCCTCGTTATATATGATATGGAATGATTGTTGCATCCATACCTACCCTCAATCGTGTTTTTGAAACAACAAACTAGAAATACAATTAAAAATGGGGGTACTGTACTTCATTCCCTGCACACAATGGTTTTGGCACATGGCATCTACACTTTAAAGGTAGATGGAGTTCTTGGGACTGTACACTCTGGCATAACAGAAAGTTTTAGACTAGCCTCTTGCTGCATCAGGTGAGTGGTGATAAGGTCATCCATTACTTTTCTCAAATAATAATTAACATATTGATGCCTTTTCAGACATCAAAACACAATATGATCTAACTAAATCATTTCTATTAAAGGGTATCTTCACTGGTTTATTTTAAATGTACACCCCTGTCTTGGAGGTGCTGTCACTCAATGTGGATCATCATGGTAGCAGACAAACCCACTTGGCAGCAGTAAAAAATCCTATACAGCTGATCATGCAGAGAGAGACAGGAGAGAAATTTAAAACACTCTTCCCACAATACTTGTTTAAAGTGATCTAAGATAATTTCATAGGGGATGCGGGAATATGAGGCAATCTGGTATGGGAGGGGGTGGGAGAACAGAAAAAAGTAGTACCCGATTACTCCTCCATTAATAAGTGATTTCCGCAAGCTGCGTGTGTGTGCGCAAGCTTTGTGTGGGTAGAATCGACCAACCAGTCGGATCACACAGACAGAAATCCGGATCCTCACACGTTCTGTGCATGCACTAAAGAAACACTCGCATCGGCCATTTCCCAGGCAGGCAGTCACTGAAAGTGGGCGAACCTACACCATCCACAACGTTCAGGGGAAACTCATTGGATTTCTTAAAAACTACTGCTCACAAACACAGGATACTGCAGGTACATTTCCACCTTACACATCTATCCTTACTTATCAGTGGAGATACCCTTTAAGATATCTACAGCTGAGCTTTTTGCTCTTTCCGAATTCCAGGTATCCCATGTACCTTTTGTTACTTACCTTATCAACGAATACGTCAGTGAAGAAGATAAGATCTAGAATATATTCCTGCCTCTAGGAGCCAGTCTAGTTACAGGTACAATCAGATATACTAGATAAGTGGACTAAGTGTATACCCATGAATGGTGATGGGACTGGGAAGTTTATCCGACTTTTATGACAAGCAGCAAATAACAGTCTGATACTGTTTATATTCGCTATCAGGTGTACCTAAACCCACGACTGGCTCCATTATCCCCACAATATTAGTCTGAATGTCCAGGTGCCCTACACCGCTGGCAGATTTTTGTCATTTAATATGGATATGTCCCACAGTAGCAGCCAGATTTTGGGCAGGGTGACTAGCCTCATTTGAGATGATGGGTACACAAATCCCATTAAGATATTCTGGGTCTAACCAAAACGGACTCCTGGTCTAGATATCAACTTGCACTCCTGCGTGAGCCTATTTATACGAGAAATGTACTAGTTCTGAATTGGATGGCACCCCAGCCCCCTAAATTTAAATTTGGAAAGAACGATTAAAAAAGCTCTCCCATATATAGGCTACTCTGTGTTGGAAGAGGCTGCCCCAATAAGTTCTGGGTCCCATGGTATAATTACATGGGAATGCAATTACAGATAGCAATAAACCCCTAAAGCAGGGAAAGACCACCAGTAGATCTCCATATGTTTGAAAACACACTCCCATCATTCCTTTAAAAGCACTTTGTAATTAGGGAATTCTGAGAGGTGTAGTTTTCAAACATCTGGAGATCTACTGGTTGCCTATGCTGCCCTAAAGTAAATCAGTGGTATATTATGATCATTATAAATGTGCTGTAATAGAATTCTTATTATGGATACTTTTATATACACACCCCTACCATCTTTTTTCCCTTGTTTTCCCCATTAATGGTTTAATATCTAGCAAGATAAAGTTATATTATAAAAATCCCCAGCCATAGGTATTGCAACCCTATGATCAATGTATATGGTAACATATCACAATGCTCATGTATATTGTAGTATACCTCCTCTTTATTGAATATATCATGGTTGTACTTTAATGTTGTATTTAGAATAAAAAGTTAAAAAAAAACCCTCAGAATTACACTGATCTGAAGTCAGAGCACCTTGATATAAAAGCAGCCATTTGTGTCTCATCCCTCGTTTTGATGTAGGTGCTGGGAATGTGTTTTATTATTCCCAGCATGAGAGTATCACACAGTGAGGACACCGACCATTGTGACCACATTAATTACTTTTACTTTAATGCCATTTACTGGAGTGGTTACAGTTAATTGTTTTCTTGGGCGAAATGCTTTCAGATTATGGAGTATACAAAAGATAAATGGTGTTTTCCAAGTTGCATGAATGGTCCTGAAGAATCGTCAATTAAAATGCAGATTATGGGCCCAATGAAACGGACCTCACCTACTGAAGCAAGCTGGGTGGGCAGTGTGACCTAACCTTCTTTATGCACGGATGAGCTCAGGAAACTCTTCAGCGACTACTAAAAAGGGGAGAATCGAAAACAATCCAATACAAAAACTGATCAGGGGGAGATTCAATAAAAGTTCTTATTGTTAAAATTTGCTCCAACTATGAGATGTTAACTTTTAATTGTTAAATAAGATTTAATTGGTTGGGGCAAAATTATCACCATTTTTAACAATAAGAACTTTTATTGAATCTCTCAGATTGTGTGTATCAGTACTAAAGTTAATGGAGAAACACCTTCTTATAACAGAAGGCATATTGCAGTCTCATGCTATATGAATAGCATTGGCCCACAAAATCTAATAAACGAGAGTAATTTCTTACTCCCAGATTCCCAGAGTAAGGGGCAGAGATATGCAAAATACTCCTTTATGTCCCTTAGCTTATGCATGGGTCGAACATGTCATGTCTGCAGGTCCACTGATTGGCTCTATTATTAGGCTATATTGCATGTTATTAAGCCAGCGGTTCTGGACACATGCATAACTAAGGGACATAAAAGAGTATATTTGTATTAAATTACTTCTTGTTTCTTAGATTTTGGGCAATGCTATAGCATGAGACTGCAAGATACCTTATGTTATAAGGTGTTTCTCCATTTTTATGCTCAGTGGAGGGCTTTTTGCTCCTTTTGGCCCCGCTCTCCCCCAAGCTTTCTAGCTGCCTTGTCTACTACAGTTAATAAATTCATGTGTTACTTCTTCCTTGGGTTTAGACATTCCCACTTGGCGAATTCATTTTGTGATCACAAAAAAAAAAAAAAAAAAAAGTACAGGCCAGACTTTTTCCCGGTGTTGGTGGAAAAAAAGTGAATGCACATCCGATTTTTGTATTGTACACCTGTTTGTAGACATGTTGAACCCCACATTTTAGATCTTTTTCTAAAACTATAAAGAAAACTTAATGTTGAGCAGTTACGGTAAAGGATGTAAAAAAAAAAAAAAAAACAACTGTAGCTAAACTTACTTATGATGCCATAACCAACTGTATTGGTACATGGATTTTCTAGATATTTCTATAGACAGAAGGTGTGTTCATTACTAGTGTAAGGACCTAATGATTTTATTGTCTTTTTACATTGAACAATGAACCCCAATATTTATAGCACAACAAGAATGATTTAGAGTGTAACGATAGACATGACCGATTCAGATGTCCACCCAAAAATCTAAAATTTAACCTACTGCTGGCTCCACTGTGTAGTGTTAAAAAAATCCTTACCTCTCTCCTGTGCTCCATATGGCTGTCCGCAGGGCCATTCAAGTTGAAGGGTAGGAGCCTGTGTGTAATAATCCCCCATCCCCCTTGACGACTCTGGCATTCTCTCATACCCCCCCCCAGGATCCCTCATCTCTGCAAACAATATACTTTTTTTCTGTGTGTAGGGGACTCCCTAAAAACCTAACCACTATGTTTAAAACTTTAAAAAAAAGTGAACAGAAACGACTTACCAAATCAATCCCTGAGCTCTCTCAAGAGCTGGCAGCCACCTCTGTGAATGGCTGACTTTCAGAATGATCTCTGTTCCCAGAGTATCAAAGGCAAAGGCCAAGGGAACAAAGGTTGGTAAGGGCTAGGCCATGCGTTTGCGCTGCAATTGCGGTTTTTCTGATTATTACAATCGGCGTCGCACCAAAAATGCGCCTTTTCGGGTGCGATGCGATTGCGCATGCGATTTGCGTTCTGCATTTTTTTGTTTGCGAAATCGCATGCGGTTTCTATTTCTAAAGAGAAACGCATCGCGCACACCCACCAAAATCGCACCCGAAATTGCATGAGATTCGCCGTGTCCTAAGTCTGTTTCCCCACTTTTTTAAGATTAAAACCTGGCAGTTAGGGTTGGGAGGGGGGGTCCCTACCTACAGAAAAGTTTTTTAATCATTGCTTGTCCCCGTTGTACTTTTTTTACTCTAGGCTGAGCCACACTACAACACAGCACCAATGTGGTTGCGTGCTTTGTGCGTTAGCGCACGTTATTATTGCGTTTGCGCGAAAATGGTCACTGCAAACCGCAAAAGGACGCGCAACTGCATGCACATTGAAAATCGTAGGAACATTCGCACTCCCGCCATTTCCATGTAAGCAAAAATAGCGGGACACGAACGCATGAAAAACGCCCTAGTGCGGCCTAGCCCTTACCCTTGTTCTCTTTGCTTTGATTATTTTCTATACAGAAGTATAAATACACCATAACATGTTGTAGAAGCACTTACACATCATCGTCATTAATTTTTTTCTTTGTTGGTATACAAGTTCAACCTGCAGGCGGAAAGTCCAGATCCTCTGTGTTTTGTCGTCTTTCCTGCCTATTCTGAGAACTGATAAGAGTTAAGAAAAAGGCAATGTCAAATAACAAAACACACTCTAAAAAAAAAAATCAATACAATAGCTCTAGGTACAAGAGGTTAAATAATTTACCTTCTGGAAGAGGTTTCTGAGCATTAGGTTTTACAAATAATTTTGGAATAAAAGGAGTGTTGGAATTGTCAACCTTTTCTTTAAACTTAAGTTGAGGACGCAAAATGTTTCTTAGCATGAAGCAACCGAAATGTTTCATATTTTCCTTTTTTGCTCAAGTCACTATCTGCATAAAAAAAATGGGTGTATTATTGCATAGTGCAAAAAAAAAAACTCACTTAATTTAAAAGAAACATGTTTGACCGCTAAACAAAACAATACACAGGTAATTTAAAAATGCCAGTGGACCTGCATAGATGCCACAAAAAATTTAAAGGGCATCTCCACTCAAAATGTCACTTTTTAGTTTTCCCCACGCAAGCGCCTTTTCTCCAGCGTCCATAATTATAACTTTTCCAGCCTCTCTTCATATTCAAGCTTCCCCAATCCCCTTATTAATTTAGTTGCCCTTGCCTAAACCCTTTCCATTTCAAAGATACTTTTTGTACACAGGATTCCAAAATTGCACTGCATATTCCAAATGAGGCCTTACCAATGCTTTGTAAAGAGGGAGAATTACATTTTCCTCCCTTGAATCCATACCTCTCTTTATACAAGACAATACCATGCTGGCTCTGGCTGTTGCCGCCTGGCACTGCTTGCTACCTTTAAGTTTGTTATCCACCAAAACTCCAAGATCCCTTTCCAACAGGGATTCACTTAACACAGAGCCATTTATAGTATAAGTAGCACAAGTATTTCTAAGTCCAAAATGCATCACCTTACATTTATCAACATTGAATTTCATCTGCCACTTAGCAGCCCAATGTGATAATCTATCTAGATCCCTTTGCAACGATTGCACATCCTCTGAAGTTTTTAATGGTCGACAAAGTTTTGTGTCGTCAGCAAACACAGAAACCTTGCTGACAATACCCACTTCCAAATCATTAATAAATAGATTAAATAGTAGCGGCCCCAACACAGAACCCTGTGGCACCCCACTTAGCACTTTAGTCCATAATGATGAAGCCCCATTAACAACTACTCTCTGCATCCTATTCCTTAACCAATTTCCTATCCATGTACAAATGTGACTCCCCAGACCAACAGACCATAGCTTATTCATTAGTCGCCTATGGGGGACTGTATCAAAAGCCTTTGCAAAATCCAAGTAAACTACATCTACTGCTATACCAGAGTCTAAATTTCTACTTACTTCCTCATAAAAGCCAAGCAAGTTAGTTTGACAAGATCTATTCCTCCTAAATCCATGCTGGTTACTACTTATAATGTCAGTCCTTGAAACATACTCTAGAACATGTTCCCTTATTAAACTTTCCAGGATCTTGCTTGTGAAGGTTCTCATTCTGCCATGTACAATGCTGTTTTAACACCTTACTCTGGGCGTTCCTATAACACCTCTTAGCCACTATCTAATCACACCCTTAACACCTGGCTGTGATATGCTAATTGGGATTTTCCAGGGTACATAATTGCCACAGATTCTTGTAGTCATTCTGAATTGAGAAAGCCAGTCGGATGACTAGCGAAACGTCTTCAAGAACTACATTTCAAGTCCAGTTGATCTAATTGAATACAACAGATATACCATGACCTGGATGAATGAGAACCTTCACAAGCATAGTCCTAAAGGAGTATTTTTAAGCCAGTTCTTATGGCAGCTTTCAAAATGTATAGAAGCATTGGAATATACTTCTTTTGGTTTTTAACCCATTGTTTACCACCATTATCTCAAGATCTAAACAAATTAATTTTTGCCAATAAATTAAAAAAATGTTGATCTTTTGTTTAGATCTACTATAAAATAATCTAATAACTCTTTAGGACCATCCCAGATTATAATATCTTTAAACCTTAGTGCCCCATATTTAAAAAATTGGTCATTATTTTTTTCCAGTGTTTGAAACCCATACTGGGGTTATACTTTGACAGGAATACATGGTTTTCACATTTATATATTGTATTAATAATTGTGCCTTCATTAAATTGAAAATTGTAATGCACTTTTAATATCTATTAAAAACTGTATATATGTGTTTTAAAACGGTTTAAAGAATAGGTTCCCCCATTGATTTAAGAACGAGTAAAGGGGCTAGGTCTTACCTCCCTATTTTCAATTGTAACGGGATCCGTGAAGGCAGTGTGACAACTTACCTGCCAGCATGATTTTTCTGAGAGGTCCTGACTGCTTCAAAGTTAAACTATACTATATTGAGTATGTTGTCACACTGCATTCCGGGCTCCAGTTACGGCTCAAATGTAAGTCGATCCGAGTATAAGCCAAGGTACTTCTTTTCACCTGAAAATCAAGTAAAACTGATTGACTTGAGTATAAGATGGGGATACACATTATGACCACTACTGCAAACCTGTAATTAGTAAAGCACAGTATTGGTGCCAATAATAATAATAATAGCCAAATCCAGTAACCCCCAATTCCTTGGCACTCTAGATGTTTGGAAACTACAACTCCCACTATGCTTTGATGTAGTATCTTTACAATAGTGAGAACATGGACAACTTTCAAAACAATTCTCTGCAATTCCCCTAACATCCCAGTGCTTATTTCAATCCAATTGGGAGTAAAAGAAACTGGGATTTGTAGTGCTTGGCTTCAAACCATTGAGACTAATAACCTGTACTACCAATCTAACACTAATCGTAAAAAGTGGGGACCATCCAATAACTTAAATCAAGTAGCGTCTTTATGACTGCAGGCATGGGGAAGAATCTCTAGAACTACCGGTATTTAGTTCACAGCCTAATCCTACCTGTTTGTGATCCGCACAATGCCCAGAAATTGCCACAGATTGCGAGAGTGGTTTTGGTATGACCCAGAGAGTGCACGCTCCCCACTACCACATAATCAGAAGGTGCAAACAGGAATGCAGAGAGAGTTCTTGGATTTTTCATGGCATACATAAAGGACGCAATCCGGAAACACACTCAATTGAACTGCAAAGCAGGATCTCGGTGCCCCTCACATTCCACATAACAAAGGTGCGTAATTAGTAACAAGCCTCGAGGTCTTCCGCCCTAGGTCTGCTTAGTGGGGGGGATTTGTCCAGCCCTGTCTCACAAGTAACCACTGTGACCTGAGTATAAGCCGAGGTTAGCCTTTTTGGGTCATATTTAAAAATAACCTTGGCTTATACTCGTGTATAAACGATACGTTAGTCTTGTATTTGAGGGTGAATGAAGACATACCTTCATCTAGGCCAACCTAATCAGCAATACTCACACTTCCTGCTGAAAAGTTAAATCCAGAGGTAGGCAAAAAAATAAAAAATCCAGTATGAAAAGGAAAAAAAAAAACCTTCTGAAGATTAAAATACTTTTCTTCCAGTCTAAAGGGATGATTGCATGTCCTCCAACATGTTCTATTCTAATCTTGTCCCATTAATGTATTTGTACACAGTAAACATGTCCCTATGCGAGTTCCCTTTTCTCAAGTGCTTTATAAAGAGGGAGATTACAATTTTCCCCCTGTGAATTAATACCCGTTAATAAAAGACATTATCTCGCTGACTGTAGCTGTCGCCAACACACATGTCCAATAGGACACCTGACCACTGAACATCAGTTTTGGTCTATAGTCGCGCATGCATGTATTCCTTCGGGCATCGTTTATTGGTGCACAGACGATCAACAGGCAAGTGAATGCATACAAATGTGCAATTTTTGACCGTTCATTGCGTGTGCGTGCGTTCGGCCGTCATTCCTTGTGCGTCCTATTGGACGCGTGTACGAGACTTAAAACATAGCCTTTTATCCTTTTATCTTTCGTATTAATAAGGGGACTGTGAAGTTTACAAATTTACCAAGATCACTTAAACAGTGTTAGTGAGACAAATGCATTGCTGCACTATACTGTGCTGCTGCATGAGTGTAGTGTAGTGTAGTGTAGTGTAAGCCAGAAGCAGTCGGTAACCGACAGGTGACTCATGCGGGTAAGTTGTCAGTGTCCCTGTTAGATTAAATTGAAGGACGGGAAGTAAGACATAGCAGTTTTGTCAAAAAGGCTAGAAAACAGTTTCTTACATGGTTTAACTGTCCTTTTACCCTCCTAGTGCAAGCCGGTGAAGCTCAAAAATTCCTACCAGCTGGGGGCATCCATTGCTTTCTCTCCTTCTCAAGGAAACTTTCTCTGTACTTCTGAATTACAAGTTTAAGATTGTGAATCGACTTTAAAGGGCATCCTACACCCTTACAACAAAAAACTGGTGACTTGTCAGTTACCTGCCCCCGAACTCAACTGATGTATTCAGCACTTTTTTTATATGCATTACTAACCAGATATTCAAGGATAATTATTAGCTCTAATCTGGTAGAGTAAGATGGCTCCTCCATCCATGCAGTTAAATCAAGGCTGCCGACATCCCAGCCAATTACTGACTGCTGTTTCCCCTGCTGCCTTGTCTGCCCATGTTCAAGCTTCTAAAAAGCTCAATACAGCCAGCGATGCTGCAGGCTTGTGGAGGCTGTGCAAGTTTTGCACAAGACACTTATGCAGCCACTGCAAGCTATTCACCAGGGCAACATGGCTGGACTTGCTAACGTCTGATGTTAAATAGTAACGCAAGGGGAAATCACAAGAGGCGATTTAACCAAACCCGCTGGTTTATAAACATTGGGTAATCTTCATATAACAGTTTGTGAACTGCTTATATGCAAATAGCATAGTTACTAATCTTATCAGCAGTTTTGTCTTTTAAGATTAGGCACGTCCACCCCAGCACTAAAATCTATTATTTCTGTACCTTAGGTAGAGCTATACTATTTTTTTTTTTTTTTTTAGAAAGCTTTACAATCAATTATTTAGCATAATATTATGCTAAAAATGCTTGCAACCTTTAATGTAGAAAGTTTCTTAGCAGTTCAGTAGTCAATTTGAACTTATCTAAATGGGACCTATATAAAACATACCACTTTTTCCAGAACTACATCATTGGCGTCAACAAGCAGGTCAAACTTATCTTCCAGCAATGTGACTTTGCTTCGGTCAGTAATATGACTACGACAACCATGGTATTGCATTATCTGGCTCATACTATAACCAAAAAAAACAGGAAACGTTACATTTAGTTACTTCTGCAACACAGGCACAAGACAAATTACAGTGTAAAATACAAATGTTTAAAGGGGCAACATTGCCAAAATACACAAAAGTATTGTCCTTAAGTCCCAGACACAGCTTACAACGTTATTTTGCACAGACACACTTTTTCCATACATGGAAGAAGACATTAATTTAAGTGTTCAAAAGATTTTCATTTAAAGTTTTTCAGACATTTCAAACATTGTTTAACAGTATTATAACAAGTCATGTATGACATTGGGACATCAAATATAGTTTGGTCTTTTTTCCCCCACTTGGTATATCTAATTAACATCAGAGTCCCTACCTATACAGATGAATATTTTAGGAGGGTTATGATGGATCCCTTGCTCTTCATTTCCCCACCTTGTTCTAATCCATACCGTTTTCCTAAGCTATATATGTACCTTGAACGGAGTTAGGTATTGTGACCCATCTCAACCTGGGTACTTGATCCATGCTGGCATGTGATGTATATGTACTATATACCCCCATTGACCATATTTTGAAAAATATTGGGATTGGAGTCATGGATCACATGTAGTTGCCTTTCATTAATACATACCGTATATACCAAGTATAAACCGTCTCGAGTATAAACCGAGGTACCTAGAGTTTTAGGTAAAAAGGAGGAAAACCACATTGACTTGAGTATAAACCAAGGGGGTAGTATTTGCCACTAAAGATGTTTGGAAACTACAACTCCCAGCATGCTTTATTGCTGGGAGTTGTAGTTTTCAAACATCTTAAGTTGCAAATACTTACAGTATGCACAAATAAAGAAGGTTTTACTCGTATTTGTATGTATTTGCCACTTAAGATTTTGTCCTTGTGTCCCTGTGCAAGTCAATGTTTCTCCTACCTTGTCCGGCGGCCGCGCGATCCACATCCTTGCTCCACAGCCTCTGCGCATCCGGATGATGTCACTACCCGGCGCCTCTCACTTTGTGGCGCTGGGTAGTGACATCATCCTGATGCGCAGAGGCTGTGGAGCGAGGATGCGGATTGCGCGGCCACCGGACAAGGTAGGAGAAACATTGACTCGAGTATAAACCGAGGTAAGATTTTCAGGCTTTTTTTAAAGCCTGAAAACCTTGGTTTATACTCGAGTATATACGGTATATAGTTAAGCCTGTCTAGCATTCCAGTAAAAGGATATGGTTGGGGATTTCTATTGTGCTCGCAGGGTTTTCATGAATGCTAGCATTACATATTGTACCCATTAATTGCTATATTTATTTAATTCTGGTAACTCACGTCCCAATAATGCCACTTCTGGGGTTATGGTCAGAGGTAGTACCATAACTTTGGAAATCATCTGGTATATATGGCTCGAATACTCTTGAGCAGTTTGGTAGGACCACCAAGTGTGGAACATGTCACTTTTTATTCCACATCCCCAGAAAAAATGTGGACAGACATTAGGGAATATAATATTCAGTACCGTTGGGACTGTATGTTCGGTATAAAACTTTTATTGAGGTTTCCCCTTACTAAAAGGTTTTTGCTATATTTAGGCTTTCTGTTCAGTTTCTTGAACGTGGCTGACTAATCCCACAGGGGTAGAGAGAGGGATTAGGGGGCTAATAAGATAATGGAGTGTGGAAATGGGGGAGGGGAGAGCATAGAGGACAAGCTTATTTTGTAGGGTGTGTCTGCTATGGTAACTCCTGTTATGTATGCATATATAATTTTATTTATATAGCACCACTTGGGTATGAAGCGCTGTACATTATAAAATACAGTATACAAACAGGGGAAGAAGTGCAAGCCATTATACAGATCTACATAAATAAGGTTTCAAAGCTTAAGAATATATCCTTTATATTCCAAGCTGAGGTTTGTGAATACTGAAAGGAAGTGGTAATGTCAGTATAACATCAAATGATGTGCGGTTTGTAAAACATGTGACAATCTTAGCCAATCAAAAAAAACTTTCTGTATGCTATGTAGAGAATATAAAGGAGGATACTTTGCATATTTCTCTAAGTAACCTGGGAGTGAGAAATATGTGTGTGTGTGTATATATGTATATATATAATTAGATTATTAGGGCAATGCTATTATAACAACATGACCCAGGCGAGCTTTTAGCTCCTCTAACCCCCACCTCTCCTTTAACTATAAAGCCAATCAGTATCCTGTGCTCCCAAGTCCTAACCTCGTAGCAACTGTAAATCTGGAACTTGCTGTGGTAAATACTAATAAGTATGAACCAAACATGTTTATCTGGATCCTGTTTAGGATCTCAGGTTGCCCAATGGTGTGGTTTAGATTGAACTGTCCAATTTGGCAGGATTGCCTGGGTCTATTCTCAGAGGTAGAATAGGAAAGGGAGGACAAGTTTATTAAGGTTCATGAATCCTACTGCCTAAAGTGACCTATATATATATATATATATATGTAGATTTTTATATTTAAATATAGCTATACAGCCTAATGGATGTAAGAAAAATGGCTTTATTCCAGGATGTATGAAAACTAATTTTTTTCAGCATTCTGTCCAGCCAGGGAATGCTGGGAGTTATAGTTTTTAAACATGTGAAAAGGTAAACACATATGCGCTCTCGCATTAGGCTGTATTGCATCTGTATACATAAAGAAGCAACTTACTGCTAACAGAGATTGCTGGGAGTTGTAGTTTTCAAAACATGTAAAAGGTCACAAGTGCAATACAGCCTAATGGTATAGAGCAGGGGTGTTGAATCTCGACACGTGCCTAAGCTACAGCACATATAGAATAAACTTACTGCTGACAAAGAATGCAGGGAGTGGTAGTTTTCAGACATGTGAAAGGTCACAAGTTCCACACCCCTGCTCCATACCATAAGGCTGTATTACACCTGGACACATGCCTTAGGTACAGGCTATAAATTAGATACTTTGCATGTCCCCGCGTATTTCTCTGGGATTGAGAAATATGTGTTTATATGTTGCATTATTAGGGCAATGCTATTATAATAACACAAGACTGTGAGGTACCTTCTGTTTTAAGAAGGCTCCATTTCATTTTATACTCTGTGGGGAGCTTTTAGCTCCTTTAAACCTCGCCTTACCTAAACCTACAAAGCTAATCAGTATCCTGTGCTCCCAAGTCCTAACCTCATTGAAACTGTAAATCTGGAACTTGCGGTGGTGTGGTAAATAATAAAAAGTATAAACCAAGCGGGTTAATCTGGATCCTGGTTAGGGTCTCAGTTTGGCCAGTGGTGCTGTTTAGGTTGAACTGCATGTTGTGGCAGGATTGCCTGGGTCAATTGTCATTCCTGCAGGTTTATCCTATTTGGTTTTCCTGGAAGCGGAGGACTTTGAATAACAGTTTAAAATATCCCTGTATAAAGATTTAATAGCCTCTATATCACACATAATTTCTACTGTGCACCAACGGGCACACTTTTGCTAGATAGATATACACAAACAAAGGTTTTTATTATGCATAATCTATATATACTGTACACTATGGTTGTTAATATATAATTTAAAATTATATAGGAGTTATATTTTGCAGATTTTTAAGGGCTTGTATAAATAATTTATTCAGTTGGTAATGTGTTGTCACAGGGTGTGACTATCTTGAATGTATTTAAACCACTGCACTGTTTTACACTTTAAATTACTAGGCTTGACAAAGGCCAATAATCAAGGGCCAAAACATTGCCTGTTTAATGCACAGCCAATGAAAGGCAGTTTGTTTTGATAAATGGGATTGTTAGCTGTCTGAGGGATAAAGTGCTCAGACAGCTAACAATCATTAATAGTGCTGGCTTTCAGAAAGGTAGGATAACAGTTTAGGTTTAAAAGAGGGAGAAAAGTTCCAATGGTAGGGAGCTGCAAGAAAGAACGGTATAAGACAGGAGGAAGTATTGTTAGTTTACAGTATTTAAGGTTGAATAAAGACATACGTTCATCCAGTCCAACCCATCTAGCAATATCCTAATTTCCTGCCTAACTGTTGATCAAGAGGAAGGCAAAAAAAAAACCACCAAATTTAAGGAGGCGGAAAAAATTCCTTCCTGACTCCAAGTGGCAATCGGAAATTTCCCTGGATCAACTCTACTTTATGTATCAATACCAGGAACTTGCAACATTCCTTTATTGCAGAAACTCATCCAGCTTTTTTTTCCGAACTTGAAGCCTAAACCTTTTTTCTTCAAGTCTTAAAGGATGTCCTTGTGTCCTCCGACATGTTCTATTGGTGAACAATGCCCCAGATAGTTTATTGTTATGGTCCATAAGTATTACATCATATCCCCACGCAAGCGCCTTTTCTCCAGCGTCCATAATTATAACTTTTCCAGCCTCTCTTCATATTCAAGCTTCCCCAATCCCCTTATTAATTTAGTTGCCCTTGCCTAAACCCTTTCCATTTCAAAGATACTTTTTGTACACAGGATTCCAAAATTGCACTGCATATTCCAAATGAGGCCTTACCAATGCTTTGTAAAGAGGGAGAATTACATTTTCCTCCCTTGAATCCATACCTCTCTTTATACAAGACAATACCATGCTGGCTCTGGCTGTTGCCGCCTGGCACTGCTTGCTACCTTTAAGTTTGTTATCTACCAAACTCCAAGATCCCTTTCCAACAGGGATTCACTTAACACAGAGCCATTTATAGTATAAGTAGCACAAGGATTTTTAAGTCCAAAATGTATCGCCTTACATTTATCAACATTGAATCTCATCTGCCACTTAGCAGCACAATGTGACAATCTATCTAGATCCCCCTGCAACGATTGCACATCCTCTGAAGTTTTTAATGGTCGACAAAGTTGTGTTGTCAGCAAACACAGAAACCTTGCTGACAATACCCACTTACAAATCATTAATAAATAGATTAAATAGAAGCGGCCCCAGCACAAAACCCTGTGGCACCCCACTTAGCACTTTAGTCCATAATGATGAAGCCCCATTTACAACTACTCTCTGCATTCTATTCATTAACCAATTTTCTATCCATGTACAAATGTGACTCCCCAGACCAACAGACCTTAGCTTATACATTAGTCGCCTATGGGGGACTGTATCAAAAGCCTTTGCAAAATCCAAGTAAACTACATCTACTGCTATGCCAGAGTCTAAATTTCTACTTACTTCCTCATAAAAGCCAAGCAAGTAGGTTTGACAAGATCTATTCCTCCTAAATCCATGCTGGTTACTACTTATTATGTCAGTCCTTGAAACATACACTAGAACATGTTCCCTTATTAAACTTTCCAGGATCTTCCCTACCACTGAAGTTAAACTTACAGGCCTGTAATTACCCGGCTGTGAACGACTACCCTTTTTGAATATTGGAATAACATCAGCCTGGTGGGCTAGATAAAACTGAACTCAGCTCCCTAAGTACCCGAGGATGTATTTTATCCGGTCCAGGAGATTTATTAATATTAACCTTCTTTAGTTCTTTCTGTACCATATCCTTAGTTAACCAAAGTGCACTTGAATCTTGTATACCATTATTGCTACTATACTCCATGATATCTATACTTGGATCTTCTATAGTGTATACAGAGGGGAAAAAAGTATTCAAGACATTTGCTTTATCGCCATCCATTGTAACTAACTTATCCCCCTTAATTAATGGTGCCACATTCTCAGTCCTCATCTTCTTACTATTAATATACTTAAAAAAATGTTTAGGCTTAGTGATGCTTTCTTCAGCTATCCTAACTTCATTATTAATTTTAGCTAGTTTGATTGCTTTCTTACACTCCTTGTTACAGCTTTTATAATCCCTAAAGGCCCTTTTCGTTCCCTCGGCCTTAAAGGTTTTAAATGCCTTTTTCCTCCTTTCCATTTGCCTCTTTACATCAGAATGCAGCCACATGGGCGCAAATTTATTTTTTTTACATTTATTTCCCAAGGGTATAAATTTAGATGTGAACGGGCTTAAAATCCCCTTGAACACAGTCCACTTCTGTTCAGTACATACAGTTACATAGTAATTAAAGGTTGAATAAAGACAGACGTCCATCAAGTCCAACCTATTCACTTTTTTTTTTTTTTAACCCTACCTAACAGTTGATCCAGAGGAAGGCAAAAAACCCCAGCTAAAAAGGGGGAAAAAATTCCTTCCTGACTCCAAACGGCAATCGGAAAGTATCCCTGGATCAACCAGATCTATATGCATTAATACCAGTAATTCTCAATATTTTTTAGTTTTAGAAACTTATCCAGGCCTTTTTTAAAGTTATTCAATGAACTTGCCATTACCACATCTGCTGGAAGACAGTTCCACAGTTCTCACTGTAAATTAACCTTTCCTAACCTGAAGATGAAACTTCTTTTCTTCCAACCTTAAAGGATGTCCACGTGTCCTCTGATATGACCTATTAGTGAACAATGCAACAGAGAGTATGGGCCATTAATATATTTGTATAAGGTTATCATGTCCCCACGCAACCGCCGCTTCTCCAATGTAAACAGCCCTAACTTGTCTAATCTGCCTGCATATTCAAGCCCCTCCATTCCCCTTATTAATTTAGTTGCCCTTCTCTGAACTGCCTCAATTTCCAAGATGTCCCTTTTGTATATGGGATTTCAAAACTGCACCGCATATTCCAAATGAGGCCTTACCAGTGCCTTGTAAAGAGGGAGAATAATATTTTTCTCTCTTGAATCTATTCCCCTTTTTATACAAGACAATATCTTGCTAGCTCTAGCTGTTGCTACCTGGCATTGTTTGCTACAGCTAAGTCTGTTATCTACCAGAACCCCCAAAATCTTTTCCATACAGATGAACTTAACACAGAGTTATTTATGGGTAGATGGCACAGGGATTATTAAATCCCAATGCATCACCTTACATTTATCTAATTGAATCTCATCTGCCATTCTGCTGCCCATTTGATAATCTATCTAGGTCTGCTTGAGCAACTTGCACATCATTGGAAGTTTCCAAAGCTCTGCATAATTTAGTGTCATCAGCAAACACAGAGACCTTGCTCTCAATGCCCCCTTCTAAGTCATTTTAAACAGATTAAACAGAAGCGGCCCAGTACAGAACCCTGAGGCACTCCGCTTAGAACTTTAGCCACATAGATGTAGCTCCATTAACCACTCACTCTTCTTTACCTGATAATACATCATCCCAGTTGACATTCTGAGAGGCTTTTTAACCTGGGAAAATTTGCCTTCCCGAAATTAAATGTCTTAGTTAACCCAGGCACTTTCTTTCGATAACAAAGTCCAAATGCCACTATTTCATGGTCACATTCCCTAAGCCTCCAGTTACCTTATCTATAATGCGCTCCACAATGTTAGATATTACCGATCAGAGTTCCTTTTCTAGTAGGAACCTCAACCACCTGTGAGAGAAATTATCCTGCTGCAAATTCAGGAACTCATTGCCTTTTTCTGTGATGGCAGTTCCACTACACCAATCAATGTCAGGGTAATTGAAGTCCCCCATAATGAGCACACTCCCCAAACTTGCAGGCTTGCCAACTGCATATGAAGTGGACTCATCTCCTCTCTGCTAGCATTTGGGGGCTTATAGCAGACACCAACAATGACATTTACCCCCTTTCCTGTTGCCTAATTCCCCCCATATTGCCTCCACTTTAAAGGGTATCTCCACTCGTTTTATAAGTTTTGGTAATCCAGTTCTATTGAAGAAGGGAGGTAAAGGAGCTGTGCCTTACCTTCCGTTCTTCAATAGAACACACAGGAGACTGGTGACAAGCTAAGAAACTTACCGCCTCGCCTCTCTCCCCCGGCGCTTGGTCTGACAGGTCCCGACGGACCTTGTCTTCTATGCGCATAGATTGCGCATGCACATAGAAGACAAGGTCCGTCGGGACCTGTCAGACTATGCGCTGGGGAGTGAGCGAGCAAGTTTCTTAGCTTGTCACCGTCCTGTGTGTTCTATTGAAGAACAGAAGGTAAGGCACAGCTCCTTTACCTCCCTTTCTTCAATAGAACTGGATACCAAAACTTATAAAAACGAGTGGAGATACCTTTTAACATCCATATTGCCAGTTATCTCTTCTTTTAAATTTGGCTTCAATTCTTTTTTAACAAACACATACTCTTCCACCATTCCTTTTTTCTCTGTCCTGCCTAAACAAGGCATATCCCTTGTAAATTTACAACCTATTACATCATACTTTTCATTCAATGCCATAATTTCCAATTCACCCATTCTCTCAGCCAGGCTTCTCCACATTTGCAACATACATTTTAGATGATCCTGTAATTTATTTGTACACTTTAATACACATGCCTCCCTATCCCCTATGCTAGCCCCTCCCCCCATTCTGCCCGCCACTGGCCTATCTACACCCTGCTTTCCTCCTGGGCTATCTATCCCAGTGAGACTGCCAATACCCTCCCCCCAACCTAATTTAAAATCTCCTCCAACCCTCTTCTCCCCTAACACAGCTGCACCGCCATCAGTGAGGTGCAACTCATCCCTACTAAAGAGTCTGTAGCCGACAGCAAAGTCTGCCCAGTTCTCAATAAACCCAAACCTTTCTTCCTTACACCACCCTCTTAGCCACGCATTAATGCTCCCAAGTTCCCGCTGTCTCCCTGGCTTAGCACGTGGCTGCGGTAGGATT
The DNA here is from genome assembly GCA_019447015.1 of Hymenochirus boettgeri. Lineage (NCBI taxonomy): Eukaryota > Metazoa > Chordata > Amphibia > Anura > Pipidae > Hymenochirus > Hymenochirus boettgeri. The sequence goes on along the minus strand of CM033475.1, from coordinate 119,501,103 downwards.
TCTGAAACACTACCCTGGAGGTCCTTGCTTTTTAACTTGGCCCCTAGCTCTTGGAAATCATGTTTAAGGACCTCACCTCCTCCTCTAACTTTGTCATTGGCACCAATGTGAACCAAGTCCGCCGGGTCACACGCGGCCCCACCCAATAATCTGTCTACACGAACCACCACATGCCCTAGCACAAGGCAGGCAACACACAGTTTGGCATGTAGGGCCAACTGTGTGTTGGCCCTACACACAGTTTGGCATGCAGATTGCCCTATCTACCTTCCTTATAATGGAGTCCCCTACCACTACCACCTGCCTGATCCTTCATTCCTCCTCCCTTGTATCAGAGATGGCAGTCCCCTGGGTGCTCAAGGGACTAGCCCCCTCCATACAGGCTAATTCCGAGGTGTCCTCCTCCACTTCATTACCTAAGGTGGCAAATCTGTTGGGATGAGCAACCTGGGAAGTCACCTTACCCTTCCGTCCCCCACTTCCCCTAATCCTAACAAAACTACCTCCCCCCTCAACCTTCCCTGTCCCACTTCTATACTGGCCCCAACTGCCTGCTAACTCCCCAATTCTGCCAATCCCTGCAATGCTGCAAGCTGCCCCCTTAGACTCTCCACCTCAGCTTCCAAATGGGCAACCCAACTCAAACCTAACACAGACATAGGTTCCCTGGACCGTCTGCTCCAGGTTCCTTTACATGTGGCAGGAAGCACATTGCTTGGTACCGACAAAACTGTCCCTTCTAATACACACCAGCACAGTGACGCACAAACCTTGTTTAATTGTCCTTCTTGTTTCAATGTCCCTTTTCTATGTCCTTGAGATCAAGATGCTTTACAACAAGGGACTTTATACACGTTTTACTCACAGGAAACTTCCTTTTGTTAGTTCCAAACCACAGGCCCAACCAATGTGAATCTAATTTAACTAATAGGCCCCAGCCCCCACACCAATTAGTGCAAGAGCCAGGAAGAGAGGGGAAAAGAAACAAAACACTTGTTAACCCTTCCACAACCTGTTTGTGATTATAACAGGTGCAATACTAGAATATAGAAGCCCAGCGCACCCCTTTAACTGGAAGAAAGAATGATTAATCTGCTTACTGCACACATAGTCCTTAACACAGCACAAACAATTCTTATTTCCAAACTTTCAGACACACCATACAACTATCAAATGATTAAAATGTCCTTTTTCTATGTCCTTGAGATCAAGGAACTTGATTACGTTCCACTCTAGTTAGTTTCACTCACAGGAAACTTCCTTTTGTTAGGTTCAGTTTGTAGAGAAGACTGCCTTTCTTTACCTCTATTAGCTCATTTTAGGTTCTGATTGTTCCCCAAATCTGAAGCTGACATTTTCCCTTGCCTGCCAGTACTTTTGCCTTGATTACATTTCCACTCCCACATCTTAACCCCTATGATATAGGAATATATTAAATCATCAATATTCAATTGGTAGTGCAGCTGGTTAACACTTTCCTAGTAGCAGGTGTTGTAGTGTGATGTATATAGGTCTGGGTATCTAGTGTGTCCGGATCTGAAATAATGTATGTCTCACCAACGGCTTCACTCCACCAAATCCGATATATAAACAATAAATTGCAGGTGAAACATACAAAGACACAGGTCTGTAGCTGTGAATATTGCAAGTTTATTGTAAAACATGCGTGCTACAGTTTCAGACCCACTTAAGCACTTGAAGGACAAGTGGGTCAGAAACATGTAGCACGCATGTTTTGCAATAAACCTGCACTATTCACAGTTACAGACCTGTGTCTTTGTATGTTTCACCTGCAATGTTGTTTAAGTGTTGTAGGGCCATATTTAAAACTTGTGATACCGCGGGTTTTCGTTACTGTACGACGTGGCAGTAGTATACCATGCTGTAAACTACCGTAATGATACTCTACAGGCGGTCATATATTTACATTCGTTATAGTACACTACACACGATTTCAGATAGCGATCAGAAATTAACGATCGCCATAATGGCGAAGGCGATACCACACCTTAGTAGCGTGAAGGTCTTTAGCTCTCCCTATCAGCTGCAGCAATATTAGTGGAAAGTGTAGCTTCCAAAAGGGGAATATTGGAGGGTAGTAGGAGTGTGTTTTTATATAAAAAACATAGTGCAAAACTGTAGGAGGAGGAAAGTGAAGTGTACCTGATCTTAGCACAGCTCTGTGCAATGCATTTCTCATCAGGGACGAAGTTCACTGTACCTTTAGGAGGAGGTCTGACAGTAGGCTGGGTAGAGAAACTAGTGGGAGCAGACAGGTCACTGGAGACTATGAGTACTTCCCAATGGCTGGATACAATAGCTGGACAGACGAAGCCGGAACAATGGCTGGATACAATAGCTGGACAGACGAAGCCGGAACAATGGCTGGATACTATAGCTGGACAGACGAAACCGGAACAATGGCTAGATACAATAGCTGGATAGATGGTAACAGGAACAAGATGGCTGGAACAATGGAGTTGAAACCATGCTGGATACAATGGCTGGAACAATGGAGTTGGAACAATGCTGGAACAATGTGTCTGGAACAATGCTGGATACAAAGGCTGGATCACAGGTAGGAAAGGAGCGCTACAGACTGACAACCCGACAGTCTGGTAGCGAGGTCTACAAATAGGCACTCGCTCCCTCTGCGTCGTTTTCTACATATGTACAATCTTTATATATAGCAGCTCATGTTATTTATTTACCAACCAGTGTGAATTGCTGACAGTCTCCCAGTAGCAATACAAAACAGTGAAATGATTTTACTGACATTTAATTCTATTGATTGAGAGTTCACCTGTGGCGTGTTCTGCCTAAAGGCTGGGTTAGAAAAAAAAATCAGACTTTGGGACACAGGTTGATTCCCCATGTTCCCTTTTTTAGTTTTTTATGTGTCTAGCAAAAGATAAAAGACTCTACAGTGACTAGTTATTACTTATTAGCCCTTGTGGCCTAGTGGTAGAAAGCTTTTTCTTAGAAAGACACAGAATAGAAGGTTGCTGGTTCGAATTCCCCATACTTACTTTATTTTTGCTGAAATGTTAAATGTTCAGCAAAGATTACTTTTCTTTTTTGTATGTAAAGCATAGGAATTTATCATTGTTAGGGACAGGAGCATTTCTAATGTGTTTACACAAAAACTGCACTGGTATCTGTGTTCTGTGTCAGAGGGAGGGAACTCTGAGCTGTAACAGGATTGGCTGTCAGTTTCCAGGAACCAAGACTGCAGTTTCCTGTGAAGTGTCCGGCGGACACTTAGATGGGTGTTCCCAGATAAGGTGAATTATGGGAGCTGACCCTTAGTACACACAGGTTATTAAATCACCCAGCATCCACAGCAATTTGTGAATGTGCTCTCTCTATTGGGACAATGTTGTCTTGGGACTTTAGTTCTCCTTTAAAAAGTGAGCCAATACGCAGTGGTTGAATAACCGCAACTTTCCAGATTTTTTTAATCTAAATACCCCTCTAACTCCTAAATACCCCCCAAAACTATATTTTCTCAATCTAAACACCTTCAGTTAAGTTTTTTTTTTTACTAAATAACAATCTCTTACATTTCCTGAATCAAATGGTATGCCATATGCATGAGTCCACACAGACATGGCCAACACAAATAGGAAACAGCCACAAAACTTGGAAATAAAACCCCACACACTATATATTTTTGGAATCTACATAACTGTGCCATGCTTTCCTACATACATACATACATGAAGAATTCCAGGTGCTGCCATCCATAGATGTTTTTACGAGATTTTGTGAAAAAATAAAATATTATTCAAAGATTGAAATACTACCTAAATCCACTTGACAAGCAATAACCCCCCCCCCCCAACTAAATGTCAATCACCCACATGCCCTGAATCAAACTCTATGCCATATGTGTGGGTGCACACAGATATGGCTACCAACTAGCTCAAATGGGATGCATGCTCAAGTGCAATTACAAGAAGGAAAAAAAAAAAAAAACGCCACTACCCATGCACACACTCCCCTTTTTTGTGGTATTTTAGTGAAAACCAGTTGGTACTGAAAGACGCACACATTTTTGCATGCTTTACTGATAGTAAAAATTCAGTTCGGTCTCTTTTTGGTACCTCAGCAAAATTTCCTAATAGGTTTAGTTTCCCTTGAAATTGGGGGAATAATATTATGCATTTACTTTGTCAATACCATGGGGGCAATTGGGCAGATTGGAGAAGACACATTGTTTTTGCCAATTATAGCTTTATTGTAAAAAAAAAAAAAAGGGGGGGGGGCATGTATCACTTTAAGATTTGTTTTATGTACAGATGGGTGAAGCTTGGATTGTGAGATTTCAAAAGAAATCTTAGCCAAGCTTAGATAGTTTGGCTCATTTAGTTTCGCTAGTCATCCGACTGGCTTTCTCAATTCAGAATGACTTGTACAAGAATCTGTGGCAATTATGTACCCTGGAAAATCCCAATTAGCATATCACAACCAAGTGTTAAGGGCGTGATTGGATAGTGGCTAAGAGGAACACCCAGAGTAAGGTGTCAAAACATCTTAAGGATAAAGGACATACCTTTGAAGATTGTAATGTTAATATATTGGCAAAGGAACGTGACTGGTTCAAGAGAGGTTAAGGAGGCCATATTATGTGAAATAAAGAAACCAAGCCTAAATAGAGGGGGGGGTCGACACCAACTGTCTGCCATGTACAATGCTGTTTTGACACCTTACTCAGGCTTCCTATAACACCTCTTAGCCACTATTCAATCACGCCCTTAACACTTGGCTGTGATATGCTAATTGGGATTTTCCAGGGTACATAATTGCCAAAGATTCGTGTACAGTCATTCTGAATTGAGAAAGCCAGTCGGATGACTAGCGAAACGTCTTCAAGAACTAAGCTTCAAGTCCAGTTGATCTAATTGAATACAACAGAAATACCATGACCTGGATGAATGAGAACCTTCACAAGCTCATTTAGTTCAGTGTCACCCCAAATTTGCTTTAGGGATTAACATAAACTGTTTTATTTTATCGAATAGCAGCAGTCATCCATCAAGAGGCATAAGAAACCCCATTCTTTCCCTGTGTTGTTCTCCTATGACAAATATAGGGGAGATGCAATTTAGTTTAGTAAGTAACTCTTTCAAAAACCCACCGTGCCCAATAAAATAAAAATTTTTGAAACTTATCTAGCCCACTTTTAAAGCTATTCAACAAACTTGCCATTACCACATCTGCTGGAAGACAGTTCCACAGTTTAATTGTTCTCACTGTAAAGAAACCTTTCCTAACCTGAAGAGGAGACTTCTTTTCTTCCTATCTTAAAGGATATCCACGTGTCCTCTGATATGACTTAGTAAACAATGCACCAGAGAGTTTGTGTGGCCCAATGATATATTTATATAAATCTCCCCACGCAAGCGTCGCTTCTCTAATGTAAACAGCCCTAACTTGTCTAATCTGCCTGCATAGTCAAGCCCCTCCATTCCCATTATTATTTTAGTTGCCCTTCTCAGAAATGCTTCCATTTCCAAGATGTCCCTTTTGTATATGGGATTCCAAAACTGCACCGCATATTCCAAATGAGGCCTTACTGGTGCTTGTAAAGAGGGAGAATAACATTTTTCTCTCTTCATTCATTACTGTATGCCTTCATTCATTACTGTATGCCTGCTATGCTTCTGGATACCTCACGGGAACTGAGCAATTTAGTGATCTGTTACTGAGCATGGGAATGCTCAGAAAAGGCAGCTAGGAGATTATATCACAGCCAATGACTGAATGCTAAACTGTCAAATCCATAACTAACAGTTGCTAACTGGACGAACCAGAAAGCCGAAACGGGGACAACAGGACATTGTGCAGGATTTCAGGTTAGACATATATTTCATATTTCAAACAAATACAGTTTAGGGTTTTGGGGGATTATTTACCTGTATACAAGTTTACATTTGAGGGCTGGACTTGCCCTTTAAGTTCCTTTGGTTTTTTTTCTGCACGGTTCACCTTTAAAATTATATTTCCACTATCCAATAAACTTCTGTCTTCCCCTGGGGGAATGGGTGAATGGAGAACATTACTTTTTTGGGAGAAGTAACAAGTGAAAATGTGATAATTATCAAGTGAAGAAATGATATAATTATCCAGTGACGATTTGATATAATTACCCAGTGAAGAAGTAATACAGTGAAGACATGAAATAATTATCCAGTGAAAAAGTAATGAAGTCAAAATGATTGTTAAAACTTGCCTGGTTTTATTTTTTTTATGAATCCTTGTGTTTTGGTAGTATGCCCTTGGAACCGTTGTCGCTGCAACAAAAGCTTCCACTGGATTACCACAAAGTGGTGACGAATATGATTTTTACTGCAGTTTTCCTGGGTTTCGTGATTTCTGTGAATCACAGGGAGAACGTTTACTCCACTGGTAAGTTGTTTTTTTCCTTCCTTATGCCTAAATCTAACAACGATTTTTTGGATTCTGTGACAGCTGTGAAAAAAAGTTTGGAAATGCACCATATGAAATTTTATTTCTTAAATGCAGTTTACCAGTAAATCTTAAATTTTTCTTGTGTCCTGAGGTAGGTAGACAAATGCATGATCTGAACTGCTTTTTGCCGACTTATGGAGTCAAACAAAATATAAACTTGAGAGGCGAGTATGGTTGTTTGCAGCAAACAAAACTATTTTTGGAAGACATTGGACTTGATGGACTTTTGTCTTCATTTAACACAGTAACATAGTAATTAAGGTTGAATAAAGACATATGTCCATCAAGTCCAACCTATTCACCTATTTTTTTTTTTTTTTTTTAACCCTAACAATTGATCCAGAGGAAGGCAAAAAACCCCAGCTAAAAAGGGGGGAAAAATTCCTTCCGGACTCCAAACGGCAATCGGAAAGTATCACTGGATCAACCAGATCTATATGCATTAATACCAGTAATTCTCAATAATTTTTCGTTTAGATTTTCCATTAGATTTTCCATTAGATCCTAAAAACTACAGACCCATCTTTTTAATAAACCAGGACCTCCAGATCCTAACCAAAATTTTAACGAATAGAATCTATAGCTTCTTACCTCCGATTATACACTGTGACCAGGTCGGATTTGTACTAGGACAAGCTAATAACACCCGCCATCTCTGTAACATCATAATGGACCTACAATTCAATTTAACAGACCCATTTCTGAATGTCTTCCAGGTTTACTGTGATAATGACAATCTTACGCCTACCTACAGACACTGTAGACCCCATTGCCATACAGAAAAGAATGAGGCAGGGATGTCCCCTATCCTGTTTATTCTGGCTATGAAAACCATAGCCAATGCAATAAGAAATAATGTTAATACACTACAAGCTCATGTTGTCATGTCTTAATTCCACTCTTTTAGCAACTAAACACTCCTACTTTAGCACACCAATAACTAATTACAAAAATAACCCACGTCGTCTTTTTTCGCTATTTAACACTCGTCTACTGACACTCTTCATTAACACTGCTCAGTATTTTGCCGACTACTTGAGAACTAAAGTAGATTATATCCGCACTCAAATCCCTTCACCCCAGGACAGCTCACTTTCTTCTGCCTGCCCCACCACCCGCAGGTCTTCATTCATTCTGAGGTCTTCGATCTTCTGTTGTCTTCACCACTTACAATGTGTGCCCTTGATCACATGCTCTTACTTACAATGCTCTAAAATCCTTACCCCTACTCTTGCTCACATTAATTCCACCCTGACCGCTGCTGCTTTGAAACGTGCTTGTGTCAGACCTCTTAAAAAAAAAACCTCTCTGGACCCTACCTCTCTTTCCAACTACTGCCCTGTCTCCCTTTTACTGTTTTCATCAAAACTCTTGGAACGTCTCATCTCTATATGCATTACTAATTGCTAAATGACTGAGGAAGTCTGTTAAGGACGAAACGTGTTTGGCGTTGATCCTTGTTTTAGGAGTAAGGTGTAAAAACATCTTAAGGATAAAGGACATACCTTTGAAGATTGTAATGTTAACATATTGGCAAAGGAACGTGACTGGTTCAAGAGAGATGTTAAGGAGGCCATTTATGTTAAAATAAAGAAACCAAGCCTAAATAGAGTTGGGGGGGGGGGGTTGACACCAACTGTCTGCCATGTACAATGCTGTTTTGACACCTTACTCTGGGTGTTCCTATAACACCTCTTAGCCACTATCCAATCACGCCCTTAACACTTGGCTGTGATATGCTAATTGGGATTTTCCAGGGCACATAATTGCCACAGATTCTTGTACAAGTCATTCTGAATTGAGAAAGCCAGTCGGATGACTAGCAAAACGTCTTCAAGAACTAAACTTAAAGTCCAGTTGATCTAATTGAATACAACCGATATACCTTTTCATATGTATTTAGGAAGCAGCTTGTTAACCCTTTATATTTGTGAGCATTTCTGTAAGAGACTGTCAGCCTCATTTACCCAGACTCACTGGGCAGATGTGAAGTATGAAGTTGTGCTAGCCAGTTCGCTAGTTTTAAGGCCAGCAAATTAGCTGGTGTTAAAATCCTGCAGTGGGTAAATCCCTTACCAGGAATTACCCACATTTCGCAAAAGTGATATTGAATCACGAAGTGGACAATTACCCACAGAGATTATTGGCTCTGGGTAAATGATCCTGTGTGTCTTTTGTATGTGTTTATTTCTGCACTATATTAGTGTGTATATCGCTGCAATGTACATTTATTGCACAGCAACACTGCAACGCACCTGAATTGCACAAAAAATTGCACGACCTTTACATGTGCTTGCAATTTGTCCATTTTCATTTTGAAAACACATGAGATTGCAATTTTTTGGTGCGTTGCTGCGATTTCAATACAATTGGAAAATCGCAAATGCCTGAAAAAACGCACTTGTGTGGCCTAGCCCTCAGAGTAATGCAAGCTGCATTGATTTTAGTTTAGCTATACAGCATGTATTTAATGCAATAGAACTTAGCTTTGCAGCTTCCACAATTGGACCCTAGCAGAGCGCATGCAATACAGACCAAAAACGGTGATTGCATGCACTCCAATAGCACACTGAAAAGCATCGCATGTAGTGGGCCCAGAATTTTTTCCCAGCCGGGAGGTATGAAAAAGTAGCCGGGTAGGGTGGGATGGGGAAATTTGGTGGTGGGGGAAAATGTGCACTGCATTATGCTCATTATATAGGTCAGGGATGTCTAACATTCATCCCACCAAAAGTTTGAAAACTATGACCCCCAGCTTTCTGTGGTTGTAGAATGCAGGGAGTTGTAGTTCGGCAACATCTGAAGGTAACCCAGATGTAATATGGCAGCACAAGCACATGTGCCACCATTTTGTGGCCTTAGGGATCTTGGAAAAGCTAGTTAACATGTGCTAAAATAATCTTGCAAGTGTAAAAAAGGGGACTGGACTGGGCAGTTTTGGCGCAGGTTTTTACTGACCTATTGGTACACCTATTAAACCTACATCTAATATCTTTTAAATCACAAGTGTTCTCTCAAGAATTTTTTCCAGCCGGTTGGCATAAAAAAGGAGCCGGGTGGGCCGCCTGGGTAAAAGACCCTAGGGAGAACACTGAGTGGGGCCGGTCCTATAGGCTGTTACATGACTTCACTCCCACTAGCACAGTCTGATTGCAAACCGTAATCCAAAACGCACTAGAGGGAGTAACCCTAAGAGTTTGAGACTTAAAGGGAAAGGTGGCAACCCCCCTTCCTACCCTCCAACACTCCCTTTCATAACACTAGAATTACCAACTTTTTTAGTTTCTGGTGCAAGGCTCACCCCTGCTGAGATTTTCACAGGTCTTCAGGTTGATTATCTGCAATCTATTGTTGTGCAAATCACCCATTACCTGTAAAGCTAGGTACACACAGTAACGATTTCTGAAAGATGACAGACAGGATCTGCAAGATCCTGTCTGCCATCTTTCAAAGATCTGCATACACACAGTCGCTCGGGACTGTGTGTTTCCATCGGCCGCGCTAGACTCCCTATAGGAGTCTAGCGCGGCCGATGGAAATTTTCGGCCTTTCCCGAACGAGCGTACGGCCGACCCGATCGTTCGCGGCCGCGCGCTCGTTCGGGAAACGAACGTACACACAGTAACGATAAAGCCCTGATACCGTCGGATCCGACGGTATCGGGGCTTTATCGTTACTGTGTGTACCCAGCTTAAGGCCTGGCACATTTGCATTTTACTCAGAGTAGCTCAGATCCAAACCTGTGTGTGAGACGTGGAAACCTTCAGAAATGCCTGCATCTATACAAAATGTCCCCCACATGTCAGACACACATTCACAATATATGGAAACACAAGTCTTTTATAAAAAATAGTGTGAAAACAGAATGAAAACTTGCTGATACAATGACATGAATACAATAAAAACTTGCTAACACTTCAGTCTCCAATGTATGTTTGTACATGTTAGAGCGGGCCGCATATTTGCGCCCGCTCTAACTGGTCAGGCCACCCGCTTATCGAGGTCTGACGCTGCTGGCTGCGAGGTGAGGGGGCGCCTGTCACTCACTACCTAATGGGGGTCCCTGTCACTCACTATCTAACCTGGGGTCCCTGTCACTCACTATCAAACCGGGGGCCCTGTTGTCACTCGCTACCTAACGGGGGTCCCTGCTGTCACTCACTACCTAACTGTGTGCCTTTACTGATTGTAAACCAGCTGTATTGTATGCTGATCCCTGCTACTTTCAGTAAGTACAGTATTAGCCAGGGGCGTAGCTAGAAATGACTGGGCCCCATAGCAAAAAAAAATTATGCCCCCCCCACGACTTTCCAACCCCACGGACTTTTTTACAATATGCTGGACCTGGCAGCTGTGAATGCCTACATTTTGTACAAGGCATGTACAGGGTGGACAGGCAAAAGAAGATTGTTTGAGTCTTCTAGCTAAAGAACTCCGTTGCCGATTCATGCAGCACAAGGAAATATTGGCACAAAGGCGGGCTGCTGAAGCTGTTGCAGCTGCTGTGCCAGGGATTGTACAGACAACACAGTGCCAGGTCCAAGAGAGCTGCAACAGGAATCGCAGCAGGTTTACCTGTGCAACATGTCAGAAATTCACCTGTGCCAAATGCAGGGACGAAGGACACTGGGTCTGCAAACGCTGTAAACTCTGTAAAATTTGAAACTCTTAAGCAGGTACACACAGTACAGATTTCTGAAAGATGACAGACAGGATCTGCAAGATCCTGTCTGCCATCTTTCAAAGATTTGCATACACACAGTCCCGAGCGTTCTCCCTGAACTTCATAAGGAGAACGCTCGGGACTGTGTGTTTCCATCGGCCATGCTAGACTCCTCTATAGGGAGTCTAGCGTGGCCGATGGAAATTTTCGGCCTTTCCGAATGAGCATACGGCCGGCCTGATCGTTCGGCGGCCGCGCGCTCGTTCGGGAAACGAGCGTACACACATAACGATAAAGCCCCGATCCGAGGGTATCGGGGCTTTATCGTTACTGTGTGTACCCAGCTTTAAAAATAAAACAGACTTGTGTATCCATATATTGTAAATGTGTCTTTGTATAAATATGGCAGGCATTTTGAAGGTTTCCACACACAAAGATTCAACCTTCCTTGGTTCAAGCTAACAAATGCAAATGTGCCAGGCCTCACAGGGAATGGGTGTATGGCAGAACAAAAGAAAGAGAACAATGGAGCTGATAGCATGTTAAACAACTCAGCAGGGGTGCTAGTAGATATGAGGTCCAGGGAATTTACGCAAATCTGCGCAGGCCTGGTAAATCTAGTGATAAGGTACACTCCTGAGAAATGCATTGCAGAGCTGTGCTAAAATCACGTTCACTTCACCCTACAGTTCTGCACCATGTGGTTTCTATAAAAACACACTCTTAGGCTAAGTCCATACTGCAACGCACAGGAATCACTATTGTGTGCGCGATTCTTGTGCGTTTTGTGCATGCGGTTTTGCGTTATGGAAACTCATGCGTTAAATGGACGCGCAATCGCATGTTCATTGGAAATCACAGGAATTGTCGCGGCCCCTCGATTTCTATTTTAGTAAAAATCGCAAACGCGTGAAAACCGCGCTTGTGTAGCCTCACCCGAACTACCGTACCTGTAAGGATCTTACCTGCCGCGCTCCCTCGATGTTCCGGGACTGGTGACGGCGCCAGCCTTTGTATCCTGCATTGTATCCAGCATTGTTCCAGCCATATTGTTCCAGCCACAATGTTCCAGCATTGTTTCAACTCCATTGTTCCAGCCATCTTCTTCCTGTTACCATCTATCCAGCTATTGTATCCAGCCATTGTTCCTGCTACCATCAATCCAGCTATTGTATCCAGCCATTGTTCCTGTTACTTCAGTCCAGCTATTGTATCCAGCCATTGTTCCGGTTTCATCTGTCCAGCTATTGTATCCAGCCATTGTTCCTGCTTCATCTGTTATATCCAGCCATTGTATCCTACTTCATTGTAACAGCCCCATTGAGAAGTACTCATAGTCTCCAGTGACCTGTCTGCTCCCACTAGTTGCTCTACCTGGCCTAATGTCAGACCTCCTCCTAAAGGTACAGTGAACTTCGTCCCTTCGGGACTCGATTCATTACAGTACAAATAGGCCATGGAAGTACCTGAGGAAGCTGCGGCAAGTTTGGGCAAGACTCCTAAGACTATTTCCTTCCTCATGGATGCCCTTGAGCACCAGCAGAATCAACTATCTCAATTTCTGGACTCCATTTCTGCTCGGTTATCCCCGGGCCCTGCGCCTCCTGCTCCTCCTGTTCTGCCTAGAGAACCCGTTCCCCACAGAGAGCCGCGAATACCACCTCCTGTGCGGTATGAAGGGGGGACGCTCAAGCCTGTCGGGGGTTCATTAACCAATGCCTTATACATTTTGAATTGCAACCTTCCCATTTTGTCTCTGACCGTGCCAAAGTCGGATATGTCATTGCCTTGTTGGGAGGCAATTCCTTGGCCTGGGCATCCTCCCTGTGGGAGAAAAATGACCCAGTGGTTAACGATATCCCCTTATTTCTGGAAACTTTTAGAAAAATCTTTGACGCTCCAGGCAGAACTATTGCTGCTTCCTCCCGGTTGATGCAATTGCGACAGGGCTCCCGTTCGGTAGGGCAGTATGCTATTGAATTCCGGACTTTGGCTGCCGAGACTGCCTGGAACAATGAGGCCCTGTTAGCAGCCTTTTGGCAGGGCCTGTCTGATCGTATCAAGGACGACTTAGTGTCCCGGGAACTTCCCACAATGTTGGAAGAAATGATTTCCATGTGTATACGGGTGGCTACTCGTATCAGGGAAAAAAAAAGTCTAACAACTGTTCCTCCCAAATTTGTTCCTCGTCCTCAAAGGACCAGGCCTTTGACAACTGCTCCGACATCGGAGGAACCTATGCAAATTGGGGGTACACACATTTCTGCTGAAGAAAAACTTAGGAGAAGGACTCATGGGCTCTGCCTGTACTGTGCCGCCCAGGGGCACTTCGCTAAACTTTGCCCTTCCAAGCCGGGAAACTGACAACCCTAGACCTGAATAAGGAGTCTTTTCTAGGTAAATTCAAATCTCCTTTCCACAAGAGTTCACTTAAGTCGTTTCTACCAGCTACCCTCATATTCAAATCCCAAACCTTCTCTACCCAAGCCTTTCTTGACTCTGGAGCAGCCGGTAATTTTATTGACGCCACCTTTGCTTCTCTTCTAGGCATTCCATTATTTTCCCTACCACATCCTCTCCGAGTGCTGGCTATTGACAATCAACCTTTGTCCACAGAATTTATTTCCATGCCTTCTGCAGAAATTCTTCTTCAAATTGGTTGTCTTCATCATGAATCTATTTCTTTCTTGGTTATACAAAGCCCCACAGCTCCTCTCATTCTAGGACTCCCTTGGCTCCGACTTCATAATCCCATCATAGACTGGACTAACAATGAACTTGTCTCTTGGAGTCCATCCTGCCTTTCCAGATGTATTTCCCTTCCTAAGGTCTCTTGTTCCTCTATCTCCCGTGAAAATAAAAATCTTATTCCTCTGCCTCATCAGTACCTTGACCATAAGGATGTCTTCGATAAAAAAAAATCTGCTGAAACCCTGCCTCCCCACCGACCCTATGATTGTCCCATTGATTTGTTGACCAGTACCTCTCCACCCCGAGGTCGCACCTATCCGCTATCTCCTGCTGAGACCACCTCTATGGGGGATTATATCAAAGAGAACCTGTCTCAAGGCTTCATCAGACCCTCCACTTCCCCTTCCGGTGCTGGCTTCTTTTTTGTGGAAAAGAAAGACGGAGGGCTACGTCCATGCATCGACTATCGTGGCCTCAATAAAATAGCAATCAAGAACCGCTATCCTCTACCTCTCATTTCTGAACTTTTTGACCAGTTAAAAGGGGCTAAAATTTTCTCCAAGCTTGATCTCCGTGGAGCCTACATTTTAATTCGCATTCGGGAAGGAGATGAGTGGAAAACGGCCTTCAATACCAGAACTGGACACTACGAATATTTGGTGATGCCCTTTGGTCTCTGTAATGCTCCAGTGGTGTTCCAAGAGTTTAATGACATTTTTCGTGATCTCTTAGGTATCTCAGTAGTAGTCTACCTGGATGACATCTTAATCTTCTCCCAAGACCTTTCTTCTCATCATCGCCATGTACTTCAAGTCTTGTCCCGACTACGAGCTAACCAACTGTATGCTAAACTTGAAAAATGTCTTTTTGAATGCTCGCAAGTACCTTTTTTGGGCTACCTGGTTTCGGCTTAAGGCTTTGAGATGGACCCAACCAAAGTCTCAGCTATCCTTAATTGGACTCTTCCCATTGGCACTAAAGCTATCCAATGATTTCTTGGTTTCGCCAATTATTATAGGCAATTTATTAAAGTGTTTTCTTCCGTTGTTGCCCCTATCTTAGCCCTTATCAGGAAAGTAGGCAAACCTAGAATCTGGACTCCTGCCGCCTTGGAAGCCTTCGAGAAGCTAAAAAATTCCTTTTCCTCAGCTCCAGTACTTCTGCATCCTGACCCTAGTCTGCCATTCATCATCGAAGTGGACGCCTCTAATGTTGGGAGCAGGTGCCGTCCTTTCCCAAAGGCAAATTGATAGTGGTAAACTCCACCCATGTGCGTTCTTCTCTAAGAAATTTCTTCCTAACGAACTAAACTATGATATTGGGAATAGGGAACTTCTGGCCATCAAACTGGCACTGGAAGAATGGCGACACTTGCTGGAAGGGGCGGTACATCCTGTCACCATTCTCACAAAAATCTTGAATATATCCAAAACCTAAAAAGATTGAAACGAGAGAAGAACAAGGCCAAACGGGCTTGACGAGGATTCAATTTCATCATTTCCTTTCATCCTGGTTCCAAGAATAAAAAGGCAGACGCCCTCTCCAGGTCTTTTCTCGCAGTCGATACTACTGAAAAGGATAAAGGTCCCATCATTCCCTCTTCCAAGATCCTAGCCACTATCACCCCTCAACTTTGCCATTGGATTCTATCTGCTCTGGATTCTGCTTCTGCTACCTTGCCTTCCAATAAAACCTTTGTTCCCCTCTCCCTTCGGAAAGAAATATTACAACTAACTCATGACTCCAAACTGCTGAACTTGCTCAATTATTCATTACACATATATTTCGCCTGCATGGATTACCGGTTGAAATAGTGTCCGATCGAGGAACCCAATTTATCTCCAAATTCTGGCGGGCACTTTGCAAGTTACTTAGAATAAAACTTCAATTCTCATCCGCTTACTAACCCCAATCTAACAGAGCCGGAGAACGCACCAACCAATGTCTGGAACAATTCCTTCGATGCTACATTTCTTATTCTCAAGATAATTGGACTGATCTCCTACCATGGGCGGAATTTGCCCATAACAATGCCGTCCACTCTTCCACCGGGAAATCTAATTTTTTTTCTGTGTTTTTGGTTTGAACCCTAAGGGTTTTCCACGGGATTTTTTTTCTTTTGGACCAGTTCCAGCAACTAACACTCTAGTAGCAGAAATGTCGGCTATCTGGCAGGCTACAAAAAACTGTCTTTAAAAATCTGCCCTTGTACAAAAGACTGCAGCTGATAGACGAAGGCAAAAACCTCCATTATATTCTGTAGGAGATAAAGTTTGGATATCCTCAACTCACATTAATCTACGTGTTCCTTCTCCTAAATTGGGTCCTAAATTTATTGGCTCATTTCCTATATTAGAATTGGTGGGTCCTACGGCAGTACGACTTCAATTGCCCACCATCATGAGAATCCCTAATGTTTTCCATGTCTCTCTTATTAAGCCGGTGGTGCTGAATCGATTCTCTGCCCCTCTTCAGTCACCTGATCCTATTATGATCAACGGTCAGCAAGAATTTGAGGTGGAGAAATTGCTGGATTCTAGATTCGTCAGGAGTTCTCTTCAATATTTGGTTCATTGGAAAGGATTTGGATCAGAAGAAAGGTCCTGGGTCAAACATTCAGATTTACATGCACCCCAGTTAATTAAAACCTTTCATAGAAGATTTCCTGACAAGCCTGCTTCAAGTGGTCCTGAGGCCCCCTGTGGAAGGGGGGGTAGTGTAAGGATCTTACCTGCCGCGCTCCCTCGATGTTCCGGGACTGGTGACGGCGCCGGACGTTGGCGTCGTGATGTCACCACGTCCAGACGCCGGCCGGTGCGAAAATTCAAATAGGCACTCGCAGAGGGAGCGAGTGCCTATTTGTAGACCTCGCTACCAGACTGTCGGGTTGTCAGTCTGTAGCGCTCCTTTCCTACCTGTGATCCAGCCTTTGTATCCAGCATTGTTCCAGACACATTGTTCCAGCATTGTTCCAACTCCATTGTTCCAGCCATTGTATCCAGCATGGTTTCAACTCCATTGTTCCAGCCATCTTGTTCCTGTTACCATCTATCCAGCTATTGTATCTAGCCATTGTTCCGGTTTCGTCTGTCCAGCTATACTGGAGTTAAGAAAAAGGCAAGTCAAATAAACCAAAAACACTTAAAAATAAAAAAAATCAATACAATAGCTCTAGGTACAAGAGGTTAAATAATTTACCTTCTGGAAGAGTTTCTGAGCATTAGGTTTTACAAAATTTGGAATAAAAGGAGTGTTGGAATTGTCAACCTTTTCTTTAAACTTAAGTTGAGGACGCAAATGTTCTTAGCAGAAGCAACCGAAGATGTTTCATATTTTTCTTTTTGCTCAAGTCACTAGTCTGCATAAAAAAATGGTGTTTATATGCAATAGTGCAAAAAAAAAACTCACTAATTTAAAGAAAACATGTTTGCCGCTAAACAAAACAATACACAGGGTAATTTAAAAATGCCCAGTGGACTGCCATAGATGCACCAAAAAATTAAAGGGCATCTCCACTCAAAATGTCAATTTTTAGTTTAATTGAAGAACTGGAGAAGGAAAAGATTCAATAAAAGAATCTTATTGTTTAAAATGGTGCCAATTGGCCCAAACCAATCAGATCTTATTTAACATTTGAAAGCTAACAAACTGAGTTGGTGGGGACAAATTAGCACTATTTTTAACGATAAGAACTTTTATGAAAACCCCCTTGTTTGTCTTACCTCCCATATTTTATTAACCAGCAGGAGACAGGAGGAAACATACAGAACTTACCTGTGGACCGAGCTCATCCGGCGCTTCCTCTGACAGGTCCCAAGCACTGTTACACAAGTCTATATAGTGGAGGGAGCATCGGGACCCATCAGAGAAAGCGGAGAGGAGCGCAATTGAGGCTGGAGTTTCTGATGTTCCTCCTGCTAGTTTAACTGAAGAAAGGTGAGGTCAGTCATAAGACAACGGAGATACCTTTCAAATTGGCACGCAGTTGTGCAATATTCTTACAAAAAGTAAAAATTCAAACTATTCATTTTCAATCTACTCACTTCAGAAAGCACTACGATGCAGGACTGATAATAGAAGAGAAACTAATGTTTATAGATAGGATCATTACTATTAGAAACACCACCAGCAAGACTTTTTTTTACAAAACCGTTGCACTTAAATTTTTAAATCACAATTAGTGTCATTGTCTTACAAAGAATTTAATTTGTCATGTTCTCTAATCAAAACGAAAAAACTTATTTTAAATATAAATGTATTTGAAAGACAAAACTATTACACAGTATACATAATAGAAGTGACTTGCCTTACGGTTCCAGCTGGAAACTATTGTCTTTGGAGGCTGAAGTCCAGCAGGAAGGATGGGCTGCAAGTTCTATTAATTCCATGCAAACTTCATCAAGTAAAATTCCCTTAAAAATAGTGCAAATATTTTAATTTACATAAATGTGACATAAAATATTTCTAGATATCATTACGCTACCAAATGCTGGGCTCACATTGACGTTGGTCACTAATTCTCTCTCCTCTGTATTTGTGGAGGACTGAGATGCTGTTATTAACTTAAAGGTCAACTAAAGTAAAAAAAATAACTAGAGCTAGAACAAAGTGAACAGTACACGGTAAATCCACTGACCAAAGGAGGAGGGGTATGCCAGAAGGGAAGAGAACTTATTTAATTAATACATGTAAACTTGTAAAAATAGCATTTGGGATTGCAGATAGCAGACACATCACCAGTTTTTTGGTTTAAGGGGGCACATGCCCTTAAAAGGGACCGAGGCTAAATCCCAATCCCCTCTCCCTTTCGCATGTATACTTACTTTTCAAACTAAATAATTGTAACAATATATAATTAACTTGGACCTAAAATACTGGAATATTCCTTTAATAATAGTTTCCAATACAATCCAAAATAAGGGGTAACACACCGCAGCCGTGTTTAGCTTGCAACAAAACTATTAGTTCCACAGCGATACCCACAACATGTGTGTTCGAACGCTATGCGTTCTTTTTCAGTGACTTGAAATGCAAAAAAAATATAAAAAGTGGTATCAGAAAAACATCACGAGCTACAACCGATCCCACATGCACTGGCATTTTGTTTGCTCAATACATTTTCCCATCATAGTTCTTAGTTCTTTCCATAAATCTTCTTAATTAACACTTGTATCTCAGTAATCAATACTCTCAGTACAATTTTTTATGCGTAAAATTGTCCTAAAGGAGTATCTGTGTTGTCAATAGATACACTGGACTTGAAATGTAGTTCTTGAAGACGTTTCGCTAGTTCATCCAACTGGCTTTCTCAATTCAGAATGACTGTACAAGAATCTGTGGCAATTATGTACCCTGGAGAATCCCAATTAGCATATCACAGCCAGGTGTTAAGGTGTGATTAGATAGTGGCTAAGAGGTGTTATAGGAACGCCCAGAGTAAGGTGTTAAACAGCATTGTACATGGCAGACAGTTTGGTGTCGACCCCCCCACCTCTATTTAGGCTTGGTTTTTATTTTCACATAAATGGCCTCCTTAACACCTCTCTTGAACAGTCACGTTCCTTCGCCAGTATGTACATTACAATCTTCAAAGGTATGTCCTTTATACCTTAAGATGGCAGATACACGGCGGAGTCCTGAACCTGAGGAATTGGCTCTTCTGTGCTGGGCCATACGTTGATGCAGTTGCTGTTTGGTCTCCCCACATACAAATCGAGCACTTCACTTGCACTGCGGCTGCATATATGATGTCGCTTTTTTGTGTTTCGGTATTGGGTCTTTCGGATTGACCAATGGCTGCCGTCAGTGTTGTGTCGGTTTAAAGCAGCACAGAGATACAGTTGTTTTATGAAAATTCTTCTTAATTTCCTCAGGGAGCCCTGCTACATAGGGATCACCATGGTCTTTCTCCTGTTTGCCTTTCCCCTTCACTGTTGGTATTTGTGTTCTTTTCTCTTCTTCTACTTCTTTTTGACAAAGGCCCAGTCCTGGATATCCACAAGTTTTAGGGTTCCTCTGAGATGTTTCATTTCTTTAGCCTTCGCCTCTGTGCTAGTGGGGATGTTCGTCGGCTCTGTGTTGCAGGGTCTGATGACCCCCAGCTGTGTGAATAAAGGGTGGTGGGAGTCAACATCAACACTGATTGTGTGTGTTGGTTTTCTGTAAACCTCTACTTCCAGTTTACCATTTCCTTAACTTCTACCAAGCGTCCAGAGAAGCCAGTTTGTTGTTTTGTACCTCTTCCTTGTAAATTTGATGTTTGGTTACCGCATAATGTGTTCTGTGAAAGTTGTATTCCTTCTGGTGGATTTTAACCCAGGTGTCATCAACATATCTAACCGTGGCTGGGTGCTATGCCCTTAAAGGTATTAAGCGCCGTGTTTCTACTCCCTCCATGTAAAGGTTGGCCCACATAGGTGAAAAGGAGATCCCATAGCACATCCATGTTTTGCTTATAGAACTTATCCCTGTATTTGAAATAGGTGGTATTCAGGCACAAGTCCACAAGGAACACACCTGTTCTGGGTTGAGTCAGTTCTGCTGAAAACACACACACAGATCAGTATTTGATGTTTGGACTCCCACCACCCTTTAGATCACAGCGGGGGTCATCAGAACCCTGCAACACAGAGCCGCAGAACATCCCACTAGCACAGAGGCGAAGGCTAAAGAATGAAACATCTCAGAGGAGCCCTTAAAAATTGTGGATATCCAGACTGGGCCTTTGTCAAAGAAGTAGAAGGAAAGAAAAGAACACGAATACCAACAGTGAAGGGGAAAAGCAAGACAGGAGAAAGAAAATGTTCATCCCATATGTGCAGGGGTCTCCGAGAAATTAAGAAGAATTTTCAAAAAACATCGTATCCCTGTCTGCTTTAAACCGAACAACACACTGAGCAGCAATTGGTACATCCGAAAGACCCATACCGAAACACAAGAAAAGCGACATCATATATGCAGTGCAGTGAAGAATGCTCTGATTTGTATGTGGGGACCAACAGCAACTGCATTAACGTATGCAGCACAGAAGAGCCAATCCCTCGGGTCGGACTCAGCCGTGTATCTGCATCTTAAGGATAAAGGACATACCTTGAAGATTGTAATGTTAACATACTGGCAAAGGAACGTGACTGGTTCAAGAGAGGTGTAAGGAGGCCATTTATGTGAAAATATAAAGAAACCAAGCCTAAATAGAGGTGGGGGGTTTCGACACCAAGCTGCCATGTACAATGCTGTTTTAACAACTTACTCTGGGCGTTCCTATACACCTCTAGCCACTATCTATCACACCCTAACACCTGGCTGTGATATGCTAATTGGATTTTCCAGGGTACATAATTGCCACAGATTCTTTGTAGTCATTCTGAATTGAGAAAGCCAGTGATGACTAGCGAAACGTCTTCAAGAACTACATTTAAGTCCAGTTGATCTAATGAATACACAGATATACCATGACCTGGATGAATGAGAACCTTCACAAGCATAGTCATAAAGAGTATTTTAAGCCAGTTCTTATGGCAGCTTTCAAAAAGTATAGAAGCATGGAATTATACTTCTTTTGGTTTTAACCCATTGTTTACCACCATTATCTCCGATCTAAACAATTAATTTTTGCCAATAAATAAAAAAATGTTGATCTTTGTTTAGATCTACTATAAAATAATCTAATAACTCTTTAGACCATCCAGATTATATATCTTTAAACCTTAGTGGCCCATATTTAAAAATGGTCATTATTTTTTTCAGTGTTTGAAACCCATACTGGGGTTATACTGACAGGAATACATGGTTTTCACATTTATATATTGTATTAATAATTGTGCCTTCATTAAATTGAAAATTTGTAATGCACTTTTAATATCTATTAAAAACTGTATATATGTGTTTTAAAACGGTTTTAAAGAATAGGTTCCCCCATTGATTAAGAACGAGTAAGGGGCTAGGTCTTACCTCCCTATTTTCAATGTAACGGGATCCGTGAAGGCGTGTGACAACTTACCTGCCAGCATGATTTTCTGAGAGGTCCTGACTGCTTCAAAGTTAAACTATACTATATTGAGTATGTTGTCACACTGCCTTCCGGGCTCCAGTTACGGCTCAATGTAAGTCGATCCGAGTATAAGCCAAGGTACTTCTTTCACCTGAAAATCAAGTAAAACTGTATGACTTGAGTATAAGATGGGGATACACATATGACCACTACTGCAACCTGTAATTAGTAAGCAACAGTATTGGTTGCCAAAATAATAATAATAGCCAAATCCAGTAACCCCCCATTCCTTGGCACTCTAGATGTTTGGAAACTACAACTCCCACTATGTTTGATGTAGTATCTTTACAATAGTGAGAACATGGACAACTTTCAAAACAATTCTCTGCAATTCCCCTAAATCCAGTGCTTATTTCAATCCAATTGGGAGAAGAAACTGGGATTTGTAGTGCTTGGCTTCAAACCATTGAGACTAATACCTGTACTACCAATCTAACACTAATCGTAAAAAGTGGGGACCATCCAATAATTAATCAAGTAGCGGTTTAGACTGCAGGCATGGGGAAGAATCTATAGAATACCGGTATTAGTTCACAGCCTAATCCTACCTGTTTGTGATCCGCACAATGCCCAGAAATTGCCACAGATTGCGAGAGTGGTTTTGGTATTGACCCAGAGAGTGCACGCTCCCCACACCACATAATCGCGAAGGTGCAAACAGGAATGCAGAGAGAGTTCTTGGATTTTCATGGCATACATAAGGAGCAATCCGGAAACACACTCAATTGAACTGCAAAGCAGGATCTCGGTGCCCCTCACATTCCAATAACAAAGGTGCGTAATTAGTAACAAGCCTCGAGGTCTTCCGCCCTAGGTTCTGCTTAGTGGGGGGGGGGATTGTCCAGCCCTGTCTCACAAGTACCACTGGGGACCTGAGTATAAGCCGAGGTTAGCCTTTTTGGGTCATATTAAAAATAACCTTGGCTTAACTCGTGTATTAAACGATACGTTAGTTGTATTGGGGTGAATGAAGACATACCTTCATCTAGGCCAACCTATCAGCAATACTCACACTTCCTGCTGAAAGTTAAATCCAGAGGTAGGCAAAAAAATAAAAAATCCAGTATGAAAAGGAAAAAAAAAAACCTCTGAAGATTAAAATACTTTTCTTCCAGTCTAAAGGGATGATTGCATGTCTCCAACAGTTCTATTAATCTTGTCCCATTATGTATTTGTACACAGTAAACATGTCCCTATGCGAGTTCCCTTTTTCAAGTGCTTTATAAGAGGGAGTTACAATTTCCCCCTGTGAATTAATACCCGTTAATAAAAGACATTATCTCGCTGACTGTAGCTGTCGCCAACACAATGTCCAATAGGACACCTGACCACTGAACATCAGTTTTGGTCTATAGTCGCGCATGCATGTATTCCTTCGGGCATCGTTTATTGGTGCACAGACGATCAACAGGCAAGTGAATGCATACAAATGTGCAATTTTTGACCGTTCATTGCGTGTGCGTGCGTTCGGCCGTCATTCCTTGTGCGTCCTATTGGACGCGTGTACGAGACTTAAAACATAGCCTTTTATCCTTTTATCTTCGTATTAATAGGGGACTGTGAAGTTTACAAATTTACCAAGATCACTTAAACAGTGTTAGTGAGACAAATGCATTGCTGCACTATACTGTGCTGCTGCATGAGTGTAGTGTAGTGTGTGTAGGTGTAAGCCAGAAGCAGTCGGTAACCGACAGGTGACTCATGCGGGTAAGTTGTCAGTGTCCCTGTTAGATTAAATTGAAGGAGGGAAGTAAGACATAGCAGTTTTGTCAAAAAGGCTAGAAAACGTTTCTTACATGGTTTAACTGTCCTTTTACCCTCCTAGTGCAAGCCGGTGAAGCTCAAAATTCCTACCAGCTGGGGGCATCCATTGCTTTCTCTCCTTCTTCAAGGAAACTTTCTCTGTACTTCTGAATTACAAGTTTAAGATTGTGAATCGACTTTAAAGGGCATCCTACACCCTTACAACAAAAAAACTGGTGACTGTCAGTTACCTGCCCCCCCGAAATCAACTGAGTATTCAGCACTTTTTTTAATGCATTATAAAACCGATATTCAAGGATAATTATTAGCTCTAATCTTGTAGAGTAAGATGGCTCCTCCACCATGCAGTTAAATCAAGGCTGCCGACATCCCAGCCAATTACTGTGTGTTTCCCCTGCTGCCTGTCTGCCCATGTTCAAGCTTCTAAAAAGCTCAATACAGCCAGCGATGCTGCCGGCTTGTGGAGGTCTGTGCAAGTTTTGCACAAGACACTTATGCAGCCACTGCAAGCTATCACCGGGCACATGGCTGGACTTGCTAACGTCGATGTTAATAGTAACGCAGGGGAAATCACAAGAGGCGATTTAACCAACCCGCTGGTTTATAAACATTGGGTAATCTTCATATAACAGTTGTGAACTGCTATATGCAAATAGCATAGTTACTAATCTTATCAGCAGTTTTGTCTTTAAGATTAGGCACGTCCACCCCAGCACTAAAATCTATTATTTCTGTACCTTAGGTAGAGCTATACTATTTTTTTTTTTTTTTTAGAAAGCTTACAATCAATTATTTAGCATAATATTATGCTAAAAATGTTGCAACCTTTAATGTAGAAAGTTTCTTAGCAGTTCAGTAGTCAATTTGAACTTATCTAAATGGGACCTTATAAAACATACCACTTTTTCCAGAACTACATCATTGGCGTCAACAAGCAGGTCAAACTTATCTTCCAGCAATGTGACTTTGCTTCGGTCAGTAATATGACTACGACAACCATGGTATGCATTATCGGCTCATACTATACCAAAAAAAACAGGAAACGTTACATTTAGTTACTTCTGCAACACAGGCACAAGACAATTACAGTGTAAAATACAAAGTTTAAAGGGGCAACATTGCCAAAATACACAAAAGTATTGTCCTTAAGTCCCAGACACAGCTTACAACGTTATTTTGACACAGACACACTTTTTCCATACATGGAAGAAGACATTATTAAGTGTTCAAAAGATTTTCATTTAAAGTTTTTCAGACATTTCAAACATTGTTTAACAGTATTATAACAAGTCATGTATGACTGGGACATCAAATATAGTTTGGTCTTTTTTCCCCCACTTGGTATATCTAATAACATCAGAGTCCCTACCTATACAGATGAATATTTTAGGAGGGTTATGAGGATCCCTGCTCTTCATTTCCCCACCTGTTTCAATCCATACCGTTTTCTAAGCTATAATGTACCTTGAACGGAGTTAGGTATTGTGACCCATTCAACCTGGGTACTGATCCATGCTGGCATGGATGTATATGTACTATATACCCCATTGACCATATTTTGAAAAATATTGGGATTGGAGTCATGGATCACATGTAGTTGCCTTTCATTAATACATACCGTATATACCAAGTATAAACCGTCTCGAGTATAACCGAGAGGTACCTAGAGTTTTAGGTAAAAAGGAGGAAAACCACATTGACTTGGTATAAACCAAGGGGGGGTAGTATTTGCCACTAAAGATGTTGAAAATACATCCCAGCATGCTTTATGCTGGGAGTTGTGTTTTCAAACATCTAAGTTGCAAATACTACAGTATGCACAAATAAAGAAGGTTTACTCGTATTTGTATGTATTTGCCACTTAAGATTTTGTCCTTGTGTTCCTGTGCAAGTCAATGTTTCCCTACCTTGGTCCGGCGGCCGCGCGATCCACATCCTTGTCCACAGCCTGCGCATCCGGATGATGTCACTACCGGCGCCTCTCACTTTGTGGGCTGGTAGTGACATCATCCTGATGCGCAGAGGCTGTGGAGCGAGGATGCGGATTGCGCGGCCACCGGACAAGGTAGGAGAAACATGACTCGAGTAAAACCGAGGTAAGATATTTCAGGCTTTTTTTAAAGCCTGAAACCTTGGTTTATACCGAGTATATACGGTATATATAGTTAAGCCTGTCTAGCATTCCAGTAAAGGATATGGTTGGGGATTTCTATTGTGCGCGGGTTTTCATGAATGCTAGCATTACATATTGTACCCATTAATGCTATATTTATTTAATTCTGGTAACTCACGTCCCAATAATGCCACTTCTGGGGTTATGGTCAGAGGTAGTACCATAACTTTGGAAATCATCTGGTATATATGGCTCGAATACTCTTGAGCAGTTTGGTAGGACCACCAAGTGTGGAACATGTCACTTTTATTCCACATCCCAGAAAAATGTGACAGACATTAGGGAATATAATATTCAGTACCGTTGGACTGTATGTTCGGTATAAAACTTTTATTGAGGTTTCCCCTTACTAAAGGTTTTTGCTATATTTAGGCTTTCTGTTCAGTTTCTTGAACGTGGCTGACTAATCCCACAGGGGGTAGAGAGAGGGATTAGGGGGCTAATAAGATAATGGAGTGTGGAAATGGGGGAGGGGAGAGCATAGAGGACAAGCTTATTTGTAGGGTGTGTCTGCTATGGTAACTCCTGTTATGTATGCATATAATTTTTTATATAGCACACTGGGTATGAAGCGCTGTACATTATAAAAATACAGATACAAAACAGGGAAGAGTGCAAGCCATATTACAGATCTACATAAATAAGGTTTCAAAGCTTAAGAATATTCCTTATATTCCAAGCTGAGGTTGTTGAATACTGAAAGGAAGTGGTAATGTCAGTATAACATCAAATGATGTGCGGTTTGTAAAACATGTGACAATCTTAGCCAATCAAAAAAAACTCTGTTGCGTATGTAGAGAATATAAAGGAGGATACTTTGCATATTTCTCAAGTAACCTGGGAGTGAGAATATGTGTGTGTGTGTTAATATGTATATATATAATTAGATTATTAGGGCAATGCTATTATAACAACATGACCCAGGCGAGCTTTTAGCTCCTCTAACCCCCACCTCTCCTTTAACTATAAAGCCAATCAGTATCCTGTGCTCCCAAGTCCTAACCTCGTAGCAACTGTAAATCTGGAACTTGCTGTGGTAAATAACTAATAAGTAAACCAAACATGTTTATCGGATCCTGTTTGGATCTCAGGTTGCCCAATGGTGTGGTTTAGATTGAACTGTCCAATTTGGCAGGATTGCCTGGGTCTATTCTCAGAGGTAGAATAGGAAAGGGAGGACAAGTTATAAGGTTCATGAATCCTACGCCTAAAGTGACCTATATATATATATATATATATATATATATATATATATATATATATATATATATATATATATATATATATATATATATATATATTTATATATATATATATATATATAGCTATGGATGTAAGAAAAATGGCTTTATTCCAGGATTTGAAAACTAATTTTTTTCAGCATTCTGCCAGCCAGGGAATGCTGGGAGTTATAGTTTTTAAACATGTGAAAAGGTAAACCAATATGCGCTCTGCATTAGGATGTATTGCATCTGTATACATAAAGAAGCAACTTACTGCTAACAGGATTGCTGGGAGTTGTAGTTTCAAAACATGTAAAAGGTCACAAGTGCAAACAGCCTAATGGTATAGAGCAGGGGTGTTGAATCTCGACACGTGCCTAAGCTACAGCACAATAGAATAAACTTACTGCTGACAAAGAATGCAGGGAGTGGTAGTTTTCAGACTTGAAAGGTCACAAGTCCAACCCCTGCTCATACCATAAGGCTGTATTACACCTGGACACATGCCTTAGGTACAGGTTAAATTAGATACTTTGCATGTCCCCGCGTATTCTCTGGGATTGAGAAATATGTGTTTAATGTTGCATTATTAGGGCAATGCTATTATAATCACAAGAGCTGTGAGGTACCTTCTGTTTTTAAGAAGGCTCCATTTCATTTTATACTCTGTGGGAGCTTTTAGCTCCTTTAAACCTCGCCTTACCTAAACTACAAGCTAATCAGTATCCTGTGCTCCCAAGTCCTAACCTCATTGAAACTGTAAATCGGAAACTTGCGGTGGTGTGGTAAATAATAAAAAGTAAAACCAAGGGGTTATCTGGATCCTGGTTAGGGTCTCAGTTTGGCCAGTGGTGCTGTTTAGGTTGAACTGCTGTTGTGGCAGGATTGCCTGGTCAATTGTCATTCCTGCAGGTTATCCTATTTGTTTTCCTGGAAGCGGAGGACTTTGGATACAGTTTAAATATCCCTGTATAAAGATTTAATAGCCTCTATATCACACATAATTTCTACTGTGCACCAACGGGCACACTTTTGCTAGTAGATATACACAAACAAAGGTTTTTATTATGCATAATCTATATATACTGTACACTATGGTTGTTAAATATAATTTAAAATATATAGGAGTTATATTTTGCAGATTTTTAAGGGCTTGTATAAATAATTTATTCAGTTGGTAATGTGTTGTCACAGGGTTGTGACTTCTTGAATGTATTTAACCATGCACTGTTTTACACTTTAAATTACTAGGCTTGACAAAGGCCAATAATCAAGGGCCAACATTGCCTGTTAATGCACAGCCAATGAAAGGCAGTTTGTTTTGATAAATGGGATTGTTAGCTGTCTGAGGGATAAAGTGCTCAGACAGCTAACAACATTAATAGTGCGGCTTTCAGAAAGGTAGGATAACAGTTTAGGTTTAAAGAGGGAGAAAAGTTCCAATGGTAGGGAGCTGCAGAAAGAACGGTATAAGACAGGAGGAAGTATTGTTAGTTTACAGTATTTAAGGTTGAATAAAGACATACGTTCATCCAGTCCAACCCATCTAGCAATATCCTAATTTCCTGCCTAACTGTTGATCAAGAGGAAGGCAAAAAAAAACCACCAAATTTAAGGAGGCGGAAAAAATTCCTTCCTGACTCCAAGTGGCAATCGGAAATTTCCGGATCAACTCTACTTTATGTACAATACCAGGAACTTGCAACATTCCTTTATGGCAGAAACTCACAGCTTTTTTTCGAACTTGAAGCCTAAACCTTTTTTCTTCAAGTCTTAAAGGATGTCCTTGTGTCCTCCGACATGTTCTATTGGTGAACAATGCCCCAGATAGTTTATTATGTATGGTCCATTAAGTTTACAACACCGTATCATATCCCCACGCAAGGCCTTTTCTCCAGCGTCCATAATTATAACTTTTCCAGCCTCTCTTCATATTCAAGCTTCCCCAATCCCCTTATTAATTTAGTTGCCCTGCCTAAACCCTTTCCATTTCAAAGATAATTTTTGTACACAGGATTCCAAAATTGCACTGCATATTCCAAATGAGGCCTTACCAATGCTTGTAAAGGGAGAATTAACATTTTCCTCCCTTGAATCCATACCTCTCTTTATACAAGACAATACCATGCTGGCTCGGTGTTGCCGCCTGGCACTGCTTGCTACCTTTAAGTTTGTTATCTACCAAACTCCAAGATCCCTTTCCAACAGGGATTCACTTAACACAGAGCCATTTTGTATAGTATAAGTAGCACAAGATTTTTAAGTCCAAAATGTATCGCCTTACATTTATCAACATTGAATCTCATCTGCACTTAGCAGCACAATGTGACAATCTATCTAGATCCCCCTGCAACGATTGCAATCCTCTGAAGTTTTAATGGTCGACAAAGTTGTGTTGTCAGCACAAACACAGAAACCTTGCTGACAATACCCACTTACAAATCATTAATAAATAGATTAAATAGAAAGCGGCCCCAGCACAAAACCCTGTGGCACCCCACTTAGCACTTTATGCCATAATGATGAAGCCCATTTACAACTACCTCTGCATTCTATTCATTAACCAATTTTCTATCCATGTACAAATGTGACTCCCCAGACCAACAGACTTAGCTTATACATTAGTCGCCTATGGGGGACTGTATCAAAAGCCTTTGCAAAATCCAAGTAAACTACATCTACGCTATGCCAGAGTCTAAATTTTACTACTCCTCATAAAAGCCAAGCAAGTAGGTTTGACAAGATCTATTCCTCCTAAATCCATGCTGGTTACTACTTATTATGTCAGTCCTTGAAACATACACTAGAACATGTTCCCTTATTAAACTTTCCAGGATCTTCCCTACCACTGAAGTTAAACTTACAGGCCTGTAATACCCGGCTGTGAACGACTAACTTTTTGAATATTGGAATAACATCAGCCTGGTGGGCTAGATAAAACTGAACTCAGCTCCCTAAGTACCCGAGGAGTTATTTTATCCGGTCCAGGAGATTTATTAATATTAACCTTCTTTAGTCTTTCTGTACCATATCCTTAGTTAACCAAGTGCACTTGAATCTTGTTTACCATTATTGCTACTATACTCATGATATCTATACTTGGATCTTCTATAGTGTATACAGAGGGGAAAAAAGTATTCAAGACATTTGCTTTATCGCCATCCATTGTAACTAACTTATCCCCCTTAATAATGGTGCCACATTCTCATCCTCTCTTCTTACTATTAATATACTTAAAAAAATGTTTAGGCTTAGTGATGCTTTCTTCAGCTATCTAACTTCATTATTAATTTAGCTAGTTGATTGCTTTCTTACACTCCTGTTACAGCTTTTATAATCCCTAAAGGCCCTTTTCGTTCCCTCGGCCCTAAAGGTTTTAAATGCCTTTTTCCTCCTTTCCATTTGCCTCTTTACATCAGAATGCAGCCACATGGGCGCAAATTATTTTTTTACATTTATTTCCCAAGGGTATAAATTTAGATGTGAACGGCTTAAAATCCCCTTGAAACAGTCACTTCTGTTCAGTACATACAGTTACATAGTAATTTAAGATTGAATAAAGACAGACGTCCATCAAGTCCAACCTATTCACTTTTTTTTTTTTTTTTTTTTTTTAACCCTACCTAACATTGATCCGAGAGGGAAGAAAAAACCCCAGCTAAAAAGGGGGAAAAATTCCTTCCTGACTCCAAACGGCAATCGGAAAGTATCCCTGGATCAACCAGATCTATATGCATTAATACCAGTAATTCTCATATTTAGTTTTTAGTTTTAGAACTATCCAGGCCTTTTTAAAGTTATTCAATGAACTTGCCATTTACCACATCTGCGGAAGACAGTTCCACAGTTCTCACTGTAAATTAACTTTCCTAACTGAAGATGAAACTTCTTTCTTCCAACTTAAAGGATGTCCACGTGTCTCTGATGACATTAGTGAACAATGCACAGAGAGTATGGGCCATATATATTGGTATAAGGTTATCATGTCCCCACGCAACGCCGGTTCTCCAATGTAAACAGCCCTAACTTGTCTAATCTGCCTGCATATTCAAGCCCCTCCATTCCCCTTATTAATTTAGTTGCCCTTCTCTGAACTGCCTCAATTTCCAAGATGTCCCTTTTGTATATGGGATTTAAAACTGCACCGCATATTCCAAATGAGGCCTTACCAGTGCCTTGTAAAGAGGGAGAATAATATTTTTCTCTCTTGAATCTATTCCCCTTTTTATACAAGACAATATCTTGCTAGCTCTAGCTGTTGCTACCTGGCATGTTTGCTACAGCTAAGTCTGTTATCTACCAGAACCCCCAAATCTTTTTCCATTACAGTGAACTTAACACAGAGTTATTTAGGTGTAGATGGCACAGGGATTATTAAATCCCAAATGCATCACCTTACATTTATCTACATTGATCTCATCTGCCATTCTGCTGCCCATTTTGATAATCTATCTAGGTCTGCTTGCAGCACTTGCACATCATTGGAAGTTTCCAAAGCTCTGATAATTTAGTGTCATCAGCAAACACAGAGACCTTGCTCTCAATGCCCCCTTCTAATCATTTATAAACAGATTAAACAGAAGGGCCCCAGTACAGAACCCTGAGGCACTCCGCTTAGAACTTTAGCCCACATAGATGTAGCTCCATTAACCACCACTCTCTTCTTTACCCTGATAACATCATCCCAGTTGACATTCTGAAGAGCTGCTTTTAACCTGGGAAAATTTGCCTTCCGAAATTAAATGTCTTAGTAACCCAGCGCCTTTTCCTTTCGATAACAAAGTCCAAATGCCACTATTTCTGGTCACTATTCCCTAAGCCTCCAGTTACCTTTATATCTATAATGCGCTCCACAATGTTAGTATTACCAGAATCCAGAGTTCCTTTTCTAGTAGGAACTCAACACCTGTGAGAGAAAATTATCCTGCTGCAAATTCAGGAACTCATTGCCTTTTTCTGTGATGGCAGTTCCACTACACCAATCAATGTCAGGGTAATTGAAGTCCCCATAATGAGACACTCCCCAAACTTGCAGGCTTGCAACTGCATATGAAGTGGACTCATCTCCTCTCTGCTAGCATTTGGGGCTTATAGCAGACACCAACAATGACTTTACCCCCTTTCCTGTTGCCTAATTCCACCCATATTGCCTCCACTTAAAGGGTATCTCCACTCGTTTTATAAGTTTGGTAATCCAGTTCTATTGAAGAACGGGGTAAAGGAGCTGTGCTACCTTCCGTTCTTCAATAGAACACAGGAGACTGGTGACAAGCTAAGAAACTTACCCGCTCGCTCTCTCCCCCGGCGCTTGGTCTGACAGGTCCCGACGGACCTTGTCTTCTATGCGCATAGATTGCGCATGCACATAGAAGACAAGGTCCGTCGGACCTGTCAGACTATGCGCTGGGGAGTGAGCGAGCAAGTTTCTTAGCTTGTCACCAGTCTCCTGTGTGTTCTATTGAAGAACAGAAGGTAAGGCACAGCTCCTTTACCTCCTTTCTTCAATAGAACTGGATTACCAAAACTTATAAAAACGAGTGGAGATACCTTTTAACATCCATATGCCAGTTATCTCTTCTTTTAAATTTGGCTTCAATCTTTTTTAACAAACACATACTCTTCCACCATTCCTTTTTTCTCTGTCCTGCCTAAACAAGGATATCCCTTGTAAATTTACAACCTATTACATCATACTTTTCATTCAATGCCATAATTCCAATTCACCCATTCTCTCAGCCAGGCTTCTCCACATTTGCAAACATACATTTTAGATGATCCTGTAATTTATTTGTACACTTTAATACACATGCCTCCCTATCCCCTATGCTAGCCCCACCCCCCCTTTCTGCCCGCCACTGGCCTATCTACACCCTGCTTTCCTCCTGGGCTATCTATCCCAGTGAGACTGCCAATACCCTCCCCCAACCTAATTTAAAATCTCCTCCAACCCTCTTCTCCCCTAACACAGCTGCACCGCCATCAGTGAGGTGCAACTCATCCCTACTAAAGAGTCTGTAGCCGACAGCAAAGTCTGCCCAGTTCTCAATAAACCCAAACCTTTCTTCCTTACACCACCCTCTTAGCCACGCATTAATGCTCCCAAGTTCCGCTGTCTCCCTGGCTTAGCACGTGGCTGCGGTAGGATTTCTGAAACACTACCCTGGAGGTCCTTGCTTTTTAACTTGGCCCCTAGCTCTTGGAAATCATGTTTAAGGACCTCACCTCCTCCTCTAACTTTGTCATTGGCACCAATGTGAACCAAGTCCGCCGGGTCACACGCGGCCCCACCCAATAATCTGTCTACACGAACCACCACATGCCCTAGCACAAGGCAGGCAACACACAGTTTGGCATGTAGGGCCAACTGTGTGTTGGCCCTACACAGTTTGGCATGCAGATTGCCCTATCTACCTTCCTTATAATGGAGTCCCCTACCACTACCACCTGCCTGATCCTTCATTCCTCCCCTTGTATCAGAGATGGCAGTCCCCTGGGTGCTCAAGGGACTAGCCCCCTCCATACAGGCTAATTCCGAGGTGTCCTCCTCCACTTCATTACCTAAGGTGGCAAATCTGTTGGGATGAGCAACCTGGGAAGTCACCTTACCCTTCCGTCCCCCACTTCCCCTAATCCTAACAAAACTACCTCCCCCTCAACCTTCCTGTCCCACTTCTATACTGGCCCCAACTGCCTGCTAACTCCCCAATTCTGCCAATCCCTGCAATGCTGCAAGCTGCCCCCTTAGACTCTCCACCTCAGCTTCCAAATGGGAACCCAACTCAAACCTAACACAGACATAGGTTCCCTGGACCGTCTGCTCCAGGTTCCTTTACATGTGGCAGGAAGCACATTGCTTGGTACCGACAAAACTGTCCCTTCTAATACACACCAGCACAGTGACGCACAAACCTTGTTTAATTGTCCTCTTGTTTCAATGTCCCTTTTCTATGTCCTTGAGATCAAGATGCTTTACAACAAGGGACTTTATACACGTTTTACTCACAGGAAACTTCCTTTTGTTAGTTCCAAACCAACAGGCCCAACCAATGTGAATCTAATTTAACTAATAGGCCCCAGCCCCCACACCAATTAGTGCAAGAGCCAGAAGAGAGGGGAAAAGAACAAAACACTTGTTAACCCTTCCACAACCTGTTTGTGATTATAACAGGTGCAATACTAGAATATAGAAGCCACGCGCACCCCTTTAACTGGAAGAAAGAATGATTAATCTGCTTACTGCACACATAGTCCTTAACACAAGCACAAACAATTCTATTTCCAAACTTTCAGACACACCATACAACTACAAATGATTAAAATGTCCTTTTTCTATGTCCTTGAGATCAAGGAACTTGATTACGTTCCACTCTAGTTAGTTTCACTCACAGGAAACTTCCTTTTGTTAGGTTCAGTTGTAGAGAAGACTGCCTTTCTTTACCTACTATAGCTCATTTTAGTTCTGATGTTCCCAAATCTGAAGCTGACATTTTCCCTTGCCTGCCAGTACTTTTGCCTTGATTACATTTCCACTCCACATCTTAACCCCTATGATATAGGAATATATTAAATCATCAATATTCAATTGGTAGTGCAGCTGGTTAACACTTTCCTAGTAGCAGGTGTTGTAGTGTGATGTATATAGGTCTGGGTATCTAGTGTGTCCGGATCTGAAATAATGTATGTCTCACCAACGGCTTCACTCCACCAAATCCGATATATAAACAATAAATTGCAGGTGAAACATACAAAGACACAGGTCTGTAGCTGTGAATATTGCAAGTTTATTGTAAAACATGCGTGCTACAGTTTCAGACCCACTTAAGCACTTGAAGACAAGTGGGTCAGAAACATGTAGCACGCATATTTTGCAATAAACCTGCACTATTCACAGTTACAGACCTGTGTCTTTGTATGTTTTCACCTGCAATGTGTTTAAGTGTTGTAGGGCCATATTTAAAACTTGTGATACCGCGGGTTTTCGTTACTGTATGACCATGGCAGTAGTATACCATGCTGTAAAGTACTGTAATGATACTCTACAGGCGGTCATATATTTACATTCGTTATAGTACACTACACACGATTTCAGATAGCGATCAGAAATTAACGATCGCCATAATGGCGAAGGCGATACCACACCTTAGTAGCGTGAAGGTCTTTAGCTCTCCCTATCAGCTGCAGCATATTAGTGGAAAGTGTAGCTTCCAAAAGGGGAATATTGGAGGGTAGTAGGAGTGTGTTTTATATAAAAAACATAGTGCAAAACTGTAGGAGGAGGAAAGTGAAGTGTACCTGATCTTAGCACAGCTCTGTGCAATGCTTTCTCATCAGGGACGAAGTTCACTGTACCTTTAGGAGGAGGTCTGACAGTAGGCTGGGTAGAGAAACTAGTGGGAGCAGACAGGTCACTGGAGACTATGAGCTTCCCAATGGCTGGATACAATAGCTGGACAGACGAAGCCGGAACAATGGCTGGATACAATAGCTGGACAGACGAAGCCGGAACAATGGCTGGATACAATAGCTGGACAGACGAAGCCGGAACAATGGCTGGATACAATAGCTGGACAGACGAAGCCGGAACAATGGCTGGATACATAAGACTGGACAGACGAAGCGGAACAATGGCTGGATACAATAGCTGGACAGATGAAGCCGGAAACAATGGCTGGATACAATAGCTGGACAGACGAAGCCGGAACAATGGCGGATGGCTGGATACAATAGCTGGACAGAGAAGCCGGAACAATGGCTGGATACTACTTATTTTTCTATTCTCTCTGAATTATTCCCCTTTTTATACAAGACAATAACTTGCAGCTCAGCTGTTGCTAACCTGGCATTGTTTCTACAAGCTAAGCTCTGATTATCTCTCCAGAACCCCCAAATCTTTTTTCCATTAACAGAGCGAACTTAAACACCGAGTTATTTTTAGTGTAAAGATGTCACAGGGATTACTTAAATCCCAAATGCTCCCTTACATGATCTACATTGATTCTATTCTGCCTTTCTGCTGCCTCATTTGTCTGATAATCTCTCTACGGTCCCTTCTCTGCAGCATCTTGCACTATCATTGACAGTTTCCAACTCTGCATAATTTAGTGTACCTCACCAAACACAGAAAGAGACCTTTGCTGCTAAGATGCCCCCCTTCTAATTCATGTGTGTAACACCAGATTAAACACGATAGCCGTAGCAACCCACTACATGAGAACCCTGAGGCTCTCCGCTTAAACTGTTAGCCACATAGATGTAGCATCCATTAACGGCACCATCTCTCTTTACGCTGAAAACAAATCATCACCAGTTGACATTCTGCAGAGCTCGCCTTTTAACCTGGGGAAAAATTGCCTTGCCCAGTCACTTCACATGTACTTAGTTCCCAGCGCTACCTTTCTTTCGATAACAAAGTCGCAATGACAAACACGTATTTCATGGTCCTATGTACACCTGATAGCCTCCAGTTACGCATTTATATCTATATGCGCTCGGCACAATGGGTTTAGATTTTCACCGAGATCCAGATGTTGCCGTTTCTACTAGGACGGGGGGACACCGGCTCACACCACCTGTGAGGAGAAAATGTATCCAGGTGCTGAGCAATTCAGATATCAGTTGGCCTTCTGGTTCTGTGATGGCCTTTCCACACACCAATCATGTCCGGGTAATTGAGTCGCCCCATAATGCATGCCCTGCCCCTCCAAACTTGCAGGCTTGCCAACTGGCATATGAGTGGGACGTCATCCTCCTCTCGCGCAGCATTACTGGGGCTTATATAGACAGGACAAGTCACAACAATACATATTTAAACCACAACCCCCTTTCCTGTTGCGCTTAATTCCACCCATATTGCCTCCACTTTAAAAGGGTATCTCACGCTCGTGTTTTAATAATTTTTGGTAATCCAGTTCGTAGTGAAGAACGGGAGTAAGGAGCTGTGGCCTTACTCTCCGTTCTTCATAGGAACACACAGGAGACTGGTGACAACTAAGAAACTTACCCGCTCGCTCTCCTTCCCCCGGCCTTGGTCTGACAGGTCCCGACGGACCTTGTCTTCTATCCATAGATTGCGCATGCGACATGAAAGAACAAGGTCCGTGGGACCTGTCAGACCTATGCGCTGGGGGAGTGAGCGAGCAAGTTTCTTAGCTTGTCACCATCTCCTGTGTGGTTCTATTGAAGAACAGAAGGTATGGCACAGCTCCTTTACCTCCCTTTCTTCCAATAGAACTGGATTACCAAACTTATAAAAACGAGTGGAGATACCTTTTAAACTCTATCCATATTGCCAGTGATCTCTTCTTTTAAATTTGGGCTTCAATTCTTTTTTTAACAACACACATACTCTTCCACACGTTCCTTTTTTCTCTGTCCTGCCTAAACAAGGCATATCCCTTTGTAAATTTCAACCTATTACATCATACTTTTCATTCAATGGCCATAATTCCAATCAATTCACCCATTCCTCTCAGTCTCCTCAGCCAGGCTCTCCACATTTGGTGCAAACAATACTTTTAGATGATGCCTGTAATTTATTTGTACACTTTAAAACATGCCCCTCCCTATCCCCCTATCTAAGCCCCGCCCCCCCTTTCTCTACCCGCCACTGCCTATCTAACACCCTGCTTTCCTCCTGGCTATCTATCCCAGTGAGACTCCAAACCCTCCCAACCCTCCCCCCCCCCACCTAATTTAAAATCTCCTCCAACCCTCTTCTTCTCCCTAACACAGCTGCACCGCCATCAGTGCAGGTGCAACTCTCCCTACTAAAGAGTCTGTAGCCGACAGCAAAGTCTGCCCAGTTCTTCCAATAACCCAAACCTTTCTTTTCTTTTTTCTTCCTTACACCACCCTCTTAGCCACAGCATTAAATGCTGCCCAAGTTCCCGCTGTCTCCTGGCTTAGCACGTGGCTGCGGTAGGTTAGTTTCTGAAACCTACCCCTGGAGGGTCCTTTGCTATTTTAACATAACTTGGCCCCCTAGCCTCTTGGAAATCAGTTTTAAGTGACCTCCCTCCTCCCTCCCTATAACTTTGTCATTGGCACCAATGTGAACCAAGTCCGCCGGTCACAACACGGCCCCCCACCCATAATCTGTCTACAACGAACCACCACATGCCCTAGCACAAGGCAGGCAACACACAGTTTGGCATGTAGGGTGGCCAACTGTGGTGTTGGCCCTACACACCACAGTTATGGGGCATGCAGATTGCCCTATCTACCTTCCTTATAATTGGAGTCCCCCTACCACTACTACCCCCCAGAGAATGGAGCAAGAGACCGGATTGCCCATCTTTATCTCCTCCTTATAATGGATCCCTATGCCATATGCCTACCTCCTGCCCCTGTGTATCAGAGATGGCGTCCCCTGGGTGCTCAAGGACTACCCCCTCCATACAGGCTAACGAGGTGTCCTCCTCCACTCATTACCTGAGGTGGCATCTGTTGGGAGGCAACCTGGGAGTCACCTTACCCTTCCGTCCCCCACTTCCCCTAATCCTAACAAAACTACCCTCCCCTCCCTCAACCTTCCTGTCCCCTTCTATACTGGCCCCAACTGCCTGCTAACATCCCCCATCCCCAATTCCGGCCAATCCCTGCATGCTGCAACTCCCCCTTAGACTCTCCACCTCATCTTCCAAATGGGCAACCCAACTCAAACCTAAAACCAGACATATGGTTCCCTGGACCGTCTGCTCCATGGTTCCTTTACATTTGGGCAGGAAGCACATTGCTTGGTACGAACCGACAAACTGTCCCTTCTAATACCCAACCCTAGCACAGTGACGCACAAACCTTTTTACATTAGTCCGTCTTGTTTCAAATGTCCCTTTTCTATGTCCTTGAGATCAAGATGCTTTTACAACAAGGACTTATACACGTTTTACTACTCACAGGAACTTTCCTTTTGTTAGTTCCAAACCACAGGCTCCCAACCAATGTGAATCTAATTAACTAATAGGCCCAACACCCCCCACACCAATTAGTGCAAGAGCCAGGAAGAGAGGGGAAAAAACAAAACACTTGTACCCCTTTCACAACACTGTTTGTGATTATAACAGGTGCAATACTAGAATAGAGAGCCCAGCGCACCCCTTTAACTGGAAGAATAATGATTAATCTGCTTACCTGCACACATAGTCCTTAACACAGCCAAACCAAATTCTTATTTTCCAAACTTTCAGCACACACCATATCAACTTACAAATGATTAAAATGTCCTTTTTCTATGTCCTTGAGATCAAGGAACTTGATTACGTTCCACTCTAGTTATGTTTCACTCACAGAAACTTCCCTTTTGTAGGTCAGTTTGTAGAGAAGACTGCCTTTCTTTACCTCTATTCTCATTTTAGGTTCTGAGTTGTTCCCCAAATCTGAAGCTGACATTTTCCTTGCCTGCCAGTACTTTTGCCTTGATTACATTTCCACTCCCACATCTTAACCCTATGATATAGGAATATATTAATCATCAATATTCAAATTGGTAGTGCATCTGGTTAACACTTTCCTAGTAGCAGGTGTTGTAGTGTGATTATATAGGTCTTGGGTTACTAGTGTGTCCGGATCTGAAATAATGTATGTCTCAACCAAACGGCTTCATCACTCCTACCCACCAAAATCCGATATATAACAATAAATTGCAGGTGAAACATACAAGACACAGGCCTGTAGCTGTGATATATGCAAGTTTATTGTAAAACATGCGTGCTACATGTTTTTCAGACCCACTTAAGCACTTGAAGGACAATGGGTCAGAAACATGTAGCACGCATATTTTGCAATAAACCTGCACTATTCCAGTTACAGACCTGTGTCTTTTATGTTTCACCTGCAATGTATTGTTTAAGTGTTGTATGGCCCATATTTAAAAACTTGTGATACCCCGCGGTTTTTCGTTACTGTATGACCATGGCAGAGTATAACCATGCTGTAAAGTACTGTATGAATACTCTACAGGCGGTCTATATTTACATTCGTTTAGTACACTACAACAACGATTTTCAGATAGCGATCAGAAATTAACGATCGCCTAATGGCAAGGCGATACCCACACCTTAGTAGCGTGAAGGTCTTTAGCTCTCCCTATCAGCTGCAGCACATATTAGTGGAAAGTGTAGCTCCAAAAGGGGAATATTTGGAGGGTATGGAGTGTGTTTTTTTATATAAAAACATGTGCAAAACTGTAGGAGAGGAAAGTGAAGTGTACCTGATCTTAGCACAGCTCCTGTGCACCTGCATTTTCTCATGCAGGCGACGAAGTTCCTGTACCTTTAGGAGGAGGTCTGACAGTAGGCTGGGTAGAGAAACTATGGAGCAGACAGTTCACTGGAGACTATGGTATTCCCAATGGCTGGATACAATAGCTGGACACGAAGCCGGAACAATGGCTGGATCCAATAGCTGGACAGACGAAAGCCGGAACAATGGCTGGATACAATAGCTGGACAACGCAAGCCGGAAACAATGGCTGATACATGCTGGACCAGACGAAGCCGGAACAATGGCTGGATACAATAGCTGGACAGACGAAGCCGGAACAAAATGGGCTGGATACAATAGCTGGCAGATGAAGCCGTAACAATGGCTGGATACGAATAGCTGGACAGACGAAGCCGGAACAAATGCTGATACAATAGCTGGACAGACAAGCCGGAACCAATGGCTGGATACTATAGCTTGACAGAACGAAACCGGAACAATGGCTAGATACAATAGCTGGATAGATGGTAACAGGAAACAATTGGCTGGAACAAGTGGAGTTTGAAACCATGCGGATACAATGGCTGGACAATGAGTTGGAACAATGCTGGAACAATGTTGTCCTGGACCATATGCTGGATACAAAGGCTGGATCACAGGTAGGAAAGGAGCGCTACAGACTGACAACCCGACAGTCTGGTAGCGGGTCTACAAATAGGCACTCGCTCCCTCTGCGATTGCCTATTTGAATTTTCGCACCGCCGGCGGTCTGCGTGGTGACATCACGACGCCACCGTCCGGCGCCGTCAACCAGTCCCGGAACCATCGAGGGAGCGCGGCAGGTAGATCCTTACACTACCCCCCCCTTCCACAGGGGGCCTCAGGACCCACTTGAAGCAGCTTGTCAGGAAATCTCTATGAAGGTTTTAATTAACTGGGGTGCATGTAAATCTGAATGTTTGACCCAGGACCTTTCTTCTGATCCAAATCCTTTCCAATGAACCAAATATTGAAGAGAACTCCTGACGAACTAGAATCCAGCAATTTGCTCCCCTCAAATTCTTGCTGACCGTTGATCATAATAGATCAGGTGACTGAAGAGGGGCAGAGAATCGATTCAGCACACCGGCTTAATCAGAGAGACATGGAAAACATTAGGGATTCTCATGATGTGGGAATTGAAGTCGTACTGCCGTAGGACCCACACCAATTCTATATAGGAATGTCCAAAATTTAGGACCCCAATTTAGGAGAAGGAACACGTAGATTAATGTGAGTTGAGGATATCCAAACTTTATCTCCTATCAGATATAATGGAGGTTTTTTGCCTTCGTCTATCCAGCTGCAGTCTTTTTACAAGGGCATATTTTTAAAGACATTTTTTTGTAGCCTGCCAGATAGCCGACATTTCTGCTACTAGAGTGTTAGTTGCTGGACTGGTCCAAAAGAAAAAAATCCCTGGAAAACCCTTAGGTTAAACCAAAAACACAGAAAAAAAAATATATTTCCCGGTGGAGAGTGGACGGCATGTTATGGGCAATTCCCCATTGGTAGGAATCAGTCCAATTATCTTGAGAATAAGAAATGTACATCGAAGGAATTGTTCCAGACATTGGTTTGGTGCGTTCCTCCGGCTCTGTTATATTGGGGTTAAGCGGATGATGAATTGAAGTTTATTCTAAGTAACTGCAAAGTGCCCCGCCAAAATTTGGAGATAAATTGGGTTCCTCGATCGGACACTATTTCAACCGGTAATCCATGCAGGCGAATATATGTTGTAATGAATAATTGAGCAAGTTCAGCAGTTTGGAGTCATGAGTTTAGTTTGTAATATTTTCTTTCCGAAGGGAGAGGGGAACAAAAGTTTTTTATTGAAGGCAAGTAGCAGAGCAAATCCAGAGCAGATAGAATCCAATGGCAAAGTGAGGGGTGATAGTGCCTAGGATCTTGGAAGAGGAATGATGGGACCTTTATCCCTTTTCAGTAGTATCGACTGCTGACGAAAGACAAACCTGGAGAGGCGTCTGCCTTTTTTATTCTTGGAACCAGGATGAAAGGAATGATGAAATTGATCCTCGTCAAGCCCGTTGGCCTGTTCTTCTCTCGTCTCATTCCATCTTTTTAGGTTTTGGATATATTCAGTATTTTGTGAGAATGGTGACAGGATGTACCCCCTCCCCTTCCAGCAAGTGTCGCCATTCTTCCAGTGCCAGTTTTGATGGCCAGAAGTTCCCTATTCCCAATATCATAGTTTTAGTTCGTTAGGAAGAAATTTCTCTAGAGAAGAACGCACATGGTGGAGTTTACCACTATCATTTGCCTTTGGGAAAGGACGGCACCTGCTCCAACATTAGAGGCGTCCACTTCGATGATGAATGGCAGACTAGGGTCAGGAATGCAGAAGTACTGGAGCTGATGGAAAGGAATTTTTTAGCTTCTCGAAGCTTCCAAGGCGGCAGGGAGTCCCGATTCTAGGTTTGGCCTACTTTCCTGATAAGGGCTAAGATAGGGGCAACAACGGAAGACACACTTTATAAATTGCCTATAATAATTGGCGAAACCAAGAAATCATTGGATAGCTTTAGTGCCATGGAGAGTCCAATTAAGGATAGCTGAACTTTGGTTGGGTCCATCTCAAAGCCTTAAGCCGAAAACCGGTAGCCAAAAAAGGTACTTGCGAGCATTCAAAAGAGACATTTTTCAAGTTTAGCATACATTTGGTTAGCTCGTAGTCGGGACAGACTTGAAGTACATGGCGATGGAGAAGAAAGGTCTTGGGAGAAGATTAAGATGTCATCCAGGTAGACTACTACTGAGATACCTAGAGATCACGAAAAATGTCATTAAACTCTTGAACACCACTGGAGCATTACAGAGACCAAGGCAGCACCAAATATTCGTATGTCCATTTCTGGTATTGAAGGCCGTTTTCCACTCATCTCCTTCCCGAATGCGAATTAAAATGTAGGCTCCACGGAGATCAAGCTTGGAGAAAATTTTAGCCCCTTTTAACTGGTCAAAAAGTTCAGAAATAGAGTAGAGGATAGCGGTTCTTGATGTGCTATTTTATTAGGCCACTATAGTCGATGCATGGCGTGCCCTCTCCGTCTTTCTTTTCCAAAAAAGAAAGCCAGCACCGGAAGGGGAAGTGAGGGTCTGATGAAGCCTTGAGACAGGTTCTCGTTGATATAATCCCCCATAGAGGTGGTCTCAGCAGGAGATAGCGGATAGGTGCGACCTCGGGGTGGATGAGGTACTGGTCACAAATCATGGGACAATCATAGGGTCGGTGGGGAGGCAGGGTTTCAGCAGATTTTTTTTTCTCGAGACATCCTTATGGTCAAGGTACTGATGGGCTAGGAATAGATTTTTTTTTTTCACGGGAGATAGAGGAACAAGAGACCTTAGGAAGGGAAATCATCTGGAAAGGCAGGATGGACTCCAAGAGACAAGTTCCTATGTTAGTCCAGTCTATGATGGGATTTGAAGTCGGAGCCAAGGGAGTCCTAGAATGAGAGGAGCTTGGGGCTTTGTATAACCAAGAAAGAAATAGATTCATGATGAAGACAACCAATTTGAGAAAAATTTCTGCAGAAGGCATGGAAATAAATTCTGTGGACAAGGTTGATTGTCAATAGCCAGCACTCGGAGAGGATGTGGTAGGGAAAATAATGGAATGCCTAGAAGAGAAGCAAAGGTGGCGTCAATAAAATTACCGGCTTCTCCAGAGTCAAGAAAGGCTTGGTAGAGAAGTTTGGGATTTGAATATGAGGGTAGCTGGTAGAAACGACTTAATGAACTCTTGTGGAAAGGAGATTTGAATTTACCTAGAAAAGACTCCTTATTCAGGTCTGGGTTGTCAGTTTCCCGGCTTGGAAGGCAAAGTTTAGCGAAGTGCCCCTGGGCGGCACAGTACAATGCAGAGCCCATGAGTCCTTCTCGGCCTAAGTTTTTTCTTCAGCAGAAATGTGTGTACCCCCAATTTGCTAGGTTTTCCTCCGATGTCGGAGCAGTTGTCAAGGCCTGGTCCTTTGAGGACGGGAACAAATTTTGGGAGGAAGTTTGTTAGACTTTTTTTTTTCCCTGATACGAGTAGCCACCCGTATACACAGGTAAATCATTTCTTCCAACATTGTGGGAAGT
Source organism: Hymenochirus boettgeri (assembly GCA_019447015.1). Lineage (NCBI taxonomy): Eukaryota > Metazoa > Chordata > Amphibia > Anura > Pipidae > Hymenochirus > Hymenochirus boettgeri. The sequence goes on along the minus strand of CM033475.1, from coordinate 119,456,722 downwards.
TCCCGTGGACACTAAGTCGTCCTTGATACGATCAGACAGGCCCTGCCAAAGGCTGCTAACAGGGCCTCATTGTTCCAGGCAGTCTCGCAGCCAAAGTACCGGAATTCAATAGCATACTGCCCCATACCGAACGGGAGCCCTGTCGCAATGTGCATCAACCGGGAGGAAGCAGCAATATTTCTGCCTGGAGCGTCAAAGATTTTTTCTAAAGTTTCCAGAAATAAGGGGATATCGTTAACCACTGGGTCATTTTCTTTCTCCCACACAGAGGAATGCCCAGGCCAAGGAATTGCCTCCCAACAAGGCAATGACATATCCGACTTTGGCACGGTCAAGACAAAATGGGAAGGTTGCAATTCAAAATGTATAAGGCATTGGTTAATGAACCCCGACAGGCTTGAGCGTCCCCCCTTCATACCGCACAGAGGTGGTATTCGCGGTCTCCTGTGGGAACGGGTTCTCTAGGCAGAACAGGAGGAGCAGGAGCGCAGGGCCCGGGGATAACCGAGCAGAAATGGAGTCCAGAATTGAGATAGTTATTCTGCTGGTGCTCAAGGGCATCCATGAGGAAGGAAATAGTCTTAGGAGTCTTGCCCAACTTGCCGCAGCTTCCTCAGGTACTTCCATGGCCTATTTGTACTGTAATGAATCGAGTCCCGAAGGGACGAAGTTCACTTACCTTTAGGAGGAGGTCTGACATTAGGCCAGGTAGAGCAACTAGTGGGAGCGACAGGTCACTGGAGACTATGAGTACTTCTCAATGGGGCTGTTACAATGAAGTAGGATACAATGGCGGATATAACAGATGAAGCAGGAACAATGGCTGGATACAATAGCTGGACAGATGAAACCGGAACAATGGATGGTACAATAGCTGGACAGATGAAACCGGAACATGGCTGGATACAATAAGCTGGACTGAATTACAGAACAATGGCTGGATACAATGCTGGATTGATGGTAGCAGGAACAATGGCTGGATACATAGCTGGATAGATGTAACAGGAAGAAGATGGCTGGAACAATGGAGTTGAAACAATGCTGGAACATTGTGGCTGGAACAATATGGCTGGACAATGCTGGATACAATGCAGGATACAAAGGCTGGGCGCCGTCACCAGTCCCGGAACATCGAGGAGCGCGCAGGTAAGATCCTTACAGGTACGGTAGTTCGGGTGAGGCTACACACGCGCGGTTTTCCACGCGTTTGCGATTTTTTACTAAAATGAAATCGAGGGCCGCGACAATTCCTGTGATTTCCAATGAACATGCGATTCGCGTCCATTTAACGCATGAGTTTTCCATAACCAAAAACCGCATGCACAAACGCACAGAATCGGCACAACAATAGTGATTCTGTGCGTTGCAGTATGGACTTAGCCTAAGAGTGTGTTTTTTGAAACCACATGGTGCAGAACTGTAGGGTGAAGTGAACGTGATTTTAGCACAGCTCTGCAATGCATTTCTCAGGAGTGTACCTTATCACTAGATTTACCAGGCCTGCGCAGATTTGCGTAAATTCCCTGGACTCATATCTACTAGCACCCCTGCTGAGTTGTTTAATTAACATGCTACCAGCTCCATTGTTCTCTTTCTTTTGTTCTGAAATACACCCATTACCTGTGAGGCCTGGCACATTTGCATTTGTTAGCTTGAACCAAGGAAGGTTGAATCTTTGTGTGTGGAAACCTTCAAAATGCCTGCCATATTTATACAAAGACACATTTACAATAATGGATACACATCTGTTTTATTTTTAAAACTGGTACACACAGTAACGATAAAGCCCCGATACCCTCGGATCGGGGCTTTATCGTTATGTGTGTACGCTCGTTTCCCGAACGAGCGCGCGGCCGCCGAACGATCAGGCCGGCCGTATGCTCATTCGGGAAAGGCCGAAAATTTCCATCGGCCACGCTAGACTCCCTATAGAGGAGTCTAGCATGGCCGATGGAAACACACAGTCCGACGTTCTCCTTATGAAGTTCAGGGAGAACGCTCGGACTGTGTGTATGCAAATCTTTGAAAGATGGCAACGGATCTTGCAGATCCTGTCTGTCATCTTTCAGAAATCTGTACTGTGTGTACCTGCTTAGAGTTTCAAATTTTACAAGAGTTTACAAAAGCGTTTGCAGACCCAGTGTCCTTCGTCCCTGCATTTGGCACAGGTGAATTTCTTGACATGTTGCCAGGTAAACCTGCTGCGATTCCTCTGTTGCAGCTCTCTTGGACCTGGCACTGTGTTGTCTGTACAATCCCTGGCACAGCAGCTGCACAGCTTCAGCAGCCCGCCTTTGTGCCAATATTTTCCTTGTGCTGATGAATCGGCAACGGAGTTTCTTTAGCTAGAAGACTCAACCAATCTTCTTTTGCCTGTCCACCCTGTACAGTGCCTTGTACAAATGTAGGCATTCACAGCTGCCAGGTCCAGCATATTGTAAAAAAGTCCTTGGGGTTGGAAAGTCGTGGGGGGGGGCATAATTTTTTTTTGCTATGGGGCCCAGTCATTTCTACTACGCCCCTGGCTAATACTGTACTTACTGAAAGTAGCAGGATCAGCATACAATACAGCTGGTTTACAATCAGTAAAGGCACACCGTTAGGTAGTTAGTGACAGCAGGGACCCCCGTTAGTGTAGCGAGTGACAACAGGGCCCCCGGTTTGATAGTGAGTGACAGGGACCCCCATGTTAGATAGTGAGTGACAGGGACCCCCTTAGGTAGTGAGTGACGGCGCCCCCTCACCCCTCGCAGCCAGCAGCGTCAGACCCTCGATAAGCGGGTGGCCTGACCAGTTAGAGCGGGCGCAAATATGCGCCCGCTCTAACATGTACAAACATACATTGGAGACTGAAGTGTTAGCAAGTTTTTATTGTATTCATGTCATTGTATCAGCAAGTTTTCATTCTGTTTTCACACTATTTTTTATAAAAGACTTGTTTTTCCATATATTGTGAATGTGTGTCTGACATTTGGGGGACATTTGTATAGATGCAGGCATTTCTGAAGGTTTTCCACGTCTCACACACAGGTTTGGATCTGAGCTACTCTGAGTAAAATGCAAATGTGCCAGGCCTTAAGCTGGGTACACACAGTAAGATAAAGCCCCGATACCGTCGATCCGACGGTATCAGGGCTTTATCGTTACTGTGTGTACGTTCGTTTCCCGAACGAGGCGCGGCCGCGCGAACGATCGGGTCGGCCGTACGCTCGTTCGGGAAAGGCCGAAAATTTCCATCGGCCGCGCTAACTCCTATCAGGAGTCTAGCGCGGCCGATGGAAACACACAGTCCCCGAGCGCCTGTGTGTATGCAGATCTTTGAAAATGGCAGACAGGATCTTGCAGATCCTGTCTGTCATCTTTCAGAAATCGTTACTGTGTGTACCTAGCTTTACAGGTAATGGGTGATTTTGCACAACAATAGATTGCAGATAATCAACCTGAAGACCTGTGAAAATCTCAGCAGGGTGAGCCTTGCACCAGAAACTAAAAAGTTGGTAATTCTAGTGTATGAAGGGATGTGGAGGGTAGGAAGGGGGGTTGCCACCTTTTCCCTTTAAGTCTCAAACTCTTAGGGTTACTCCCTCTAGTTGCGTTTTGGATTACGGTTTGCAATCAGAACTGTGCTAGTGGGAGTGAAGTCATGTAACGCCTATAGGACCCCGGCCCCACTCATGTTCTCCCTAGGGTCTTTTCCCAGGCGGCCCACCCGGCTCCTTTTTTATGCCAACGGCTGAAAAAATTCTTGAGAGAACACTTGTGATTTAAAAGATTTAGATGTAGGTTTAATAGGTGTACCAATGGTCAGTAAAACCTGCGCCAAAACTGCCCAGTCCAGTCCCCTTTTTTACACTTGCAAGATTATTTTAGCACATGTTAACTAGCTTTTCAAATCCCTAAGGCCACAAAATGGTGGCACATGTGCTTGTGCTGCCATATTACATCTGGGTTACCTTCAGATGTTGCCGAACTACAACTCCCTGCATTCTACAACCACAGAAGCTGGGGTGTCATAGTTTTCAAAACTTTGGTGGGATGAATGTTAGACATCCCTGACCTATATAATGAGCATATGCAGTGCACATTTTCCCCACCACCAATTTTCCCCATCCCACCCACCCGGCCTACTTTTTCATACCTCCGGCTGGGAAAAATTCTGGGCCCCACTACATGCGATGCTTTTTCAGTGTGCTATTGGAGTGCATGCAATCACCGTTTTTGGTCTGTATTGCATGCGCTCGCTAGGGTCCAATTGTGGAAGCTGCAAAGCTAAGTTCTATTGCATTAAATACTGCTGTATAGCTAAACTAAAATCATGCAGCTTGCATTACTCTGAGGGCTAGGCCACACAAGTGCGTTTTTTCAGGCATTTGCGATTTTCCAATTGTATTGAAATCGCAGCAACGCACCAAAAATTGCAATCTCATGTGTTTTCAAATGAAAATGGACAAATTGCAAGCACATGTAAAGGTCGTGCAATTTTTGTGTGCAATTCAGGTGCGTTGCAGTGTTGCTGTGCAATAAATGTACATTGCAGCGATATCACACTAATATAGTGCAGAAATAAACACATACAAAAGACACACAGGATCATTTACCCAGAGCCAATAATCTCTGTGGGTATTGTCCACTTCGTGATTCAATATCACTTTTGCGAAATGTGGGTAATTCCTGGAAGGGATTTACCCACTGCAGGATTTTAACACCAGCTAATTTGCTGGCCTTAAACTAGCGAACTGGCTAGCACAACTTCATACTTCACATCTGCCCAGTGAGTCTGGGTAAATGAGGCTGACAGTCTCTTACAGAAATGCTCACAATATAAAGGGTTAACAAGCTGCTTCCTAAATCATATGAAAAGGTATATCGGTTGTATTCAATTGATCAACTGGACTTTAGTTTAGTTTCTTGAAGACGTTTTGCTAGTCATCCGACTGGCTTTCTCAATTCAGAATGACTTTGTACAAGAATCTGTGGCAATTATGTGCCCCTGAAAATCCCAATTAGCATATCACAGCCAAGTGTTTAAGGGCGTGATTGGATAGTGGCTAAGAGGTGTTATAGAAACCACCCAGAGTAAGGTGTCAAAACCAGCATTGTACATGGCAGACAGTTGTGTCAACCCCCCCCCCCCAACTCTATTTAGGCTTGGTTTCTTTATTTTAACATAAATGGCCTCCTTAACATCTCTCTTGAACCAGTCACGTTCCTTTGCCAATATGTAACATTACAATCTTCAAAGGTATGTCCTTTATCCTTAAGATGTTTTTACACCTTACTCCTAAAACAAGGATCAACGCCAAACACGTTTCGTCCTTAACAGACTTCCTCAGTCATTTAGCAATTAGTAATGCATATAGAGATGAGACGTTCCAAGAGTTTTGATGAAAACAGTAAAAGGGAGACAGGGCAGTAGTTGGAAAGAGAGGTAGGGTCCAAGAGGTTTTTTTTTTAAGAGGTCTGACACAAGCACGTTTCAAAGCAGCAGCGTCAGGGTGGAATTAATGTGAGCAAGAGTAGGGTAAGGATTTTAGACATTGTAAGTAAGAGCATGTGATCAAGGGCACACATTGTAAGTGGTGAAGACAACAGAAGATCGAAGACCTCAGAATGAATGAAGACCTGCGGGTGGTGGGGCAGGCAGAAGAAAGTGAGCTGTCCTGGGTGAAGGGATTTGAGTGCGGATATAATCTACTTTAGTTCTCAATAGTCGGCAAATACTGAGCAGGTTAATGAGAGTGTCAGTAGACGAGTGTTAAATAGCGAAAAAGAGACGACGGGTTATTTTTGTAATTAGTTATTGTTGTGCTAAAGTAGGAGTGTTTAGTTGCTAAAAGAGTGGAATTAAGACATGACAACATGAGCTTGTAGTGTATTAACATTATTTCTTATTGCATTGGCTATGGTTTTCATAGCCAGAATAAACAGGATAGGGGACATCCCTGCCTCATTCTTTTCTGTATGGCAATGGGGTCTACAGTGTCTGTAGGTAGGCGTAAGATTGTCATTATCACAGTAAACCTGGAAGCATTCAGAAATGGTCTGTTAAATTGAATTGTAGGTCCATTATATGTTACAGAGATGGCGGGTGTTATTAGCTTGTCCTAGTACAAATCCGACCTGGTCACAGTGTATAATCGGAGGTAAGAGCTATAGATTCTATTCGTTAAAATTTTGGTTAGGATCTGGAGGTCCTGGTTTATTAAAAAGATGGGTCTGTAGTTTTTAGGATCTAATGGAAAATCTAATGGAAAATCTAAACGAAAAATTATTAGAATTACTGGTATTAATGCATATAGATCTGGTTGATCCAGTGATACTTTCCGATTGCCGTTTGGAGTCCGGAAGGAATTTTTCCCCCCCTTTTTAGCTGGGGTTTTTTGCCTTCCTCTGGATCAATTGTTAGGGTTAAAAAAAAAAAAAAAAAATAGGTGAATAGGTTGGACTTGATGGACATATGTCTTTATTCAACCTTAATTACTATGTTACTGTGTTAAATGAAGACAAAAGTCCATCAATTCCAATGTCTTCCAAAATAGTTTTGTTTGCTGCAAACAACCATACTCCCGCCTCTCAAGTTTATATTTTGTTTGACTCCATAAGTCGGCAAAAAGCAGTTCAGATCATGCATTTGTCTACCTACCTCAGGACACAAGAAAAATTTAAGATTTACTGGTAAACTGCATTTAAGAAATAAAATTTCATATGGTGCATTTCCAAACTTTTTTTCACAGCCTGTCACAGAATCCAAAAAAATCGTTGTTAATTTAGGCATAAGGAAGAAAAAACAACTTACCAGTGGAGTAAACGTTCTCCCTGTGATTCACAGAAATCACGAAACCCAGGAAAACTGCAGTAAAAATCATATTCGTCACCACTTTGTGGTAATCCAGTGGAAGCTTTTTGTTGCAGCGACAACGGTTCCAAGGGCATAACTACCAAACACAAGGATTCATAAAAAATAAAACCAGGCAAGTTTTAACAATCATTTTGACTTCATTACTTTTTCACTGGATAATTATTTCATGTCTTCACTGTATTACTTCTTCACTGGGTAATTATATCAAATCGTCACTGGATAATTATATCATTTCTTCACTTGATAATTATCACATTTTCACTTGTTACTTCTCCCAAAAAAGTAATGTTCTCCATTCACCCATTCCCCAGGGAAGACAGAAGTTTATTGGATAGTGGAAATATAATTTTAAAGGTGAACCGTGCAGAAAAAAAACCAAAGAACTTAAAGGGCAAGTCCACCCCCAAATGTAAACTTGTATACAGGTAAATAATCCCCCAAAACCCTAAACTGTATTTGTTTGAAATATGAAATATATGTCTAACCTGAAATCCTGCACAATGTCCTGTTGTCCCCGTTTCGGCTTTCTGGTTCGTCCAGTTAGCAACTGTTAGTTATGGATTTGACAGTTTAGCATTCAGTCCATTGCTGTGATATAATCTCCTAGCTGCCTTTTCTGAGCATTCCCATGCTCAGTACAGATCACTAAATTGCTCGTTCCCGTGAGGTATCCAGAAGCATAGCAGGCATACAGTAATGATGAAGGCATACAGTAATGAATGAAGAGAAAAATGTTATTCTCCCTCTTTACAAGCACCAGTAAGGCCTCATTTGGAATATGCGGTGCAGTTTTTGGAATCCCATATACAAAAGGGACATCTTGAAATGGAAGCATTTCTGAGAAGGGCAACTAAAATAATAATGGGAATGGAGGGGCTTGACTATGCAGGCCGATTAGACAAGTTAGGGCTGTTTACATTAGAGAAGCGACGCTTGCGTGGGGAGATTTATATAAATATATCATTGGGCCACACAAACTCTCTGGTGCATTGTTTACTAAGTCTATCAGAGGACACTGGATATCCTTTTAAGATAGGAAGAAAAGAAGTCTCCTCTTCAGGTTAGAAAGGTTTCTTTACAGTGAGAACAATTAAACTGTGGAACTGTCTTCCAGCATGTGAATGGCAAGTTTGTTGAATAGCTTTAAAGTGGGCTAGATAAGTTTCAAAAATTTTTATTTTATTGGGCACGGTGGGTTTTTGAAAGAGTTTACTTACTAACTAAATTGCATCTCCCCTATATTTGTTCATAGAGAACAACACAGGGAAAGAATGGGGTTTCTTATGCCTCTTGATGGATGACTGCTGCTATTCGTAAAATAAAACAGTTTATGTTAATCCCTAAAGCAAATTTGGGGTGACACTGAACTAAATGAGCTTGTGAAGGTTCTCATTCATCCAGGTCGGTATTTCTGTTGTATTCAATTAGATCAACTGGACTTGAAGCTTAGTTCTTGAAGACGTTTCGCTAGTCATCCGACTGGCTTTCTCAATTCAGAATGACTTGTACAAGAATCTGTGGCAATTATGTACCCTGGAAAATCCCAATTAGCATATCACAGCCAAGTGTTAAGGGCGTGATTGAATAGTGGCTAAGAGGTGTTATAGGAATGCCTGAGTAAGGTGTCAAAACAGCATTGTACATGGCAGACAGTTGGTGTCGACCCTCCCACCTCTATTTAGGCTTGGTTTCTTTATTTTCACATAAATGGCCTCCTTAACACCTCTCTTGAACCAGTCACGTTCCTTTGCCAATATATTAACATTACAATCTTCAAGGTATGTCCTTTATCCTTAAGATGTTTTGACACCTTACTCTGGGTGTTCCTCTTAGCCACTATCCAATCACGCCCTTAACACTTGGTTGTGATATGCTAATTGGGATTTTCCAGGGTACATAATTGCCACAGATTCTTGTACAGTCATTCTGAATTGAGAAAGCCATTCGGATGACTAGCGAACTAAATGAGCCAAACTATCTAAGCTTGGCTAAGATTTCTTTGAAATCTCACAATCCAAGCTTCACCCATCTGTACATAAAACAAATCTTAGTGATACATGCCCCCCCCCCCTTATGCTTGAAAACATGCAATTGAAACAATTCAATTCATGGGCTCCTATGTATGTTGTGCTGAATGCTCATGTCATTGGTATTCCCAATTGTTATGATGTGAGCATAGTAATGATGCAGCATCATATGCATGTGCTCCTTTACATCTGCATGAGATGATAATAATCAATAACATTAGGGAACTATTTGTTGCTGGTACCAAAAAGAGACCGAATAATTTTACTATCAAAGCATGCAAATGTGTGCGTCTTTCAGTACCAACTGTTTCACTAAAATACCACAAAAAGGGGTGTGTGCATGGGTAGTGGCGTTTTTTTTTTTTTTTTTTCCTTCTTGTATTGCACTTGAGCATGCATCCATTTGAGCTAGTTGTAGCCTATCTGTGTGCACCCCACATATGGCATAGAGTTTTGATTCAGGGCATGTGGGTGATTGACATTTAGGTTGGGGGGGGGGTTATTGCTTGTCAAGTGGATTTAGGTAGTATTTCAATCTTTGAATAATATTTTATTTTTTCACAAAATCTCGTAAAAACTCTATGGATGGCAGCACCTGGAATTCTTCATGTAGTATGTATGTAGAAAGCATGGCACAGTTATGTAGATTCCAAAAATATATAGTGTGTGGGGTTTTATTTCCAAGTTTTGTGGCTGTTTCCTATTTGTGTTGGCCATGTCTGTGTGGACTCATGCATATGGCATACCATTTGATTCAGGAATGTAAGAGATTGTTATTTAGTAAAAAAAAAAACTTAACTGAAGGTGTTTAGATTGAGAAATATAGTTTTTGGGGGGTATTTAGGAGTTAGAGGGGTATTTAGATTAAAAAATCTGGAAAGTTGCGGTTATTTCAACCACTGCGTATTGGCTCACTTTTTAAAGGAGAACTAAAGTCCCAAGACAACATTGTCCCAATAGAGAGCACATTCACAAATTGCTGTGGATGCTGGGTGATTTAATAACCTGTGTGTACTAAGGTCAGCTCCCATAATTCACCTTATCTGGGAACACCCCATCTAAGTGTCCGCCGGACACTTCCCAGAAACTGCAGTCTTGGTTCCTGGAAACTGACAGCCAATCCTGTTACAGCTCAGAGTTCCCTCCCCTCTGACACAGAACACGTATACCAGTGCAGTTTTTGTGTAAACACATTAGAACTGCTCCTGTCCCTAACAATGATAAATTCCTATGCTTTACATACAAAAAGAAAAGTAATCTTTGCTGAACATTTAAACATTTCAGCAAAAATAAGTAAGTATGGGGAACAACCAGCAACCTTCTATTCTGTGTCTTTCTAAGAAGAAAGCTTTCTACCACTAGGCCACAAGGGCTAATAAGTAATAACCTATCATGTAAGAGTCTTTATCTTTTGCAGACACATACTAAAAACTAAAAAGGGACATGGGGAATCAACCTGTGTCCAATACGTCTGATTTTTTTTTTTTCTACCCAGCACTTTAGCATAACACGCCACAGGTGAACTCTCAATCAATAGAAGTAAATGTCAGTAAAATCATTCACTGTTTTTATTGCTACTGGAAGACTGTCAGCAATTCACACTGGTTGGTAAATAATAACAGAGCTGCTATCATATAAGATTGTACATATGTAGAAACGTCATATTTTTCTAGAAACATGAAACAAACAAACAAAAAACAAGCAATAAACCTCAGGCAGTTGACTATGTTATATTTTTTCTACCTATGTTATATTGTTTCATAAGTAAGCTAGGGGATTTGAACTTGTGAGTTCTTGGTCTGATTGTTTCTAAACACACAGCATTTACATCGTGCGCCACCAGCAAATCAACTGTGATCACAGGTACATTTAGAGGCTTTATCTTTCACTAGAAAGAGATGCTAGAAACTCTGCACATAGAGACAGTGAATGCTGGGGTCAGGGGCGTGGCTCTTTGAAGCCAACATGGGCTATGAGTTGTACTGGCAACAAGATGGAAGCCTCCTTTGTTACAGAATCTATTACTCATATCTACTAAATGCAAATAACTAGAGAAGAATCTTTCAACATGTAGGTGTTCTGGGGAGAAAAACTTTCACATTAGGATCTGAAAAACTGAAGTTTAGTTCTCCTTTAACTAGTGGCTTCCATGTCCATGTGTTTAACCGTGCATATGGCTTCACGTTTGATTCAGGGCATTCGGCTGATCGATATTTGGTAACTTTTTTTACATTACATGGGAATTTGCCATTTTTAACTATTAATTTATTAACTATTTTATTTATTTAACGAATGTATTTTTGTACATTATCTAGAAAATCTGGTAAAAGTGCGAAATTCTACACAGAACTGCGCCCACACCATTGGTGGTATGCCTAAAAGAATAGCAACTTTGCGTAGCTAAAGGTGTGCAGATTCCAAGAATGTATAGTTTTGGGGTGCATTTCTAATATAGTGGGTGTTAAGTCTGACAAATCTGAAAAGTTTTGTTAACTCTTTTTACATTGCTTGGGGTTTTGGCATAATTTCTACCTTTGAAAGGGTTTTTTGTTAACTTTTCAGAAAATCTGCTAGAAGTGTGAACTTCTAAGAAGAACTGCGCCCACACCATTGATGGTATGAATGAACGAACCACAATGTTACGTAGATGAAGTTTTGTAGATTCCAAGTATATATACTTTGTATTCAGTGTAAAAAAACTGCAGACTGTTCAAATACAGAGATGGCTAAATTTTTTTGACATTGGTCGCCCTTTGGGTTAGTTGGTAGCCATGTCTCCAAATACACACACGAATGTGGCATACCATTTTATTCAGGAGTGGTCAGACTTTTATATTTGAGCTGCTTTCCTCTACAGTTTTTAGCATTTGCATTTGATTTTGTCTCTGATTTGCCAGTAAAATAACTTACAATTGGATGAAGAGTTGCACCCGGGTATCTGCATTGTGATAAAAACTTACCTCACTCACAAAATCCTGTGGGTACGTAGTTACTAAAAATATCTCACTTGTGGGTATATTTTAGTTAATTTGGTAGATATTCTATGTTAACCGTCAGAAGTGGTTATACATTTCAATTTGGTGTAATATTCTTGAAGGTTTTAGTTTGGGGGGGGGGGGGGGGGCTCCTGTACAGGAAAAGTGGGGTACCTACATATATCTGGTATCGTATTCGGGAGTATCAGAGCTTTTAGAAACCGTAAGATTTGTGTGTAACCTTAAGATAACTATAAATAAAAGTGGGGAAATTTCATGAAAAAGTTACAAAATTCTTTTATATGTTTAAAGTACACCCTGTTCTGAAAAAAACAATGTATAATATTCTTGATTTACTGGGGGGGTTCTTACTGTAAAATTAGTTTAAACAGATTGATAGCAAAATCCTGAAAATTCTGCTAGCACTTAACACAATTTCCCCCCCCCCCTATTTTTCTATTCTCTCTGAATTATTCCCCTTTTTATACAAGACAATAACTTGCAGCTCAGCTGTTGCTAACCTGGCATTGTTTCTACAAGCTAAGCTCTGTTTATCCTCCAGAACCCCCAAATCTTTTTTCCATTAACAGAGTGACTTAACGCACAGTTTTTATCCTTGGTGTAAGATGGCACAGCGGATTATTAAATCCCAAATGCATCCCCTTACATGATGTCTACATTGATTCCATCTGCCTTTCTGTCTGCCTCATTTGTATTGATAATCTCTCTACGTCTTCTTGCAGCACTTGCACTATCATTGGAAGTTTCCAATGCTCTGCATATTTAGTGTACTCTCGCAAACACAGAAGAGCCTTTGCTGCTTGATGCCCCCCTTCTAATTCATTGTCGTATACCACCAGATTAAACACAAGCGTAGCGCCCATCATCAAACCCTGAGGCACTCCGCTTAGAACTGTATAGCCACATAGATGTACATCCTTACGCACCACTCTCTCTTTACGCTGATAATACAATCATCCCAGTTGAACATTCTGGAGCTCGCCTTTTAACCTGGGAAAAATTTGCCTTGCCGAATACTTACAATGTCTTAGTTCCCGCGCACTTTTCTTTTCGATAACAAAGTCCAAATGCAACGCTATGTTACATGGCACTATTCCGATAGCCTCCAGTTACGCATTTATATCTATACTGCGCTCCGACAATGTTTAGATATTGACACGGAGATCCAGACGTGCCTTTCTACGTAGTAACGGCGACAACCAGCTCACACCACCGTGTGAGGAGAAAATGTATCCACAGTGCTAGCAAATTCAGGAATCATTGGCCTCTGGGTTCTGTGATGGGCCGGTTCCACACACCAATCATGTCCGGGTAATTGCAGTCGGCGGCGCCATAATGAGCACCTGCCCCTCAAACTTGCATGCTTGCCAACTGCATATGAGTGGACGCATCGCTCCTCTCGCGCAGCATTCTGGGGCTTATAGAGCAGACAGATCCAACAATGAACATTTTACCACAACCCCCTCTTCCTGTTGCCTAATTCCACCCATCATATTGCCTCCACTTTAAAAGGGTATCTCAGCGTACGTGTTTTAATAATTTTTGTAATCCAGTTCGTATTGAGAGAACGGGAGTAACGGACGTGTGGCCTTACGTCCTCCGTTCCTTCATAGAACACACAATGGAGACTGGTGACAGATACTCCAAGAACCTTACCCGCTCGCTCTCCTTACCCCCGGCCTTGGTCTGACAGGTCCCGACGGACCTTCCGTCGGTTGCTATCCATCAGATTGCAGCATCGCACATGAAAAAGAGACAAGGTCCGTCGGACCTGTCAGACCTATCGCTGGTGGGACGTGAGCGAGCAACTCCTCCTTGTTTTCTTAGCTTGGTGCACCAGTCTCACTAAGTGTGTATTCACTAATTGAAGAACAGAAGCGTATGCACAGCTCCTTTACCTCTGCTTTTCTCCATAGATACTGGATTACCACAACTTATAAAACGCGTGGAGATACTTAGTTACAAAATCATATCCATATTCATGTATCTCTTCGTTTTAAATTTTTGGTGCTTCAATCTTTTTTTAACTAACACCATACTCTTCCACACCCATTCCTTTTTTCGTCTGCCCTGCCTAACAAGCATATCCCTTTGTAAATATTTCACCTATTACATCATATCTTTTCATTCAATGGCCATAATTCCAATTCTGAGATTCACCCATTCCTCTCAGCAGTCGTCCTCACCAGGCTCTGCCATACATCTTCCATGGTTGCATAACATTATTTGACATTTATACCCATGCCCCCAATCCGTAACTACTGACACTATTAACCCCGATGTCCCCTTCTCCTTCTCCGCGGCGTATGCTAAGCTAAGCCACCCCTTTCTCTGCCCGCCACATGGGCCTCACTGAGCATCTTTCCTCCTGAAATCTATCCCAGTGAGAACTCCAAACCTCGCCAACCTACCCCCCCCCCAGCCTAATTTAAAATCTCCTCCAACCGCTCTTCTTCTCCCTAACACAGCTGCACCGTCCATCAGTGCGGTGCAACTCTCCCTACTAAAGAGTCTGTAGGCCGACAGCAAAGTCTGCCCATTCTTCCAATAAACCCAAACCGCTTCTTTCTCATGTTTCTTCTTCCTTACTACCACCATCGCTTCCAGCCACAGCATTAAATGCCGGTGCCCTAACGTTCCCCCCGCTGCTCCATCCTGGCTTAGCACGTGTCTTTGCGAGATAGGATTCTGTTTAGCTGAAACACTACCCGCATGGAGGTCCTATGACTTTTTAACCTAATTGGCGCTCCCTAGCCTTTGGAAATCTAATTTTAAGTGACCTCCTCACCGAAGTCCACTCCCTAAGACTTTTGTCATTAGGCACCAATGTTGAACACAGTCCCTGCACGGTCACACGCGGCCCCACCACTCCCATAATCTGTCTAACACAAGAACCAACCACATGCCCCTAGTACAAGCAGCAAACACTACAGTTTGGGCATGTAGGGGTGGCAACTGTGTGTTGGCCCTACACACCATACATTATGTGGCATTGCAGATCTATGCCCTAATCATACCTTCCTTATCAATAGGAGTCCCCACCTTACCACCTCCTACTCTCACTCCCTCCTCTGTATGAGAATGGAAGTCACCTAGGAACTGCCACCGGGATCGTGCCCCTATCTCTAAGTTCAGTGTCGTATGCCTATCACCGTTGATTACTAGTGGCATACCTCTATGCCATACCCTGACACTGATCACTTCTCTGCTCTCCGCCCTGACAATGGCGTCCTGGTCAGACACCCCCTCTCAGCACGGTCCTCCTCCACTGCATCGAGGTGCACGTGGGACCTGCAGTCACTTCCCTCCCCCACTCAATCCTAACAAAACTACCGCTCCCCTACCCCCTCAAACCTTCGGCTGTCCCTCTTCTATACTGGCCCCCAACTGCCTGCTTAGGACAACGTCCCCCAATCCCCAATTCTTTCGCGACCAATCCCTGCATAATGCTGCCAAGCTCCGCCTCGTTGAGACTCTCCCGGCTTCTCCAATCGTTACCAAATGGGCAAAAACCCACTCAAACCAAACCAGACATAGTTCCCCCTGGACCGTCTGCTAATCGGTTCCATTTAACATTGGGCAGGAAGCACATTGCCTTGGTACCGACCAAAGACAAACTGTCCCCCTCTCTAATACCAACACAGCACAGTGACGCACAAACCCTTGTTTAAGCTATAGATTGCCGTTCTTGTTTCAAATGTTCCCTTTTCTATGTCCTTTGAGATCAAGTGCCTTTTACAACAGAGGAACGTTTACACGTTTTACTCTACAGGAAACTTTCCTTTTGTTAGTTCCCTGCCACCACAGGCCCACCATGTGAATCTATAGTTTAACTAATAGGCCCCCACCACCCCCCCACCAATTAGTGCAAGAGCCAGGAAGAGAGGGGAAAGAAACAAAACACTTGTAACCCCCTTCACAACACCTGTTTGTGATTATAACAGGTGCAATACTAGAAATAGAACAGCCCAGCGCACCCCTTTAACTGGAAGAATAATGATTAATCTGCTTACCTGCACACATAGTCCTATAACACAGCACAAACAATTCTTATTTTCCAAACGTTTCAGCACACACCATAACAACTAATCAATGATTAAAATGTCCTTTTTCTATGTCCTTGAGATCAAGGAAACTTGATTACGTTCCACTCTAGTTATTTTCACTCACAGAAACTTCCCCTTTGTAGGTCAGTTTTGTAGAGAAGACTTGCCTTTCTTTACCTCTATATCTCATTTTAGTTCTGAGTTGTTCCCCAAATCTGAAGCTGTGACATTTTCCCTTGCCTGCCAGTACTTTTGCCTTGATTACATTTCCACTCCCACATCTTAACCCCTATGATATAGGAATATATTAAATCATCAATATTCAAATTGGTAGTGCATCTGGTTAACACTTTCCTAGTAGCAGCAGTGTTGTAGTGTGATTATATAGGTCTTGGGTTCTAGTGTGTCCGGATCTGAAATAATGTATGTCTCAACCAAACGGCTTCATCCTCCTACTCCACCAAATCCGATATATAACAATAAATTGCAGGTGAAACATACAAGACACAGGCTGTAGCTGTGATATATGCACAGTTTATTGTAAAACATGCGTGCTACAATGTTTTCAGACCCACTTAAATCACTTGAAGGACAATGGGTCAGAAACATGTAGCACGCATATTTTGCAATAAACCTGCACTATTCCATACAGACCTGTGTCTTTGTATGTTTCACCTGCAATGTATTGTTTAAGTGTTGTATGGCCCATATTTAAAAACTTGTGATACCGCGGGTTTTTCGTTAACTGTATGACCATGGCAGTAGTATAACCATGCTGTAAAGTACTGTATGAATACTCTACAGGCGGTCATATATTTACATTCGTTATAGTACACTACACAACGATTTTCAGATAGCGATCAGAAATTAACGATCGCCAATAATGGCAAAGGCGATACCACCCTTAGTAGCGTGAAGGTCTTTAGCTCTCCCTATCAGCTGCAGCACATATTAGTGGAAAGTGTAGCTCCAAAAGGGGAATATTTGGAGGGTATGGAGTGTGTTTTTTATAAAAAACATAGTGCAAAACTGTAGGAGAGGAAAGTGAAGTGTACTGATCTTAGCACGCTCCTGTGCACCTGCATATTTCTCATCAGGCGACGAAGTTCCTGTACCTTTAGGGGAGGTCTGACAGTAGGCGGGTAGAGAAACTAGTGGGAGCAGACAGGTTCACTGGAGACTATGGTATTTCCCATGGCTGGATACAATAGCTGGACACGAAGCCGGAACAATGGCTGGATCCAATAGCTGGACAGACGAAAGCCGGAACAATGGCTGGATACAATAGCTGGACACGCACGACCGGAAACAATGGCTGATACATGCTGGACCAGACGAAGCCGGAACAATGGCTGGATACATAGCTGGACAGACGAAGCCGGAACAATGGGCTGGATACAATACTGGACAGAATGAAGCCGTAACAATGGCTGGATACAATAGCTGGACAGACGAAGCCGGAACAATGCTGTATACATAGCCTGGACAGACGAAGCCGGAACATGTGCTGGATACTATAGCTGACAGACGAAACCGGAACACATGGCTAGATACAATAGCTGGATAGATGGTAACAGGAAACAATTGGCTGGAACAATGGGTTTGAAACCATGCTGGATACAATGGCTGGAACAATGGAGTTTGGAAACAATGCTGAACAATGTGTCTGGACCATTGCTGGATCAAAGTGCTGGATCACAGGTAGGAAAGGAGCGCTACAGACTGACAACCCGACAGTCTGGTAGCGGGTCTACAAATAGGCACTCGCTCCCTCTGCGAGTGCCTATTTGAATTTTCGCACCGCCGGCGGTCTGCGTGGTGACATCACGACGCCACCTCCGGCGCCGTCAACCAGTCCCGGAACCATCGAGGGAGCGCGGCAGGTAAGATCCTTACACTACCCCCCCCTTCCACAGGGGGCCTCAGGACCCACTTGAAGCAGCTTGTCAGGAAATCTCTATGAAGGTTTTAATTAACTGGGGTGCATGTAATCTGAATGTTGGACCCAGGACCTTTCCTTCTGATCCAAATCCTTTCCAATGAACCAAATATTGAAGAGAACTCCTGACTAATCTAGAATCCAGCAATTTGCTCCCCTCAAATTCTTGCTGTCCGTTGATCATAATAGATCAGGTGACTGAAGAGGGGCAAGAATCGATTCAGCACACCGGCTTAATCGAGAGACATGGAAAACATTAGGGATTCTCATGATGTGGGCAATTGAAGTCGTACTGCCGTAGGACCACACCAATTCTATATAGGAAATGACCATAAATTTAGGACCCAATTTAGGAGAAGGAACACGTAGATTAATGTGAGTTGAGGATATCCAAACTTTATCTCCTATCAGAATATAATGGAGGTTTTTTGCCTTCGTCTATCCAGCTGCAGTCTTTTTACAAGGGCAATTTTTAAAGACATTTTTTTGTAGCCTGCCAGATACCGACATTTCTGCTACTAGAGTGTTAGTTGCTGGACTGGTCCAAAAGAAAAAAATCCCTGGAAAACCCTTAGGTTCAAACCAAAAACACAGAAATAAAAAATTAATTTCCCGGTGAAGAGTGGACGGCATTGTTAATGGGCAATTCGCCCATTGGTAGGATATCAGTCCAATTATCTTGAGAATAAGAAATGTAACATCGAAGGAATTGTTCCAGACATTGGTTTGGTGCGTTCCTCCGGCTTCTGTTAGATTGGGGTTAAGTCGGATGAGAATTGAAGTTATTCTAAGTAACTTGCAAAGTGCCCCGCCCGACCAGAATTTGGAGATAAATTGGGTTCCTCGATCGGACACTATTTCAACCGGTAATCCATGCAGTGCGAATATATGGTTGTAATGAATAATTGAGCAAGTTCAGCAGTTTGGAGTCATGAGTTTAGTTTGTAATATTTTCTTTCCGAAGGGAGAGGGGAACAAAGTTTTTATTGAAGGCAGGTAGCAGAAGCAAATCCAGAGCAGATAGAATCCAATGGCAAAGTTGAGGGGTGATAGTGCCTAGGAATCTTGGAAGAGGGAATGATGGGACCTTTATCCCTTTTCAGTAGTATCGACTGCTGACGAAAAGAAAACCTGGAGAGGCGTCTGCCTTTTTTTATTCTTGGAACCAGGATGAAAGGAATGATGAAATTGATCCTCGTCAAGCCCGTTGGCCTGTTCTTCCTCTCGTTCATTCCAATCTTTTTAGGTTTTGGATATATTCAAGTTTTTGTGAGAATGGTGACAGGATGTACCCCCCTCCCCTTCCAGCAAGTGTCGCCATTCTTCCAGTGCCAGTTTTGATGGCCAGAAGTTCCCTATTCCCAATATCATAGTTTAGTTCGTTTAGGAAGAAATTTCTTTAGAGAAGAACGCACATGGGTGGAGTTTACCACTATCATTTGCCTTTGGGAAAGGACGGCACCTGCTCCAACATTAGAGGCGTCCATTCGATGAATGAATGGCAGACTAGGGTCAGGATGCAGAAGTACTGGAGCTGAGGAAAGGAATTTTTTAGCTTCTCGAACCTTCCAAGGCGGCAGGGAGTCCCGATTCTAGGTTTGGCCTACTTTCCTGATAAGGGCTAAGATAGGGGCAACAACGAAGACACACTTTAATAAATTGCCTATAATAATTGGCGAAACCAAGAAATCATTGGATAGCTTTAGTGCCAATGGAGATCCAATTAAGGATAGCTGAACTTTGGTTGGGTCCATCTCAAAGCCTTAAGCCGAAAACCGGTAGCCAAAAAGGTACTTGCGAGCATTCAAAAGAACATTTTTCAAGTTTAGCATACATTTGGTTAGCTCGTAGTCGGACAGACTTGAAGTACATGGCGATGGAGAGAAAGGTCTTGGGAGAAGATTAAGATGTCATCAGGTAGACTACTACTGAGATACCTAAGAGATCACGAAAAATGTCATTAAACTCTTGAACACCACTGGAGCATTACAGAGACCAAAGGCATCACCAAATATTCGTAGTGTCCATTTCTGGTATTGAAGGCCGTTTTCCACTCATCTCCTTCCCGAATGCGATTAAAATGAGGCTCCACGGTGATCAAGCTTGGAGAAAATTTTAAGCCCCTTTTAACTGGTCAAAAAGTTCAGAAATGAGAGTAGAGGATAGCGGTTCTTGATGTGCTATTTTTATTAGGCCACATAGTCGATGCATGGCGTAGCCCTCTCCCGTCTTTCTTTTCCAAACAAAGAAAAACCAGCACCGGAAGGGGAAGTGAGGGTCTGATGAAGCCTTGAGACAGGTTCTCTTGATATAATCCCCCATAGAGGTGGTCTCAGTAGGAGATAGCGGATAGGTGCGACCTCGGGGTGGATAGGTACTGGTCACAAATCAATGGGACAATCATAGGGTCGGTGGGGAGGCAGGGTTTCAGCAGATTTTTTTTATCTCGAGACATCCTTATGGTCAAGGTACTGATGAGGCAGAGAATAGATTTTTATTTTTCAACGGAGAGATAGAGGAACAAGAGACCTTAGGAAGGGAAATCATCTGGAAAGGCAGGATGGACTCCAAGAGACAAGTTCCCTTGTTAGTCCAGTCATCATGGGATTTGATGTCGGAGCCAAGGGAGTCCCTAGAATGAGAGAGCTTGTGGGCTTTGTATAACCAAGAAAGAAATAGATTCATGATGAAGACAACCAATTTGAGAAGAAATTTCTGCAGAAGGCATGGAATAAATTCTGTGGACAAGGGTTGATTGTCAATAGCCAGCCTCGGAGAGGATTGGTAGGGAATAATGGAATGCCTAGAAGAGAAGCAAAGGTGGCGTCATAAAATTACCGCTGCTCCAGAGTCAAGAAAGGCTTGGGTAGAGAAGTTTGGGATTTGATATGAGGGTGCTGGTAGAAACGACTAATGAACTCTTGTGGAAAGGAGATTTGAATTTACCTAGAAAAGACTCCTTATTCAGGTCCGGGTTGTCAGTTTTCCCGGCTGGAAGGCAAAGTTTAGCGAATTGCCCCTGGGCGGCACAGTAAAATGACAGAGCCCATGAGTCCTTCTCGGCCTAAGTTTTTTCTTCAGCAGAAATGTGTGTACCCCCAATTTGCTAGTTCCTCCGATGTCGAGCAGTTGTCAAGGCCTGGTCCTTTGAGGACGGGAACAAATTTTGGGAGGACCAGTTTGTTAGACTTTTTTTTTTCCTGATACGAGTAGCCACCCGTATACACAGGAAATCATTTCTTCCAACATTGTGGGAAGTTCCCGTGGACACTCAAGTCGTCCTTGATACGATAGACAGGCCCTGCCAAAAGGCTTGCTAACGGGCCTCATTGTTTCCAGGCGTCTCGCAAAGCCAAAGTGCCGGAATTCAATAGCATACTGCCCCAAACCGACGGGAGCCCTGTCGCAATGTCTCAAACCGGGAGGAAGCAGCAATATTTCTCTGCCTGGAGCGTCAAAGATTTTTTCTAAAGTTTCCAGAAATAAGGGGATATCGTTAACCACTTGGTCATTTTCTTTCTTTCCCCACAGTAGGACATGCCCAGGCCAAGGAATTGCCTCCCAACAAGGCAATGACATAATCCGACTTTGGCACGTCAGAGACAAAATGGGAAGGTTGCAATTCAAAATGTATAAGGCATTGGTTAAGAACCCCGACGGCTTGAGCGTCCCCCCTTCATAACCGCACAGAGGTGGTATTCGCGGTCTCCTGTGGGAACGGGTTCTCTAGGCAAACAGGAGGAGCAGGAGCGCAGGGCCCGGGGATACCGAGCAGAAATGGAGTCCAAATTGAGATAGTTGATTCTGCTGGTCTCAGGGCGCCATGAGGAAGGAATAGTCTTAGAGTCTTTGCCCAACTTGCCGCAGCTTCCTCAGGTACTTCCATGGCCTATTTGTACTGTAATGAATCGAGTCCCGAAGGGACGAAGTTCACTTAACCTTTAGGAGAGGTCTGACATTAGGCAGGTAGAGCAACTAGTGGGAGCGACAGGTCTCTGGAGACTATGAGTACTTCTCAATGGGGCTGTTACAATGAATAGGATACAATGGCTGGATATAACAGATGAAGCAGGAACAATGGCTGGATCAATATGCTGGACCGATGAAACCGGAACAATGGATGGTACACATAGCTGGACAGATGAAACCGGAACATGGCTGGATACAATAGCTGGACTGAATTACAGAACAATGGCTGGATACAATGCTGGATTGATGGTAGTCAGAACAATGGCTGGATACATAGCTGGATAGATGGTAACAGGAAGAAATGGCTGGAACAATGGAGTTGAAACACTGCTGGAACATTGTGGCTGGAACAATATGGCTGGACCAATGCTGGATACAATGCAGGATTACAAAGGCGGGCGCCGTCACCAGTTCCCGGAACATCGAGGAGCGCGCAGTAAGATCCTTACAGGTACGGTAGTTCGGGTGAGGCTACACACGCGCGGTTTTCACCGCGTTTGCGATTTTTTACTAAAATAAATCGAGGGGCCGCGACCATTCCTGTGATTTCCAGAACATGCGATTCTCGCCATTTAACGCATGAGTTTCCATAACGCAAAAAACCCCATGCACAAACGCACAGAATCGGCACAACAATAGTGATTCTGTGCGTTGCAGTATGGACTTAGCCTAAGAGTGTGTTTTTTAGAAACCACATGGTGCAGAACCGTATGGCTGAAGTGAACGTGATTTTAGCACAGCTCTGCAATGCATTTCTCAGGAGTGTACCTTATCACTAGATTTACCAGGCCTGCGCAGATTTGCCGTAAATTCCCTGGACTCATATCACTAGCACCCCTGCTGAGTTGTTTAATTAACATGCTACCCAGCTCCATTGTTCTCTTTTCTTTTGTTCTGAAATACACCCATTCCCTGTGAGGCCTGGCACATTTGCATTTGTTAGCTTGAACCAAGGAAGGTTGAATCTTTGTGTGTGGAAACCTGTCATAAATGCCTGCCATATTTATACAAAGACACATTTACAATAATGGATACACATTCTGTTTTATTTTTAAAAGCTGGTACACACAGTAACGATAAAGCCCCGATACCCTCGGATCGGGGCTTTATCGTTATGGTTGTACCTCGTTTCCCGAACGAGCGCGCGGCCGCCGAACGATCAGGCCGGCCGTATGCTCATTCGGGAAAGGCCGAAAATTTCCATCGGCCACGCCTAGAACTCCCTATAGAGGAGTCTAGCATGGCCGATGGAAACACACAGTCCGACGTTCTCCTTATGAAGTTCAGGGAGACGCTCGGACTGTGTGTATGCAAATCTTTGAAGATGGCAGACGGATCTTGCAGATCCTGTCTTGTCATCTTTCAGAAATCTGTACTGTGTGTACCTGCTTAGAGTTTCAAATTTTACAAGAGTTTACAAAAAGCGTTTGCAGACCCAGTGTCCTTCGTCCCTGCATTTGGCACAGGTGAATTTCTTGACATGTTGCACAGGTAAACCTCTCGATTTCCTTGTTGCAGCTCTCTTGGACCTGGCACTGTGTTGTCTGTACAATCCCTGGCACGAGCTGCACAGCTTCAGCAGCCCGCCTTTGTGCCAATATTTTCCTTGTCTGCATGATGAATGGCAACGGAGTTTCTTTAGCTAGAAGACTCCAACCAATCTTTCTTTTGCCTGTCCACCCTGTACAGGCCTTGTACAAATGTAGGCATTCACAGCTGCCAGGTCCAGCATATTGTAAAAAAGTCCTTGGGGTTGGAAAGTCGTGGGGGGGGCATAATTTTTTTTTGCTATGGGGCCGCAGTCATTTCTATCTAACGGCCCCTGGCTAATACTGTACTTACTGAAAGTAGCAGGATCAGCTACAATACAGTCTGGTTTACAATCAGTAAAGGCACACATTAGGTAGTTAGTGACAGCAGGGACCCCCGTTAGGTAGCGAGTGACAACAGGGCCCCCGGTTTGATAGTGAGTGACGGGACCCCCAGTTAGATAGTGAGTGACAGGGACCCCCCATTAGGTAGTGAGTGACGGCGCCCCCTCAACCCTCGCAGCCAGCAGCGTCAGACCCTCGATAAGCGGGTGCCTGACCAGTTAGAGCGGGCGCAAATATGCGCCCGCTCTAACATGTACAAACATACATTGGAGACTGAAGTGTTAGCAAGTTTTTATTGTATTCATGTCATTGTATCAGCAAGTTTTCATTCTGTTTTCCACACTATTTTTTATAAAAGACTTGTGTTTCCATATATTGTGAATGTGGTGTCTGACATGTGGGGGACATTTGTATAGATGCAGGCATTTCTGAAGGTTTTCCACGTCTCACACACAGGTTTGGATCTGAGCTACTCTGAGTAAAATGCAATGTGCCAGGCCTTAAGCTGGGTACACACAGTAAGATAAAGCCCCATACCGTCGGATCCGACGGTATCAGGGCTTTATCGTTACTGTGTGTACGTTCGTTTCCGAACGAGCGCGGCGCCGCGAACGATCGGGTCGGCCGTACGCTCGTTCGGGAAAGGCCGAAAATTTTCCATCGCCGCGCTAACTCCTATCAGGAGTCTAGCGCGGCGATGGAAACACACAGTCCCGAGCGCTGTGTGTATTCAGATCTTTGAAGATGGCAGACAGGATCTTGCAGATCCTGTCTGTCAATCTTTCAGAAATCGTTACTGTGTGTACCTAGCTTTACAGGTAATGGGTGATTTTGCACAACAATAGATTGCAGATAATCAACCTGAAGACCTGTGAAAATCTCAGCAGGGTGAGCCTTGCACCAGAAACTAAAAAGTTGGTAATTGCTAGTGTATGAAGGGAATGTGGAGGGTAGGAAGGGGGGTTGCCAACCTTTTCCCTTTAAGTCTCAAACTCTTAGGGTTTCCTCCTCTAGTCGTTTTGGATTACGGTTTGCAATCAGACTGTGCTAGTGGGAGTGAAGTCATGTAACGCCTATAGGACCCCGGCCCCACTCAGTGTTCTCCCTAGGGTCTTTTCACCAGGCGGCCCACCCGGCTCCTTTTTAATGCCAACGGCTTGAAAAAAATTCTTGAGAGAACACTTTGTGATTTAAAAGATTTAGATGTAGGTTTAATAGGTGTCCCAAATGGTCAGTAAAACCTGCGCCAAAACTGCCCAGTCCAGTCCCCTTTTTTAACACTTGCAAGATTATTTTAGCACATGTTAACTAGCTTTTTCCAAGATCCCTAAGGCCACAAAATGGTGGCACATGTGCTTGTGCTGCCATATTACATCTGGGTTACCTTCAGATGTTGCCGAACTACAACTCCCTGCATTCTACAACCACAGAAAGCTGGGGTGTCCATAGTTTTCAAACTTTGGTGGGATGAATGTTAGACATCCCTGACCTATATAATGAGCATATGCAGTGCACATTTTCCCCACCACCAATTTTCCCCATCCCACCCACCCGGCACTTTTTCATACCTCCGCGCTGGGAAAAATTCTGGCCCCACTACATGCGATGCTTTTCAGTGTGCTATTGGAGTGCATGCAATCACCGTTTTGGTCTGTATTGCATGCGCTCTGCTAGGGTCCAATTGTGGAAGCTGCAAAGCTAAGTTCTATTGCATTAAATACTGCTGTATAGCTAAACTAAATCATGCAGCTTGCATTACTCTGAGGGCTAGGCCACCACAAGTGCGTTTTTTTCAGGCATTTGCGATTTTCCAATTGTATTGAATCGCAGCAACGCACCAAAAATTGCAATCTCATGTGTTTTCAAAATGAAAATGGACAAATTGCAAGCACATGTAAAGTGTCGTGTGCAATTTTTGTGTGCAATTCAGGTGCGTTGCAGTGTTGCTGTGCAATAAATGTACATTGCAGCGATATCACAACATAATATAGTGCAGAAATAAACACATACAAAAGACACACAGGATCATTTACCCAGAGCCAATAATCTCTGTGGGTATTGTCCACTTCGTGATTCAATATCACTTTTGCGAAATGTGGGTAATTCCTGGAAGGGATTTACCCACTGCAGGATTTTAACACCAGCTAATTTGCTGGCCTTTAAACTAGCGAACTGGCTAGCACAACTTCATACTTCACATCTGCCCAGTGAGTCTGGGTAAATGAGGCTGACAGTCTCTTACAAAATGCTCACAATATAAAGGGTTAACAAGCTGCTTCCTAAACATATGAAAAGGTATATCGGTTGTATTCAATTGATCAACTGGACTTTAGTTTAGTTCTTGAAGACGTTTTTGCTAGTCATCCGACTGGCTTCTCAATTCAGAATGACTTTTACAAGATCTGTGGCAATTATGTGCCCCTGGAAAATCCCAATTAGCATATCACAGCCAAGTGTTTAAGGGCGTGATTGGATATGGCTAAGAGGTGTTATATGAAGACCCCCAGAGTAAGGTGTCAAAACCAGCATTGTACATGGCAGACAGTTGTGTCAACCCCCCCCCCCCAACTCTATTTAGGCTTGGTTTCTTTATTTTAACATAAATGGCCTCCTTAACATCTCTCTTGAACCAGTCACGTTCCTTTGCCAATATGTAACATTACAATCTTCAAAGGTATGTCCTTTATCCTTAAGATGTTTTTACACCTTACTCCTAAAACAAGGATCAACGCCAAACACGTTTCGTCCTTAACAGACTTCCTCAGTCATTTAGCAATTAGTAATGCATATAGAGATGAGACGTTCCAAGAGTTTGATGAAAACAGTAAAAGGGAGACAGGGCAGTAGTTGGAAAGAGAGGTAGGGTCCATGAGAGGTTTTTTTTTTAAGAGGTCTGACACAAGCACGTTTCAAAGCAGCAGCGGTCAGGGTGGAATTAATTGAGCAAGAGTAGGGGTAAGGATGTTTAGCATTGTAAGTAGAGCATGTGATCAAGGGCACACATTGTAAGTGGTGAAGACAACAGAAGATCGAAGACCTCAGATGAATGAAGACCTGCGGGTGGTGGGGCAGCAGAAAAGTGAGCTGTCCTGGGTGAAGGGATTTGAGTGCGGATATAATCTACTTTAGTTCTCAAGTAGTCGGCAAAATACTGAGCATTGGTTAATGAAGAGTGTCAGTAGACGAGTTTAAAATAGCGAAAAAGGACGACTTGGGTTATTTTTGTAATTAGTTATTGGTTGTGCTAAAGTAGGAGTGTTTAGTTGCTAAAAGAGTGGAATTAAGACATGACAACATGAGCTTGTAGTGTATTAACATTATTTCTTATTGCATTGCTATGGTTTTCATAGCCAGAATAAAACAGGATAGGGGACATCCCTGCCTCATTCTTTTCTGTATGGCAATGGGGTCTACAGTGTCTGTAGGTAGGCGTAGATTGTCATTATCACAGTAAACCTGGAAGACATTCAGAAATGTCTGTTAAATTGAATTGTAGGTCCATTATGATGTTACAGAGATGCGTGTGTTATTAGCTTGTCCTAGTACAAATCCGACCTGGTCACAGTGTATAATCGGAGGTAAGAGCTATAGATTCTATTCGTTAAAATTTTGGTTAGGATCTGGAGGTCCGGTTTATTAAAAAGATGGGTCTGTAGTTTTTTAGGATCTAATGGAAAATCTAATGGAAAATCTAAACGAAAAATTATTAGAATTACTGGTATTAATGCATATAGATCTGGTTGATCCAGTGATACTTTCCGATTGCCGTTTGGAGTCCGGAAGGAATTTTTTCCCCCCTTTTTAGCTGGGGTTTTTTGCCTTCCTCTGGATCAATTGTTAGGGTTAAAAAAAAAAAAAAAAAATAGGTGAATAGGTTGGACTTGATGGACATATGTCTTTATTCAACCTTAATTACTATGTTACTGTGGTTAAATGAAGACAAAAGTCCATCAATTCCAATGTCTTCCAAAATAGTTTTGTTTGCTGCAAACAACCATACTCACCGCCTCTCAAGTTTATATTTTGTGTTTGACTCCATAAGTCGGGCAAAAAGCAGTTCAGAATCATGCATTTGTCTACCTACCCTCAGGACACACAGAAAAATTTAAGATTTACTGGTAACTGCATTTAAGAAATAAAATTTCATATGGTGCATTTTCCAAACTTTTTTTCACAGCTGTCACAAAATCCAAAAAAATCGTTGTTAGATTTAGTGCATAAGGAAGAAAAAACAACTTACCAGTGGAGTAAACGTTCTCTCCCTGTGATTCACAGAAATCACGAAACCCAGGAAAACTGCAGTAAAAATCATATTCGTCACCACTTTGTGGTAATCCAGTGGAAGCTTTTGTTGCAGCGACAACGGTTTCCAAGGGCATAACTACCAAACACAAGGATTCATAAAAAATAAAACCAGGCAAGTTTTAACAATCATTTTGACTTCATTACTTTTTCACTGGATAATTATTTCATGTCTTCACTGTATTACTTCTTCACTTGGGTAATTATATCAAATCGTCACTGGATAATTATATCATTTCTTTCTCACTTGATATAATTATCACATTTTCACTTGTTACTTCTCCCAAAAAAGTAATGTTCTCCATTCACCCATTCCCCCAGGGGAAGACAGAAGTTTATTGGATAGTGGAAATATAATTTTAAAGGTGAACCGTGCAGAAAAAAAACCAAAGAACTTAAAGGGCAAGTCCACCCCGCAAATGTAAACTTGTATACAGGTAAATAATCCCCCAAAACCCTAAACTGTATTTGTTTGAAATATGAAATATATGTCTAACCTGAAATCCCTGCACAATGTCCTGTTGTCCCCGTTTCGGCTTTCTGGTTCGTCCAGTTAGCAACTGTTGTTATGGATTTGACAGTTTAGCATTCAGTCTCATTGCTGTGATATAATCTCCTAGCTGCCTTTTCTGAGCATTCCCATGCTCAGTAACAGATCACTAAATTGCTCAGTTCCCGTGAGGTATCCAGAAGCATAGCAGGCATACAGTAATGAGAAGGCATACAGTAATGAATGAGAGAAAATGTTATTCTCCCTCTTTACAAGCACAGTAAGGCCTCATTTGGAATATGCGGTGCAGTTTTTGGAATCCCATATACAAAGGGACATCTTGGAAATGGAAGCATTTCTGAGAAGGGCAACTAAAATAATAATGGGAATGGAGGGGCTTGACTATGCAGGCCGATTAGAACAAGTTAGGGCTGTTTACATTAGAGAAGCGACGCTTGCGTGGGGAGATTTATATAAATATATCATTTGGGCCACACAACTCTCTGGTGCATTGTTTACTAAGTCTATCAGAGGACACTGGATATCCTTTTAAGATAGGAAAAAAGAAGTCTCCTCTTCAGGTTAGGAAAGGTTTCTTTACAGTGAGAACTTAAACTGTGGAACTGTCTTCCAGCCTATGTGAGATGGCAAGTTTTGTTGAATAGCTTTAAAAGTGGGCTAGATAAGTTTCAAAAATTTTTATTTTATTGGGCACGGTGGGTTTTTTTGAAAGAGTTTACTTACTAACTAAATTGCATCTCCCTAATATTTGTTCATAGAGAACAACACAGGGAAAAATGGGGTTTCTTATGCCTCTTGATGGATGACTGCTGCTATTCGTAAAATAAAACAGTTTATGTTAATCCCTAAAGCAATTTGGGGTGACACTGAACTAAATGAGCTTGTGAAGGTTCTCATTCATCCAGGTCGTATTTCTGTTGTATTCAATTAGATCAACTGGACTTGAAGCTTAGTTCTTGAAGACGTTTCGCTAGTCATCCGACTGGCTTTCCTCAATTCAGAATGACTTGTACAAGAATCTGTGGCAATTATGTCCCTGGAAAATCCCAATTAGCATATCACAGCCAAGTGTTAAGGGCGTGATGAATAGTGGCTAAGAGGTGTTATATGGAATGCCTGAGTAAGGTGTCAAAACAGCATTGTACATGGCAACAGTTGGTGTCGACCCTCCCACCTCTATTTAGGCTTGTGTTCTTTATTTTCACATAAATGGCCTCCTTAACACCTCTCTTAACCAGTCACGTTCCTTTGCCAATATATTAACATTACAATCTTCAAAGGTATGTCCTTTATCCTTAAGATGTTTTGACACCTTACTCTGGTGTTCCTCTTAGCCACTACCAATCACCCCTTAACACTTGGTTGTGATATGCTAATTGGGATTTTCCAGGGTACATAATTGCCACAGATTCTTGTACAAGTCATTCTGAATTGAGAAAGCCATTCGGATGACTAGCGAACTAAATGAGCCAAACTATCTAAGCTTGGCTAAGATTTCTTTTGAAATCTCACAATCCAAGCTTCACCCCTCTGTACATAAAACAAATCTTAGTGATACAATGCCCCCCCCCCCTGCCTGCATCCTCCCTGCCTACAAACAGCCCCCCCCCAATTCCCCCCTGCCCCCTATAACAATTCCAATTCCCCCACTGGCCCTCCCCTCCATGCCTGACTTTGTGCCTGCCCACATCTCATGTGCCAATGCCCGCTGGCCCTCATTGCCCCCGCCCCGTTGCCCCCTGCCCACATCCCCCGCGCCTGCCCCTACTGCCCCCCATGCCCCCCCCCTCCCTCCGCCGAACGCCCCCACTCGCCCATGTCCCATGTCCCCCCCCGCCCCCCAATGGCAGCCTGCCGATCTGCGATGCCAAGGTGCCACGCCCGCCCACCGTAAATAGTTAAGGCACAGGTTCAGATATTTATTTAAGGCATAAACTAATAGGAACTAAACCTTTGATTGCTGGTCCAAAAGAGACGAACTAATTTTACTATCATAAGATGTCAAAATGTGTGGTTTAGTACCAACTGTTGTCACACTAAAATACCACAAAAAGGGGTGTGTGCAGGGTAGTGGCGTTTTTTTTTTTTTTTCCTTCTTGTAATTGCACTTGAGCATGCTCCCATTGAGCTAGTTGGTAGCCTATCTGTGTGCACCCACACATATGGCATAGAGTTTGATTCAGGGCATGTGGGTGATTGACATTTAGTTGGGGGGGGGGTTATTGCTTGTCAAGTGGATTTAGGTAGTATTTCAATCTTTGAATAATATTTTATTTTTTCACAAAATCTCGTAAAAACATCTATGGATGGCAGCACCTGGAATTCTTCATGTATGTATGTATGTAGGAAAGCATGGCACAGTTATGTAGATTCCAAAAATATATAGTGTGTGGGGTTTATTTCCAAGTTTTGTGGCTGTTTCCTATTTGTGTTGGCCATGTCTGTGTGGACTCATGCATATGGGCATACCATTTGATTCAGGAAATGTAGAGATTGTTATTTAGTAAAAAAAAAAACTTAACTGAAGGTGTTTAGATTGAGAAAATATAGTTTTGGGGGGTATTTAGGAGTTAGAGGGGTAATTTAGATTAAAAATCTGGAAAGTTGCGGTTATTTCAACCACTGCGTATTGGCTCACTTTTTAAAGGAGAACTAAAGTCCCAAGACAACATTGTCCCAATAGAGAGCACATTCACAAATTGCTGTGGATGCTGGGTGATTTAATAACCTTGTGTGTACTAAGGTCAGCTCCCATAATTCACCTTATCTGGGAACACCCATCTAAGTGTCCGCCGGACACTTCCACAGAAACTGCAGTCTTGGTTCCTGGAAACTGACAGCCAATCCTGTTACAGCTCAGAGTTCCCTCCCCTCTGACACAGAACACAGAATACCAGTGCAGTTTTTGTGTAACACATTAGAAATGCTCCTGTCCCTAACATGATAAATTCCATGCTTTACATACAAAAAGAAAAGTAATCTTTGCTGAACATTTAAACATTTCAGCAAAAAATAAGTAAGTATGGGGAACGAACCAGCAACCTTCTATTCTGTGTCTTTCTAAGAAGAAAGCTTTCTACCACTAGGCCACAAGGGCTAATAAGTAATAACTATTACATGTAAGTCTTTATCTTTTGCAGACACATAATAAAAACTAAAAAAGGGAACATGGGGAATCAAACCTGTGTCCAATAGTCTGATTTTTTTTTTTCTAACCCAGCACTTTAGCAAACACGCCACAGGTGAACTCTCAATCAATAGAATAAATGTCAGTAAAATCAGTTCACTGTTTTGTATTGCTACTGGAAGACTGTCAGCAATTCACACTGGTTGGTAAATAAATAACAGAGCTGCTATTATAAGATTGTACATATGTAGAAAACGTCATATTTTTCTCAGAAACATGGAAACAAACAAACAAAAAAAGCAATAAACTCAGGCAGTAGACTATGTTATATTTTTTTAGTAAGCTAGGGGATTTGAACTTGTGAGTTCTTGGTCTGATTGTTTCTACACACACGCATTTACACATCGTGCGCCACCACAAATCAACTGTGATCACAGGTACATTTAGAGGCTTTATCTTTCATTCACTAGAAAGAGATGCTAGAAACTCTGCACATAGAGCAGTGAATGCTGGGTCAGGGGGGCGTTGGCTCTTTGAAGCCAACATGGGCTATGAGTGTACTGGCAACAGATGGAAGCCTCCTTTGTTCAGAATCTATTACTCATACTACTAAATGCAAATAACTAGAGAATACTTTCAACATGTAGGTGTTCTGGGGAGAAAACTTTCACATTAGGATCTGAAAACTGAAGTTTAGTTCTCCTTTACTAGTGGCTTCCATGTCCAATGTGTTTAAAAAAACCGTGCATATGGCTTCACGTTTGATTCGGCGGGGGCTTCGGCTGATCGATATTTGGTAACTTTTTTTTACATTACATGGGAATTTGCCATTTTTAACTATTAATTTATTAACTATTTTATTATTTAACGAATGTATTTTGTACATTATCTAGAAAATCTGGTAAAGTGCGAAATTCTATCACAGAACGGCGCCCACACCATTGGTGGTATGCCTAAAAGCAATAGCAACTTTGCGTAGCTAAGGTGTGCAGATCCAAGAATGTATAGTTTTTGGGGTGCATTTTCTAATATGAGTTGGGTGTTAAGTCTGACAAATCTGAAAAGTTTTGTTAACTCTTTTACATGGCTTGGGGTTTGGCATAATTTCTCCCTTTGAAAGGGTTTTTTGTTAACTTTTCAGAAAATTGCTAGAAGTGTGAACTTCTAGAAAGAACTGCGCCCACACCTTGACTGGTATGAATGAACGAACCACATATGTTACGTAGATGAAGTTTTTGTAGATTCCAAGTATATATACTTTTGTATTCAGTGTAAAAAAACTGCAGACTGTTCAAATACAGATGGCTAAATTTTTTTGACATGGGTCGCCCTTTGGGTTATTTGTAGCCATGTCTCCCAAATACACACACGAATGTGGCATACCATTTTATTCGGAGTGGTCAGACTTTTATATTTGAGCTGCTTTCCTCTACAGTTTTTAGCATTTGCATTTGATTTGGTCTCTGATTTGCCAGTAAATAACTTACAATTGGGATGAAGAGTTGCACCCGGGTATCTGCATTGTGATAAAAACTTACCTCACTACACAAAATCCTGTGGGTACGTAGTTACTAAAAATATCTCACTTGTGGGTATATTTTAGTTATTTGGTAGATATTCTATGTTAACACCGTCAGAAGTGGTTTAACATTTCAATTTGGTGTAATATTCTTGAAGGTTTTTAGTTTGGGGGGGGGGGGGGGGGCTCCTGTACATAAAAGTGGGGTACCTACATATATCTGGTATCGTATTGGGCGTATCAGAGCTTTTAGAACCGTAAGATTTGTGTGTAACCTTAAGATACAATAAATAAAAGTGGGAAATTTCATGAAAAAGTTACAAAATTCTTTTATATGTTTAAAGTACACCCTGTTCTGAAAAAAACAATGTATAATAATTCTGATTTACTGGGGGGGTTCTTACTGTAAAATTAGTTTAAACAATTGATAGCAAAATCCTGAAAATTCTGCTAGCACTTAACAACAATTTCCCCCCCCCCGCCCCCCCCCCCATTCTTCTGGCACAGGAAAGGACCTGTGTCTTACCTCCTGCTCATCAATTACTGTTCCAGGAGCCAGGAACGAAGGACCGCTTCCTGGATTAGAACCAGGAAGCGGTCGGAGATTTCATCTCTGCAGCGGTGGATCGGGCAAAAGGTAAATATACTTACCTTTGTCCCTGGCTCCTGCTCAATTGATTGAAGAACGGGAGGTAACATCCCGGCTTCAATCAATTCATTAAAGGAGTGATTCACTTTTCGAGTGAACTATTCCTTTAAAGGTTTTAAATGCAATTCTCTTCCTTTTCCCTTTTTATACCTTTTGCATTTTATAGCAGCACCTAACTACTGTTTAACATAATTCCAACTGAAGAATGTACGTATGTTTTGCCACATTGCAATTTTTGTTAAAAAAATAATATGGTGGAACTTGGCTATGTTGGTTTATACAAGAGTATAATGATTTGCGATTATGTCCTGTAATATTAAAGGGGAAGTTCATTGCAAATACATGAACTTTTCAGAAAAAAAAAAAAAAGCAGTATTTTTTCCATCCCCATGACCTTAATCTACCAATTCAGCATTTTGGAATAATGCATTTAATATTGAAGGCTAGACCAGGCTGCAGATCGCGCACATGAACACCTGTACAGGTATCAATTGGATGGCTAATTACATTCCATATACATACCAGGAGGTATTCAGGGAGATAACACCTCCCCCCCCCCCGTGTGTATTATGCCCATATCACCCCAATTCCTAAACCAGGCAAGGATCCACTGGACTGCAGCTCATACCAACCCATCTCCTTAATAAAAATTGATCATAAAATCTTAGCCAAAAATCCTTGCCAACAGAATTCACAGTCATTACTAAGGTAGTTTACCCAGACCAAACAGGAACATCAACAAATATATGAATAACACATATTCACACCCCAGCAGATCATGATTGTTAGGTTTTTATATATTCTGTATATTATTCTTACAATGATAACTCAGGAACAAGAAAAATACTGTTTCTGGATGCACAAATGGCATTTGATTCTATTGAAACGTTTTGGTTTTGGCCTACTTTACTGAGCATGACAAAATTCTCCCGGAAGAGAGACCGGAGGCAGAGTCCTATATGGACTCTGCAGAGCTCCTGGTGGGCAGTTTTTTCGCTTTAAGGGGAGGGATTACTGGACAACCATTTGGAGCTGGGATGTGAGGTAAGGATTTTTCTACACTACATAGTGGGGCCAGTAGTGGGTTAAATTGTAGTTTTAGGGTTGGACATGCCCTTTAAATCATCAGGTTTAAAAATTAACACCTGACCAAGATACTGAAACAAATCCCTTTTCACTACCGAAAAATACTGAAGACATACCTTCCATCTCACCCCCTCTCCTTTCTAGAACAAAAAAAACAGTATTCCAGGTGGGGGCATGGCCCTACCCTCACAAATGCACAAGATTTGGAAACCAGCACAGACACATTTAGCTTATGATGGTACACCAGGTGACACCCCTCTTTGGTATAACCCCTGCTTTACCAAACTAGCATCTCTAAATACCACTGACTTATTCTAGGTATACAGTAATCTCACCGCACACATTATTCGAAACAAACAGCTTATACCATTTTAAACCTATATATGAAGTCTCTGATTCCTTCCTATTCAGATTCTTACAACTACGCTACTGCCTTAAAGGGCATGTAAAGTCACCCTCACAGTTTTCCAACTGACGACAATATACAACTCTATAATTCACCCTTGCCTAGTCTGCATTGTTTTTTCTCTCAAATTTGGCCCCGTGTCTGCATTCTCCTTCTAAAGTAATCTGTGATTACAGTGGGCGGGCTGTCAATCAAGCCCTTGGTAATGATATGCAGAACCCCACCCACTGACCAGTGATGTGAGTTGCGGTAGCTCCTCTTGCTTCTCTGGTAGTTATGCCCCTGTCCATTACCTAGCTAAGGGAATCCTATTGAAGCGTTTCCATGGCAGAATTTCAGGATTTTTGTAATTGACTTAACAAGCCTCAATGTGGATAATTCAAGATTTTAGGTACATACCCCTACTGACCTACCCTTTTTATTCCCTTGTGGCAGCGATACTAAAGGGTTACTATAGTCAAAAAATAAAATCTTAATCAATTATCACAAATTAGTTTCCCCCCAAGCAGGGCATGATCCAGAACTAGACTCAGTGTGGAGCGGGCCCCCCCCACACCACTCTCTGTCTAGATCGGATATCTCTACTCTCATCTCTCTGCTATCGTCGCTTCTCTCTCTCTCGCTATCTCAGAGAGAGAGAGAGGAGAGAGAGAGAGAGAGAGAGATAGAGCAGAGATAAGAGTAGGAGAGAAGAGAACAGTATGAGAGAGAGAGAGGAGAGGAAAGCAGCAAGAGAGAGAGAGCGGAAGGAGAGAGAAGAGAGAGAAGGAGAGAGAGATATGATATATAACATATATCATATATATGAGATATATATATATATCTATATTCATAATATATACATCTATAAATGATATATATATATGATATATATTCATATAGATATATGCGATGATATATATATATATATATATATACTCATGATATTTAACTATATATATATGAAATATACATTATATATCTATGCCATAATATAACTCTATACTCTATCTGATATATATACTATATAATATTGATATATATATATATTCTGATATATATTAAATCTATATTATCATATGCTATTATATAAAATAATATATAGTATATATGTAATGGATATTCTCTAAATATATCTGCTATTCTCTATC
Source organism: Hymenochirus boettgeri (assembly GCA_019447015.1). NCBI lineage: Eukaryota > Metazoa > Chordata > Amphibia > Anura > Pipidae > Hymenochirus > Hymenochirus boettgeri. Next base: position 119,420,282 of record CM033475.1, on the reverse strand, counting down.
CCTGTATCATATGCTATATCTCTCCCTCTCTCTCTATATACTCTCACTTCTAGCATACTGTATCGGTGGCTCCCTCATGCGATCTCTATCCTCCTGTACTCTATCTCCGATCTCTCTCTCTCTCTGCTATATCTCTCTCTCTCTTCTCTCTCTCTCTCTCTCTCTCTCTCTCTCCTTCTTTCCTCTGCTCCTCTCTCTCTTGCTACTCTCTCCCTCTCTCTCTCTGCTATCTCTCTCTCTCTGCTCTCTCTCTCCCTCTCTCTCTCTCTGCTTATCTCTCTCCCCTCTCTCTCTCTCTGCTATCTCTCTCCCCGTCTCTCTCTCTGCTATCTCTCCTCTCTCTCTCTGCTATCTCTCTCCCGCTCTCTCTCTCCTGCTATCTCTCTCCCTCTCTCTCTCTGCTATCTCTCTCCCGCTCTCTCTCTCTGCTATCTCTCTCCCTCTCTCTCTCTCTGCTATCTCTCTCCTCTCCCTCTCTCTCTCTGCTACTCTCTCTCCCGCTCTCTCTCTCTGCTATCTCTCTCCCGCTCTCTGCTCTTCTGCTATCTCGTCGAAAGAGACGAGATGAGGAGAGATCGAGAGAAAGAGAGAGCGAGAGGCAGAGAGGAGAGACGAGAGAGGAGATGAGGAGAGAGAGAAAAAGAGAAAGAGAGAGGAAGAGAGAGGGAAAGACGAGACGAGAGAGAGAAGAGATACAGAGAGCGCGAGGAGAGAGTGAGGATGAAAGAGAGCTAGGAGGATGGAGAGTAGGCAGAGCACGAGAGTACGGAGGAGAGCGAGCGAATGAAGAGAGAGGAGAGGAAGAGAGAAAAGAGATAGTAGTTGATAGTCTATAAAAATATATGAATATATGGAGATATATAAAAATAGATCGATAGATGCTATAGATAAAAAGAGATATAGAAATAGAGATATAGGCGAGAGACGAGAAAGAGGAATAGTAGTAGAGGAGAGATATAGTAGAGTCGGATAGTCTGAGATAGAGGAGAGAAGAGATATAGATGAGAGAGAGGAGATAGAGGAGGAGCAATAGGAGAGAGCAGAAAAGATAGAGGAGTAGAGAAGAAACGAGAGAGTGATGCTCTCTCTCTCCTCTCTCTGCTCTCTCTCTCCCTCTCTCCTGCTCTCTCTCTCCCTCTCTATGCTCTCTCTATCCCTCTTCTCTGCTCTCTCTCTCCCTCTATATGCTATCTCTCTCCTCTCTCTGCTATCTCTCTCCCTCTCTCTGCTATCTCTCTCCCTCTCTCTGCTATCTCTCTCCCCCCCTCCTCTCTCTGCTATCTCTCTCCCTCTCTCTGCTATCTCTCTCCCTCTCTCTCCTCTCTCCCTCTCTCTGCCTCTCTCTCTCCTCTCTCTGCATCTTCTCTCCCTCTGCTCTGTGGCTCTCCTATCCCTCTATCTCTCTCTGCTGCTCTCTCTCGGCTGCTCCCTCTATCTGCTTTGCGATCTCTCTCCCTCCTCTCTGCCTATATCTCGACATATCATCTGCTATATAACTATAAGAGAGTGATGTGATGACGTTGCGCTCCACAGCTGATATGCGTTATATAACATATCGCTGCCTGCCTCCGATCGATAATAGATGGTATGATCAGAGAGAGGATGATAGATTAGAGAGAGAGGTGAGGAGAGAGGGGCGAGAGAGAGAGAGATAGCGGAGAGAGAGGCCAAGAGGATGCAGAGGAGCGAGCAAGAAGGGAAAGAAAGAGAGAGACGGATGAGGAAGTCACAGGAGAGGAGAAGGATAAAATATACTATGATATATATATAAATATATACTTGATATATAATAAATATATATGATATATTATATATAAATATATAGGATAATTATATTAATATATATGAGACATATATATATAAATATAATATTGATATTGATATAAATAATATGATATGATAATAATATATAATAATATATAATGATATATCCACCTATCAATATATAATTTGATATATATATAATATATTGAATGATATAATATATAAAATATATCTGATCTAAATATATAAAGATATATATATAAATATATATGATATATATTATCAAATCTATATAGATGATTATATATATAAATATTATATATGAATGATATATATATGAATGATAAAATATATCTGATTTTGAGATATATATAAATATATCTATGAAGTATATATAAATATATATGATGATTAAATATATATGATAGATATATATAAATATATCTGATTATATATAATATATGAGAATTATATATATATATATGATATATATAATCTATATATGATATATGCTATATATATATGACATATATATGCTATAAATATGATATATGATATATATATATGATGATATGAATAATAATTATCTAAACACATCAGATAGATTCATATATAATAACTATTAATATAGGGAATATATATATATATAAAATTGATATATATATATTGATATATATATATAACCTGATATATATATATATATATATATATATTGATATATATATATATGATATATATATATATGATATATATATATATGAATATATCATATTATGAATATATATATATATGGATATATATATACTAAAAATGTATGATATATATATATAGGATATCTATATATAGGATATATATATACGTATGAATATATAGATATGATATATATATCATCTATCTGATATATATATTGATAATATATATAAATATAATGATATATATATAAATATAATAATGCCATTGATTATATATAAATTATATGATATATATATACATATACTATGATTATATATAAATATATAATATTGAACTTGGATAATGATATATAAGTTATATCTGATATATATATAAATATATTACATTCTCATCTGATCATATACTAAATAAATATATCGATATTATATATAATATAGAGGGGATATATATATAAATATATACATGATATATATATAAATATATCATGTGATATATAATATGTATAACTAATTATCCATGAATAATATATCTAAAATATATGAATATCTGCCTATACACAATATATCTGTATATCTATCCATATATATTATAATATGACTATATATATAAAATATAATATACTATGCTAATCTATCTCAAAGGATATAGAGCGGCGGATAGTTCTATAAATAAGCGAAGATAGAATAAATATATATATAGAAATATATAATGAATATATATCTAAATATCATATGCTTATATATATAAATGATATAGGATATATATGAGAACATTATATATGATATGAATATCTAAAAATATCTATGAAAAGGATGGTATAAATATATAGATAATCGAGAGCTCTCTAAATATGATTATACTATATAAAAATACATTATATATATGATGATTATAATATATATATGATATCTATATAAATATATCATTAGATATATCATATAAATATATGATATATATATTAAAATATATATTGATATATCTATAAATATATCTCATATATGATATATATAAAATTCTATATATATATGAATATATATATAAAATATATATATATATGTGATATATATATAAATATATATATATATGATATATATATACTAATATTATAGGATATATTATCAAATCATCATATATAATATGAATAATATAATCATATATATATCTTGATGAATTGATATATTATATATAATATATATATATATTATTATAATGATTTGAGATATATATATATATATCTGATGAATTGATGATATATATAATAAAATTATATATATAAATCTGACTGCATATATATATATATTATTATTCATGAATGATATATCATATATATATTATGATGAAATATCTATATAATATATATATGAATAGCCATATATAATATATATAGATCATATGATGATATATAATACTCTGATGAAATATATAGATTAATATATATATGATGATATATAATATATGATGATATATCATATATATGATATAACTATATATATAATGATATATATATATATTATATAATGATATATAATATATATGATAATGATATATATAATATATATATATGATGATATATATATATATAATATATATATATCATATCGATGATCTATATATCATATATATAATGATATCTCTATATATATCTATGAGATGATATATATATATCTAATATAGGATGCTATATAATATATATATCTATAATGCTGATATATAATATATATAGGATGCTATATATAATATACTATAGGCTGATATATATATATAATATATGATGATTATACTATATATATATATATGATGAGCTATATATATGATGATTGAATATATATTATATATGATGTGTATATTATATATATGATGATATATATATATAATGATGGATATATATAATATATATGATATATATCGATATATGATGATATATCTATTGATGCTATATATATATATTCTGCTTGGATATATCTATATATATATGGATGCATATATATATAGAGAATTGAAGGATTGATAGATATATATATTATATGATGATATCCTTGTATATATATATATATATATGGATTCTGCTCTCTCTCATCTCTCTGCTGCTCCTCTCTCTATCTCTGCTCTCGCTCTTCTCTCTCTTCTCGTGTCTCTCTCTCTCTTGTGCTCTCTCTCTCTCTCTGCTTGTGCTTCTCTCTCTCTCTCTGCTGCTCTCTATCTATCTGCTGATCTTCTCTCTCTCTCTCTCTGCTAGCTTCTCTATCTTCTCTCTCTGCTTGCTCTCTCTCTTCTGCTGCCTCGCTCTCTCTCTCTCTGCTGCTTCTGATTCTCTCTCTCAGCTGCTCTATCTCTCCTCTCTCTGCTGCTCTCTCTCTCTGCTGCTCTTTCTCGATCATCTGCTCTCTCTCTCGACTCTCTCTTCTCTCTGCTGCCTCTCTTCTCTTGCTGCTCTCTCTTCTCTCTCTCTCTCTCTCTCGCCTACTTTCATATCTACGACTGCATCTTAATATCGGTGATGATCTCTCTCTATATGATGGGGGATCTCATCCTCTCTCCTGAGCGTATCTAGCTGATGTATGGAGAGAGAAGACGGCGAAGGTTGCTGGCTGTCTCTCTCTCTCTCTCTCTCTGCTGCTCTCTCTCTCTACTGCTCTCTCTGCTCTCTCTCTCTCTCTCTGCTGCTCTCTCTCTCTCTCTCTCTGCTGCTCTCTCTCTCTCTCTCTCTGCTGCTCTCTCTCTCTCTCTGGCTGCTCTCTCTCTCTCTCTGTGCTCTCTCTCTCTCTGCTGCTCTCTCTCTCTCTCTGCTTCTCTCTCTCTCTGCTGCTCTCTCTTCTCTCTGCTCTCTATTATGCTCTCTCTCTCTTGATCGCTGCTCTCTCTCTCTCTGCTGCTCTCTCTCTCTCTCTCTCTGCCTCTCTCTCTCTATGCTGCTCTCTCTCTCTCTCTGCTGCTCTCTCTCTCTCTCTCTCTCTGCGTCTCTCTCTCCTGCTGCTCTCTCTCTCTGCTGCTCTCTCTCTCTCTCTCTCTGCTCTCTCTCTCTCTCTGCTGCTCTCTCTCTCTTCTCTGCTGCTCTCTCTCTCTCTCTGCTGCTCTCTCTCTCTTGCTGCTCTCTCTCTCTCTGCTGCTCTCTGCTGCTCGCTATCTCTGCTGCTCGCTATCTCTGCTGCTCGCTATCTCTGCTGCTCGCTATCTCTGCTGCTCGCTATCTCTGCTGCTCGCTATCTCTGCTGCTCGCTATCACTGCTATCTATCTATATAATCCCATATGCAGCCATTTTACATCCATAATCCCATATGTAGCCCTTGTACATCCATAATCCCATATGCAGCCCTTGTACATCCATAATCCCATATGTAGGCATTGTACATCCATAATCCCATATATAGGCATTGTACATCCATAATCCAATATGCAGCCATTCCCCATAAGAAGCATTTTTTTCCATAATCATTTTTACAAAATTTACATCTTTAATCCCATTCCATAATTCTATTGTGTCGTCATTCCCCACCAAATATTCCCCTAAATAACCCCTCAGTTTCAGTTAAAATTACACCACTTTATTATAGATGCCGGAATAAGGTTTTACACCCTTTTAGATCTGGTCTGGCTGCCGGAACGGGGGTCTGCGCCCCGGGAACTCTGTTCTGGCTGCCGGAACGGGGGTCTGCGCCCCGGGAACTCTGTTCTGGCTGCCGGAACGGGGGTCTGCGCCCCGGGAACTCTGTTCTGGCTGCCGGAACGGGGGTCTGCGCCCCGGGAAACTCTGTTCTGGTGCCGGAAGGGGTCTGCGCCCCGGGAATCTGTTCTGGCTGCCGGAACGGGGGTCTGCGCCCCGGGAACTCTGTTCTGCACTTCTAATGGCCGGAATGGAGGTATGCACCCTGGAAACTGTTTTGTAAGCCGGAACTGGTTTCTCTATGTTCTGTTTGTCAGAATGGGGGTTTGCACCCTGGAAGCTTTGTTATGGCAGCAAACTGTTTGGGAGTGAAATTTGTGTGCATATATGTATATGTGTGTAGGTTGACAATATATGTATGGGAAAGGATTTATGATTGTCTGTAGCAGAGTATTTGTGTGACAGAATGAGCATGCGTGTAGCTATTTATGTGTATATACAAAGTATGTGTAAGTCTTAAGAAAAATATTTATGAGTGTATTTTTGCATGTGTTTATGTGTGTGTTTGGTGTCTGGGCTTTTTGGGATCGTGTAACAATGTAAATGTGTGTGTGAGTGTATAGAGTGTGAACATTTGTCTGTGTGTAGAAAGTGTGGAAAAGTCCGAATGCGTGTGTGTAGCAGTGTGTGTGAAATAGAATATATTTGTATAATGGTGTATTTAGCAACATGTTTTTATGTGTGTGTATATTATGGGTGTATCAGAGTGAGCATGTCTGTGTAGTTATGTGTGTTTAATATTGTTTGTGAGTTTGTAGCTGAGTGTGTGTATTAGTCTAGAATAGCATTTCAGGTTGAATAAAGGCATACATCCATCCAGTCCAACCCATCTAGCAATATCCTCATTCCTCATTTCCTGCCTAAGGGCTAGGGCACACTGCTGCGTTTTTTTTGCGATTGCGCTTGCGATTTTACAAAATCATTGAAAACGCGGCAACGCAAAAAAACCGCGCGTTTCTGTGCGATTGCGATTTCCTATACTTATGGAAGAAATCACAAGCGCAAACGCAACGAAAATCGCACATGAAATCGAATGCTATTGCGTTTGCGTTGCAGTGTGGCCTAGCCCCAACTGTTGAATCAGAGGAAGGCAAAGAAAAAAAAACACCAGAATTTTGTTCCTGACTCCAAGTGACAATTGAAAATATCCCTGGATCAACTCTACTTTATGTATCAATACCAGTAACGTGCAACATTCCTTGTTTGCAGAAACTCATCCCACTTTTTTTTCCGAAAATATCCAATGAACCTGCCATCACCATGTCCAATGGAAGACAGTTCCATAGTTTTACTATTCTCACACTGAAAAATCTTTTCTGAACTTGAAGACTAAACTTCATTTCTTCAAGTCTTAAGGGATGTCCTCGTGTCCTCTGTCATGCTCTATTGGTGAACAATGCCCCAGATAGTTTATTGTATGGCCCGTTAATGTATTTATACACAGTAATCATATCCCCACGCAAGCGCCTTTTCTCCAGCGTACATAATTGTAACTTTTCCAGTCTCTCTTCATATTCAAGCTTCCCCCAATCCCCTTATTAATTTAGTTACCCTTCTCCGAACCCTTTCAAATATGTCCTTTTTCTACACAGGATTCCAAAATTGCACTGCATATTCCAAATGAGGCCTTACCAATGCTTTGTTAAGAGGGAGAGTAACATTTTTCCCCCTTGAATCTATACCTCTCTATAAACAAGATCTTACTGACTCTGGCTGTTGCCGCCTGGCACTGCTTGCCAGGCATGCATCACTTTACATTTATCAACATTGATTTTCAACAGCCTAATGTGACCATCTACCTAGATCCACCTGCAACCATTGCATATCCTCTAAAGTTTTTAATGGTCAGCAAAGTTTTCTGTCGTTGGCAAACACAGAAGCCTTGCTGACAATACCTACAATCTATATTGATGAAGCCCTGTTAACAACAACTCTCTGGTTCCTATCCATTAACCAACTTTCTATTCTTGTACAAATGTGCCAACCCAGCTGAACAGACCTTAGCTTATACATTAGTCACCTATGTGGTGGATCGTGTAGACAGATTATTGGGTGGGGCCGGGTGTGACCCGGCGGTCTTGGTTCACATTGGTGCCAATGACAAAGTTAGCGGTGGAGCTGAGGTCCTTAAACATGATTTCCGAGAACTAGGGGCCAAGATAAAAGCAAGGCAGCCACGTGCTAAGCCAGGGAGACAGCGGGAGCTTAGGAGCATTAATGCGTGGCTAAGAGAGTGGTGTAAGGAAGAAGGGTTTGGGTTTATTGAGAACTGGGCAGACTTTGCTGTCGGCTACAGGCTCTTTAGTAGGGATGGGTTGCACCTCACTGATGGTGGTGCCTTTATATGTGTTTACAGTCTGTTCATAGTAGAGCGTGATTTTTTTTTAACACTTATTCAATTGAAGTTTTAAAACTCACTTGCTTAAACAGTTTAGTTGTTTACTGGACTTCCTTACTGATCTTCTTCTTTCTCCGGATTTTGCTTTTTGTGGTGCATAGGCTGCCCGTGATTGAGCCCTGCAGGCTGGCATTTTGGTCTCACCTGCCTCTGTCCTTGGAATCTCTACTTACTATACAAATCTATTTTAATAGGTCACTGGAGTTCCCAGACACTATAATTAAAGTATTGCGTGTCATGTATTTTATACGTACTGAGAGGTAGACTGTTGTCTCAAGGCAATGCAATGGTAAAATGGAATATACTGAAGATTAGCATTAAACAAAAAGTCATTGTAGAGTCCCTAGAAAGATGGAAGGTGGCTTAGAAATGAAACTTTCTGTAGCTCTATACAAAATGAAAGATGTGTTAGTATTGCTGGGAAAAGTACCAAACCAGACGGGGTGATGTAATATAATTTGGTAAATTCCACACTGCCCGATGCACTACATGTTTGTGCTTTGCACAGCACACCCGATCCAAGACACACTTTGGTAAAGTTTTGCAGTAGATGAATGTTTCATCCCTTTGGGTGTAAAACCCTAATGTACACCACGCTGCTTTGTTAGAAACAAATCATTTTGTTTCTAATTCACACAGGTGCACATTTTTAAAGGATAGAAATTTTCGCCGTTTTGCTATTGACGCACATCGCCATAGCAAAGATCGTTATTTTCTACATAATTATGAAGTCGATCATTATCACGGTATAAAGTATCACCACAGCATTGTGTCTTCTCTCTGTGCCACGGCAGATCTTGGTAAACCCAGAAATTGGCAATCGTATTACATGAAATGCTGAAAAATGTCTAACACTCCCCCTGGACCCTTCTTAGTATTGAGACACATCCCAAAAGGTACTGACACCTTCCTAGGACCCCCTGACTGAAAAATCTGGTAAATCTATTTTTATTATAAACTGGTAAAAAATTCACTTGGGGTTGCAGGCTTCTAACTGACAAGTCACCTGATTTTGTTTTATGGGTGGACATCAAAAAATAAAATAGTTCAATGGTTTTAAATACTTTGTATTCTCCCTAACATTACAGTGGGTACCTACCCAATTAAATAAAAAAAAAATTAAAAAATATATCAAATTTGGTCAACAGCAAAATTAACACCTCATGGAAATGCAACTGTTACTAATGGTGCATTTGATTTAAAAATAATGTGGCCTCCTGCATTTTACATTTACCGGTCTCGAAACAAACCTGGTTCTGAATGAAAACAGGGATTCATCATTAGTCAAGAATAGGCAGAAGAAAGGGCAAGTCCACCCCCATTTTTAAATTGTGTATACAACATCTGGCCCCCCCAAACCCTGGAACTGCAAGCCCCTTTTAAATTTGTTAAAAAGTATTTGGAGATATTTCCAGTCCTTTATTAGGGCTAGGCCACGCTAGAGCATGTTTGTGCGTTAAACTGCTATTGTGAGTTAAAAAGTGCATGTTAGTGTTGGCCAATTGGTCAGACCACTCTAGGTGCGTTGCTATTTTGTGAGCGCATGCAATCAACCTTTTTTTTGCAGATCGCAGCAAAAGCAGATGGTAACACATAAACGTGTGCGGTGCCATCCGCTGTAGTGTGGCCTCCCCATTACATTCCTATTACAAACAAACACTTTCACCAATGATAAATCTTTATAGATATTTCCTATACAGTGCTGATTCCACTTCAAGTATTTGTATATTTTTCATTATTTTACCATACTAAGGAATCATTTCAAGGGGAACAGTCAAAACAAGCTAAATTGGGTGCATCACTATAACGACTGTAGCTACATGTAAACATGTGTGTAACATAGAAAAATACAGGGAGATTCAAGGAAAGTTCTTATCGTTTAAAATGGCTAATTTTGCCCCAACCAATCAGATGATAGCTTTCAAATGTTAAATAATATCTGATTGTTTGGGGCAAAATTAGCCATTTTTAACAATAAGAACTTTCCTTGAATCTCCCTGTCATGTCACACACATGTTTACATGTAGCTACAGTCGTTATAGTGATGCACCCAATTTAGCTTGTTTTGACTGTTCCCCTTGAAATGATTCTTTAATATGGTAAATTCATTTCAATGTATAGATTTATTATACATATTATTTACAATATTTATTATACATTTATTATACAAGCAGTCCTTCACTCCCAAATCTCAATTTTTTAATGGTTCTGTTATGTTACAGAAATCCCAGCCAAAGACTTAAAGCCAATGATGTGGGCAACTTGTAAGGATCTGAACCAATTATTATTATGTCATGTCAAAATTAGTTGCAATAAATTATGTTTTACAATGGTCAACCTTATCAGGCATGGGGAAGGATTCTCTGAACCTGGCTTTAAAACCCAGCAACGAGTCAGCTTATTCCACTATCATTACCTATTGAACACTTCTCTCAACTGTAGCAGCCAGGAGAATTGTGTAACAACATGAATAAAATTTCCTGGTTCACCAAGCTATAGCAGCCAATTACTATTTGGCATTTATTACAACCAAAGTAAACTCTTATTCCTAAGGGTTACAAGACCAGGGAACCATTCCTGCTAACAACCGGCATTCAAAAACCTCGCCTCTAAAGTTTTTTAAATAGTTACATTCAGTTAGGAGAGAAATCTAGTACGGCATTACAGATATAAAAACAGTCTCTCTGTCCTGTGAAATTATAACTTGGTACTGTAAGGAAATAAAGAATAATTGTATGGTAACTTATTTAAAAACCTCTTTTGACAGTGGATATTTATTGTACAGTATACCACCAGAGGATAACTTAGACTTTAACTATTTCCTTTTATGATAAACTTTAATTAACTACTTAGCCTTTACCACTGAATGAAAAAACCTGTGTGTGGTTGAATGGAACACACATGGTATTATAAAATCAGGTCTCTATAACATTCAGACAATTTCTTTTGAATCTTAAGGAATATTTAATCCTGTAGTAATTCAGAGTACAGCATAATAAAACTCCTTTCAAATGCTTTAATGGAAGTTGCCTTAAGATATTGCTTTGTAGTACACAATCCTTCTTTCACAGCCTTTTCTAAAACATGTTCCCCTTGAAGGTTGCCAGTAACACAAAACTGAACATCGCAGTCAATAGTTTGCCCTTAATTACAACTTTATAGAGTTATCATTGTTAACGGTTAATTTTCCTGGTCACGCTCTGCCCAAAATTTTCCTCGCACCTCGACCTACAGTTGCTAGAAGAACCTTCTGGTGCCACAGCTCAAAAAAAGGACAAAAATACTGAAATACTATTCTGTATCTTTTTCTTACAATAACTTTAATCTTTATAAACAATTGAACATGACTCCTCCTTCAAATAAAAATGAATTCTATATTAAAGGGGCTTTTAATTAAAATGCTTATATTTTGAAACATTATTTTCAAATCAAAGTTTATATCTGGACCTAGTTGCACAGATCTGTATTAATTGACCCCTAAGGTATTATCCACAAAGCCTATAATATGCTTCAGTCTGGATAATGATCTAATGAGAAAGAAAATACACTGTACAAAATTTAACATTTGAAAAAGATCTCTAATTTGTGTAAAGAGCGTTAAGGGCAATGATACAGATGGCATCCTGACCAGGGGGAATTATTTAAAAAAATCAGTGGCAAAATGTGAAGAAAAACTAAAAGGTTTTATTATATATATAGAGCAATCCTGAAGGACTTTTTAATGTGTTTATTTCAGGTAAAGAGACAACATATTTGGTCTGTGCCTTTGGACCTTTCTCAATATATATATATATATATATATATATATATATTATAAGTAAGTATTAATGGTGCAATCATTTATTTATTTAATCTTTCCACACAAACTTTCAAGTGCATACAGCCCTCTTCATCAGGCAAACAAAATGTTATCCATTGGGTATACGGGCAGCAAAGTGGCTCAGTAGTTAGCACTGATGCACTGCAGAGCTGAATTCACCATTGGACACATCTGGAAGGAGTTTGTATGTTCTTCACAGTCATACAGACAAACTGATACAGTAGGTTGTATGTGTCAATTAATGTGCTTAAATTATAAGCTCTTTGGGGCAGGGCCTGATGTGAATATGTAGCACTATGGAAGATATTGGCACTATATAAATCCATAATAATAATCACTTATATGTAACAGGAAATTACATCATATAGCCCTGTTGATGGATAGACTATACCTCTACATTTACTCTGGATCAAATCCTGTATATATTATACAATCCATATTACACAAGCACAATCCATAACATCTATATACAAATAGTCATCCTTTAGAGGTAAGCTCAGGTTTTTTTTTGCCTTCCTCTGGATCAACTGTTTGGTAGGGTTAAAAAGTAGGGTGTTATTGTTGGACTAGCTGGACATATGTCTTTATTCAACCTCTTTTACTATGTTACTAATAATAGACAATGTTGACATCCTCTACCTCACATTTATTCAAGAAAAATTGTCAACATTTAGAAAAAACCAGACCAATCAGAAAAAGATAGAGATTATAGTCTCTATTAAGACCGCGTGGTGTGAGTGAATTTCATTTTCTCACATACCACACTGTTCTCTGTTTCAACCTTTTTGACCTATCTCTTTCTCTATGTGAGAGTGACACCATTTCCAAGACCCAATATCGCAAATACACATCCTTATGGCCAGCCTTTACAAAATGTTTAGGTACTGGCAATTTGTAATCTTCACACTTTGAGTAGTCTCACCCACATAGATGGAGAAATTTCAGCCTCAGGTTAGGAAAGGTTTCTTTACAGCAACAACAGTGAAATTGTGGAACTGTCTTCCAGCAGATGTGGAAATGGCAAGTTCATTGAATAGCTTTAAAAGTGGCCTAGATAAGTTTCTAAAACTAAAAAATATTGAGAATTACTGGTATTAATACATATACTGCAGTTCTGGTTGGTACAGGGATACTATATAATATTGAGAATTACTGGTATTAATACATATACTGTAGTTCTGGTTCGTACAGGGATACTATATAATATTGAGAATTACTGGTGTTAATACATATACTGTAGTTCTGGTTGGTACGGGGATACTATATAATATTGAGAATTACTGGTATTAATACATATACTGCAGTTCTGGTTGGTACAGGGATACTATATAATATTGAAAATTACTGGTATTAATACATATATTGCAGTTCTGTTTGGTAAGGGGATACTATATAATATTGAGAATTACTGGTATTAATACATATACTGCAGTTCTGGTTGGTACGTGGATACTATATAATATTGAGAATTACTGGTATTAATATATATACTGCAGTTCTGGTTGGTATGGGGATACTATATAATATTGAGAATTACTGGTATTAAAACATATACTGTAGTTCTGGTTGGTACAGGGATACTATATAATATTGAGAATTACTGGTATTAATACATTTACTGTAGTTCTGGTTGGTATGGGGATACTTTCAGATTTCCATCAGGAAGGATTTTTTTCCCCTCTGGATCAACTGGTAAGTAAGGGTTGGACTTAATGGACGTATGTCTTTATTCAACCTCAATTACTATTTAACTATGTTACCTCTATGGGCTCCTGTATATGGGTGAGACTTCTTAAACAGAAGAGATGTTGTATGTGCTTACACATGACTAAAGGTGTGATTACGGATGCCGACCCGACGACACAAAACTTTGCCGACCATTAAAAACTTCAGAGGATGTGCAATCATTGCTGGGGGATCTAGATAGATTCGCATTGGGCTGCTAAGTGGCAGATGAGATTAAATGTTGAGAAATGTAAGGTGATACATTTTGGACTTAAAAATCCTTGTGCTGCTTATACTATAAATGGCTCTGTGTTAAGTGAATCGCTGTTGGAAAGGGATCTTGCAGTTTTGGTGGATAACAAACTTAAATGTAGCAAGCAGTGCCAGGCGGCAACAGCCAGAGCCAGCATGGTATTGTCTTGTATAAAGAGAGGTACGGATTCAAGGGAGGAAAATGTTATTCTCCCTCTTTACAAAGCATTGGTATGGCCTCATTTGGAATATGCAGTGCAATTTTGGAATCCTGTGTACAAAAAGGACATCTTTGAAATGGAAAGGGTTCAGAGAAGGGCAACTAAATTAATAATGGGATTGGGGGAGCTTGAATATGAAGAGAGACTGGAAAAGTTACAATTATGTACGCTGGAGAAATTGCGTGGGGATATGATTACTGTGTATAAATACATTAACGGTCCATACAATAAACTATCTGGGGCATTGTTCACCAATAGAACATGTCAGAGAACACGTGGACATCCCTTAAGAATTGAAGAAAAAAGGTTTAGGCTTCAAGTTCGGAAAGGGTTTTTTCACTGTGAGAACGGTAAGGCTATGGAACTGTCTTCCAGTGGATGTTGTTATGGCAGGTTCATTGGTCAGTTTAAAAAAAAGCTGGATGAGTTTCTGCAAACAAGGAATATTGCAAGTTACTGGTATTGATACATAAAGTAGAGTTGATCCAGGGAAATTTCCGATTGCCACTTGGAGTCAGGAAGGAATATTTTTCCCCTTCATAAATTTGGTGGGTTTTTTTTTGCCTTCCTCTGGATCAACAGTTAGGCAGGAAATGAGGATATTGCTAGATGGGTTGGACTGGATGGACGTATGTCTTTATTCAACCTTAAATACTATAAACTATAAACTAAACTATAATAGATTATTGATACTTCCTAAATATACTATACTTACTCTAAATGTTATTAATTTTCATTGGCATTGTTACATTAGTTAGGAATATGGTAACATACATAGTAACATGGTAATGGAGGGGAAATATAGACATGTGTTCATCTAGTCCAAACTTTTTATCTATTCTTACCCATAATTCTTACCTGTTGATCCAAAGAATGGCAAAAATAAAAAAAACAGTCTGAATAGGGCAAAAATTCCTTCCCGATTTCAAGTGGCAATAATAATTATCTCTGGATCAACAAGTACTGTCTTATATAATACAATAACAGACCTTTTTTTAATATTTATAGAGTTTTCAAAACTATAAACAGAAGAAGATGGATATGTACAACAGTTTTAATTAGTTGTAAGATTAATTGCTTCAGAAAAAAAGAATCAAAAATATTCAAAAAATCTTGATAGTCGAAGACATGCAAATAATGAGGATTACGTAGGATCACCAATGTTTCTGGTTAAACTGTACATCTCTTCGCATTTCTTATTTAAGAATAATATACATATTCAAATATGATTTTCTGGCTCCTGCAGCTTCCGTGCATGTAAAAAAGGCACAGAAGCCGGGCAGAAGACATCGACAGAGTGAGGGCTGGTAAGTACATTTAGGAGCACATTTCAGAGTTGTAAACCTTGCGAGGTCAAGGTTTTAGGTTGGGTACACATGGGGGTAGTTTTTTTTCCCAACCGAGTGTTCGCTACTAGCGAGTGCTTGGCCTGGGACAAATGACTGTTGGTTGTGGCAATAATGGGCATGGCCGACAGTTTGTGTGACCAATCGTGCGGTCCCATAGGTAACCGCCCAATCGGCCCTGATTTACCAACAGTCCCTCATTGGACAAACAGCACCCTGCAATATTTCCACCCAATTGACAGCTACACGTTACGGTCAGCCGGATGAAAATATCTTATGTTGTGTACCCTGCCTTAAGGTCCATACACACGTGCGATGCGTTCGTACACATTGTGAGTCACATGTCGTCATCAGTGATCACACGTATGTACGAACCTTTAAGGAGCAATGAGGCTGCAGGAAAAAATTCTGTTTGGGGGGTGGACATGATTAATGAGGAGACCCCTCCACAATTTCTTCTTTCTGTTCTTGTTTTGTTTGCAAGGATGGTTTTCATGTAAACACGTAACAGGTGTTGGTCCTTAACAAATGCAGATTATAGCACCAGAAAGTGAAGAAAAAGAACATTTTATTCTACAACAATAATTGAAAAATAAAATCAGTAAAGTAATACACAATCAGAGAGATTCAATAAAAGTTCTTATAGTTTAAAATGGTGCTAACTTTGCCCCAACCAATCAGATCTTATTTAACATTTGTAAGCTTACATCTGATTGGTTGGGGCAAAAATAGCACCATTTTAAATGATAAGAACTTTTATTGAATAATGTTCTACACTTTAATGCACCAGGAACATTATAGAGTTTTAAGTGTTATATGGTACATTAATACTTACATTCCCTACTACAGAAAAGTCAAAATATGAAATACCCACCACACTTTTTTTATACTTTATTTCTATTCTCTGCTGAAATACAGGATGATATTGCCTTTAATATCGTTCTTTTTTCTGTTCATGTTGTAAATTTTTCCTGGGAGTTCATAGATCTCTATACCTTTTTACCACATGTGTCTGAAGAAGAAAGGTCATGAGAGAGACTGAAGGGCCCAGAAGTGCTGTGACATTAGCTGTCGTTGAACCTTGACCTCCTCCTTTGACAACAGCTTCTCTGCACAGCTCAGTAAACCCAGGGTCAGGCCGCCCAAGTGAAAAATCAAACTATCCCAGGGCTAAATGCTCAGTTGTCATTGACTAAAATAAGAGAGCGTCTTGTCTGATGCAGAGCAAGCACACAGACCTGATGTCTACTAAATAAATGCAAAACAAGATCTATACCACAATAAAAGTACAGTGGAAAAATCAGGCATGACCTGCAAAACGTACATTAAATATCATTAATATACTTCTTTGTGCTGCAATGAATTTCTGTTTTTCTAGAGGGTGAACAAGTAGTGTATTTTTCCATATACATCTGTCTTTAATCTTAACATTTGCCATTGATTAATTCTTTCTAAACATCTATTAAACATTTTGGTGTGTACAACTCACCATATATAACGAAATTGTACCTGTCCCAATAAATTTTAAACTTTAAGTTTTTTTTTTTGCTTTAATCTCCTTTTTAAATTGAACTTTTATTGCATTTTATTGGAAGAATGAAATGTTCATGTATAAGAATGATTGATTTCCTTATCTTACATTCAAAGATAGAACATACCAATGCCATGAAAAGGGTGGAACTGAACCCATGACCTTATTGTCATTAGTCCTCACCAACGGTAATATTGCCATGTGTATATGGAAGCATCACTTTAAAAATGAATTAGCTTTAGATGCACCTGTTAATGTGAGATGCCAAGGGTTATGTATGTACAGTATATAAATAAGTTTTTGGATCGACAACCATTCATCACTAGAGGTGGCTGAACTTCCTGAAGTTCGAATAGTTTCTGAACTTCCAGACTTCAGTAAAAGGTAATGTCCCATTAAAGTCAATGGGAGGCAATAGTTCGAAAAGTTCAGATAAATTACAGTTCAAACTAGAAAGGGAAAGTTTAAGTATAAACTTTAAATTTGGCTTGAAAGACTGCATTTTGGAAGGGAATTTGTGTGTTTGTGCTGCAGATTATAAAACTCAATAATGTCAATGAAGAGGACATTGTTGTTTTTTACTTACCCTTTAAATATGTCACATGCATTAATGGTAGGTCAGTTGGTGTGTTTGTATTCATATCAGGTTGGGGGATAAAATACTAACTTTTTTGATGATTGGTCAAAATGAGTTTTTTTTTACTTTAGTTACCCTTTACGTATGGCTGCCATAGTAATGGATAAGTAGATCAGTAGGTGAGTGTACCCGTGTCGGGTTGGTCAAAATTAGTTTTTTTGACTATAGTTACCCTTTTAGTATGGCTGCAACAGTAATGGAGGGGTAGGTCAGTAGCTGTGTATACCTGTATCATGTTGGGAGTTAAAAAAACAACGTTTTTTGATTATTGATCAAAATTAGCTTTTTTACTTTAGTTACCCTTTAAAGTATGGCTGCCACTGTAATGGATAAGTAGATCAGTAGGTGTGTGTACCTGGGTCTGGTTGAGGGGGTATGTCTTTTTTGTGTTTACAACTATAAAACTATCTTTTATTGAGGATAAATCTAAATTTCCACCATTTGTATTTATGACCATGAAAAAAACTGTTTTGAAATATCCACATTTGAGGATTGTTACCATTATAGTCTATGGGAAAAAATTCGGCGATAACGCCGTAACGCTTCCGCGGATTGCTTAGCTAGAAGATAGCACACTTCTCCTATATGCCCCGCACGTCTCTAGCTTAAAGACTGTGGGAGAAGATACGGTCCAAAAAAGTGGAAGAATAAAACGGAAGAAAAAAAAGAAGAAGAAGAAATAGAAAGAACAGTAATTTGGCTTTTTCAAGCCAAATTAATAACAATAGTAACTTACTGTAAATGGCTGTGGCACCTGGGAACATGTCCATATCACCAAAACTTCTTTAAACACCTCTTTCCCCCACAATCAGGCAATTGTCAGGTCAAACATGCTACATTTGAGGGTTATGGGAGAATTCGATGGTTACCTAATAATACTTTCAAGGGTTACAGAACAATACATTTGAGCGTTACAGAAATTGACCACTACATTCGAGGATTACCGAAATCGACAGCTACATTCGAGGGTTACCGAAATCGGCCACTACATTTGAAGGTTACCGAAAGATACATTCGAGGGTGACCAAAAGCGACTTCTACATTCAAGAGTTAAGGAAATCAACCGCTACATTCGTGGGTTACCGAACGATACAGTTGAGGGTTAATGAAATCGACTGTAACATTCGAGGGTTATTGAAATCGAACGATACATTCAAGGGTTATTGCAATCGAATGCTATATTCGAGGGTTATTGAATTCGAAGGCTACATTTGAGGGTTATTGAAATCGAAGGCTACATTCAAGGGTTATTGAAATCGAAGGCTACATTCAAGAGTTATGGAAATCGAAGGCTACATTCGAGGGTTATTGAAATCGAAGGCTACATTCCAGTGGACGTTGTAATGGCAGGTTCATTGGTCAGTTTCAAAAAAAAGCTGGATGAGTTTCTGCAAACAAGGAATGTTGCAAGTTACTGGTATTGATACATAAAGTAGAGTTGATCCAGGGAAATTTCCGATTGCCACTTGGAGTCAGGAAGGAATCTTTTCCCCCTTCATAAATTTGGTGGGTTTTTTTTGCCTTCCTCTGGATCAACAGTTAGGCAGGAAATGAGGATATTGCTAGATGGGTTGGACTGGATGGACGTATGTCTTTATTCAACCTTAAATACTATACTATACTATGGGGACTGCATCAAAAGACTTATCAAAATCCAAGTATACTACATCTACAGCTATATAGTGCAAGTCTGGGTGTGTGAGCAGTTTTTAGCACTGCTTTATATGTGTATAAAGCAGTGAGTGTGCACCAGTGTTTGTGTTCATTTACATGTGTGCTTGTGTGTACACGTGTAGGAATGTGTGTAGAGGTGTATGTGTATATGTTGTACATAAATGTTTGGGAGTATATGTAGCCGAGTGTGTGTGTTTTGCACAATAGTGCTTATTAGTGCTTGTATGTATGTATGTATGTATTTATGTATGTATGTAAGTAAATGTGTTTCTGTTCCCGTGTGTGCGAGTGTTGTGTGTGAGTGTGGGCTTGTGTGTATCAGTGAGTGTGCAGCTGTGTATCTGTGTGTTTGAATGTGCAGCAGTAAACGTAGAGGGTATATGTGGCAGAGGGAGGGACAGGCAGAGAGAGGGAACGGCAGAAGAAACAGATAGAGGGACATGCAGAAGGACAAACTGAGGGACAGGCAGGGGCACAGAGAGACAGACAGAGGGATAAATAAAGGACAGGTAGAAGGACAGATAAGACAGGCAAAGGGACAGATAGAGGGACAGGCAGAAGGACAAAGAGAGGGACATATAGAGGGACAGGCAGAAGGACAGATATAGTATACCTATGATCAAAGTGAAATGCCAAAACATTTAATTTGAAAAACAAAACAATACTGTTCATTTGCAACTATTTTTTATCTGTTAATGAAATAATCCCGGTAAAAAAAAAATCAGAACTGGACCGGAACCACAAAAAGTCCATTGCCTCCAGCGGGAAAGGGGGGAGGGGTTTCCGGCGATTCCAGTGATGTTCTGACTTTTAAATTAACTCCAGTTACTGTCCGGACTGCAGTTAAGTAAAATCCGGAACCGGACCAGAACACAATGACAGGTGCATTCCGGCTCAATGTGAAAAAGCCGGAACATAAAGTTACCTTGTGTATGTGACAGAAATGTTCCGGTTTTTACACATTGAGCCAAAATGCAGAAGGAAGAAACGATCAGTGCACTACAGAAGAGCAGAGCACAAGGATTATCTGTTCATCGGCAGAAGCAGCACCTGAAGCTTATGTGAGTAGGGACACTGACACTGGGGGTTGGAGGTGGGGTGCTGGGGCCCTACCTACTTTTGTGTGCTTGGAACCTACCTACTTTGATCTCCCTCTGGCTGTCCCTCTGTCACCCTACCTGTCTCTTTCTGTCCCAGGGGCACAGATAGAGGGACAGATAGAAAGACAGGCGGGGGGGGGGGGGGGGGGGAGGGGGGGGGGGGGGGGGGGGGGCCGGGCGGAGGGAGAGGGGGGGGGACAGGCGGGGGGGACAGACAGAGGGACAGGCGGGGGGACAGAAGGAGATTAAAGTAGGTAGGTAGGGCCCCAGCACTCCCTCCCCCCCACCCCCAGTGTCCTCACTTACTTTAGGTGCTGCTGCTGATGTGCAGTGAATCATCCCAGTGCTCCGCTCAACTGCATGGCACAGATCGTTTTTTTTCTTCTGCATTCCGGCTTTTACACATTCAGCTGGAATGCACCTGACACGGTTTCCCGGTCCAGTTCTGGGTTATACTTACCAGTGGTCCGGACAGTTCATTTAAAAGACGGAACATGGCCGGAATCGCCGGAACCGCTGGTAGTAAGTCCTCCTCCTCGCTGGGGGCAGTGGACATTTTCCAGTCTGGTTCCGGTTCCGACTTTTATTATTACCGCTCTTATGTGAGGAAGCAGCTGTGAGGAGCGGAGCAGGAGGCGTCGCTATGGAAACAAAGCTTTCTTGTGATTGGTTGCTGGCACCACGCCTCACGCTTTCTTGTGATTGGTTGCTGGCGCCTCGCGCCCATGCAGATCTCTTGCAGTGCGCATGCATCCCCGTTCCTGCTCGGTCGCATAACTTCAAGGGGGAGGGCAGTGAACTTGGGGGCGTGCCAGCAGAGGGAGAAAAGCGATTTTGACTACTTGGCTGCCAGAGAGCCTAGAAGGGAGGGAACTAGAGACTCTGAAAGAGCTTTATTTATCCAGACATATGAATGTAAGTTACATTTTTGAGTTTACTGACCCTTTAACTTCCGAATTTCAAAGCTCATATATCCCAGTAAATATTCACCCCCTAATGCAGATTTTTAAAACGTGAGGAGAGGAACGAATGGTCTCCAACCTATACTCACACCATAACTGTCCTAAATGTTTCATAGATAGAGTGGATTTCTGGCACATGATTTTGATGTGCCTTAGAATACAAGGATTCTGGAATAGGATCACCAGCTACATCTCAGCTATGATGCCGCCCTTATACACAGTATAGAGAAAATGTTTGGGACTGACATGTTGCCCATGACTGCGTGCAGTACAGGGGACTGAACGTGGCAGCGGGAAATGTTCTCCCAATTTTTACCTAGATAGGACATCTAGGGTTCATTTTTGGAGGTATAACCCTAATGGAGGCCATAGATGCAACAACATGATTGATAGGGACATTTTTCCTACATGTTGGCCAATCATTCATACACTATCTGATTGAGATTGTTTTGTCTATGAGCACCATTACTTATTTGGAGACCACAGTTCCTCTTTAAGCCTAGTACAGGCATCAGATAATGATAACCAGTTGATTTAGGCCGACAGTAGAACATTTGGTGGTTCCCAACGTAGTAGTTTGTGATTTGTCCTGCCAGATCAGTAAACAAAACAGACAGGAACCACAACACACGCAGGACTGCCAGTTACTCCTTTCCAGCAATGATCTTCATCTGTACAAGGTGATTAAATTCAAAGACATGGAGATAGAAAAATCAATAAATAAAAGTATCAGTCTGTAAACATAACATGTACTGGCTAGGTTTGTTATTAATACAAGTCTGCTTTTTTTTAAGTTGACATTCCTAGTCCCACACACTATAAATCGCTTTTCAACCACCGGCCCTCTTCCACACACGTGCTAAATACAGACCAATCACAACATAAAACTATACAAGACACGGTGAAATAATCGAAGCTGACCTTGACAAACGCATCTGTATCCACGAATCCGGGAATAGGTGCAACACAGAGACTTTGCTGTTCGCAGCCTTGAGACTGTAACCCAGAACTCATGTTCAAACTATCACTCTAGTGTTAGCTACTCGACCCTAATGGGCTATGGGACCTGGAAGTGACGTTTTCAAGTGGGCAGACATTTGGATGACTAGTGGATGTGGGCGGAGCCTTAATGGAGTTGCATGGAAACAGGGAAAGTTTAGGATTTAGCTATTTAAAGCTACACAATGTTTTTTGTGTTTGGTCTCTTTAGCTACATAGGTGTATGGGGAGTTATTTGTATTACAGGGGGAGTGGGCGCCAGGTGGGTGACTGGGTGAAATTTTTTCATAAGTAGAATGCAGTGTCAGATTGAACTGTTGCCCAGCATGTAATCCGAGACCAGGGGCCCCCCTAACATGTCATCGCTCTATTATCTCTCATTTACATATCTATCTTTCTCCTACTGACTCCTATTGATTATCTCTTTTGCAATTTTCTCTGTTTATTTGGGTGAATAGACTGTGGGCCCAGTGTATCCGACAGTATCCGACTGTGTAGATGTCGGGGTGACTAGTATTATTATGTATGGAAATGTTTATTTATATAGCGCCACTTCAGAACGCAGTGCTGTACAATATTTTGTTACAAAACATATACAATGGGGTTTAAAAAAAATATAAATAGTAACTTAGTTATTGGGGTTGATTAAAGACACATCCATCAAGTCCAACCTTTTCACCCTCCTTTTTAACCCTACCTAAGGGCTAGGCCACACTATCACGTTTTTCTTGCGTTTGCGCCTGCGTTTTTTCTGATCATTGAAATCGCGGAAACGCACCGTAAATGTGCGTTTTCGGGTGCGATTGTGATTTGCGTTACACATTTTTAATTTCAATCAAATGCGTTTTTCTATAGCATGCAATTCTGTGTGCGATTGCGTTTAAGGCACAGTGTGACCGTGCCCTAACAGTTGATCCAGAGGATGGCCAAAAAAACAGCTGAAAAAGGGGGGGAATTCTTTCCTGACTCCAAACAGCAATTGGAAGGTATCCCTGGATCAACCTAAACTGCAGTATATTTAATATTACCAGTAATTTTTTTAGTTTTAGAAACTTATCCAGCCCACTTTTAAAGCTGTTCAATAAACTTTCCATTGCCACATCTGCTGGAAGACAGTTCCACAGTTTCCCCTGTTCTCACTGTAAATAAACCTTTCCTAACCTGAAGATGAAACTTCTTTTCTTACAACCTTAAAGCTAGGTACACACCTATCGATTTTTCCTCCTGACCGACCGTTCGATACTTTCGAACGGTCGGCCAGGAGGAAGGACTGTCGGTCGCGGCAAAAGCAGCCGCGTCCGATAGTCACCGCGACCGATCGTGCGGTCCATAGAGGACCGCACGATCGGACGAGGTTTTCCACCCTGTCCGATCGTCCTTTCGTCCGATTCGGACGAACGGTCGATCGGACATGGGCACTTTCGGATGCGATAATTTCGGTCCGATCGACCGATACACTGAACTATCGGTCGATCGGACCGAAATATCTCATCGTGTGTACCCAGCTTAAAGGATGTCCACATGTCCTCAGATAAGACTAATTAGTGAACTATAGAGTTTATTGTATGACCTATTAATATATTTGTATAAATTAATCATATCTTAACGCAAACATCACTTCTCCAATGAAAACAGCTCTAACATGCCTAATCTGTCTGCATAGTCAAGCCCCTCCAGTCCCTTTATTATTTTAGTTGCCCTTCTCTGAACTGCTTCCATTTCCAAGATGTCCCTTTTTTACATACGATATTCCAAAACTGCACCGCATATTCTAAATGAGGTCTTACCGGTGCCTTGTAAAGAAGAAGAATTACGTTTTCACTCTTGAATCTATTCCTCTCTTTATACAAGACAATATCTCGCTAGCTCTAGCTGTTGCTGTCTGGCATAGTTTTCTACAGCTAAAGCTGTGTCCACACTTGAAAGATTTTTGAAAGATGACAGACAGGATGTGCAAGACCTGTCTGTCATTTTTCAAAGATGGCGCTACACACAGTCCTGGGCGCTCCCCTATAGGGAGTCTACCACGTCCGAGGGAAATTGTCCGTCTTTCCCGATTGCTTTTCCCTGATTGTTCGGTGGCCACACGCTTGATCGGGAAATTAAGGTACACAGAACAGATAAAGCCCTGACACCGTCGGATCCAACGGTATCGGGGCTTTATCGGTACTATAAAGCCCCGATAGGTGTGCTTAAGTCTGTTATCTACCAGAACCCCCAAATCTATTTCCATTAGAGATTCACTTAAAGGGTAACTGTGGTCTCACATTCTTCTAAACTAGTAAGGATTGTATAAAAAGCCTTCCATCATACTTTCAAAATAAAACCTAAATCACATCTCTAGATAAAATTTGTGAGAAGTTATTGCTGTAAAGGTTTAGCAATGTACAGTAAATTCCTGCTTGAACACTTCCTGTTTTCAGCCATGTGACCAGCTTTAGTCATGTTGCAAGCCTTTGCCTGTATTAATAGGCTTCCCTTCTCAACTGTCATTTTTTCCCCCAGATACTTCCTGATTTCCGCATACTTCTCCCCCGGGGCGGACGGTGGGACATTCACCCAATCTAATTTCTCACAGGATCCAGACAGAGATGTGATTGTTGGCTCAGTGTAAAGGAAATACTGAAGGCTTTCATTCAACCCTCACCTGTTTTGAGACCACATTTGCCCTTTAACACAGAGTTATTTATGGTGTAGGTGGCACAAGGATTGTTAAACATTAAATCAACACTGAATCTTTATCAATATTGAATCTCATCTGCCATTCTGCTGCCAATTTTGATCTCAATTTTGAGATATAGGACTCTGCCTCCTGTCTCTCTTCCGGGAGAATTTTGTCATGCTCAGTACCGACCTCCTCCCCCCCTCCCTCTCCCTCCCCCTAGCACAAAATCACCTCTTTCCCCCGTCGATCTGCACAGCCGGAAGCCGCGTCCACGATTGGCTGGCTCTCAGCCAATCACGGACGCGGCTGCCGGTCTGGCCCCCTGCTTGCAGTTTCATGCAAGCAAAGGGGCCGTGACACATCGACGGGGGAAAGAGGTGATGTAAGTACAGATCGGGGGTGTGGTTTAAAAAAAATCTTTACCTTACATCTCTACTACTTATGGTTCTCTGCAGTGCTTGTCCAAAGTCCAGGAAACTGAAGAGTAGGAGGTGTCTTCCTGTGGGAAAGGTTTCTGCTGCCTCCTTGTCCTTTGAGAGGACAGGGGCATATACAGAGGAGCCCTTTTCCCCACACCCTCCTGATCCTTCCATGGCTGTCCTTTAACTGGCGTAAAAAGGTTTTTATTTAATGTAGGGCATCCCTGCCCATCCCCAACCTCTATGTTAGATTGCTAAAAAAAGAATCAGAACTCTACTTACAGCCCTTCGCTCCTGCGGCGCACTGCATTGCCAGCAGCCACGTCTGTGATTGGCTTTCTCTCAGCCAATCACAGCCGTGGCTGCTGGTCCAGCCCCTGTTTGAAAGTTATGGCAAACAGAGGGCCAGATCAGAGCGCCGCAGGAGTGAGGGGCTGTCAGTAGAGTTCTGGTTCTTTTTTAAGCAATCTTTTTTAAAAGCCAGTGTGCCCTAGATTATATTTAAAAAAATATTTAGAGGGTTGAGATATGCTTTATAGGTTCCTGAGAGAGGAAAATAGCATTCCAGTGGATCAGTATATTGGAATAAAGTTGGAGAGGAGTTCCATGACCATATAGAGATACAGGGCATGGCTTAATATCCTTATATTGATTAGGGGTGCATATATATATGTGGCCTTTTTAACATTTTTAATTCAGTGTGTGTGAAATTGTCCCATAGACACACACATACAGTCTGAGTCCTCTCTCCCTCGCTGTATTTATGATATAAATAGCGGAACATGAGGTCACAGGAGGGAAATGTATAACTGGGGACACTCATATTAATGCAGGGGTACAAAAATTATGCACTGCACCTCAATTATGATGGCGCAGCTGTTTTGGGGGAGAAGATGGCTAGAGGGTTGGAGGACATTTTAAACTAGGTATGGGGGGTAATGTACATTGGACTACACAGGGATAGACAGAGGGAATAGGGATCAGGGGGTTAATAAGATAATGATGGGTGGAAATGGGGGAGGGGGGAGCATTGAGGAAAAGGAGGCATGTACGTCCAAGTTTGGAAGTATAATAGTAATAAATCGCGGCACTCCTTGGTCTTGCACAAAAAAGTGGGTTTATTCACATCACATCAAAGTTTGGAAGTAAATTGAATGATAATCTAAAATGTATGTTTACAAATGCAAGAAGTCTGTCTGGAAAAACTGGAGAACTTGAACTAATAGCTTTAAAGAAAAGGTATGATATGATCGGTATAGCAGAAACATGGCTAAATGATTCTCACGACTAGACAGTAAACCGGAACTGGTAGCAGAGCACCGAAGGAAACTTTATATGAGTAAATATAGACTTAGAAAGTGAACCCAGGGGTGAGGACAGTGCGATTTAGGTCCTCACCCTGGGTACTATGGATGGCAGGAGTGGAGGTTCTGTGAGTATAATTGTCCTTAAAATCACTGTGAATCACTGAAACATCATCTCATATACACAGATACAGACCCCTGGTATATAATGCATTTCACTCCAGCCTGTACATAGAGATTTAACCCTTGCAAATCACCAATTACTTTTACGCATTAGAGTCCAAATTGTCTGGTCCCATTTATTCAGTATTGGTGTAACTTGTCCTTGTGATATGATTTCTATGGATATATCTAGAAGGTTTATATTAATATCTACAATCCGGACATTATGGAAGAAAAGTCCATCTGTCTCTCACATTACTGGGCACCAATCAGACCCCATTAACTGATCCAGGATTTAACACATCTTGTAAAATAAGGATTAAAATCCTCACCCCATATGAGAGTAAATACAACTACATCTCCCAGCACCCCCGGTTTGCACCCTGCTGTTGTGGAATATTTGGGAATTTTAGATTTCAATCATTTGGAGGTTCACAAACCTCGTCATGTGGTACATACCTTCCGTAGAACCTTCCACGTACCATAGAATGATCATTAGACAGAGGGATTTCTATTTCCATTCAGACACTTGCTCTGGTAGGAATATGCTCAGTGCAATAGAATGTAACTGCAGGTGCAGGCAGAGATTGTTACTTTGTTTAAAGGGCATGTCCACCCCCTAAACTATAATCCCCCCCACTACTGGCCCCACTCTTTAGTGTAGTAAAATCCATACCTTGCATCCCAGAGCCAAATGGTTTTTCTATAATCCCCCCCCAAAGTCCAAAAAAGTGGCCAACAGGAGGATAGCAGAGTCCATATAGGACTCTGCCTCCTGTCTCCCCTCCGGGAAAATTTTGCAGAAGAGCCCTCCCCCCCACTCCCTCTCCCTCCCGTTTTGGTCTCCCTCCATCTAGCATTAAACCCCTTCCCCATATCATAGTTCTTGCTCCACCAGCCCTAAGTATTAGTATTATTTCAAGAAAGTACACCAATATTTACTTACCTTACCTCTCTCCTTTGCTGTTCTGCACTACCAGCAGCCGCGTGCGTGATTGGCTGCCTCTCAGACAATCACAGACGGGCTGCCGATCCGGCCATCTGCTTGCAGTTCTATTTCCCTGTATTAATTGGTTCCCCATCCCAACTGTCATTGTTAAACTGTCTGTCCAGGTTGTTCCTGTTTGCCACATTAAAGGGCAAGTCCAGCCCCAAAATGAAAAACCTGCAAAACCCTAAACGGTAATAGTTTAAAATATGAAATATATAAGTCTAACCTGAAATCCTGCACAATGTCCTGTTGCCCCTGTCTCTGCTTCCTGGTTCTTCCAGTTAGCAACTATCAGTTATGGATTTGACAGTTGACATCACAGCCAATGACTGAATGTTAATTCCCTGTCTGCCTCTTCTGAGCATGCCCAGGCTCAGTAAAGGCTCAGTACAGGTTTCTAAATTGCTCAGTTTCCATGAGGCCTCCAGAAGCATAGCAGGCATACAGTTATGAATTCATAGGACAAAGTATGATATATCAACATATTTTAAAGAGGCCATTCTTTCTAAAAGATGTTCTTATGAGGGTGGAGTTGTCCTTTAAGCCATAACTGATCATGTTTCTCCTCTGGGGCAGAGGGGGAAGCAGAGGACAATTGATGTTCCATAACCAACTAGAAGCAGGATATTTCAACATTTACCCAATATCATTTCTCACAGGATACAGCAGGGTTGTCATTAGTCCCTATTGGGATGGGATTGTCCCGACTGCAGGTACGAGATCATGAGTCCCCCAGTCAGGGCTTAAATCCCATCTAACAGAGAAAACTGGCAGCGCCGCCCCCTGGTGGTACCCAGAGTTCCCTGTCTTGTATAACATATAACTTTAAATGGACACAGATCTCCTCAGTGACTTCTAATATCCTTACAATTTACAGTAGGGGATACATTATCCATTATAATACATGGTGGTACCCAGAGTTCCCTGTCCTGTATAACATAACTTTATATAGACACAGAACTCCTCGGTGACTTCTAATATCCTTATAATTTACAGTGGGGGATACATTAACCATTATAATACATGGTGGTACCCAGAGTTCCCTGTCCTGTATAACATAACTTTATATAGACACAGAACTCCTCGGTGACTTCTAATATCCTTATAATATACGGTGGGGGATATATTATCCATTATAATACATGGTGGTACCCAGAATTCCCTGTTCTGTGTAACATATACCTTTATATGGAGACAGAACTCCTCAGTGACTTCTAAAATCCTTATAATTTACGGTGGGGGATATATTATCCATTATAATACATGGTGGTACCCAGAATTCCCTGTTCTGTGTAACATATACCTTTATATGGAGACAGAACTCCTCAGTGACTTCTAAAATTCTTATAATTTACATTAGGGATACATTATCCCTTATAATACATGGTGGTACCCAGAATTCCCTGTCCTGTATAACATATAACTTTATATGGACACAGAACTCCTCAGTGACTTCTAATATCCTTATAATTTACAGTAGGGGATACATTTTCCATTATAATACACGGTGGTACCCAGAGTTCCCTGTCCTGTATAACATATAACTTTATATAGACACAGATCTCCTCAGTGACTTCTAATCATCCTTGTACCTTTTATATAGACACAGAACTCCTCAGTGACTTCCAATATCCTTATAATTTACAGTAGGGTATACATTATTTCTTATAATACATAAGTGGCACCCAGAGTTCCCTGTATAACTCAGCCTGTGTCCTTGTACCTTTATATAGACATAGATCTCTTCAGTGCCTTCTAATATCCTTATAATTTACAGTAGAGCATACATTATCCCTTATAATACATAAGTGGCACCCAGAGTTCCCTGTATAACTCAGCCTGTGTCCTTGTACCTTTATGTAGACACAGATCTCCTCAGTGACTTCTAATCTCCTTATAATTTACAGTAGAGGATACATTATCCCTTATAATACATGAATGGTACCCAGAGTTACCTGTATAACTCAGCCTGTGTCCTTGTACCTTTATATAGACACAGATCTCCTCAGTGACTTCTAATATCCTTATAATTTACAGTATGGGATACATTATCCCTTTTAATACATGAGTGGTACACAGAGTTCCCTGACCTGTATAACTCATCCTGTGTCCTTGTACCTTTATATAGACATAGATCTCTTCAGTGCCTTCTAATATCCTTATAATTTACAGTAGAGGATACATTATGCCTTATATATGAGTGGTACCCAGAGTTCCCTACCTGTATTACTCAGCCTGTCCTTTTAACTTTATATAGACACAGATCTCCTCAGTGACTTCTAATCTCCTTATAATTTACAGTAGAGGATACTTATCCCTTATAATACATGAGTGGCACCCAGAGTTCTCTGTATAACTCAGCCTGTATCCTTGTACGTTTATATAGACACATATCTCCTGTGATAATTACAACTATTGTTTCAGTATAGATGTCCTTTTATACCTGTTACCTTAAAGTAAATGATCAGAAAGTGCTTGCAATAAACTTTGATTTTTGTTGCAGCATTTGAAAGATCTTTTTACTTATGTGCTTCCTGTCATGGGAATGGCGGCAACTAAAGAGTTCCTATGTTATGTAACATCTATAACATAACATACCTATACCAATTTACAGTATGGGATACATTATCCCTCAAATACATGGTGGTACTCAGAGTTCCCGTCCTGTATACATAACTTTATAAGGACACAGAACTCCTCAGTGTCTTCTAATATCCTTATAATTTACAGTAGGGATACATTATCCCTTATAATACATGGTGGTACCCAGAGTTCCCTGTCCTGTATAACATAACTTTATTAGACACAGAACTCCTCAGTAACTTCTAATATCCTTATAATTTACAGTGGGAGATACATTATCCATTATAATACATGGCGGTCCCCAGAGTTCCCTGTTCTGTATGACATAACTTATATGGAGACAGAACTCCTCAGTGCTCTAAAATCCTTATATTTTACAGTAGGGGATTCATTATCCCTATAATGCATTGTGGTACCCAGAATTCCCTGTCCTGTATAACATCTAACTTTATATGGACACAGAACTCCTCAGTGACTTCAATATCCTTAAAATTTACAGTAGGGGATACATTGTCCCTTATATACATAGTGGTACCCGAATTCCCTGTCCTGTATAACAATAACTTTATATGGACACAGAACTCCTCAGTGACTTTTAATATCCTTATAATTTACAGTGGGGATACATTATCCCTTATATACATGGTGGTACCCGAGTTCCCTGTCCTCTATAACATAACTTTATATAGACACAGAACTCCTTGTGACTCTAATATCCTTATAATTTACAGTGGGGACACTTATCCCTTATATACATGGTGGTACCCAGAGTTCCCTGTCCTGTATAACATATAACTTTATATAGACACAGAACGCCTCAGTGACTACTAATATCCTTATAATTTACAGTAGGCAATACATCATCCCTTATAATACATTAGTGGTATTCAGAGTTCCCTGTCTTTATAACTCAGCCTGTGTCCTTTTACCATAAATGTACACAAAACTCCTCATTGACTTCTGACATCCTCATAGTTTACAGTCGGGGATACATTATCCAAATACAATACGGCCGCGCACTCCGGTAGACAAAATCCAGCAGCTTGTTCAAAATTCAATTCAATTTATTCAATACATCCTCAGGACAAAAGACAAGTGTACATCAGATCCACAGCCTTACGCGTTTCGAGCCGACTGCTCTTACTCATAGGCTTAACCCGGGACACCATCAAACAGCCTTTAAAACTGTTTTAACTCCCTCCCCCTGTTACATCCTCCCGTAACAAACTACGGAGGGAGAGAGAGTGAATAAAGACACACACTCATGTTGCATGAAACTTAACCCCATAACTACTGAATCCATTAAAATCTATCCATACCATAGGTGCTAAAACATAGAATCTGTGGGATAAACCTGCTTCAATTAAAGATATAACCAATATCCCTTTATAGAAAAATAGTGCAAATATATATATAACCCCTTTATAAAAACAGTGCACACCACTAAATAACCCATTTCGACTTACTTCTTACCACCATACATAGTAAATAGATAAATATTAGAATAAATAAAGAGTATAATACCAGTAAAAAAATCCATTAATATATACATGAGTAATTAGTACCCCGAACACATCTATCTGTGTACACATATACATTTAAATAAATATATAAGTATAATTATAAATTGATGTATAAATCATAATCTACCATTGATAAATAGATAAATAAATACATACATAAATACATACATAGATGGACATATAAATGGACATATAAATATAAATGTAAATATTATCGGTAGATAGGAATAAGATATAGGATATAATCTTGCATGTATAAACTAGCATGTATAGATATACAGATCATACGGACAGATATAAATATGCGCATGTTATGCTATCATATATAAATAAATAAATAAACATATATATGCTTATACTGAGCTATTATCCCAAAAGGTACACCAGATTAAAAATTAGAAAGCACAGCTCAAACCTATTTATATGTTTTATAAAACAATAGGACAAGTATGTAAGTATCTACAAAAATCAGTCATGGAACCTGCTAAGAAGTGTAAATCACTACTAATAGTCAGTATAATCTTACTTAAACTATGTGTAACAAGAAATATCACAAATAGAATTTATTCCCAATGGTGTCCTAGTCTCTAACATATAAATCCACTTAATTTCACATTTAAGTAAGATATTAGTTCTATCTCTTCTTCTAGGGTCCGACCTGATTGCTTGAATACCCTGTACCTGGAATTGCTTCGTATCTCCTCCATTGCATTGTATGAAATGCCTTGCTACTGGGCTATGTAGGCGTCTTATTTCCACATCCTTAAGATGTTCCCTAATCCTATTCTTGAGAGGTCTAGTTGTGCATCCTACATACTGGATTTTGCACTTGTTACATGTAATAAGATACACTACAAATTGAGTATTACAGTTTATATAGGACTCAACATTATATTTTTTTCCGGTTACTGAACTATTAAAATTTTGTCCTTTTATAAGATGTGCACAGGTTTTACACCTTAAAGACCCACATGGGAAACATCCTTTAAATTGTAGCCATAATTTTCCCTTCTGATTTTGATTAGTGTAGGCACTTGGGGATAATATATCCCTAAGAGATCTAGCTCTTCTAGGGACAAACTTATAGCCTTCCTGTAACACCTCTTTCAGGACTTGGTCTTGATTAAGTATGGGTAAATATCTCTTTATAATCTTGACTATATCATTATACTGTGGACTATAACGAGTAATAAAAAAGACATCTTTTTCTTCTTTTTTCTATTTTTCTTTTTTACCTCTAGAGTCACTCATATTCTCATTGTTATTATATTCTGAGAAACTCTTCGTAGTTGCCTTCCTATCCATATCTATTGCTTTCTTATAGGCACTATCGAGAAGCTGGCTATTGTAACCCCTCAACTTAAGTCTAGATTTCATAGAATCCGCTGCTTCTTGAAAAGCATCCATAGTGGAGCAATTCCGTCTTAATCTCCTAAATTGACCAAAAGGTATAGCTTTTATACTATGAGGTGGATGACATGAACTGGCATGTAAAATAGTATTTTTGGCAGTGGGCTTCCGGAAATCACTAGTGATCAATTTTTTACCCTTTACTTTTATGGTCACATCCAAAAAATTAACAGACTCACCTCCAAATTCCGATGTAAATCTGATATTATATATGTTATCATTTAACTTTAATATCCATTGATCAAAACTCTCTTTAGAACCTAACCATACCCATATCAAATCATCTATGTACCTTCGGTACAAAATTACCTGTTGGCTTAAACTCTGAAATTCAGGGTGGTGGAAGAGACACCTGTGCACATCTTATAAAAGGACAAAATTTTAATAGTTCAGTAACCGGAAAAAAATATAATGTTGAGTCCTATATAAACTGTAATACTCAATTTGTAGTGGTATCTTATACATGTAAACAAGTGCAAATCCAGTATGTAGGATGCACCAACTAGACCTCTCAAGAATAGGATTAGGGATAACATCTTAGGGATGTGGAATAAGACGCCTACATAGCCAGTAGCAAGGCATTCTGTAACAAGGCAATGAGAGGAAGAAAAGAAGTTTCATTTCAGGTTGGAGCGGTTTTCTTACAGTGAGAACGGTGAAATGTGGAACTGTCTTCCAGCAGATGTGTGTAATGGCAAGTTATGAATAGCTTTAAAAAAGGCCTGGATAAGGATAAAAACAAAAATATTGAGAATTACTGGATTTTTACATTACTATTAGGGATACTTTAATTGAGATATGGTTTAATTACTGAGTTGGTTGACAGGGATACTATATAATATTGAGAATTACTGGTATTAATACATATACTGTAGTTTGGTTGGTACAGGGATACTATAATTATAATTTGGAGAATATTATACTGGTACTAAGAACTATTACTGTAGTTCTGGTTGGTACGGGATACTAATAATATAGAGAATTACTGGTATAGTATTAATACATATACTGTAGTTCTGGTGTGGAAGGGATACTACATAATATTGAGAATTATGGTGTATTAATACATATACTGTAGTTCTGGTTGGTACAGGGATATATATTACTATTGAGAATTACTGGTATTAATACATATACTGTAGTTCTGGTGGTACAGTGATACTATATAATATTGAGAATTACTGGTATTAATACATATACTCGTAGTTCTGGTTGGTACAGGGATACTATATAATATATAAGGGAATAGGTTGGACTTGATGGACGAAGTCTTTATTCAACCTTAATTACTAATACTAATTACTAAGTAAGGAGCAGGAGTGGAGCAGGATCTAGGCAGGTGGTAAGGAGCCAGGGTAGCTAATGCTACTATCGGGCGCCGGGTCCAGGAGGACGGCGGTTTCAAATCTCGCGCCGCCGGCCGTGGCGGCATCGTGACGTCATGACATCATGACGCCGCCCACCGGAAGTCAGACGGCGCGGGACGGAGCGGCAGGTAAGTTCGTGAACACAGAAAGCTAGGCCCTAACCTGGCAGATAACAAGCTATATAAAAGAGCTGGCACCACTCAACCAGCTAGGAATGATCCAACCTCCCTCCAAGGCAGTTTCATTATTAAAAAGTAAATGTTATGTGTAGTGGTCCATTAAATGCCTTCCATCTTGAATAATATCAACCAATTCTGTGCATTGTATAAATGTCCGCCTCTAAAAAATTAAAATTACCAGACAGCCCAGGGTTTATAAAAATAATGTACCAGTTGGATCAAATTGCTTACATTAACAACACACGGAGATGACATATAACGTAATTGCTAGAACCAGTGCAGAATCGTATGCTTACCCAATGTAGCATTGGAAATTGCCACCTTCCCCCGATTTCAGTTTACAGAAACCTTGTAGTGTGCAACTTATGGTTAGTATCCAACCCATAATATCTACAGTGTCACAATTACCTTGTGCAATGCAATAAGTACGGCAAAAAAAAATACATGCATTGATGGAGCGTTGAGGTAAGAACTTGTGCCTTGTCATTTGCATTGCACTATATTATCCACTCAATTACCCCATCGGTTTTGTCCCAAAACAAATGGAAAGTTGTGGAGAATGTAACCCTATAAAGCAGTGACCATTTTTTGAATGGCAGTGCCTTGATTCTGGGCTGAGCCAAGCAGAAAGGGACATTAAAGGATTGATGTGGAGGTTGTCCCTAAGGTGTTTTTCCGATGTTTGATTGGTGGTCGGAGTGCAGAACAGATGTGATGGTGGCACACACAGATGCTAATAGTACCTGTGCACATCTTATAAAAGGACAAAATTTTAATAGTTCAGTAACCGGAAAAAAATATAATGTTGAGTCCTATATAAACTGTAATACTCAATTTGTAGTAAATATAATGTTGAGTCCTATATAAACTGTAATACTCAATTTGTAGTAATCTTATTACATGTAACAAGTGCAAAATCCAGTATGTAGGATGCACAGAGTCAGGTATCATTCATCAGTTATCAGAGTCAGGTATCATTCATCATGTATCAGAGTCAGGTATCATTCATCAGTTATCAGAGTCAGGTATCATTCATCATGTATCAGAGTCAGGTATCATTCATCAGTGCTACAAAAGAGGGTTGAGCTTCATGGACGGTATTTTTGGTGTGGTGTGATAGGGAAAGCAAACTTAACACAGTCGAAATTCTGGATGATTGCTAGATTGCCGAGGGTGCCACTTAACCTACATGTTCACGAGCCAAAGGGGGTGGGTTACTTGATTCTTGGATTCAACTGAGAGTTGGTTTGCTTTTCTATGTTTTGCTATAAGGGCTATTGGCTGATACTCTTGGTAGTTTTATCATCAGGTGATCCTTCCCACGGGCACTTTGCTATCGGTTTTTTCGCACCCATGGGACGGGGAGAGATGTTTTAATGGATTCAGTTTCATGGGGGGTGGGGGGGGGTGTGAAGTTTCCATGCCAGGAGAAGTCAGGTGGTGTGGTGCGGGATTCCTACGCTCCCTTCCCTTCCGGACACTATGTCTTGTTATCGGGAGTATGCTAACGGGCCGGCGGATCAAACATACTGGTTACAGTCAAGACAGCCTCACACTATATTAAAAGACAATGTTGTAACTCTGAGTCACAGATGTCCCGGGGTTGCCGTTTAAACCTCATGAGGTGGAAGAGCACAAGTTGGCTCTGAAACGCGGACAGGTACACCACCTAGCGATTTTTTTCCTCCTGACCGACCGTTCGATACTTTCGAACGGTCGGCCAGGAGGAAGGACTGTCGGTCGCGGCAAAAGCAGCCGCTCCGATAGTCACCGCGACCGATTGTGCGGTCCATAGAGGACCGCACGATCGGACGAGGTTTTCCACCTGTCCGATCGTCCTTTCGTCCGATTCGGACGAACGGTCGATCGGACATGGGCACATTCGGATTCGATAATTCGGTCGATCGACCGATACACTGAACTATCGGTCGATCGGACCGAAATTCTAATCGTGTTACCCAGCTTAAGGCTGTGGATCTGATGTACACTTGTCTTTTGTCCTGAGGATGCATTGAATAAATTGAATTGAATTTTGAACAAGCTGCTGGATTTTGTCTACCGGAGTGCGCGCGGCGTATTGTATTTGGTTGATCTTATTTGAAACTGGGAGAGCGTAGGGTCCGGGGCATGCAGCACCTGGCCACCCAGGATACGTGAGTGGATCATGAGGTGTGTTTCACGCTGGGATTACTAATTAGAGGAATTTCCTTTGCGATTGATTCGGGCATTTGCACCCGGGTCATCTGACTTACTAAGTAAGTCGGTAAATGTTAATCAATGCTATTCAAATATTATAACATTGTTATCTAAGCACTATAAGAGTGCTAAACTAAAGAAATCCGGTTATTGGTGTATACGGGGATACATTATCCCTTATAATACATGAGTGGGAATAGCTAAGTCTATGTCCTTGCGCCTCTATAAGGTTCCCTGACCTTTATAACTCAGCCTGTGTGCTTGTACCTTTATATATACACAGAACTCCTCAATTTCTTCTAATATCATCTTATAATTACAGTAGGAGATACATTATCAACTTTATATTTTACAGTTGAATCCTTTAGGGATACATGGTAGGGGGGAATATAAAGTGATAAAAAAAAACTCTAACTATCTTAATCTTTACATATTTGATACTGATGTGCCTATATTATTATTATTATTATTGTTGTTGTTATTATTGTAGATTTATAGCGTCAACATTTTCAGTGGAGCATTACAGTTCATTAATATACATGAGGAAAACATACATGTTACATACAGGGTAGTGCAAGTAATAAAAAGTGCAAATAGTTCAAGTGATGGTCCATTGCTTAATATATATAATATTTAGCTAATGTTTGCAATAAGAAAAAAACTATAGAAATGTAAATCCTTGATGATTCATCTGTGATGTTCACTCACTAGTGAAATAACATTGAAATTTGATATCCTCCCTGTGATGTCATAAAAACCAGTAAAACATTTTATTAATTTGTGAGACAGCGATGAAGCAGGAGGTTTTTATCAACTTTTCTGTTTTGCTGATTCTTTTTCCATCTTGTTTACGCTCCAGCTCCATGCTATGTTAGATTTTATCTTCTTCTGGTGCTGGTTTTGGTTTTCTGGTCCTGGTAACAAGTTCACTGTTCGGTAAGTACTCCATCCTTTACTTTATTTAAAGGGGAACTGTCTCCAATTCTTCCAAACTAGTTAGTGTTGTATAAAAAGCTTCCATTGGACCTTCAATATGAACCTAATCACATCTCTATATACAGTTTGTAAGGATATTTACAGCCATGTGACCGGCTTATAGTCATGTGACCGGCTTATAGTCATGTGACCAGGTTATAGTCATGTAACTAGCTTATAGTGATGTGACCGGCTTATAGCCACGTGACCAGGTTATAGTCATGTGACCGGCTTATAGCCACGTGACGGCATATAGTCAACTGACCGGCTTATAGTCGCGTGACCATCTTATAGCCATGTGACCAGTTTATAGCCATGTGATCAGTTTAGAGCCATGTGACCAGCTTATATTCATGTGACCAGTTTGTAGCCATGTGACCAGCTTATAGCCATGTGACCAGCTTATAGTCATGTGTGCAGCCTTTCCCTGTATTAATTGGCTCCCCATTCCAACTGTCATTGTTAAACTGTCTGTCCAGGTTGTTCCTGTTTCCCACATTAAGCCCTAACTGATCATGTTTCCACTCTGGGGAAGAGGGGGAAGCAGAGGACAATTGATGTCCCATAACCAACTGGAAGCAGGATATTTCAACATTTACCCAATATCATTTCTCACAGGATACAGCAGGGTTGTCATTACTCCCTATTGGGATGGGATTGTCCCGACTGCAGGTACGAGATCCTGAGTCCCCCAGTCAGGGATTAAATCCCGTCTAACAGATAAAACAGTAAGCGCCGCGCCCTGGTGGTACCCAGAGTTCCCTGTCCTGTATAACATATAACTTTAAATGGACACAGATCTCCTCAGTGACTTGTAATATCCTTACAATTTACAGTAGGGGATACATTACCCCTTATAGTACATGGTGGTACCCAGAGTTCCCTGTCCTGTATAACATATAACTTTATATGGACACAGAACTCCTCAGTGACTTCTAATATTATTATAATTTACAGTAGGGGATACATTTTCCATTATAATACACGGTGGTACCCAGAGTTCCCTGTCCTGTATAACATATAACTTTATATAGACACAGATCTCCTGAGTGACTTCTAATCATCCTTATAATTTACAGTAGGGTATACATTATTTCTTTTAATACATAAGTGGCACCTAGAGTTCCCTGTATAACTCAGCCTGTGTCCTTGTACCTTTATATAGACATAGATCTCTTAAATGCCTTCTAATATCCTTATAATTTACAGTAGAGCATACATTATCCTTTATAATACATAAGTGGCACCCAGAGTTCCCTGTATAACTTAGCCTGTGTCCTTGTACCTTTATGTAGACACAGATCACCTCAGTGACTTCTAATCTCCTTATAATTTACAGTAGAGGATACATAATCCCTTACAATACATGAATGGTACCCAGAGTTACCTGTATAACTTAGCCTGTGTCATTGTACAATTATATAGACACAGATCTCCTCAGTGACTTCTAATATCCTTATAATTTACAGTATGGGATACATTATCCCTTTTAATACATGAGTGGTACACAGAGTTCCCTGACC
The DNA here is from genome assembly GCA_019447015.1 of Hymenochirus boettgeri. Lineage (NCBI taxonomy): Eukaryota > Metazoa > Chordata > Amphibia > Anura > Pipidae > Hymenochirus > Hymenochirus boettgeri. The sequence goes on along the minus strand of CM033475.1, from coordinate 119,380,201 downwards.
TGTATAACTCATCCTGTGTCCTTGTACCTTTATATAGACATAGATCTCTTCAGTGCCTTCTAATATCCTTATTTACAGTAGAGGATACATTATCCCTTATTATACATGAGTGGTACCCAGAGTTCCCTATCCTGTATTACTCAGCCTGTGTCCTTGTAACTTTATATAGACACAGATCTCCTCAGTGACTTCTAATCTCCTTATAATTTACAGTAGAGGATTTTTATCCCTTATAATACATGTGTGGCACCCAGAGTTCTCTGTATAACTCAGCCTGTATCCTTGTACCTTTATATAGACACATATCTCCTGTGATAATTACAACTATTGTTTCAGTATAGATGTCCTTTTATACCTGTTACCTTACTTAAAGTAATGTGCAGAAAGTGCTTGCAATAAACTTTGATTTTTGTTGCAGCATTTGAAAGATCTTTTTACTTAGGTGCTTCCTGTCATGGGAATGGCGGCAACTAAAGAGTTCCTATGTTATGTAACATCTATAACATAACATACCATACCAATTTACAGTATGGGATACATTATCCCTCATAATACATGGTGGTACCCAGAGTTCCCTGTCCTGTATTACATAACTTTATATGGACACAGAACTCCTCAGTGACTTCTAATATCCTTGTAATTTACAGTAGGGGATACATTATCCCTTATAATACATGGTGGTACCCAGAGTTCCCTGTCCTGTATAACATAACTTTATATAGACACAGAACTCCTCAGTAACTTCTAATATCCTTATAATTTACAGTGGGAGATACATTATCCGTTATAATACATGGCGGTACCCAGAGTTCCCTGTTCTGTATGACATATAACTTTATATGGAGACAGAACTCCTCAGTGACTTCTAAAATCCTTATAATTTACAGTAGGGGATACATTATCCCTTATAATGCATTGTGGTACCCAGAATTCCCTGTCCTGTATAACATATAACTTTATATGGACACAGAACTCCTCAGTGACTTCTAATATCCTTAAAATTTACAGTAGGGGATACATTGTCCCTTATAATACATAGTGGTACCCAGAATTCCCTGTCCTGTATAACATATAACTTTATATGGACACAGAACTCCTCAGTGACTTTTAATATCCTTATAATTTACAGTAGGGGATACATTATCCCTTATAATACATGGTGGTACCCAGAGTTCCCTGTCCTCTATAACATAACTTTATATAGACACAGAACTCCTTGGTGACTTCTAATATCCTTATAATTTACAGTGGGGGACACATTATCCCTTATAATACATGGTGGTACCCAGAGTTCCCTGTCCTGTATAACATATAACTTTATATAGACACAGAACGCCTCAGTGACTACTAATATCCTTATACTTTACAGTAGGGGATACATTATCTCTTATAGTACATGGTGGTACCCAGAGTTCCCTGTCCTTTATAACATATAACTTTATATGGACACAGAACTCCTCAGTGACTTCTTATATCCTTATAATTTACAGTAGGCAATACATCATCCCTTATAATACATTAGTGGTATTCAGAGTTCCCTGTCTTTGTAACTCAGCCTGTGTCCTTTTACAATAAATGTACACAAAACTCCTCATTGACTTCTGACATCCTCATAGTTTACAGTCGGGGATACATTATCCCTTATAATACATGAGTGGGAATAGCTAAGTCTATGTCCTTGCGCCTCTATAAGGTTCCCTGACCTTTATAACTCAGCCTGTGTGCTTGTACCTTTATATATACACAGAACTCCTCAATTTCTTCTAATATCCTTATAATTTACAGTAGGAGATACATTATCAACTTTATATTTTACAGTTGGATCCTTTAGGGATACATGGTAGGGGGGAATATAAAGTGATAAAAAAAAAAAAACTCTAACTATCTTAATCTTTACATATTTGATACTGATGTGCCTATATTATTATTATTATTGTTGTTGTTATTATTGTAGATTTATAGCGTCAACATTTTCAGTGGAGCATTACAGTTGCATTAATATACATGAGGAAAACATACATGTTACATACATGGGTAGTGCAAGTAATAAAAAGTGCAAATATTTCAAGTGATGGTCCATTGCTTAATATATTATAATATTTAGCTAATGTTTTGCAATAAGAAAAATCTATAAGATATGTAAATCCTTGATGATGTCATCCGTGATGTCACTCACTAGTGAAATAACATTGAAATTTGATATCCTCCCTGTGATGTCATAAAAACCAGTAAAACATTTTATTAATTTGTGAGACAGCGATGAAGCAGGGAGGGTTTTTATCAAATTTCTGTTTGCTGATTTTTTCCATTTGTTTACGCTCCAGCTCCATGCTATGTTATATTTATTCTTCTTGGTGCTGGTTGGGTTTTCTGGTCCTGGTAAACAAGTCACTGTTCGGTAAGTACTCCATCCTTACTTTATTTAAAGGGGAACTGTCCCAATTCTTCCAAACTAGTTAGTGTTGATAAAAAACTTCCATTGGACCTTCAATAGGAAACTAATCACATCTCTATATACAGTTTGTAAGGATATTTTCAGCCTGTGACCGGCTTATAGTCATGTGACCGGCTTATAGTCATGGGACCAGGTTATAGTCATGTAACTAGCTTATAGTGATGTGACCGGCTTTAAGCCACGTGACAGGTATAGTCATGTGACCGGCTTATAGCACGTGACGGCATATAGTCAACTGACGGTATAGTCGCGTGACCATCTATAGCATGTGACCAGTTTTAGAATGTGACCAGTTTAGAGGCATGTGACCAGCATAGTCATGTGACCCAGTTTAGCCATGTGACCAGCTTAAAGCAATGTGACCAAGCTTATAGTCATGTGTGCAGCCTTTCCCTGTATTAATTGGCTCCCCATTCCAACTGTCATTGTTAAGCCGTAACTGATCATGTTTCCACTCTGGGGCAGAGGGGGAAGCAGAGGACAATTGATGTCCCATAACCAACTGGAAGCAGGATATTTCAACATGGACATCATCAGGTATCGAGTATCAGGTGTCAGGAACAGGTGTCGGTATCAGGTATCAGGCATCAGGTATCGGTTATCAGGCTCAGGTATCAGGGTCAGTATCGGTTCAGGTATCGAGTATCAAGTGTCAGGTATCGGGATCAGGTGTCAGGTATAGGGTATCAGGTGTTAGGTGTCAGGTATCAGGTGTCAGGTATCGGGTGTCAGGTATCGGGTATCAGCTATCGGGTGTCAGGTTATCAATTTTGTGTATATAAGCTGGCCATACACTAGCAACATTAAAGGTTAGACATTAGACAGATTAGCAAAATGTGACCTAGCTTTTGGGGAATAACATTAAAATTTTTTTAATAGAGGTGGGCATACCCTTAACAAACCGCAAGTGAAGTAAAGTGTGTAAGAGTTGTACCTGTATCTGTGTGGATGGGGGTATTAGCGTTTGCATTTACGACCATGAAACTAATTGTTTTGATGACATGACCTAGGCTGAGGCCACCACAGCAACGCACAGGAATCGCGCACACAATCGCGAGCGTTTCAGCCACACAATCGATTGTGTGCGCGATTTTGTGCGTTTTGCTTTTTCGCCATTTTGCGTACCAAACAACGCTAATGGACACGCAATCGCATGCGCATCGGAAATACGGGAATTTTAAACTTCCCGTGATTCCATTTTAGCAAAAATCGCAGGCGCAATCAACGCGTGCGCAAACGCGCGAAAAAAACGCGCTAGTTTGCCAGCCCTTAAACCTCGAAATACCCTATTAGAGATTGCACACTTTATGGGAAAAAAAAATATCCGATATTTGCCGATAATGCAGTAACGCTTCCACCGATTCCTTAGCTAGCTAAAATAGAAAGAACAGTAATTAGCTTTTCAAGCCAAATTAAAAAAAAAAAAAAAATATGTATATATATATATATATATATAATATATATATATAATATATAATAATAAGCTGAAAATAAGCACCATCTATTGCATGTAAAAGTCTGCACATGTCCCAAATGTACAGAAAAAACACATCATTTGTGTCATTTCTCATGTTTCAGGTTTCAGGTCTATTCATCAGTTATCGAGAGGTATCATTCATCATGTATCAGAGTCAGGTATCATTCATCAGTTATCAGAGTCAGGTTATCATTCATATGTATCAGAGTCAGGTATCATTTATCAGTTATTAGAGTCAGGTATCATTCATCATGTATCAGAGTCAGGTATCGTCATCAGGTACCAAAGTCAGGCATCAGAGTCAGGCATCATCATCAGGTATCAGAGTCAGCTATCGGTCATCAGGTTTCAAAGTCAGGCATCAGAGTCAGGATCAGAGTCAGGTATCCGAGTAGGATCATTTATCAATGATATCTGATGCTGATGAATGATACCTGACATCTGATACTAATGAATGAGTGTGGACTCTGATACCTGATGAATTATACCTGATGAATGATACCTAATGAATAATGAATAACACTGATAGCTGACTTTGATACCTGATGAATGATACATGAAATCTGAAACACGAGGAATGCACAAAGATGTTTTTTCTGTACATTTTAGGACATGTGCTGACCGTTACATCCAATAGAGGGTGCTTATTTCTAGCTTTAATTTTAGTTTTTTTTTTAAATTTCTCTTGAAAGCTAAATTACTGTTCTTTTATTTTTTTATATTTTGACTTCTTTTATTTAATAATTTTTTTGATCATGATCAAAAATTTTTTTGACTATAGTTACCCTTTAAGTATGCTGCCACAAAAATGGAAGGTATGTCAGTAGGTGTGTGGTACCTGGTAAGATTGGGGGTTAAAAAACACATTTTTTGATTATTGATTAAAATTTGTTTTTTGACCATAGTTACCCTTTAAGTATGGCTGCCACAGAAATGGATGGGTAGATCTGTAGGTGTGGTACCTGTATCAGGTTAGGGGTTAAAAAAAACAGATTTTCTAATGATTAGTCAAATTTTTTTTGCCTATAGGTACCCTTAAGTATGGCTTCCATGGGAATGGAAAGGTTTGTGTTATGACCATGAAACAAACTGTTTTGAAATATCCCACATTTGAGGATTGTTACCATTATAGTCTATGGGAAAAAATGTCCCAAAATTATCAATATGCTGTAACGCTGTCGGGATTCCTTAGCTAAGGTAATACACACACTTCTCCTATATGCCCCGCAGGCTGTACCGAATTTATTGTCTAGTTCAGAAACTGTGGGAGGAGATACAGTCCAAAAAAGCGAAAAAAATAAACGGAATAAGAAATAGAAGAACCGTAATTTGGCTCTTCAACCAAATTAAAAAAGAATAAAAATAAAGCTAAGAATAAGCACCACAAGTGCTTATATAAGTACAGAAAAAACATCTTTGTGTCATTCCTCAGTTTCGGTATCAGACTCAGGTATCATCTCAGGATCATTCCTCAGATACACTCCTCAGGGTATCACTCCTCAGGTATCACTCTCAGATGATTTTACTTCTGTTACATCCAATAGATGCGCATGCTAGCTTTATTCTCATTAAATAGTTGGACTTACCATGGCAATTGTACCACTATAAAAATCAGTTCAATAGGTCCACACTAATTAAGCCTTATACTGACCAATTGACATTCGAAATTATATTTATTATTTACACAGTAGAAAAGCAGACAGTGTCTTAGTACCACCCAAAATCAAAAAGAAACCCTATGTATTTTAATATCTGGTCCATCTAGTGTATTTTTTATACCATTAATTTTAGGTATTAGTTTTCAAAAATTATGTCCAAATTGGAGACTACAAATCTGTTTGATATTTTAATTTAATATTTTATGTCATTTTTTTTTTGAAAGTTTTATTATTTTTATAAAGAATTAATAACATAAAGAACCGTGCTTGTAAAATGCAGTCTTTAGACATTAGATCTATCTTATGTCTGCCTCCTGTGGCCATGAAACCTGATTAACCGAATCCTGATAAACTGATACATGATAATGATACCCAATACACGATATAATAAACCACGCTGACACCTGATAGACAATAACTACACCTAATACCTATCAACCAATACCTGACACATGGCAACCGATACCAGATAAACAACACCTGACACCCGATACATGACATCTAATGAATGATACCTGATGAATGATACCCGACTCTGATAACCGACTCTGATACCCTGATGAGATGCGCTGTCTCTGATGCCTGATGAATGATGCATGACTTGATACCTGATTCTGACAAGTGACGAATGATACCTGACTCTGATATGACGAATGATGCCTGACTCTGATACCGATGAATGATGCCTGGCTCTGATAGCCGCATGATGATGCCTGGACTCTGATACCCGATGAATGATACCTGACTCTGATACCTGACTCTGACACCTGACGAATGATACCTGACTCTGATACCTGACTGACACCTGACTCTGATACCTGACTCTGATACCCGATGAATGATACCTGACTCCAATAGACGATGAATGATACCTGACTCCAATAGACGATGAATGATACACAATGAATGATACCTGATACATGAAACCTGGAAACATGAGGAATGACACAAAGATGTATTTTTTCTGACCAATGAATATATATATTTACAGAATGTCAATTAATGGTCAGTAAAAAGGCTTAAATAAAACAGACACAGGTACCCAGTACTGACCTACCTTTCCATTTCCTATGGAAGCAATCCCTAAAGGCTAACTATAGTCAAAAAACAAATTTGATCACATAATCAAAAAAGTGTGTTTTTTTAAATAAAGAAGAACAAGATAAAGAAATAGAAAGGACAGTAATTTAGATTTTCAAGTGAAAGAAATTAAAAAAAAAAAATAAAGTAAGAAATAAAGCTGGAAATCTATTGCATGTAAAGTCTGCACATGCCTTAAAATTGTACAGAAAAAAAAACATCTTTGTGTCATTCCTCATGTTTCAGGTTTCATGTATCATTCATCAGGTATCAAAGTCAGCTATCAGTGTTATTCATCGGGTATCATTCATCAAGTATCATTCATTAGGTATCAGAGTCAGGTATCATTCATCAGGCATCAAAGTCAGTTATCAAATTCAGGTATCATTCATCATGTATCAGAGTCAGGAATCAGTTATCAGCCATCAGATATCATTGATGAATGATACCTGATTCTGACACCTGATGAATGATACCTGAGTCTGATACCCGATAAATGATGCCTGACTGATACCTGATGAATGATGCCTGATGAATGATACCTGACTCTGATACCTGATGAATGATACCTGATGAATGATGCCTGACTCTGATACCTGATGAATGATACCCGATGAATGTACCTGACTCTTGATGCCACATGAATGATGCCGATGAATGATGTCTGGTTGAAACTGATGACCGATAGCTGACTCTGATACCTGATGAATGAGGCCGACTCTGATGCCTGACTTTGATACCTGATGGACGATACATGACGGCGATACTGATGAATGATACGTGACTCTGATGCATGTGAATGATACCTGACTCTGATACATGATGAATGATACCTGACTCTGATTCATGATGAATGATGCTGGCTCTGATACATGATGAATGATACTGACTCTGATACATGATGAAGATACCTGACCTGATAACTGATAAATGATACCGACTCTGATACCTGAAAACCTGAAACATGAGGATGACACAAAGATGTGTTTTTCTGTACATTTAGGGACGTGTGCAGACTTTTGCATAGATGGTGCTTATTTTCAGCTTTATTTTATATATAATATTATAATATATATATATATATATATATATATATAATATTTTTTTTTTTTTTTTTTAATTTGGCTGTGAAAAGCTAAATTACTGTTCTTCCTATTTAGTAGCTAAGGAATCGGTGGAAGGGTTACTGCATATCGGCAAATATCAGGATTTTTTTTCCCATAAAGGGACACAATCTTCTAATATGGATATTTCAGGTTTAAGGGCTAGGCCACACTAGCGCGTTTTTCACGCGTTTGCGCACGTGTTCGCACTAGCGGTTTTCGCTAAAATGGAGATCGCGGGAACGCGAAAATTCCCGCGATTTCTATGGCATGCGATTGCGCGTCATTGCGTTTTGGTAACGCATGTGTTCACCATTGCTGCGTTAACGCATGCGTTTCCATAATGCAAAATAGCTAAAATGCATGCGCAAAACGGAACGCAAACACAAAACGACAAGAATCGCACACAATTGCGTGCGAAACGCTCGCGATTTTGTTACGATTCCTGTGCGTTGCAGTGTGGCCTCAGCCTAAGGGTCATGTCATCAAAACAATAGTTCTGGTCGTAAATGTAAACACTAATACCTCACACCCCCCACAGATACAGGTACATAATCTTTCACACATTATCTTCACTTGCTGGTTGTTAAGGGTATGTCCACCTCTATTAAAAAATTTAATGTTTCCCCAAAAGCTAGGTCACATTTGCTAATCTGTCTAATGTCTAACCTATTTTATGTTGCTTAGTGTATGGCCAGCTTAATCAACAAAAATATGATACTGATACCTGACACCTAACACCTGATACCGATACCGAACCTGAAACACTACTGACACCTGATACCTGACATCTGACACCGATACCTGACACCCGATACTTGACACCTAATACCTGATACCTAATACCTGATACCCGATCCTGACACTTGATACCTAACACCCGATACTGACACCCAATACCTGAGCCGATACCCGATGCTGATACCTGATACCCGATTGTCTGATACCCGACACCTGATACTGACACTTGATACCTACACCTGATACCGACCACCTGATACCCGATACCTGACACCTTGATGATGTTCCTAAAATGGACACCGTACAGCAGGGTGTCATTACTCCCATTGGGATGGGATGTCCCGACTGCAGGTACGAGATCCTGAGTCCCGCGTCAGGGATTAAATTATCAACAGAAAAACTGTAAGCGCCGCCCCCTGGTGGTACCCAGCGTTCCCTCTGTTAACATATAACTTTAAAGGGTATGGTCCTGTAAAACTAATTTTTAATATGCTGCTCCCCATGTCCCAGCCCAACCGCATAATTTTTTTTTTCAGAAAGCCCCCCAAACTCTTGCTACCTCCCTCGTTCCTCCGCGCACTGCCGGCCCTCTGCTGCGAGAATGCAAGAAGAGGGGGGGGGACGGCAGTCGCGTCTGTGATGGTGAGCGGCAGCAATCACGGACGCGGCCTGCGGTCATTCAGTGCAGCAAAGGAAAGAGGAGAGGTAGTAAGAGTTGGGGAGCTTTTGGAAAAAAAAAATATGCGGTTGGGGGCTTGGGACATGGGGAGCAGATATTAAGGGGGATTGTGCTAGGGGAGGGACAGGGAGGGATAGTAGAAGGGAGGGAGAGGGAGGGGAGGGAGGGGGGCGGAACGGGGGGGGAGGGCGAGGGAGGGGGAGGGGGGGGTGGGGGGGGGAGGGAGGGGGGCGGAGGGGGGGGGGGGGGGGGGGGGGGGAGGGGGGGGGGGGGGAGGGGGTGGGGGAGGGTGGGGGAGGGAGGGTGGGCGGAGGGGGGAGGGGGGGGGAAGGGCACGGGGGAGGGAGGGGGGGGGGGGGGGGGAGGGAGGGGGGGGGGGGGGGGGAGGGGGGGAGGTAGGGGGAGGGGGGGAGGGAGGGGGGAGGGAGGGGGGGGAGGGAGGGGGGGAAAGAGGGGGCGGAGGGGGGGGGAGGGGTGGGGTCGGTGAGGGGGGAGGCGGGGGGGCGGGGGGTGGGGGGAGGGGGGGGGGGGGAGTGGGGGGGGGGGAGGGAGGGGGGGAGGGAGGGGAGGGGTAAGGGGGAGGGAGGGGGAGGGGGGGGCAGGGGGGGTGGGGGGGGGGGGGAGGGGGGGGGGGGGGGGGGAAGAGGAAATAGTAAGGGGGGGGGAGGGAGGGGGAGGAGGGGGGGAGGGAGGTTGGGGGAGGGGAGGGGGGCGGGGGGCGGGGGGGGGGGGGGGGGGGGAGGGTGCGGGGGGGGATTGGGGGGGGGAGAGGGGGGAAGGGGAAGAAGGGGGGGGGGGAGGGAATGGGGGGGGGGGGGGAGGGGGGACGTGGGGAGGGGGGGGGGGGGGGGGGCGAGGGGGTGGGGAGGGGCGGGGGAGAGGGGGGGGAGGGAGGGGAAGGGGGGGGGGGGGGGGGGGAAGGGGGGGGGGGGGGGAGGGAGGGATGGGGGGAGGGGGGGGGGAGGGGGAGGGGGGGGGGGTGGAGGGTACGGGGCGGGGGGGGGGGGTGGGAGGTGGGGGGGGGGGGGGGGGGAGGGGGGGGGGGGGAGGGAGGGGGAGGGAGGGAGGGGGGAGGGAAGGGGGGGGGGGAGCGGGGAGGCGAGGGGGGGGAATGGGGGGAGGGGGCGGGATGGGGGGAGGGAGGAGATGGGGGGGGGGGGGGGAGTGAGGATGGGGGGGGGGGGTGGGGGAGGGGGGGGAGGGGGGGGGAGGGACGGGGGAGGGGGGGGGGTGGGGGGGGGGAGGGGAGGGAGGGGGGTGGGGAGAGGGGGGGGAGGGGGGGGAGGGAGGGGGCAGGGGGAGGTAGGGGAGGTCCGGGGAGAGGGGAGGGGGGAGGGGGCGGGGGCGGGGGGGGAGGGGGGGTGAGGGTGGGGGGTAAGGGGGGGGGGGGGCGGGAGGGGGGGGGGGAGGGAGGGGGAATGTGGGGGTGGGGGAGGGGGGGGGGGGGGGTAGGGGGAGGGGGGGGGGGGGAGGGGGAGGGAGGGGAGGGGAGGGGGGGGGGGGGGGGAGGGAGGGGGGGGGGAGGGGGGGGAGGGTGGGGGGCGAGGGGGAGGGAGGAGGGGGGGGGGGAAGGGACGGGGGCAATAGGGGGGGGGAGGGGAGGAGGGGGGGAGGGAGGGGGGAGGGGGGGGGGGGGGGGGAGGGGGAGGGGGGGGGGGGGGAAGCGGGGGGGAGGGGGGGGGGTAGGGGGGGGGGAGGGGGGGGGAGGGGGAGGGAGGGGTGGCGGGGGGGGGGGGGGGGGGGGGGGTGGGGCGGGGGGGGGGGGGGGGGGGGGGGTGGGGGGGGGGAAGGGGAGGGGGGGGTGGGGGGGGGGGAGGGGGGGGGGGGGGGAGGGAGGGGGAGGGGGGGGGGAGGGGGGGGGAGGTGGGGGGGGGGGGGGAGGGGGAGGGGGGGGGGGGGGGGGGGGGGGGGGAGGGGGGGGGGGGGGGGGGAGGGAGGGGGGGGGCGGGGGGGGAGGGGGGAGGGGGATGGAGGAAGGGGGGGGGGGGGGGAGGAGGGGGAGGGGGAGGGATGGGGGGAGGCGAGGGGGGTGGGGGGGAGGGGGGGAGGGAGGCCAGGGGGGGGGTGAGGGGGGAGGGTGGAGGGAGGGGGGGGTGGGGGGGGGGTGGGCGGGAGGGCAGGGGGCGGGAGGGGGGAGATGGGGGGAGGAGGGGGGGGAGGGGAGGGAGGGGGAGGGGGGAGGGGGGAGGGGGGGGGGGGGGGGAGGGAGGGGTGAGGGGGGAGGGGGGGGGGGGAGGGGGGGGAGGGAATGGGGGGGGGGGAGGGCGGGGGAGGGTTAGGGGGGGTGGGGGGGGAGGGAGAGAGGGGGAGGGGGGAGGGGGAGGGCGGCGGGGTGAGGAGGGGGGGGGGAGGAGGGGGAGGGAGTGGGGGGGGGAGGGTGTGGGGGGGGGGGGAGGGGGGGGGTAGGGGGAGGGGGGGGAGGGGGGGGAGGGGAGGGGGGGGGAGGGGGAGGGGTAGGGGGAAGAGGGGGAGGTGGGGGAGGGGGGCGGGGAGGGGGGGGGGGGGGGGGGGGGGGCAGGGGGAGGGAGGGGGAGGGTATAGGGGGAGGGGAGGGGGGGGAGGGAGGGGGAGGGGGGGGGGGGAGGAGGGGGGGAGGGGGGGGGGAGGGTCAGGGGCCGGGGGAGGGTGTGCCGGGGGTGGGGGCGCGGGGGGGGACCGGGGGAGGGCCCCGAGCCAGGGGGCAGGGTGGGGGCCGGGGGCCTCCCTGGGGGGGGGGGAGGGTCCCTGGGGGGTAGGGTGTACGGGGCGAGGCGGGGGTCAGGGAGGGGGCGGAGGGTTCCTTTCCCCCCATTCGCGGGCGTTCCGGGGGCTGGTTCGGGGGCTGCGCGGGGAGGGTCCTCCGGGGGGGGGCAAGGGGGCGGAAGGGGGGGTGGGGGGAGGGATGGGGGGGTGGGGGAGGGTTCCGGGGGAGGGCCCGGGGTTTTCCACCGGGGGAGGGTTCCTGGGAGGCCCCCAGTCGGGGGGAGGGGCCTGGGGGAGGGCCCGGGAGGGCTTCGGGGTTTAGGTGGGGGCCCCGCGTAGTCAGGGGGGGAGGTCCTCTGCGGGGGAGGGGCTGGCTTTGGCGGCGTTGGGGGAGGGAGGGCGGAGGGATTCGGGAGGGACTTGGAGGGGGGCGTCCCGGGCGGGGTGTCTGGGGGGTTTTCCCTGGCGGCGAATCTTTGGGGGGGGCTCAGCTGGTTATTTCTGATCGGGGGTGAGGGACGGGGGGGATGGGTTGGTGCGGGATCGGGTTAGGGGGTGTGGGCGGGAGGGGGGCGGGGGGGAGGGTTTCTTCTTGGGGGGTGGGGGGGTCTCGCGGCGGGGTTCCGTTCTGTATTGGGGGGGAGGGCAGGTTCACCCGGTGGGGGGATGGTAACTTGAGGGGGGTTCGGGGGCTGCTTTGGGGGCGGGGGGGGTGGGTCGGTGGGGGGGGAGGGGGAGGGCCTTCGGTCTGCTTGGGGGGAGTTGCGGTGGCGGGGGACCGCGGGGCGGGCCGGAGGGGCGGGAGGGGTTTTTTTCCCCCTTGGGGCGGCGCGGGGAGGGCGGTCCCCCCTGTTTGGGGGGGAGGGGACAGGGTTGGGGGGGGGGGGGGGGCGTGAAAGGGGGGGGGGGGGGGGGGGAGTCGTTGGGTCGTTTGGGGCCTGTGTCCATGGGGGTGTTGGGGGGAGGGAGGGAGGTTCATTGCGGTTGTTGGGGGGAGCGGGGTGCTGGGGGAGGGTTTTGGTCCCCCACCAGAGGGGGCGGCCTTAGGGGGGGGAGCGAGGGGGAGGGCCCTCCGGCGGGGGGGGGGGGGAGTGTAAGTGTCGGGGGTGGGGGATGGGCGGGGCTGGGGGGAGGGAGGTCGGGGGGGGGGGGGGATGGGGGTTGGGGGGCCGATTGGGGGGCGGTAGGGGTGTGTCTCGGGGGTTTTGGGCGCTGGGTTGTTCGGGGGCGTTGTCTCGTGGCGGATGGGAGGGAGGTGGGCGGGGGAGGGAGGGGGAGGGAGGGGGGAGAAGGGCTGCAGTACGCATGGCAAATATCTACGGAGGCAAGATAGCAGGCAGAGCCCTGCTATCCTCCTGGTGGTTAGTTTTGGGACTTTTGGGGGGGGGGGGGTCTACAGGAGAACCCTATGGAGCTGGGATGTGAGGTAGGGATTAAACTACACTACATGGTGGGGCCAGTAGTTGGGGGGTTTATAGTTTTGGGGGTGGACATGCACCTTTAAATGGACACAGATCTCCTCAGTGACTTGTAATATCCTTACAATTTACAGTAGGGGATACATTACCCTTATAGTACATGGTGGTACACCAGAGTTCCCTGTCATGAACATATAACTTTATATGGACACAGAACTCCTGGTGACTTCTAAATCCTATAATTTACAGTAGGGGATACATTATCCCTTATAATACATGGTGGTACCCAGAGTTCCCTGTCCTGTATAAACATATAACTTATATGGACACAGAACCTCAGTGACTTCTAATATATAATTTACAGTAGGGGATACATTTTCCATTATAATACACGTGGTACCCAGAGTTCCCTGTCCTGTATAACATTAAACTTTTATAGACACAGACTCCTGAGTGACTTCAATCATCCTTATAATTTAAGTAGGGTATACATTATTTTTTTATACATAAGTGGCACCTAGAGTTCCTCCGTATAACTCAGCCTGTGTCCTTGTACCTTTATATAGACATAGATCTCTTAAATGCCTTCTAATACTTATAATTTACAGAGTAGAGTATACATTATCCTTATAATACATAAGTGGCACCAGAGTTCCCTGTATAACTAGCCTGTGTCCTTGTACCTTATGTAGACACAGATCACCTCAGTGACTTCTAATCTCCTTATAATTTACAGTAGAGGATACATAATCCTTACAAAAATGAATGGTACCCAGAGTTACCTGTATAATAGCCTGTGTCATTGTACATATATAGACACAGATCTCCTCAGTGACTTCTAATATCCTTATAATTTACAGTATGGGATACATTATCCCTTTTAAAACATGAGTGGTACACAAGTTCCCTGACCTGTATAAATCATCCGTGTCCTTGTACCTTATATAGACATAGATCTCTTCAGTGCTTCTAATATCCTTATTTACAGTAGAGGATACATTATCCCTTATAATACATGAGTGGTACCCAGAGTTCCCTATCCTGTATTACTCAGCCTGTGTCCTTGTAACTTTATATAGACACAGATCTCTCAGTGACTTCTAATTCCTTATAATTTTCAGTAGAGGATACTATCCTTATAATACACGAGTGGCACCAGAGTTCTCTGTATAAACTCAGCCTGTATCCTTGTACCTTATATAGACACATATCTCCTGTGATAATTACAAACTATTGTTTCAGTATAGATGTCCTTTTATACCTGTTACCTTAAAGTAAATGTGCAGAAAGTGCTTGCAATAAACTTTGATTTTTGTTGCACGCTTTGAAAGATCTTTTTCTTATGTGCTTCCTGTCATGGGAATGGCGGCAACTAAAGAGTTCCATTTATGTAGTAAAATCTATAACATAACATACCATACCAATTTACAGTATGGGATACATTATCCCTCATAATAATGGTGGTACCCAGAGTTCCTGTCCTGTATTACATAACTTTATATGGACACAGAAACTCCTCAGTGACTTCTAATATCCTTATAATTTACAGTGGGGGATACATTATCCCTTATAATACATGGTGGTACCCAGAGTTCCCTGTCCTGTAAACATAACTTTATATAGACACAGAACTCTCAGTAATTCTAATATCCTTATAATTTACAGTGGGAGATACATTATCCTTATAATACATGGCGGTACCCAGAGTTCCCTGTTCTGTATGACATATAATTATATGGAGACAGAACTCCTCAGTGACTTCTAAAATCCTTATAATTTACAGTAGGGGATACATTATCCCTTATAACATTTGTGGTACCCAGATTCCCTGTCCTGTTAACATAAACTTTATATGGACACAGAATCCTCAGTGACTTCTAATATCCTTAAAATTACAGTAGGGGATACATTGTCCCTTATAATAATAGTGGTACCCAGAATTCCCTGTCCTGATAACATATAACTTTATATGGACACAGAATCCTCAGTACTTTTAATATCCTTATAATTTACAGTAGGGGATACATTATCCCTTATAATACATGGTGGTACCCAGAGTTCCCTGTCCTCTATAACATAACTTTATATAGACACAGAATCCTCGGTGACTTCTAATATCCTTTAATAATTACAGTGGGGGAACATTATCCCTTATAATACATGGTGGTACCCAGAGTTTCTGTCTGTATAACATATAACTTTATATAGACACAGAACGCCTCAGTGACTACTAATATCCATAATTTACAGTAGGGGATACATTATCTACTTATATACATGGTGGTACCCAGAGTTCCCTGTCCTTATAACATATAACTTTATATGGACACAGAAATCCTCAGTGACTTCTTATATATCTATAATTTACAGTAGGCAATACATCATCCCTTATAACATTAGTAGTATTCAGAGTTCCCTGTCTTTAACTCAGCCTGTGTCCTTTTACATAAATGACAAAAACTCCTCATTGACTTCTGACATCCTCATAGTTTACAGTCGGGGATACATTATCCTTATAATACATGAGTGGGAATAGCTAAGTCTATGTCCTTGCGCCTCTATAAGGTTCCCTGACCTTTATAACTCAGCCTGTGTGCTTGTACCTTTATATATACACAGAACTGTTGGGCCTGTGGTTTGGACCTAACAAAAGGAAGTTTCCTGAGTGTAACAAACTTGTGAGTGGCCCTTTCTCTTAAGGACCTTGATCTCAAAGACATAAAAAAAGAAGGACATTGAAACAAGAAGGGCAATTAAACAAGGTTTGTGCGTCACTGTGTGGTGTGGGTATTAGAAGGGACAGTTTTGTCAGTACCATGCAATGTGCATCGTGCCACATGTATAGGAACTGGAGCAGAACGTTCCGGGGAACCTATGTCTGTGTCAGGTGTGAGTGGGTTGCCGTTTGGAAGCTGAGTTGGAGAGTCTAAGGGGGCAGCTTGCAGCATTGCGGGGATTGGCAGAACTGGGGGGTCAGCAGGCACTGGCTGGGGCCAGTATAGAGGTGGGTGGAAGAGGGACAAGAAAGGATTAGGAAGGAGGTAGTTTTGTTAGGGTTTTAGGGGAATTGGGGGACGGAAGAGTAGGGGGCTTCTTCCCAGATTGTCCATCCCAACAGATTTGCCGCCTTAGGTAATGAAGTGGAGGAGGACACCTCGGAATTAGCGTGTATAGAGGGGGGCTAGTCCCTTGAGCACCCAGGGGACTGCCATCTCTGATACAAGGGAGGAGGAACGAAGGGTCAGGAATGCAAGGCAGGTGGTAGTGGTAGGGGACTCCATTATAAGGAAGGATAGGGTAATCTGCCGCCAAGACCCTACATGCCGAACAGTGTTTGCCTGCCTGGTGCTAGGGTTCAGCATGTGGTGGATCGTGTAGACAGATTATTGGGTGGGGCTGGGTGTGACCGGCGGGTCTTGGTTTCACATTGGTGCCAATGACAAAGTTAGAGGTGGAGTGGTGAGGTCCTTAAACATGATTCCTGAGAACTAGGGGCCAAGATAAAAGCAAAGGACCTCCAGGGTAGTGTTTTCAGAAATACTACCGCAGCCACGTGCTAAGCCAGGGAGACAGCGGGAGCTTAGGAGCATTAATGCGTGGCTAAGAGAGTGGGTGTAAGGAAGAAGGGTTTGGGTTTATTGAGAACTGGGCAGACTTTGCTGTCGGCTACAGGCTCTTTAGTAGGGAGGGTTGCACCTCACTGATGGTGGTGCAGCTGTTTTAGGGGAGAAGATGGCTAGAGGGTTGGAGGAGATTTTAAATAGGTTTGGGGGGGAGGGTATTAGCAGTCTCACTGGGATAGATTGTCCAGGAGGAAAGCAGGGTGTAGATAGGCCAGTGGTGGGTGGAAAGGGGGGTGGGCTAGCATAGGGGATAGGGAGGAATGTGTATCAAAGTGTACGAATAAATTACAGGATCATAATCTAAAATGTATGTTTGCAAATGCGAGAAGCCTGACTGACAAAAGGGTGAATTGGAAAGATGGCATGATGAATGAAAAGTATGATGTAATAGGTATAGCAGAAACGTGGTTGAACAGTTCTCACGACTGGGCTGTAAATATAGAAGGATATGCCTTGTTAGGCAGGACAGAAAAAAAAGGAAAAGGGGGAGGAGTATGTGTATATGTTAAAAAAGAATTGAAGCCAAATTTAAAGAAGAGATAGCTTGTGATATGGATGATAAAGTGGAGGCAATATGGGTGGAATTAGGCAACAGGAAAGGGGGTAATGTCATTGTTGGTGTGTATAAGCCGCCAAATGCTAGCAGAGAGGAGGTGAGTCAACTTCATATGCAGTTGGCAAGGGCTGCAAGTTTGGGGAGTGGCTCATTATGGGGGACTTCAATTACCCTGACATTGATTGGTGTGTGGTGGAACTGCCATCACAGAAAAAGGCGATGAGTTCCTGAATTTGCTGAGGATAATTTTCTCTCACAGGTGGTTGAGGTTCCTACTAGAAAAGGAGCTCTGTTGGATCTGGTAATATCTAACATTGTGGAGCGCATTATAGATATAAAGGTAACTGGAGGCTAGGGAATAGTGGACCATGAAATAGTGGCATTTGAACTTTGTTATCGAAAGGAAAAGTGCGCTGGGTTAACAAAGACTCAACAAGCAGCTCTTCAGAATGTTAACTGGGATAATGTATTATCAGGTAAAGGTACTGAACAGAAGTGGACTGTGCTCAAGGGGATTTTAAGCCAGTTCACATCTAAATTATACCCTTGGGAAATAATTAAAAAAAAATAAATCCGCGCCCAGTGACTGAATTCTGATGTAAAGAGGCAAATGGTAAGGAAGAAAAAGGCATTTAAAACCTTAAGGCCGGGGAACGGAAAGGGCCTTTAGGGATTATAAAAAACTGTAACAAGGAGTGTAAGAAAGCAATCAAACTAGCTAAATTAATAATGAAGTTAGGATAGCTGAAGAAAGCATCACTAAGCCTAAACATTTTTTTAAGTATATTAATAGTAAGAAGATGAGGACTGAGAATGTGGCACTCACATTAATGGGGATAAGTTAGTTAAGGAGGATGGCGATAAAGCAAATGTCTTGAATAATTTTTTTCCTCTGTATACACTATAGAAGATCCAAGTACAAGATATCATAGAGTATAGTAGCAATAAAGGTATACAAGATTCAAGTTCACTTTGGTTAACCGAGGATATGGTACAGAAAGAACTAAATAAGGTTAATATTAGTAAATCTCTGGACCGGATAAAATACATCTCGGGTACTTAAGGAGCTAAGGTCAGTTTATCTAGGCCATTGTTTCTATTTTTGCTGATTCCCTCATGTCCGGTGGTGTGCCTCTGGATTGGAAAAAGGCTGATGTTATTCCATATTCAAAAAGGGTAGTCGTTCAAGCTGGGTAATTACAGGCCTGTAAGTTTAACTTCAGTGGTGGGGAAGATCCTGGAAAGTTTAATAAGGGAACATGTTCTAGAGTATGTTTCAAGGACTGACATTATAAGTAGTAACCAGATGGATTTAGGAGGAATAGATCTTGTCAAACTAAATGCTTGGCTTTATGAGGAGAGTAGTAAGTAGAAATTTAGACTCTGGTATAGCAGTAGATGTAGTTTACTTGGATTTTGCAAAGGCTTTTAATACAGTCCCCCATAGGCGACTAATGAATAAGCTAAGGTCTGTTGGTCTGGGGAGTCACATTTGTACATGGATAGAAAAATTGGTTAATGAATAGGATGCAGAGAGTAGTTGTAAATGGGGCTTCATCATTATGGACTAAAGTGTAAGTGGGGTGCCACAGGGTTCTGGTTGGGGCCCGTTCTATTTAATCTATTATTAATGATTTGGAAGTGGGTATTGTCAGCAAGGTTTCTGTGTTGCTGACGACACAAAACTTTGTCGACCATTAAAAACTTCAGAGGATGTGCAATCGTTGCAAGGGGATCTAGATAGATTATCACATTGGGCTGCTAAGTGGCAGATGAAATTCAATGTTGATAAATGTAAGGTGATGCATTTGGACTTAAAAATACTTGTGCTACTTATACTATAAATGGCTCTGTGTTAAGTGAATCCCTGTTGGAAAGGGATCTTGGAGTTTTGGTGGATAACAAAACTTAAAGGTAGCAAGCAGTGCCAGGCGGCAACAGCCAGAGCCAGCATGGTATTGTCTTGTATAAAGAGAGGTATGGATTCAAGGAGGAAATGTAATTCTCCCTCTTTACAAGCATTGGTAAGGCCTCATTTGGAATATGCAGTGCACTTTTGGAATCCTGTGTACAAAAAGGACATCTTGAAATGGAAAGGGTTCAGAGAAGGGCAACTAAATAATAAGGGGATTGGGGGGAGTTGAATATGAAGAGAGACTGGAAAAGTTACAATATGTACGCTGGGAGAAAAGGCGCTTGTGGTGGGGATATGATTACTGTGTATAAATACATTAACGGGCCATACAATAAACTATCTGGGGCATTTTCACCAATAGAACATGTCAAAGGACACGAGGACACCTTAAGACTTGAAGAAAAAAGGTTTAGGCTTCAAGCTCGGAAAGGGTTTTTCACTGTGAGAACGGTAAGCTATGGAAAGTCTTCCAGTGGACGTTGTAATGGCAGGTTCATTGGTCAGTTAAAAAAAAAAGCTGGATGAGTGTTCTGCAAACAAGGAATGTTGCAAGTTACTGGTATTGATACAAAGTAGAGTTGATCCAGGGAAATTTCCGATTGCCACTTGGAGTCAGGAAGGAATTTTCCCCCTTCATAAATTTGGGGGGGTTTTTGCCTTCCTCTGGATCAACAGTTAGGCAGGAAATGAGGATATTGCTAGATGGGTTGGACTGGATGGACGTATGTCTTTATTCAACCTCAAATACTACTAACTCCTCGATTTCTTCTAATATCCTTATAATTTACAGTAGGAGATACATTATCAACTTTAGATTTTACAGTTGGATCCTTTAGGGATACATGGTAGGGGGAATATAAAGTGATAAAAAACCTCTAACTATCTAAATCTTTACATATTTGATACTGATGTGCCTATATTATTATTATTATTGTTGTTTATTGTAGATTTATAGTGTCAAAATTTTCGGTGGCGCTTTACAGTTGCATAAAGCATGAGGAAAACATACATGTTCTACATGGGTAGTGCAAGTAATAAAAAGTGTAAATATTTCAAGTGATGGTCCATTGCTTAATATATTATAATATTTACCAAATGTTTGCAATAAGAAAAATCTATAAAGATATGTAAATCCTTGATGATGTCATGATCCCTGATGTCACTCACTAGTGAAATAACATTGAAATTTGATATCTCCTTCGATGTCATACAAACCAGTAAAACATTTTATTAATTTGTGAGACAGCGATGAAGCAGGACGTTTTTATCAACTTTTCTGCTTTTGCTGATTCTTTTTTCATCTTGTTTACGCTCCAGCACCATCCTATGTTATATTTTATCTTCTTCTGGTGCTGGTGTTGGTTTTCTGGTCGTGGTAACAAGTTCACCGTTCAGTAAGTACTTCATCCTTTACTTTATTTAAAGGGGAACTGTCTCCAATTCTTCCAAACTAGCTGTGTTGTATAAAAAGCTTCCATGGGACCTTCAATATGAACCTAATCACATCTCTGTATACAGTTTGTAAGGATATTTTCAGCCATGTGACCGGCTTATAGTCATGTGAACAGGCTATAGTCATGTGACTGGCTTATACTCATGTGACTGGCTTATAGTGATGTGACCAGCTTATAGCCATCTGACCAGTTTAGAGCCTCCTCAGTGACTTCTAATATCCTTACAATTTACAGTAGGGGATACATTATCCCTTATAGTACATGGTGGTACCCAGAGTTCCCTGTCTTGTATAACATATAAATTTATATGGACACAACTCCTCGGTGACTTCTAATATCCTTATAAATTGCAGTAGGGGATACATTATCCCTTATAATACATGGTGGTACCCAGAGTTCCCTGTCCTATATAACATATAAATTTAAATGGACACAGAACTCCTCAATTTCTTCTAATATCCTTACAATTTACAGTAGGAGATACATTATCCCTTATAATACATGGGTGGTACCCAGATTTCCCTATCCTGTGTAACTCAGCCTGTATCTTTGTACCTTTATATAGACACATAACTCCTCAGTGACTTCCAATATCTTTATAATTTACAGTAGGGTTTACATTATTTCTTATAATACATGAGTGGTACTCTGAGTTCCCTGACCTGTATAACTCAGTCTGTGTCCTTGTACATTTATATTGACACAGAACTCCTCAGTGACTTCTAATATGCTTATAATTTACAGTAGGGGATACTTTATTCCTTATAATACATGCATGGTACCAAGAGTTCCCTGTATAACTCAGCCTGTGTCCTTGTACCTTTATATAGACACAGATCTCCTCAGTGACTTCTAATATCCTTATAATTTACAGTATGAGATACATTATCCCTTTTAATACATGAGTGGTACACAGAGTTCCCTGACCTGTATAACTCATCCTGTGTACTTGTACCTTTATATAGACATAGATCTCTTCAGTGCCTTCTAATATCCTTATAATTTATAGTAGAGGATACATTATCCCTTATAATACATGAGTGTTACCCAAAGTTCCCTATCCTGAAGTTCCCTGTATAACTCAGCCTGTGTCCTTGTACCTTTATATAGACACAGATCTCCTCAGTGACTTCTAATCTCCTTATAATTTACAGTAGAGGATACATTATCCCTTATAATACATGAGTGGCACCCAGAGTTCCCTGTATAACTCAGCCTGTATCCTTGTACATTTATATAGACACATATCTCCTGTGATAATTACAACTATTGTTTCAGTATAGATGTCCTTTTATACCTGTTACCTTTAAGTAAATGTGCAGAAAGTGCTTGCAATAAACTTTGATTTTTGTTGCAGCATTTGAAAGATCTTTTTACTTCCTGTCATGGGAATGGCGGCAACTAAAGAGTTCCTATGTTATGTAACATCTATAACATAACATACCATGCATAACATAGGAACTCTTTAGTTGCCGCCATTCCAGTGGATTATCTAATCATTCACTTTCTGTATAATGAGGTATCCAAGTTTGTTTTTCCTGGCTATGCAAGGCTCTGGGTCAGGGATTTCCAACCTGCAGCCCTTCGGATTTTTGAAACTAAACAACCAGCCACCTAATTACAAATCTCTAACCTAAATACAAAGGCAAGACCTGCTAGTTTGACTGCTGATTACAAACTGAGCTTCTCTGAGGATTTCATGAAGTTTTATAGTGTCTCATAACCCCCCCCCCCAAAAAAAAAATCTGATTGGTCCAGAACAAATCTTAAATCCGAATGGCTCTTGTATTATTGACAAATCATATGTTGGGGGATGTGCCAAAAAGACCGTATAAAACAGCCAGAGGCCTAGTTCTGATTTAGTAAACAAGCTTCTAGTTTGAGCTGCAAGCATAGCAACTGTCAGATGTTTGGTACCTAACTGAGCTTTCTAAATGTGCAACTTTTGGTACCTGATAGTTGCAATGTGGAGGCTCTCTGTTTTGCTACATCAAATTTATCGTTGTTTGGTGCTTAGTGTATAAATTTTTTTTTTCACATCTCGGAATTAATTGCCATAAATGAAGCCTGAGTTTTTCTCAGCCTGATCAAATTCCACTGGCTTTGAACAAAATTATTTTTGGTCTAGTTGAATTATATCTACCACCATTTCCCCTAAAAACACTCTCTAATAACAGAGGGCAGTCAGGGAATGGTTGGATTTGTATATTGGAAACATATAGAGAACTACTGGTTAATCAGGTAAAATACATGCAGTCAGAATGATCACAGTATAAAATACAATCAATTTACAATAATGCAGCCCTGCTAATTACTTGGATCTGTCTGCCAGGCTCTGTTTAATACAAGGTTTGTAACCATATAACTTTAATTTATAGCTTTTACATGTGTGTGGGGAGAGATGGGATAAAAAGTTTTTCTTTGATTACTGAGTTTCTGAGAGTTTCACTCAGTATTCCCAGGGAATAACGGTAAGATTTATTGACTTTATTAATAATTATAATGTGGAACTAGTAGAGACGTCTTAGAACTTTCTCCTTAATCTGCCGGTACACGCGTGTTCTGCTTACTCTTAAGGTTCGTACACATGTGCTATCGTGGGTGTATAAATGGCCGTTACGGCCTATAATCGTGCTGTGTATGGGCACTTTATCTGGCGAAATGGGCACTCTTTCGGAAATCCGGTATATAATACATGAGTGGTATAACTCAGTATAACTCATTCCTTGAAACTTAATATGGACACAGAACTCCTCAGTAACTTCTAGTTTCCTTATAATTTACAGTAGGGGAGTCACTATACCTCATAATACATGAGTGGTACATAGAGTTCCCGGTCCTTTACACCTCCGCCTGTGTCCTTCTGCCCCCTCTCCCTAAACTTTCTAGCTGCCTTGTCTACTTTACACCCAAGTCCTACACCATAGAGCCATTAATCTGTATCTTGCACTGATGAGATCTAACAAGATCGAAACATGTTATATCTGCAGGTGAGATAATCGGCTCTATATATTAGGCTATATTGCATGTTAATAAGCCAACGGATCTGGACACATGCATAAGCTATGGGACATAAAGAAGTATTTTGCATATCTCTGCCCCTTACTTTGGGGAACCTGGGTGTAAGACATTACTTCTTGTTTCTTAGATTTTGTGGGCAATGCTATTCATATAGCATGAGACTGCATGATGCCTTCTGTTATAAGAAGGTGTTTCAATATATAATAGAAGAGGAAAAAATAAATGAGGATTCAGATTTTTGGTTTAAGTGCAATTTATTTGTAATGGTTTAGTTTAAGTGAAACTTTAGTAGTAACAATACATTTTAAAGTGTGTTTAACATGTAGGAACAGACGTTGAAGTCAGAACTTTGTAATTTTTTGTGGGGTTTTTTGGTGGTTCAGTAGGGGAAACACTTTTGTGGAAATGTTGAGTTGTTAAAGATATAGTTGGGTCCAAAAATGTTTTCTGTAGTATTGTTTTTGTTATATCTAGTACTTTATAACTGTATAATGAGGTTGTGTTTATATTTGGTAGATGAAATGAAGTTGAGTGTTTTCGTTTATTTCTGTGTTGTATTTGTTGTATTTTGTAATATTTGGGAGATATGAAGGAGAAATTGTTGATGCTTGTCAAACTTTTGTGTCCCGATATTTGTATTATTTCAGTTTGGGGTATGTTAAACTGGGTACACACATACCAGATTTTTGAAAGATGACAGACAGGATCTGCAAGATCTCCTATCTGTCATTTTTCAAAAATGACGATACACAAAGTCCTGCGCGTTCTCCCTATGCACAGCATATATACAGCATATATACAACATATACACAGCGTAGGGAGAACACACGGAACTGTGTGTTTCCCTCGGCCGCGTCAGACTCCCTATGGAGAGACTATTGCGGGCAACAAACGGTACGCAGATTCTTGGAACTAACTGGAAGGGCAAGCAAGATCTCGTGGGGATGGGCCTAGGGCAACTTTACCATGGAGTAGGAAGCCAGGCAGAAAAGAACACTGAGGTAGGGGGTGGGAAGGGAATAGAACAAAAAAACCTACACATATTCAGCTTACAGCCCCAGCTATCTAATAACTTTAGGTTACTATTTCAGTGTACATATCCTTTAATCCTTTCACACATATCCCTTAAATTGTAGTGTGGCTGCAGCTTTGAGCAGTTTGGCAGTTCCCATTTATGTTTTGTTTTTTTCTTATATAATTTATTTAAATCATTTATTTAATTTAATTTTTACTTAAGTTATACTTACTTGGTTAAAGCTATGTCCATCACAAAAGTAATTATGTTTCTAAATGATTTACTGAAGAACAGGAGGTAAATGCATTCTCTTACCTCCCGTTCTTCAGTAAATCTTCCAGGAGAGGAGGAGACACTTACCCGCGGACCCGCTCCAGCGCCGAAAATCCCCAACGCCTCCGACACATCTCCAGTCTTTTGCACTGTGCGCGCATGTGCACACAGTGCGAAGGAGCGAGGACGCGTCGTGGGCGTCGGAGATTTCGGCGCTGGAGCGTGTCCGCGGGTAAGTGTCTCCTTCTCTCCTGGAAGATTTACTGAAGAACGGGAGGTAAGAGATAGTGCATTTACCTCCTGTTCTTCAGTAAATCATTTAGAAACATAATTACTTTTTTGATGGACATAGCCTTTAACCAAGTAAGTATAACTTAAGTAAAAATTTAATTAAATAAATGATTTAAATAAATTATTATAAGAAAAAAACAACCTAAATGGGAACTGCCAAACTGCTCAAAGCTGCAGCCACACTACATTTACCTCCTGTTCTTCAGTAAATCATTTAGAAACATACTTACTTTTTTGATGGACATACCCTTTAAATTGTGTACTATAGATTTTGTTTTATTTCCAGTTGGTTAGGGATAGTAGTTAGGGTACTGTGTGTGATAAGAACTATATTACCCACAATGCATTTGCACATGGTTTCCGGTACTTGTGTGAGTGTGACCAGTGCTCATAGAGCAGAACTTTTAGGCGCGAGTAGAGAGTAACTGCCAGTAACTGCAGTTACATATGTGATTTCATCTGTATGTGATCGTAGAGTAAAAATGTACAATGGCAGGAATGAAGAGAAAAGACGGTACGGTGACCATGGGGAGTGCTATCTTATTTTTGGCATGCTACTGCGTAGTTGTGTGCCAGTTATAAGGACTTGTTTTACAGTTTGCCATTATTGATAAAACTCTCTAGCTGTATAGTCTTTTACATATTTGATACTGATGTCTATATGATTATCATATTATAATATTTAGTTAATATTTTGGATTTTGTGATAAGAAAAATACAGTAAATATTTGAAATCATTGATGATGTCATCCATGATGCAATCTGTAATCTCATTCACTAGTGAATTAACATTAAAGTTTGATACTCCACCTGTGATGTTATAAAATCATTAGAACATTTTATTAATTTGTAAGATAGTGACGAAGCAGGACGTTTTTATCAAACTTTCTGCTTTTTGCTGATTTTTTTTTGCATTTGTTTCTAATTCTTCAAACCTATTAGGGTTGTAGAAAAAGCCTTCCATGGTACCAAAATGAATCCTAAATCACCACCGTCTTTCTTTGATCTGCCTAGGCCAGGAACCAAGCCCCCAACCGGCCAGCCATTAGTGTGAAGTCCAGTCGGACGGCGTTTGTTGATCGACCAAGTTTGAGCGATGTTTGTTCGTCCTCTAGGAACTGAAGAACTGACAGGAACTGAGTTGGATACGCCAGGAAGTGAGCCAAAAAGGAACCAAGGAGGATCAGGAATGGAGCCAGGAACCAGAAGTGAAACCCTATATGGGCAGTCAAGGGTCCGCCAAAAGCGAGCCCGCAAGGAACCGAAGAGGATCCACCAGGAACCAGTAGCAGATGTCCATGGGCGTGAAGTCTGGTCAGGTGGTGTTTATTTATATACCAAGGCCGGATCCAAGCCCTCAACTGGCTGGCCATGTGAGTGAAGTCGGGTCAGGCGATGTTTGTTGATCCGCCTAGGCTGGGAACTGAGCTCCCAACCGGCCGGCCACGGGCGTGAAGTCTGGTTGGACAGTGTTCGTTGATCCGCCAGGGTCGGAACCAAGCCCCCAACCAGCCGGCCACGCCCAGCAATGGGCGTGAAGTCCGGTTGGGCGGTGTTTGTTGATCCGCCTAGGCTGGAACCGAGCCCCCAACTGACCAGCCACGGGCGTGAAGTCCGGTCGGGCGGCGTTCGTTGATCCGCCAGGGTTGGAACCAAGCCCACAACCGGCCGGCCACGGGCGTGAAGTCCAGATGGATGGTGTTCATTGATCCGCCAAGGTCGAGCGTCATTTGTTGAACTTCCAGGAACCGAAGAGCTGCTGGAACCGAGGAGAATACGCCAGGAAGCGAGCCCACAAGGAACCGAGAAGAATCCATCAGCGGCATTGGCCGGAAACCAAGCCCTCAACCCACCGGCCTAAAGGAACTTCAGATGGCGTTAATTTATATACGCCACCGCATGATTCGCCATGGTCGAGCAACGTTAGTTGATCCACTAGGAACCGATGAAGCGTCAGGAAACAAGGTGGATCCACCAGGAAGCAAACCCACAAGGAACCAAGGAGGATCTGCCAGAAAGCGCGCCCGCAAGGAACCAAGGAGGATCCACCAGGAATCAAAAGCAGATGGCTACGGTCGTGAAGTCTGGTCTGGTGGTGTTGATTTATATACCAAGGCTGGAACCAAACCCCCAACTGACTGGCCATGTGCGTGAAGTCCGGTCGGGAGGTTTTTGTTGATCCGCCTAGGCTGGGAACTGGGCGGCCACGGGCGTGAAGTCTGGTTGGACGGTGTTCGTTGATCTGCCAGGGCAGGAACCAAGCCCCCAACCAGCCGGCCACACCCAGCAATGGGTGTGAAGTCCGGTTGGGCGATGTTTGTTAAACCGCCTAGGCTGGAACCGAGCCCCCAACTGACCAGCCACAGGCGTGAAGTCCGGTCGGGCAGCGTTCGTTGATCCGCCAGGGTTAGAACCAAGCCCACAACCAGCCGGCCACGGGCGTGAAGTCCAGATGGACGGTGTTCATTGATCCACCAAGGTCGAGTGTCGTTTGTTGAACTTCCAGGAACCGAAGAGCTGTTGGAACCGAGGAGAATACACCAGGAAGCGAGCCCACAAGGAACCGAGAAGGATCCATTAGCGGCATTCGTTGATCCACAATGGCCGGAACCAAGCCCTCAACCCACCGGCCTAAAGGAACTTTGGATGGTGTTAATTTATATACGCCACCACGTGATCCGCCATGGATGAGCAACGTTCGTTGATCCACTAGGAACCAATGAAGCTACAGGAACCGAGGAGGATCCGCTAGGAAGCGAACCCGCAAGGAACTGAGGAGGATCCATCAGGAACCAAAAGCAGATGGCTATGGTCGTGAAGTCTGATCTGGTGGCGTTGATTTATATACCAAGGCTTGAACCGAACCCCTAACTGACTGGCCATGTGCGTGAAGTCCTGTCGGGTGTATGGATGCATACTTAGCTGCTCCGCCGCTCCGGTCCCTCCAAGATGGCGGTGCCCAGGCTCCCGTTGCGCCGACGTCAGTGCGCCATGAGCGAGGCATCTCGGAAGTGCGATGTTATGCCACGTGACGCAAATGACATCACGGAAGTGCCCCAGTGGCGCGAAGATTAAAAAAGGGCCTGAAACATCAGGCGGACGCCCGAAAATAGCACTGCTTTCCCTTCTGAGCCGTGCTGGGTTATTGATCCGTGGATTTCTATTTTGTTCCTCCTGTTCCTGCTTCCCTGCTGTCTTTGCTTGTTATCCTGTGCCTGGATCATACAGCTTCCCTATTTTTCCCTTATTGGGAATCCTGAACTTTGCCTCTCTCCAGTATTCTTCCTCATTGGTCCCGACTTCGCCTGTCTTCCTACAGGTAAACCCTTACAGTATTTTTGGGCTCTGGACTTGGGAAAGATCCTTCAAGGCATGGCGGCTTGCATGGATGCATACGAAGCCCAGCAGAATTGCATTGGAAGGGCATTAGACACGCTGCTTGCTCGAGCCCCGCCCGCACCCCCTACAGCCGGTGCTGCCTCAGTGGCACAACTTCCTTCTCCACCTATGGAGAGCCACAAGGAACCACGCATTCCTCCTCCTCCACTCCTCCTGCCTCTTCCAATTGAAACAGGGGATCCATAATCCCAGCCAATATGCCATCGACTTACGTGCCCTGGCTGCAGAGGTCTTATGGAATAATGAAGTGCTAGTAGCCGCCTATTGGCAAGGTCTGTCTGACAAGCTTAAAGATGACCTGGTTTCTAGAGACTTACCTACTAACCTAGATTAACTCATTTCCCTTAGTATCAAGATAGATACTCGTCTCAGGGAGCGTCATTCTGACAAAGAACGTGGCAGGAGATTTCCACCTTTGGCTCCCCGCTTCACACCTCCTCCTCAAATTTCAGCCGATTTTCCCTAAACAGTAGAACCTATGCAGATAGGAAGAGCTCACCTTTCTGAAAAGGAAAAACTTTAAGAGGCGCACAGCAGGCTTATGCCTCTACTGTGGGGGAAGGGGTCATTTCGCAAAAAATTGTTCCCTCAGACAGGGAAACTCTCAAGCCTAGATTGCGGTAGGGTGACTCATCTGGGCGGAATTCCTAATATCACCCTACAAGACTCTTCTCGTTTTTTCCTTCAAGTTCTTCTTCAAGTTAAACCCACCACAGTCCTGGAACTCCTGGCATTCCTTGACTCAGGAGCAGCTGGCAACTTTATGGACACAACCTTTGCCAAACAACTGAATATTCCCCTATTGCCACTGTCCAATCCTCTCCATGTATTTTCCATTGACGACAAACCTCTCTCCTCTGATGTTATTTCCATGACCACTCACCGATTATCCTTGAATGTCGGTCCTTTCCATAGAGAGGAAATCTCATTTTTTATTATTAATTGCCCCTCCACGCCCCTTGTTCTTGGTCTCCCTTGGCTCCGTCTTCATAACCCTCACATAGACTGGCGTACTAACAGTATATTACACTGGAGTCCTACCTGCCAGACCAGATGCATCTCTTCTTCTTCTTCAATAATTCCTGTTGGTTCCGTGAACCTAGAATCTCTACCAGTACAATATCAAGAATTTGCAGACGTCTTTTGTAAAAAATCAGCTGAAACTCTCCCACCTCATCGACAGTTTGACTGCCCTATTGAATTATTCACAGGTTCCTTTCCACCACGAGGACGTACCTATCCTCTTTCCCCCTCCGAAACTAAATCCATGCAAGAATATATTCAGGACAATTTACAACGAGGGTTCATTCGACCTTCCACTTCACCTGCCGGAGCTGGATTCTTTTTTGTGGAGAAGAAGGATGGGGGCCTTCGCCCTTGCATCGATTACAGAGGACTCAACAAGATAACCATTAAAAACCGCTACCCTCTCCCCCTGATTGCTGAGTTATTTGATCAATTAAAAAATGCCCGTATCTTTTCCAAACTAGACCTTCGTGGGGCCTATAATTTAATTTGCATTCATCAGGGGGATGAGTGGAAAACAGCCTTCAACACTCGTGATGGACATTATGAGTACCTTGTGATGCCCTTTGGCCTCTGTAATGCTCCGGCTGTTTTTCAAGAATTTGTAAACGACCTGTTCCGAGATCTTCTGGGTCACTGTGTAGTGGTCTATTTAGATGACATCTTAATATTTTCTGAAGACTTGCCTTCCCACAGAAATCATGTTAAAGAAGTCCTTTCTTATCTTCGTCCAAATTCCTTGTACGCTAAACTTGAAAAGTGTATCTTTGAAGTTCCCAAAATTCCATTTCTTGGTTACATAATTTCTCAAGAAGGGTTTGAGATGGACCCAGTCAAGATTGCTGCCATAAAGGAATGGCCTATACCCACCTCTACCAAAGCTGTTCAAAGATTCATTGGCTTCACCAATTATTATAGACAGTTTATTAGGGGATTCTCCTCCCGTATATCTCCTATTTTCGCCCTTATCAAGAAGGGTGGTAAACCAAGCTCTTGGACACCACAGGCTTTGGAAGCCTTCAACTCCTTAAAAGACTCATTTTCTTCTGCTCCTATACTTAAACATGCTAACGCTCCCATTTTTTCTTGAAGTAGATGCATCCAATATTGGAGCTGGGGCAATATAATCACAAAGACATGAGTCGGATGGCAAACTTCACCCCTGTGCATACTTTTCAAAAAAATTCTCAGCATCGGAACAAAATTATGATATCGGAAACTGTGAACTTCTGGCCATCAAACTAGCTCTTGAAGAATGGAGACACTTCTTGGAAGGTTCTACTCACCCTGTCACTGTTTATACGGATCATAAAAATCTCAAATTCATCCAATCACTGAATCCTCGGCAGGCCCGTTGGGCACTCTTCTTTTCTTGCTTCAACTTTATTTCGTATCGTCCTGGTACTAGAAACGAAAAAGCGGATGCCCTTTCTAGGAGTTTCTTTTCCTCTGAAATCTCCTCTGATCTAGAAGAACCCATCATACCTTCCTCGAGGGTCATTGCCTCTCTGTCTACTCCGCTTGCCCCTCAGCTTCTATCCAGTCAATCCTCCGCACCAGTCCGTACTCCAATCGGTTTGATATATATACCTCCAGAACACAGACTTACCATCCTCCAACAGACCCACAGTTCTAAACAGGCTGGTCATCCTGGAGTCCATAAAAATGTACAACTCCTTAACCATCTGGTTTGGTGGCCGTCCATACTGAAAGACGTCAAAGACTTTGTATCAGCCTGTGTAGTTTGTACTACATCTAAATCCGACCACTCCCATCCCCCCGGACTTCTGAGACCCTTACCTATTCCTTCACACCCATGGACTCTTGCTATGGATTTTAATGGTGAACTTCCCCCGTCTAGAGGAAATATTGTCATTTGGGTAGTGATGGATTGCTTTAGCAAAATGACACACTTTGTTCCTCTCCCCAAATTTCCCTCTCCTCCTGAACTGGCTCAACTTTTTTTTTTCTCACATTTTTCGTCTTCATGGTTTACCTGCCGAAATAGTCTCTGATCGGGGAACCCAATTTGTTGCAAAATTCTGGAGAGCCCTCTGCAAAATCCTAGGGGTTTCACTTCAGTTCTCCTCTGCCTAGATGGTCCTGAGGCCCCTCCTGGGGAAGGGGGTACTGTAAGGATGCATACTTACCTGCTCCGCCGCTCCGGTCCCTCCAAGATGGTGTCGCCCAAGCTCCCGTCGCGCCGACATCAGCGCGCCATGCGCGTGACGTCACGGAAGTGCCCCAGTGGCGCAAAGATTCAAAAAGGGCCTGAAAAATCAGGTGGACGCCCGAAAATAGCACTGCTTTCCCTTCTGAGCCGTGCTGGGTTATTGATCCGTGGATTTCTATTTTGTTCCTCCTGTTCCTGCTTCCCTGCTGTCTTTGCTTGGTATCCTGTGCCTGGATCATACAGCTTCCCTATTTTTCCCTTATTGGGAATCCTGAACTTTGCCTCTCTTCAGTATTCCGGCATTCGTTTCTGTGGCTTGCGTCCCAGTGGTGTTGACTTCCTCATTGGTCCCGACTTCGCCTGTCTTCCTACAGGTAAACCCTTACATCGGGAGGTGTTGATCTGCCTAGGCTGGGAACCGAGCCCCCAACCGACCGGCCACGGGCACGAAGTCTGGTCGGACGGTGTTCATTGATCCGCCAGGGCGGAACCAAGGCCCCAACCAGCCGCCCACACCCAGCAATGGGCGTTGAGTCCGGTTGGGTGGTGTTTGTTGATCCGCCTAGGCTGGGAACCGAGCACCCAACTGGCCAGCTACGGATGTGAAGTCTGGTCGGGCGGTGTTTGTTGATCAGCCAGGGTTGGTACCAAGCCCCCAACAGGCCGGCCACGGGCATGAAATCCAGACGGACGGTGTTCATTGATCCGCCAAGGTCGAGCGACGTTTGTTGAACTTCCAGGAACCGAAGAGCTGCCGGGAACCTAGGACAATATGCCAGGAAGCGAGCCCACAAGGAACCGAGGAGGATTCATCAGCGGCATTCATTGATCTGCCATGGCCGGAACCAAGCCCTCAACCCACTGGCCTAAAGAAACTTCGGATGGTGTTAATTTATATACACCACCGCGAGACCCGCCATGGTTGAGCAACGTTAGTTGATCCACTAGGAACCGATGAAGGGTCAGGAACCGAGGTGGATCCACCAGGAAGCAAACCCACAAGGAACCAAGGAGGATCCGCTAGAAAACGAGCCCGCAAGAAACCGAGGAGGATCCACCAGGAATCAAAAGCAGATAGCTACGGTCGTGAAGTCTGGTGGTGTTGATTTATATACCAAGGCTGGAACCGAACCCCCAACTGACTGGCCATGTCTGTGAAGTCCGGTCGGGAGGTGTTTGTTGATCCGCCTAGGCTGGGAACCGAGCCCCCAACTGGCCGGCCACGGGCGCGAAGTCTGGTTGGACGGTGTTCGTTGATCCGCCAGGGCCGGAACCAAGCCCCCAACCAGCCGGCCACACCCAGCAATAGGTGTGAGGTCCGGTTGGGCGGTGTTTGTTGATCCGCCTAGGCTGGAAACCGAGCACCCAACTGGCCAGTCACGGGCGTGAAGTCCGGTCGGGCTGCGTTCGTTGCTCCTGCAGGGTTGGAACCAAGCCCACAACCGGCCAGCCACGGGCGTGAAGTCCAGATGGACGGTGTTCATTGATCCGCCAAGGTCGAGCATCGTTTGTTGAACTTCCAGGAACCGAAGAGCTGCTGGAACCGAGGAGAATACGCCAGGAAGCGGGCCCACAAGGAACCGAGAAGGATCCATCAGCAGCATTCGTTGATCCGCCATGGCCGGAACCAAGCCCTCAACCCACCGGCCTAAAGGAACTTCGAATGGGGTTAATTTATATACGCCACCGCATGATTGGCCATGGTCAATAAATGTTAGTTGATCCACTAGAAACCGATAAAGCATCAGGAACCGAGGTGGATCCACCAGGAAGCAAACCCACAAGGAACCAAGGAGGATCCGCCAGAAATGAGCCCGCAAGGAACCAAGGAGGATCCACCAGGAATCAAAAGCAGAATAAAAATGCGTTTACATCAAAGGCGCTGATATATTCTATAACTTCTATGTAAAAATGTTTTACCTTGTTCTCATTCATCTTCCTTGCCTTCTAACTAGAGAAAGCCTTCTACGGCATCTGTGACACGGAACTGTGAAACTTTATTGCCATAAAACAACATACAGGGGAGGGTTAAGTATTTCTCGCTTACCCATCTGAAACAAAGGACAATGAAAAATTGTTGTGCATTAACACCATTGAGTTCTATCAGTGACAAAACATTCACTATATTATTGTTGAAAGGGATATGATGAGACAAAGTATAAACAGCACAATAAATGGGGTAAATCTGTATTTGAATCATCTCTGAGCTGTCAGACACAAATTACTTTGGCTGCATACATGATATTGTCATCAGTCAGCCCTTTACCATAAGGCTTCTAAATTCCTGACTCGGGTTATTTTTTGGATATCTGGAGAAAACTTAGTATGCTTTATATACTTTCATGCTGCAACTTTAAAAGGCATGTTGGTGAACAATGCCCCAGATAGTTTATTGTATGGCCCGTTAATGTATTTATACACAGTAATCATATCCCCACGCAAGCGCCTTTTCTCCAGCGTACATAATTGTAACTTTTCCAGTCTCTCTTCATATTCAAGCTCCCCCAATCCCCTTATTAATTTAGTTGCCCTTCTCTGAACCCTTTCCATTTCAAAGATGTCCTTTTTGTACACAGGATTCCAAAATTGCACTGCATATTCCAAATGAGGCCTTACCAATGCTTTGTAAAGAGGGAGAATTACATTTTCCTCCCTTGAATCCATACCTCTCTTTATACAAGACAATACCATGCTGGCTCTGGCTGTTGCCGCCTGGCACTGCTTGCTACCTTTAAGTTTGTTATCCACCAAAACTCCAAGATCCCTTTCCAACAGGGATTCACTTAACACAGAGCCATTTATAGTATAAGTAGCACAAGTATTTTTAAGTCCAAAATGCATCACCTTACATTTATCAACATTGAATTTCATCTGCCACTTAGCAGCCCAATGTGATAATCTATCTAGATCCCCTTGCAACGATTGCACATCCTCTGAAGTTTTTAATGGTCGACAAAGTTTTGTGTCGTCAGCAAACACAGAAACCTTGCTGACAATACCCACTTCCAAATCATTAATAAATAGATTAAATAGAAGCGGCCCCAACACTGAACCCTGTGGCACCCCACTTAGCACTTTAGTCCATAATGATTAAACCCTATTAGCAACTACTCTCGGCATCCTATTCATTAACCAACTTTCTATCCATGTACAAATGTGAATCCCCAGACCAACAGACCTTAGCTTATACATTATTCGCCTAAGGGGGACTGTATCAAAAGCCTTTGCAAAATCCAAGTATACTACATCTACTGCTATGCTAGAGTCTAAATCTCTACTTACTTCCTCATAGCCATGCAAGTTAGTTTAACAAGATCTATTCCTCCTAAATCCATGCTGGTTACTACTTATAATGTCAGTCCTTGAAGCATACTCTAGAATAAGTTCCCTTATTAAACTTTCCAGTATCTTCCCCACCACTGAAGTTAAACTTACAGGTCTGTAATTACCCTGCTGTGAACGGCTACCTTTTTTGAATTTTGGAATAATTTTAGCCTTTTTCCAATTCAGAGGCACACATCCGGACATGAGGGAATCTGCAAAAATAAGAAGCAATGGCCTTGATAAAACTGAACTTAGCTCCCTAAGGACCCATGGATGTATTTTATCAGGTCCAGGAGATTTATTAATATTAACCTTATTTAGTTGTTTCTGTACCATATCCTTGGTTAACCAAAGTGCACTTGCATCTTTTATACCATTACCTGTATTTGGATTTTCTATAGTGTATACAGAGGGGAAAAAAATATTTAAGACATTTGCTTTATTACCATCCTCCATAACTAACTTATCCCCATTAATTAAAGGTGCCACATTTTCAGTCCTCATCTTCTTACTATTAATATACTTAGAACATTTTTAGACTTAGTGATGCTTTGTTCAGTTATCTTAACTTCATTATTAATTTTAGCTAGTTTGATTGCTTTCTTTCACTTCTTGTTACAGTTTTTATAATCCCTAAAGGCTCTTTCTGTTCCCTCTGACTAAAAGGTTTTAAATGCCTTTTTTTTCCTTTCCATATATCATATACATTTAGATGTGAAATGGCTTAAAATCCCCTTAAACAGTCCACTTTTGTTCAGTACCTTTACCTGATAATACCTTATCCCAGTTGACATTCTGAAAAGCTACTTTTAACCTGGGAAAATGTACTTTCCTGAAATTAAAAGTCTTTGTTAACCCAGCGCTTTTTTATTGACCCCATAGCAAGAACAATCAAGGCTGTGGGCAGTGGACAGCCCTGGCGCGTACCTTTTTTTTGTTGGGGATTGGGGTAGTCCTGGTAATTTGAGGTATACTTGTACATTTATACATTTTTACATTTAGTACATTTATAAGGTTGATGGGGAAATTCATAACTCACAATAATCATTTTAGCAGGTAGTCCTATCTTATACTATCAAAGGCTTTCTCTATATCAAGGGACAACAGGCATCCCCTGATATTGTTTTTGGATGCTAGATCTATCAGATTACATAATCTTCTGATGTTGTCAGATGCCTATCACCCCCTGACAAAGCCAACCTGGTCTGTATTGATCAAAGTTGGTAGTAGTTTATTGAATTTTACCAGGTTTTTCTCTGTCACCCCAGTGGCAGCAATTCACCAGACTGGGATATCCCTGGCTCACAGGAAACGCACGGTATAAACGTATAAAAGTCCCTCCCATCCTCCTTCCATGTCTTTGCGTTTCCTGTGGCTAGGAAAGCATGGTCTGAAGATTCAGGGCTTACCTGCCATTGTGGCTTGCCAGTAGGAGTTCTCTCTCTCTCTCTCTCCTAGCTGATGCCTTCCCTTCAGTTGCAACGGATTGCCTGGGAAGGGCCTTGTGACCAGGCTGAATAGAGTGGGATTTAGAGTCCATCCAGTGTTCCCTACAGGTGGCTGCCATTTTTGGATCCAGAGTACGCTCCAGGTGCGGGGGTTCTCAGCCGCGGGTGCGCGCGTACGTGCGCGAGTGCGCGTCGTTCGCGCCATGCGCGCCATTCGTGCGCGTCCGTTCGTGCATGCGCGCCATTCGCGCATGCGCACGGCCATCTGCAGCATTTCCGGGTCTCGCGAGGTGACGTCATGGTCGCGTCTCGCGAGAGGATTCTTAAGGCAGATGGGAGCTTCTTTTCTGGTGCATGATTGGATCATTGGTGTCCTAAAGTTCTTTTGCTGGGGTAGCCTCTGCTAATAGTGAGTACCTGTCTACTCCTTTTTTTATACATGCCTTGGCCTGTTTGTGTTATTTTTGCAGGGATCATTTTTGTTATATCTATTTTGTGTAGATATTTCCTCACTTGGAGCAAAGATCAGTGAGTGAGGGTCACCAACCTCAAGGAATAGGTAAGCCCCAGGTAGGTGTAGCTAAAAGAGTGATTTTGTTCAAAGGGGTGGTTGAAAGCCTCTATATTTTCTATTTGTCTCTCTTCAGTGCCTTGTCTCTGATAAGTCTTCCAAATCCAGAAAAAGCTCTGGTTCTAAGAGGAAGAATCGGATAAGGAAGATGAATTAGTCCATTGCCTGTGGTCCAAAGGTCTCTTGTATGTATTTCCTCCGATCCCGATGATCTGCAAGGTTCTTCAAAAAATCAAGGCAGAAAAAGCGTTAGTTTTGGCGGTCATTCCATTTTGGCCAAGGAGGCCTTGGTTTCCACTCCTCAATTCTTTGGCAATGGGAGAACCTTGGAGGATTCCGACCTTTCCGGGTTGGCTATCTCAGGGACCAGTATATTATCAGGAGGTCAACAACTTTGGAGTTTGATGGTTTGGAGATTGAAAGGAGAAAACTGTCAGCTTTAGGTTTCCAGGACTCTCTAGTTCAATTATTATTGAAATCGAGAAAAAATTCAACTTCTATTCAATATTATAGAGTGTGGAATAAATTTGTTCAATTTGCCAAAGATGCCAATACAGATCCTTTGAAAGCAGATGCTGCTTTGATTGTAAAATTTCTTTTCTCAGGCTACAATATGGGTCTAGGCAATGGTACACTAAAAGGGCAAGTTTCTGCATTGTCGGCCATCCTGGAACACTCCCTATAGAACATAGATTCAAGTGCCCAGGAATAGCAATGCCCTGTGTTGAGTGAGCTTTTAAACCAACCGGAACTGCCTCGCCTCGAGCCTGATAAGCCCTTGCAATGGCCTGGGTTAACCAACCCGCCAACGTACTCTTTGAAGGAGCTTCTTCTCCCTTCCTAAAACCTTTAGGTATAATAAAGAGTTTCTTTGATTTTCTCCATGACTTTGTCCTTTTTAAGTAATGTGATAAAATTCTCACCAAGTCTAAAGTATGGAGCTTTGTTGTCTTTTTGATTTGGATCCGGACAGAAAACCGGAAGATTAATTTCCATGTCAAAGTGGAAAGGAGACACTACTTTAGGAAGAACCCAAATGAAGTTTCATTCTGACCCTATCATGGAAAATTGTCGTGTCGGGCCTGTCTGCGGACAACGCCGCCAATTCTGAAACTCTGCAAGCAGAAGTGATGGCCACCAATGAATAGTCTTTAAAGTCAGATTCCAATCTGAAGATTTTCCTAGTGGTTTCAAAAGGTGACATTGTGAGTGCTTGAAGGACTATCGGTAAGACTCCAAACGGACAGACCGTTTAGATGGAGGTCTTATTCTCATAAGGGCATTGACGAATCGAATGACCATCTTATCCATGGCCCAAGAGTGTTCCAGGATGGCCGACAATGCAGAAACTTGCCCTTTTAGTGTACCATTGCCTAGACCCATATTGTAGCCTAGAGAAAGAAATTTTACAATCAACAGCAGCATGCTTTCAAAGGATCTGTATTGGCACTTTGGCAAATTGAACAATTTATTCACACTCTATAATATTGAATAGAAGTTGATTTTTCTCGATTTCAATAATAATTGAACTAGAGAGTCCGGAAACCTAAAGCTGACAGTTTTCTCCTTCCAATCTCCAAACCATCAAACTCAAGTTGTTGACCTCCTGATAATATACTGGTCCCTGAGATAGCCAACCCGGAAAGGTCGGAATCCTCCAAGGTTCTCTCTCCTTGCCAAAGAATTGAGGAGTGGAAACCAAGGCCTCTCTTGGCCAAAATGGAATGACCGCCAAAACTAACGCTTTTTCTGCCTTGATTTTTTGAAGAACCTTGCAGATCATCGGGATCGGAGGAAATACATACAGAGACCTTTGGACCAATCCTGGGCTAAAGCATCTGTACCCACGGCCTGAGGATTTGGAAACCTTGAATAAAATTTTCGACATTTTGAATTGCTTGGAGTAGCCATGAGATCTATCAAAGGCTTCCCCCATTTGACAAATCCTTTGAAATATATCCTTGTGAGACACCCATCTCTCTGGCTGTACGTTTTTCTGCTCAAATAGTCTGCCAAGATATTTGGAGGCCGGGCAGATAAAGTGCCGTGATACTTTTTAGATGATCTTCTGCCCATTGAAATGGGGGGCCACTTCTTTCATCAACGATTTGCTTCTGGTTCCTCCTTGTCTTTTTACATAAGCCACCGCTGTAGTGTTGTCGGAGTAAACCCTTACATGACTTCCTTCTATTTGATGAGCGAAGCATTCATTGCTTTTCTTATTGCTCTTAACTCTAATATGTTTGACGTTAAATCTTCTTGAAAGTCCCAAGTTCCTTGCACATAGTCCTCCTGACAATGAGCTCCCCAACCATCCTCTGACGCATCGGTTGTAATTGTAATTACCACAGGCTCTTCTATTAATCTTCCTGATTGGAGATTTTCTTCTATGGTCCACCAAACCAGCGATTGTCTTACTCTGTCTGAAATAAAGACCACTTTTCCCAGATTGAACTGTGGATCTTTGACCGACGACAATAGATGATTCTGTAGGTTCTCATGTGCCATCTCGCCCATTCTACCATTGGAATACAGGATGCCATAATTCTCTATTATTACTAGACACTGTTTTACCTTTATCCTTTTTGATTTTATAATGCGGAAACCTTTTGACTTATCGACCTCGCTTTTATACTTGGTAATAAAATCAGATTGTTTGCTGTAAAAAAAAGAGCTCCTGAAATATCATATCTTGGGAAGGAATAAGGCGACTCTTCTCCTTGTTTATTACCCATCCGAAGTCTACCAGGATATTTGTCAACCTGGAAGTATAGAAGAATGGCAACCTCCTTGGTTTCTGCTATTAGCAAATATCGTCGAGATAATGAAATACTTGGATCCCTTGTTTCCTTATCTCGGCTATTAACGACACCAGTACCTTTGTAAAGACTCTCGGGGATTGGTTTAGACCGAAAGGAAGACATTTGAACTGTAGATGCTTTCCGTTGGCCATAAAATTTCCAATGTTTTTCGAAAATGGGGATATGAAAAATACGCATCTTTTAGATCGATTTTTACCATCCAGATATCCTTGCTTATCGCTTGAACGATGGATTGCAAAGACTCCATCTTGAATCTTCTTAGCCTTAAAAATTTGTTCAGACCCCGCAGATTTAACACTGGTCTCCATCCCCCCGAAGCTTTTGGCACCATAAATAAAGGGGAATAAAATCCTCTTCTTCGTTGTTCCTTTGGAACCTCCTGATTGCCCCTATAGCCAATAATTGGTCTATGTAGTGAAAAATTACTTCTTTTTCCTTTGCATTTCGAGGCTCTTTTGGTGGCACAAAATGATGTAAACGAGGCATGTTTTGAAACTCCAACCTGTAACCTTCCTGGATAGATTTTATTACCCAGGAGTCCAGGACACCTTCGGCCCACCTCTGCGAAAAAAGTTGTATCTTGCCTCCTATAAAGCTGAGGTGGAACCTGCTTCCCGTCATTGTTGTGAAGTACTCTGGAATGAACCTGATGCTTTTCTGACAGGCTGCATACCTTGTCTACCTCTCCAATTTGACTGACGAAAGGAGTCTCTACTCCTCTTGCTTTGTCTTGATGGACGAAAAAATCTCTCTTTCCCCCCCTCTCTGCGAAAAGGTATCGGATCGCGATTTTTAAATCTTCTTTCCTGAGGAAGGAATATACTCTTACCACCTGACGATCTTTGATGAGATCATCCAGTCCTTTCACCAAAAGCATTTTGCCATCGAACGGAAGTTGACATAGATTAGACTTAGAATTTACATCCGCTGACCAATTCTTTAACCAGACTCTTCTGGCTGCCACTGACAAGGCCATTGATCTCGCTGACAGCCTACTAAATCTACGAAGCTTC
The DNA here is from genome assembly GCA_019447015.1 of Hymenochirus boettgeri. Taxonomy (NCBI): domain Eukaryota; kingdom Metazoa; phylum Chordata; class Amphibia; order Anura; family Pipidae; genus Hymenochirus; species Hymenochirus boettgeri. Next base: position 119,338,984 of record CM033475.1, on the reverse strand, counting down.
AAAAATGAAATCTGTTGCAACATACATTCTTGCACCATACCTTTCAGTTTGGACCTTTTTACATTAGAATCTATAGCATGTTGAAGGTCTGCTAACCACACCTTTAAAGCTCTTGAAGTGGAAGTCAGAGCCATAGAAGGTTTGCAAGCTGCTCCTGCTGCAAATAAGCTTCTTCAGATTAGCATCTATTCGTCTATCCATTGGATCCTTAAATGTGGCAGCATCTTCTACAGGTAATGTGGTTCTCCTTGCTAACCTAACCACCGCTGCATCCACTTTAGGGGGTGAATTCCAGGCCTCTGCATCCTCCTCATGGAAAGGGTATTTTTTACAAAATCTGTTTTCCAACGTCTACCCTTTTTTCAACTTTTTTCCATTCCGCAGAAATAACCTGTCTTAAAGATTTATGAACGGGAAAGAAGACTGAATTTTTCTGTATAGGAGGAAAATATTTATCCGCGTGAAGCAACCACTGGTTCCTCTATGGTGAGAGAAAAGTTTCCCCGATAGCCTTAATTAAAGGCAACCACTATACTAGGGTCAAAAGTGGATTCTGCTTCATTATCTTTCTTCATCTGAAAGGGATTCTGATCTTCTGAACTAAAGACCCTTATCTTCTGAAAGGTCTGAATCTGACACATCCGATAAATGCCTGGTCTTTGCTTTTTTTTTTTTTGCTGCCTTGCTCTTTAGCTGATTCTGAAACAGCCGTTTATATTAGCTCATTAATTTGTCCATAAAATTCTTTCAGGCAATTGGACTAATTCATCTTCCTTATCCGATTCTTCCTCTTAGAACCAGAGCTTTTTCTGGATTTGGAAGACTTATCAGAGACAGAGGCACTGAAAGAGACAATAGAAATATAGAGGCTTTCAACACCTTTGAAAACAGTAAATCATCTCTTTAGCTACACCTACCTGGGGCTTACCTAGTTTCCTTGAGGTTGGTGACCCTCACTCACTGATCTTTGCTCCAAATGAGGAAATATCTAACACAAAATAGATATAACAAAAAATGATCCCTGCAAAAAATACACAAACAGGCCAAGGCATGTATAAAAAGAGTAAGACGGTACTCACTATTACAGAGGCTACCCGCAGCAAAAGAACTTTAGGACACCAAATGATCCAAAGTCATGCACCAGAAAAGAAGCTCCCATCTGCCTTAAGAATCCTCTCGCGAGACGCGACCATGACGTCACTCTGCAGACCCGGAAATGCTGCAGATGGACGTGCGCATGGCGCGAATGGCGCGCATGCACGAACGACGCGCACGAATGGCGCGCATGCGCGAACGACGCGCACTCGCGCACGTACGCGCGCACCCGCGGCTGAGAACCCCGCACCTGGAGCGTACTCTGGATCCAAAAATGGCAGCCACCTGTAGGGAAACACTGGATGGACTCTAAATCCACTCTATTCAGCCTGGTCACAAGGCCCTTCCCAGGCAATCCTGTTGCAACTGAAGGGAAGGCATCAGCTAGGAGAGAGAGAGAGAGAGAAACTCCTACTGGCAGCCACAATGGCAGGTAACCCTGAATCTTCAGCCACCATGCTTTCCTAGCCACAGGAAACGCAAAAGACATGGAGAGGAGGATGGGAGGGACTTTATACCGTGCGTTTCCTGTGAGCCAGGATTATCCCAGTCTGGTGAATTGCTGCCACTGGGTTGACAGAGAAAACCGGTAAAATTCAAATAACTACTACCAACTTTGATCAATACAGACCAGGTTGGCTTTGTCAGGGGGTGATAGGCATCTGACAACATCAGAAATTATGTAATCTGATAGATCTAGCATCCAAAAACAATATCAGGGATGGCCTGTTGTTCCCCTGATATAGAGAAAGCTTTGATATATAAGATAGGACTACCTGCCTTAAAATGATTATTGTGAGTTATGAATTTCCCCATCAACCTTATAAATGTACTAAATGTAAAAATGTATAAATGTACAAGTATACCTCAAATTACCAGGACTACCCACCAATCCCCAACAAAAAAAGGTACGCTCCAGGGCTGTCCCACTGCCCACAGCCTTGATTGTTCTTGCTTATGGGTCAATAAAAAAGCGCTGGTTACAAAGACTTTTAATTTCAGGAAAGTACATTTTCCCAGGTTAAAATAGCTTTTCAGAATGTCAACTGGGATAATGTATTATCAGGTAAAGGTACTGAACAAAAGTGGACTGTTTAAGGGGATTTTTAAAGCCATTTCACATCTAAATGTATATGATATATGGAAAGGAAAAAAAAGGCATTTAAAAAACCTTTTAGTCAATAGGGAACAAAAGAGCCTTTAGGGGATTATAAAAACGTAACAAAAGTGAAAGAAAGCAATCAAACTAGCTAAATTTAATAATGAAGTTTAAGATAACTGAACAAAGCATCACTAGTCTAAAAATGTCTAAGTATATTAATAGTAAGAAGATGAGGACTGAAAATGTGGCACCTTTAATTAATGGGGATAGTTAGTTTATGAGGATGGTAATAAAGCAAATGTCTTAAATATTTTTTCCCCTCTGTATACACTATAGAAAATCCAAATACAGGTAATGGTATAAAGATGCAAGTGCACTTTGGTTAACCAAGGATATGGTACGAAACAACTAATAAGGTTAATATTAATAATCTCCTGGACCTGATAAAATACATCCATGGGTCCTTAGGGAGCTAAGTTCAGTTTTATCAAGGCCATTGCTTCTTTTTTTTGCAGATTCCCTCATGTCCGGATGTGTGCCTCTGAATTGGAAAAGGCTAAATTATTCCAAATTCAAAAAAAGGTAGTCCGTTCACAGCAGGGTAATTACAGACCTGTAGTAGTTTACTTCAGTGGTGGGGAAGATACTGGAAAAGTTTATAAGGGAACTTATTCTAGAGTATTGCTTCAAGGACTGACATTATAAGTAGTAACCAGCATGGATTTAGGAGGAATAGATCTGTTAAACTAACTTGCAGGCTTATAGGAAGTAAGTGAGATTTAACTCTAGCATAGCAGTAGATGAGTATACTTGGATTTTGCAAAGGCTTTTGATACAGTCCCCCTTAGCGAATAATGTATAAGCTAAGGTCTGTTGGTCTGGGGATTCACATTTTGTACATGGATAGAAAGTTGGTAATGAATAGGATGCCAGAGTAGTTTCTAATAGGTTTAATCATTATGGACTAAATTGCTAAGTGGGTGCCACAGGTTTCAGTGTGGGGCTGCTACCGTTTAATCTATTTATTGTTGATTTAGAAGTGGGTATTGTCAGCAAGGTTCTGTGTTTGCTGACGACACAAACTTTGTCGACCATTAAAAACTTTAGAGGATGTGCAATCGTTGCAGGGGATCTAAGATAGATTGTCACATTGGGCTGCTAAGTGGCAGATGAGATTCATTGTTGATAATGTATGGGTGATGCATTTTTGACTTAAAATCTTGTGGCTGCTTACACTTATAAATGGCTTTGTGTTAAGTGAATCCCTGTTGGAAAGGGATCTTGAGTTTTGGTGGATAAAACTTAAAGGTAGCAAGCATGCCAAGTGGCAACAGCCAGAGCCAGCATGTGTATTGTCTTGTATAAAGAGAGGTATGGATTCAAGAGAGTTATTTCCCTCTTTACAAAGCATGGTAAGCCTCATTTGAAATATGCAGTGCAATTGTGGAATCCAGTGTACAAAAGGACATCTTTGAAATGGAAAGGTCAAAGAAGGGAAACTAAATTATAAGGGGATTAGGGAGCTACTATTGGTAGTTTTAAATAAAAGCTGGATGAGTTTTCTACAAACAAGAATGTTGCAAGTTACTGGTATTGATCATAAAGTAGAGTTGATTCAGGGATATTTCCGATTCCACTTGGAGTCAGAACAAGAATTTTTTTTCCCCTTCATAAATTTGGGGGTGTTTTTTTTGCCTTCCTTTGGATCAACAGTAGGCAGGAAATGAGATATTGCTAGATGAGTTGACTGGATGGACGTATGTCTTTATTCAACCCTTAAATACTATACTATACTAAAACACAAAAATAAGGGAACACTCTGGTATAATGGGATTCCCGGGTAGGAAAATCTGGACAGAGATTGTCTGATGATTTAATAACGCAGATGATTTAATGATGAGGATGACACCCTCCCCTTTAATACCAAAATGTATATTCAACCTTTAACAACATGGCCCCTTTTGACATCCTGAAATTGAATGTCTCCAATCTGAGATCCTATATCTTAATATTGATCATAATGAGAGAGAAAAACTAATAGAGATTCTAATTCCCCTTAAACTAGAGACACACAACATACAATACATGGGTGTCACTTTAATATCTAACTGGAACTCTTTATACATCAAAACTTATCCCCCCTTTCTATATCCCTTATAAGGGACCTAAAAAAATTGCACAATATATGAATATCATGGATTGGACGTCTAAATGCAATAAAGATGATAATCCTGCCAAAAAATTGTATTTATTACTCTAACCATTTCTAGACAGGCTCTAATTCCACTTCAAAAAAGTATTGCCCTTTAATCTGGCAAAGAAAGAAACACATATCAAACAAAACTTAATGTGCCTACCCAAAAACAAAGGGGTATGACATTTCCAGATTATACAGGTACAACTAAGCTGCTTTAACTACAAGCTGTAACTACCTCACCATCACTATTCAATACCCCAAAATGGGTACTACTTAAAGGTTATGTCCACCCTTAATCAACTTTTAATATAGGCTTCCCCCTGGTCCCCCAGCCCCAACCCGCATAATTTTTATTTTAAGAAAGCTCCCCAAACTCTTACTTACCTCCCCTCTTTCCTCCGCCGCGCTCCCGGCCCTCTGCTTGCGAGAAATGCAAGCAGAGGGCGGGACCGCAGCCGCGTCTGTGATTGCTGAGCTGCACCGCCAATCACGGACGCGGCTGCCGGCAGCTCACTTCCAGCGGAGGAAAGAGGAGAGGTAAGTAAGAGTTTGGGGAGCTTTCTTAAATAAAAATTATGCGGTTGGGCTGGGGGACCAGTGGGAAGCCTATACTAACAAGGGTTAAATGCTAGGTGGAGGGAATCGGAGGGGAGGGAGAAGGGAGGGAGAGGGAGGGGGAGGGAGGGGGAGAAGGGCTGCAGTAACGCATGGCAAAAATCTACCTGAGGCCAGGTAGGAGGCAGAGTCCTATATGGACTCTGCTAGCCTCCTGGTGGGCAGTTTTGGGACTTTGGGGGGGACTCACAGAGAACCCTATGGAGCTGGGATGTTAGGTAAGGATTATCTACACTACTGGTGGGGGCCAGTTGTGGGGGATTATAGTTTTTGGGGGTGGACATGCCCTTTAAAAACAAACTTATTTTTTCCATACCATATGAATGCAATATGGTGGCTTACCTCATCCTAAACAATCAGGAAATAAGTTTATCAATGATATAAATATTGTATAGAACTGTATTGCAATATTATGCAATGACTGTGTAGATGTGGTATGAATACAGGATGTATATGTAACGTGGGCCCCTTAGATCTCTGCACCAATGGATAACATATGTTTCTTTTCAAGTTGGTGTAAGGTAACATATGGCCATATGTCTGCAAAGTCCTTTTCTATAGGGTATTGACTTTCGATGTATGGTCAAGATTGTGTATAAGAAAAATGGTTTTGTGAATGCAATTAGGTTACTCACTAGACTAATGATAACCAGCACATGTTTTTACATGCATATGGCATAAATAACTCTTCTATCAACTGTCAGACTGGGTGTGATCTATGTAACACTATTATCATAATTAGTCTTTCAGATGTGGAGAATGCGGGCACTCAAACCTACCTGTCCAGATGGGGGTCAACTTTCAAAATGAGGACAAATCAAGGGCCCGTGAGTTGTTTCTTCTTACCCATATTTGTCCCTTTCGGAAATTGATCGCAGGACCTTTCCCTCCGTCTTGACTGTTGATTTTTTATTGACCTTAAACTGTCTGTCCAGATGGGGTCAACTTTCAAAATGAGGACAAAATCAAGGGCCGTGAGTTGTTTTCCATGGCATGGGTAATTTTATTGCTTAGGAAAATTTGATGAGGAGTCCATAATGTTGATACAACATAGAAAAGAGAATCAATGCACATTCCTAGGCCCCATACAATATCATACTATCTGCACACTGGCATACTTTATAAACAAAGGGGTTTTAGTATACATAGGGAGGTCCTATGCCTTTAATATAAAGCACATTTTTAAAAAGCCAAAGGGCTGGGGGAAGTGAAGAGCCTGTTATATGGATCCATGTGTAAGAAGAGAAAATGCAAAGTTTGTTAATCGTATTGAAGTAAAAGAAATTTAAAAAGGTTAGAAGTTAGACCTTCCAACGGGGTTACCTGGACGTGGTTGGAAGGCTTTTTCATTCATGTGATCACAGTAATGTATACTAAACCCTTTGTTCATAAGAATTCCAGTGTGCAGATAATATGATATTGTATGGGCCTAGGAATGTGCATTGATTATCTTTGTATAAATGTTTGACCAATCAGTAGCACTTCCGCGAAATGTAGTTGTAATTAGCCTATTGGAGTGCTTCCACAATCCTTGTATTTACATAATGTTTGATAGTTTGTTTTAATTGGGTTATAATTAGTTATAATGAATTACAGGAAAGTAAAAAGTTACTATTATTTGTAACATTTAATGTTACCGTTACATAACATAGGAAATGTTTAGAAAATAATGTATAGAAATAACATAGGAAATGTTGTATTCCAGAGAATTTTTAGATACCATGTAAGCGTAATTTAATATTAATACCCAATTTAATTCATACCTAATTTATTATGTTAATGAAAGTTATTCTACATTTATGTAGTCGATCCTTTGACACCAATATAAGTATTCTCTGTTACATGTACCCAAGTTACAAATTCCTCTATTATGTTTCTAAAGTAAGAGCTGATATTTCTTAAGAAGTGATTATTTTAAATTTCAATGCGATCAAAAGGCATAGTATGATTGACAGGGTAGTTTTTAACTGAAGAAATTACTACGATTCTAATGTCTGAGTTGTGTATTAAAGGGCCCGTCCAGCCCCGAAATGAAACTTACATATAGGTAAATTACCCCCCAAACCCTAAACGTAATGTTTGAAACCTGAAATATATAATTCTAACCTGACATCCTGCACAATATCTGTTGTATTCAATTAGATCACTGGACTTGAAATGTAGTTCTTGAAGACCTTTCGCTAGTCATCCCGACTGGCTTTCTCCAATTCAGAATGACTTGTACAAGAATCTGTGGCAATTATGTACCCTGGAAAATCCCTAATAAGCATATCACACCAGGTGTTAAGGGTGTGATTGGAAGTGGCTAAGAGGTGTTATAGGAACGCCCAGAGTAAGGTGTTAAAACAGCATTGTACCAGGCAGACAGTTGGTGTCGAACCCCCCCAACCTCTACAAACTGTCCTGCCATGTACAATGCTGTTTTAACACCTTACTCTGTGCGTTCCTATACACCTCTTAGCCACTATCTAATCACACCCTTACCCTAGCTGTGATATGCTAATGTGGATTTTCCAGGTAACATAATTGCCACAGATTCTTGTACAGTCATTCTGAATTTAGAAAGCCAGTCGGATGACTAGCGAAACTCTTCAAGAACTACATTTCAAGTCCCTTTTGATCTAATTGAATACAACAGATATACCATGACCTGATGAATGAGAACCTTCACAAGCATCCTGCACAATGTCCTTTTTCCCCTGTTTCGGCTTCCTGGTTTCTTACAGTTAGTAGCTGTCAGTTAGGATTTGACAGTTGACATCACAGCCAATGACTGAATGTTAATCCCCCTGTCTGCCCTCTTCTGAGCATGCCCAGGCTCTATACAGGTCACTAAATTGCTCAGTTCCCTGAGACATCAAGAGCATAGCAGCACAGTAAATGAATTCATAGGACAAACTATGATATATCAACATATTTTTAAAGAGGCAATTCTTTCTAAAAGATGTTCTTATGAGAGTGGATTGTCCTTTAAATTAATTTTTACAATATTAAATGTAATTTTGTTCTACCTTGTGTACCATCCCATAGGTTTATGGTATAGTATTTATAGTTACTTAGTAACATAAACTGGGGGAAAATGATAAGGAAATAATTTAGCAATGATATAATTGTATAGAACTGTATTGACTTATACATATGCATGACTGTGTAGACGTGGCATGAATATAGGATGATATTGTAACATGGGCCCCTTGAATCTCTATTCCAAATGGATAACAATGTTTCTTGTGTCAAAGTTGTGTAAGGTAACGATGGCCACATGTCTAAACAAAAGGGGACTGCAAAATCCTTTTCTATATGGATATTGACTTGTGACTGCCTACCAGCAGTCCTCAAACTCAAAATAGAGAAAGTCCAGATTGTGCATTAAATACAACACAGTTTACCCTGGCCTGGTGTAACATGATGTAACTATGTTCTATTTAAATATAATATTAAATATTATTTTAATCTAGACCTTTTCTCTGTTTCGAGTTTGAGGACTGCTGGTAGTCTTACCTTTCCCATCATGGCCAACCATTGACTAGATCACATTGCATTTACTACATTTATATGTAATCCTTTGACACCAATATAAGTATCTCTGTTACATTGTACCCAAAGTTACAAATTCCCTATTATTGTTTCTAAAGTAAGAGCTGATTTTCTTAAGAGAGATTATTTTTAAATTTCAATGAGATTAAAGGCATAGTATGGTTGACATGGTATTTTTAACTGAAAGAAATTAGTGCATTTTAATACAACACAGTTACATGGCCTGGTGTAACATGATGTAACTGTTTCTATTTAATATAATAAATATGATTTCAAATCTGGACTTTTTCTCTATTTTCGAGTTTGGGACTTTTGGTAGGCCTTAACCTTTTCCATCATGGCCAACCATTGACTAGATCAAATCGCCACCATGCATGCAAAAAATAGACACACCACTGTGGCAAATTTAAGGGCTAAACAAGCCACTCCTATTCCTGTTGACATCATCAAAAATTACAACAGTGATTAGATAAACACACCTCAGTATACAAATACATTTGTTCCATATCAAATAATACTATATGAATAAAGTGCATAGAATAAAGACTACAAAACTGTTTTTAAATATAAATTATGAAGATAAAGTGTAAAAAGTATATATTATCCTATATAATAAAGCCTGCTGCGTCCGTGCTTTGTCCTTGTGTGTGTGTCCTGCAGTTCCTATGGACTCACCACTAGGGGAGAGTCTCTGCAGTTCCTATTGACTCACCACTAAGGGAGAGTCTCTGCAGTTCCTATTGAAGCCACCACTGGGGTGGGTAGTTTTGGGAAAGAGTGGGCGGCCAGGATTTGGGACAGAGGGGGGCCCTGGATTTGGGACAGAGGGGGCCCCTGGATTTGGGACAGAGGGGGGGCCCTGGAATTCGTGACAGAGGGGGCCCTGAAACTCGGGACAGAGGGGGCCCCCTGGATTTGGGACATCGGAGGCCCTGGATTTGGGACAGAGGGGGGGCCCTGGTATTTAGTAGAGGTAGGGCCCCTGATTTGGGACAGAGGGGTCCCCTGGATTTGGGACAGAGGGGGTCCCTGGATTTGGGACAGAGGGGGCCCCTGGATTTGGGACAGGGGGGTCCCTGGATTTGGACAGAGGGGGCCCTGGATTTGGGACAGAGGGGGGCCTGGGACACAAAGAGGGTAGTCTGCCCTTGGGACATGAGGAGGGCTATGGTCTTGGGACACTCTGGCTTATAGTGCCCGTTATTGTAACAGGCTTAAGTCTAGTTAAGATAAAATCACTTATGTGATAGTGTATATAAAAACCTACATAAGTTTTATAGTAAAAAAGTTTTAATTTTTAGTCCCATGAGTGTGCCTTCTCTTCTCCTGTGGTATTCCATTAAATTGCGGATGCACCGAGGCATTAATAATTCTAGGCGTGAGTGCATATCTCTGCTGCATTTCCAAATCAATGTTAGGCCTGGGTACAGTAGCCCACAAATAAACGGTGGTACTCCACAGATCTTTTCTTCGAGTTTATTTTATTACCAACATCGACAGGTTATAACTCATGCAGGAGTTGGCATCAGGAACTTTCAAAAACATATATACAAATATGAAAAACATCACCTGTGGATGGTATCTGCCAATATCTGTAAGAAGCTGGTGAATAGGCGGCCTACAAGATGCTCTTGGATGTCTATTCCTTGCAATGAGTTTGAGGGAAACTGTAAATTTTAAACAAGCCACATTTATACATTATGCTGTGCTACTCTAAAAATGGTTTGATAAAGTTAAAAGTTTGCATTTCTTTAAAAGGTAATTGTGGTCTACATTTAAAGATCTCTCCTATGCTGGTAATACACTTCTTTGTCTGTCCTGACCTGTCTGAATACGTATGTGAGTCACATGATGTGCTGTGTAAGAAGCCCCATCCCCCCCAAAATTAATATTTTCTGAAGCTAGTTTACAGACCTGCAACCTCCTCTGTCCTTTCTCTCCCTGTGGAGAGGAATCTCTAATCTGTCTAAGGAGAGAAAAAATTTTTCAGGCTTGTGGCTAGCTTTAAAAATGATAAGAATTTCGGGTGCGCTTATGATGCTCTGTCCCAGCGGTAGCATGCTCAACCGTAAATTTTGGAGGCAACCCCAATTGCTGGTGAGGTCACAGATCACAGTAAACAGCAAAAAAAAACCACTTTATACTGCTATAAGTTTGGACAGATTGCAGCAGAAGCATGATCCTGGAGTAATTTTTAAGGCAGAAGTGTGCTCTTTTTAACAAAGGCTACTAACATTTCCCCTTTCAAACCTGGATTTGTCCACATGTAGTCCCAAGTCCTTTGATTAGCTAATGAAAACACAGACAACAGTTGTCAGTAGCTGGAGTGGCCTGTGTATTATTAAATACCTAGACTTGCATGTCTTATCATTCTACCTTTTAAAATGCAAGCCATCTCTGGATTTTCTAAGGACAGATCACTTACATGTACAGAACTTTGAAGTTTTTTTTTTTTTTTTAATTAAGTGACTATGAAATCCTTTTTAGGATTTCCTTATTTTGTATATATAGTTTACTTATAAAGTGCCACTTGGGGATGCGCGCTGTACAGTAACGAAATACAATAAAGTCATACAAGGGGAACAAATACATGGATAGTTCAGTACATAAAATATATAAATTATATAAAATGGAAGTGCTAGAGCTTTGCCACAAGAGGAAAAGAAGGTCCCGCGTCATAGAGCTTACATTCTAGTTAGGGGGGTAACATACAGATACAATAGAATGGGTATAAGTGTTGGAGGGAGACCTTAGCAGTACAAATAAACATCATATACTGCGCTGGTTACCAGATAGTGTTAGGATGTAAGGATAGATTTAAACCTAGAGGTTTCTTGACGCAGAGAGAGGGAATAGAATTCCAGAGGAACAGGAGCACAAGAGAAAAAGTTTAAGGGTGTAGAGAAAGCAGTACGAGTGGGGGTCTGTAAGGAGCTGGTTCGCCGATGAGCGGAGGGTAAGGGCAGGAACATATGGGGAAATATAAGAAGGATCAGCAGAGCGAAGGGATTTAAATGTTAGAAGAAGGATTTTGTATACAATGCACTTTTTTAACGGGGATCCAGGTTGTGGTCCGGTAACAGAGGAATTGGGATCCTGTTTATGAGAGCGCGAAACAAACATGTGGCGTGATTAATTCTAGACTGAAGGGGAGTGAGGTAGAAGCAGAAGACCAAAAGTAGTAGGTTGCAATAGTCAAGGCGCGATAGACGAGACATGCAATAAGCATATATCGTGTTTGGGAGAGAAGAATAGGCAGGTTTTTTCGCAACATAGTTATGTGGTTAGAAATGGAGAGAGGAGTCAATAATTACTCCAAGGCAACATGCTCGATTGGATAGGAAATGGGGTATTGTCAACAGAGATGGAGAAAAATGGGACAGGACCAGTTTTAGGTGGGAAAACGGTCAGTTTAGTTTTAGAAAGATTTGAATTTGAGGTAGCGTTGAGACATCCAGGAGGAGATGGCAAGGAGGCAAGTCGAGACACTTGTATTGGTATCAGGAGTTTGCATAGGGGTGGACAAATAGATTTGTATATCGTCTGCATAAAATGATAGTTGAAGCCAAAAGAGGTAATAACATCTCCCAAGGAAATAGTATAGAGGGAAACAATATGGGCCCAAGAACAGACCCCTGCGGACCCCCCACCAAAGGAACCAGAGAAAGGTATTGCTAGCATAAATAACAGAGTAAGTTTCTGTCAGAGAGATAGGATATAAGCCAGGATGCCACTTCATTCCGAATGCCCAACGTATCAGCATAAGGAGGGAATTAATCGACTGTGTCGAAAGCAGAGAGAGGTCAAGGAGGATAAGAATAGAAAAGTGACCATTGGCATTTGCAACCTGCAGTCATTTACAACCTTACACAGAGCCGTCTCGGTGGAATCACAGGACGGAATACCAGATTGCAAAGGATCCAATAGGTTATGAGCATGAAGTTAGTGATACGGGAAGAAGACAAAACGTTCTAGCAATTTAGAGCTATCGATGAGAGCGACCGGCAGTAGTTGGCTAAACAGGAGGGGTCCAGCGAGGGCTTTTTTAGTATGGGGCTTAACATGGCATGCTTAAAGACAGACGTGGAAAATTTCCAGATTGTAGGGAGGTGTTGAATATGTGGTGAGTATGTGGGTAAGCCATGATTCCAGTGCTTCAGTAATACAGAGGCATGGGATCAAGAGGACAGGCTGTCTTGATCCCATGAGTCATCCCTAGTGACCAGATATCTGCACGCGATGGACTCCCTTTATGATGAGTAAGGGGAAAAGTCCTGAGGAGAGTGCGGAGAAAGGAAGGGTCAGCGGGAGAGGGGCTCAATGGAGAGTTGAAGATGGAGAACAGGTGCCGGGTGGGGAATTTATTGTAATTTATAAGTTTCGGTAATAGTTCTGTTTTGCCAGCATGAGTCCAGAGCCGAGACATTGCAGCATGAACTTGTATAGGAGAAGTCAGCCTTTGTACACGGGACTTTCTCCACGCACATTCAGCTAGCACCGCACACTTGCGTAAACTGGAAGTGGGTTGAGCCACGGACGAGCATTAGAGGTTCCTCGTCTGAGGAATCAGAGGGGAATAGAGTCGTCTCAGGTGGTAGGTGCAATCGAGTTCGTGAGAATGAAGCAACGCTGTTAGTCGTGTTTTATTCATATTGTATAGTTGTGAAAATCAATTATATAGGCGTCAACATCTTCCATAGCGCTTTAGACAATTCTATGTATACATCACACTAGGCCCTGCCCCAAGACTTACAATCTAAGCACATTTTTTTGACACATACAACCTATCAGTATGTCTTTAAGATGGTGGGGAAAAAAACCGGAGTGGCGAACCAGAAGGCACGCACGCAACACAAGGACCACCAAGAACCCCTGCAAAAAAAAAAAACGGTAGAGTCTACAGGCCAAATGTGAAACTCAACCGCACCTAAGGGCGAATCACATCAGTCTAACCACTGACCACCTGCTCTATGTTAGTCCATACATGAGTCTAAGCATGAATAAGCAAGCTAAAGGCAGATCAGACCGATGAACCAATAACAACAAAGCCAACAAGCCTAACATACAAGGTTCAAAAATAACATTTTTTTTTATATCATATCATTAGTACATATTAAAAATTGCTTAAAGGACAGTCCCACCCTTTAAAAAAACGGTTACCAATTATCTGCCTGCAACACACCCCACCGCTATTTTTCCCAGTATTACATCATTTGAACCAGATATTAATGATAATTCTGATCGTTTCTGCATCGGCACTGCCTCCTCTTTCTGCTACAAGAGCTTTTATAGCTTGAGCATGTTCGGAGGAGGCATCGGGTGAAACAGCAATCATTTGTGTGAGGTCAGCAATCACAGCCTTGATTGAATGGAAGGGGCCAGCTTAATATGCCAAATATCAGTTGGGTGGGGGGCAGTAAATGACAATTTAACAGTTTTTTTTTGTTTTAAACGTTTTTTTTTCATGTAAAGTCATAAAATATAGAGGGATTATAAGAAATTAAATTGGTATTAACTTGTACAAAATATTATGTATTTTCTAATATGGGGTAATGATTGTAATTAAGGAGGGACTTTTAAAGGTGTGGTGTTTGTTTGATGTTTTTAATTGTAAGCTATGAGAAGGGCCCCAAAACCATGAGAGCTTTTTTATACCCTTAAATGGCATGTTTTAAAGGTATTCCAATGATAAAGTCACCTGGGTTGTAGGATAGATATGTGTAAGTGGATTGTACCTGCAGTATTCTGTGTCTTTGAGCAGAAGTTTAGAAGAAATCCAATGAGTTTCCCCCAAAAGCTGTGGATGGTGCAGTCCGCCCACTTTCAGTGACTGCCTGCATGGAAATCGTCGGACTGCTGTCTGTGTGATCTGACTGGTTGGTCGATTCTACACCCACACACACCCACACCCACCCCACCCACACCCACAACACACACTTCAAGCTACTGAGTTCACACTGATTAATGGAGGAATAATCACATGACCATCACAGCAGTTTGCGACTTCACTAATTAATGGAGTAATCAGGTACTATTTTTTCTCTCTCCCACTACCTCCCATACCAGATTGGCCTCTTATTCCCAGCATCCCCTATGAAATCAATCATTGATCATTTTGTCAACCATCCCTCTCAGAGATAGACACAAAAAAATCTTTATTCAAACAACAAAGTTCCCCTACTTTACAGTAGTGTGGGAAGAGGGTTTTAACTTTTTCTCCCCTGTCTCTCTCTGCATGATCACGTGTAAAAATGAACTTAGAGAGTCAGGAGAAAGGATTTCTTACTGCAAGCAGGGAACATTTGTGAGGCGGCAAAGTGGTCATCCTGGAGAACCTTTATTCGTCATTACCGCCTTGATGTTTCTTCAACCGACAAAACCAAATTCGGACAAAGAGTATTGGAGGCTATTATTCAATAAAAAAAAATAAAAAAAAAGAAAGAGAAGTATGTTCTATGTTCCCTCCCTAGATTTTAGCTTGGATAATTCCCAGTCTGGTGAATTGCTGCCACTGGGGTGACAGAGAAAACATGAAATTGTTTACTACATACCGTAATTTCTGTTTCTTGTCACCTTCCATGGCAGCATTCACCAGGTGAATACCCACCCTTAATGTTATTTATGTTTATTTATCTTGTATGATTATGTTTCCTTTGACAGCTTTATAATTAAGACATGGAGAGGATGATGGGACGGTAGGAGTAAACAATTTCATGTTTTCTCTGTCACCCCAGTGGCAGCAATTCACCAGACTGGGAATTATCCAAGCTAAAATCTAGGGAGGGACATAGAACATACTTCTCTTTCTTTTTTTTATTTTTTTTATTGAATAATAGCCTCCAATACTCTTTGTCCGAATTTGGTTTTGGTCGTTGAAGAAACATCAAGCGGTAATGACGAATAAAGGTTCTCCAGGATGACCACTTTGCCGCCTACAAATGTTCCCTATAGGAACATTAGATTCAAGCCCAGGAAGTAGCAATTGCCCTGTTTGAGTGAGCTTTTAAACCAACCGGAACTGCCTCGCCTCGAGCCTGATAAGCCCTTGCAATGGCCTGGGTTAACCAACCCCCAACGTACTCTTTGAAGGAGCTTCTCCCTTCCTAAAACCTTTAGGTATAATAAAGAGTTTCTTTGATTTTCTCCATGACTTTGTCCTTTTTAAGTAATGTGATAAAATTCTCACCAAGTCTAAAGTATGGAGCTTTGTTTCTTTTTGATTTGGATCCGGACAGAAAACCGGAAGATTAATTTCCATGTCAAAGTGGAAAGGAGACACTACTTTAGGAAGAACCCAAATGAAGTTTCATTCTGACCCTATCATGGAAAATTGTCGTGTCGGGCCTGTCTGCGGACAACGCCGCCAATTCTGAAACTCTGCAGCAGAAGTGATGGCCACCAATGAATAGTCTTTAAAGTCAGATTCCAATCTGAAGATTTTCTAGTGGTTCAAAAGGTGACATTGTGAGTGCTTGAAGGACTATCGGTAAGACCCAAACCGGACAGACCGTTTAGATGGAGGTCTTATTCTCATAAGGGCATTGAGAATCGAATGACCCATCTTATCCATGGCCCAAGAGTGTTCCAGGATGGCCGACAATGCAGAAACTTGCCCTTTTAGTGTACCATTGCCTAGACCCTATTGTAGCCTAGAGAAAGAAATTTTACAATCAACACATCTGCTTTCAAAGGATCTGTATTGGCACTTTGGCAAATTGAACAATTTATTCCACACTCTATAATATTGAATAGAAGTTATTTTTCTCGATTTCAATAATAATTGAACTGAGAGGTCCGGGAAACCTAAAGCTGACAGTTTTCCTCCTTCCAATCTCCAAACCATCAAACTCAAGTTGTTGACCTCCTGATAATATACTGGTCCCTGAGATAGCCAACCCGGAAAGGTCGGAATCCTCCAAGGTTCTCCCATTGCCAAAGAATTGAGGAGTGGAAACCAAGGCCTCCTTGGCCAAAAATGGAATGACCGCCAAAACTAACGCTTTTTCTGCCTTGATTTTTTGAAGAACCTTGCAATCATCGGGATCGGAGGAAAACATACAGAGACCTTTGGACCAATCCTGGGCTAAAGCATCTGTACCCACGCCTGAGGATTTGGAAACCTTGAATAAAATTTTCGACATTTTGAATTGCTTGGAGTAGCCATGAGATCTATCAAAGGCTTCCCCCATTTGGACAAATCCTTTGAATATATCCTTGTGAGACACCATCTCTCTGGCTGTACGTTTTTCTGCTCAAATAGTCTGCCAAGATATTTGGAGGCCGGGCAGATAAAGTGCCGTGATACTTTTTAGATGATCTTCTGCCCATTGAAATGGGGGCCACTTCTTTCATCAACGATTTGCTTCTGGTTCCTCCTTGTCTTTTTACATAAGCCACCGCTGTAGTGTTGTCGGAGTAAACCCTTACATGACTTCCTTCTATTTGATGAGCGAAGCATTCATTGCTTTTCTTATTGCTCTTAACTCTAATATGTTTGACGTAAATCTTCTTGAAAGTCCCAAGTTCCTTGCACATAGTCCTCCTGACAATGAGCTCCCCAACCATCCTCTGACGCATCGGTTGTAATTGTAATTACCACAGGCTCTTCTATTAATCTTCCTGATTGGAGATTTTCTTCTATGGTCCACCAAACCAGCGATTGCTTACCTGTCTGAAATAAAGACCACTTTTCCCAGATTGAACTGTGGATCTTTGACCGACGACAATAGATGATTCTGTAGGTTCTCATGTGCCATCTCGCCCATTCTACCATTGGAATACAGGATGCCATAATTCTCTATTATTACTAGACACTGTTTTACCTTTATCCTTTTTGATTTTATAATGCGGAAACCTTTTGACTTATCGACCTCGCTTTTATACTTGGTAATAAAATCAGATTGTTTGCTGTAAAAAAAAGAGCTCCTGAAATATCATATCTGTGGGAAGGAATAAGGCGACTCTTCTCCTTGTTTATTACCCATCCGAAGTCTACCAGGATATTTGTCACCTGGAAGTATAAAGAATGGCAACCTCCTTGGTTTCTGCTATTAGCAAAATATCGTCGAGATAATGAAATACTTGGATCCCTTGTTTCCTTATCTCGGCTATTAACGACACCAGTACCTTTGTAAAGACTCTCGGGGATTGGTTTAGACCGAAAGGAAGACATTTGAACTGTAGATGCTTTCCGTTGGCCATAAAATTTCCAATGTTTTTCGAAAATGGGGATATGAAAAATACGCATCTTTTAGATCGATTTTTACCATCCAGATATCCTTGCTTATCGCTTGAACGATGGATTGCAAAGACTCCATCTTGAATCTTCTTAGCCTTAAAAATTTGTTCAGACCCCGCAGATTTAACACTGGTCTCCATCCCCCCGAAGCTTTTGGCACCATAAATAAAGGGGAATAAAATCCTCTTCTTCGTTGTTCCTTTGGAACCTCCTGATTGCCCCTATAGCCAATAATTGGTCTATGTAGTGAAAAATTACTTCTTTTTCCTTTGCATTTCGAGGCTCTTTTGGTGGCACAAAATGATGTAAACGAGGCATGTTTTGAAACTCCAACCTGTAACCTTCCTGGATAGATTTTATTACCCAGGAGTCCAGGACACCTTCGGCCCACCTCTGCGAAAAAAGTTGTATCTTGCCTCCTATAAAGCTGAGGTGAACCTGCTTCCGTCATTGTTGTGAAGTACTCTGGAATGAACCTGATGCTTTTCTGACAGGCTGCATACCTTGTCTACCTCTCCAATTTGACTGACGAAAGGAGTCTCTACTCCTCTTGCTTTGTCTTGATGGACGAAAAAATCTCTCTTTCCCCCCCTCTCTGCGAAAAGGTATCGGATCGCGATTTTTAAATCTTCTTTCCTGAGGAAGGAATATACTCTTACCACCTGACGATCTTTGATGAGATCATCCAGTCCTTTCACCAAAAGCATTTTGCCATCGACGGAAGTTGACATAGATTAGACTTAGAATTTACATCCGCTGACCAATTCTTTAACCAGCTCTTCTGGCTGCCACTGCCAAGGCCATTGATCTCGCTGACAGCCTACTAAATCTACGAAGCTTCAAAAATGAAATCTGTTGCAACATACATTCTTGCACCATACCTTTCAGTTTGGACCTTTTTACATTGAAATCTATAGCTGTTGAAGGTCTGCTAACCACACCTTTAAAGCTCTTGAAGTGGAAGTCAGAGCCATAGAAGGTTTGCAAGCTGCTCCTGCTGCAAATAAGCTTCTTCAGATTAGCATCTATTCGTCTATCCATTGGATCCTTAAATGTGGCAGCATCTTCTACAGGTAATGTGGTTCTCCTTGCTAACCTAACCACCGCTGCATCCACTTTAGGGGGTGAATTCCGGCCTCTGCATCCTCCTCATGGAAAGGGTATTTTTTACAAAATCTGTTTTCCAACGTCTACCCTTTTTTCAACTTTTTTCCATTCCGCAGAAATAACCTGTCTTAAAGATTTATGAACGGGAAAGAAGACTGAATTTTTCTGTATAGGAGGAAAATATTTATCCGCGTGAAGCAACCACTGGTTCTCTATGGTGAGAGAAAAGTTTCCCTGATAGCCTTAATTAAAGGCAACCACTATACTAGGGTCAAAGTGGATTCTGCTTCATTATCTTCTTCATCTGAAAAGGGATTCTGATCTTCTGAACTAAAGACCCTATCTTCTGAAAGGTCTGAATCTGACACATCCGATAAATGCCTGGTCTTTGCTTTTTTTTTTTTTGCTGCCTTGCTCTTTAGCTGATTCTGAAACAGCCGTTTATATTAGCTCATTAATTTGTCCATAAAATTCTTTCAGGCAATTGGACTAATTCATCTTCCTTATCCGATTCTTCCTCTTAGAACCAGAGCTTTTTCTGGATTTGGAAGACTTATCAGAGACAGAGGCACTGAAAGAGACAATAGAAATATAGAGCTTTCAACCCTTTGAAAACAGTAAATCATCTCTTTTAGCTACACCTACCTGGGGCTTACCTAGTTTCCTTGAGGTTGGTGACCCTCACTCACTGATCTTTGCTCCAAATGAGGAAATATCTAACACAAAATAGATATAACAAAAAATGATCCCTGCAAAAAATACACAACACAGGCCAAGGCATGTATAAAAAGAGTAGACAGGTACTCACTATTACAAGGCTACCCGCAGCAAAAGAACTTTAGGACACCAAATGATCCAAAGTCATGCACCAGAAAAGAAGCTCCCATCTGCCTTAAGAATCCTCTCGCGAGACGCGACCATGACGTCACTCGCGAGACCCGGAAATGCTGCAGATGGACGTGCGCATGGCGCGAATGGCCGCATGCACGAACGGACGCGCACGAATGGCGCGCATGCCGAACGACGCGCACTCCGGCACGTACGCGCGCACCCGCGCTGAGAACCCCGCACCTGGACGTCTCTGATCCAAAAAATGGCAGCCACCTGTAGGGAAACACTGGATGGACTCTAAATCCACTCTATTCAGCCTGGTCACAAGGCCCTTCCCAGGCAATCCTGTTGCAACTGAAGGGAAGGCATCAGCTAGGAGAGAGAGAGAGAGAGAAACTCCTACTGGCAGCCACATGGCAGGTAACCCTGAATCTTCAGCCCCATGCTTTCCTAGCCACAGGAAACGCAAAAGACATGGAGAGGAGGATGGAGGGACTTTATACCGTGCGTTGTCCTGTGAGCCAGGATATCCCAGTCTGGTGAATTGCTGCCACTGGGTTGACAGAGAAAACCGGTAAAATTCAAAAACTACCTTAACCAACTTTGATCAATACAGACCAGGTTGGCTTTGTCAGGGGGTGATAGGCATCTGACAACATCAGAAGATTATGTAATCTGATAGATCTAGCATCCAAAAACAATATCAGGGGATGCCTGTTGTTCCCCTGGATATAGAGAAAGCCTTTGATAGTATAAGATAGGACTACCTGCTTAAAATGATTATTGTGAGTTATGAATTTCCCCATCAACCTTATAAATGTACTAAATGTAAAATGTATAAATGTACAAGTATACCTCAAATTACCAGGACTACCCACCCAATCCCCAACAAAAAAAGGTACGCTCCAGGGTCTGTCCCACTGCCCACAGCCTTGATTGTTCTTGCTTATGGGTCAATAAAAAAGCGCTGGTTACAAAGACTTTTAATTTCAGGAAAGTACATTTTCCCAGGTTAAAAGTAGCTTTTCAGAATGTCAACTGGGATAATGTATTATCAGGTAAGAGGTACTGAACAAAAGTGGACTGTTTAATAAGGGGATTTTTAACGCCATTTCACATCTAAATGTATATGATATATGGAAAGGAAAAAAAAGGCATTTAAAAAACCTTTTAGTCAGAGGAACAAAAGAGCCTTTAGGGGATTATAAAAACGTAACAAAATGAAAGAAAGCAATCAAACTAGCTAAATTTAATAATGAAGTTTAAGATAACTGAACAAAGCATCACTAAGTCAAAAATGTTCTAAGTATATTAATAGTAAGAAGATGAGGACTGAAAATGTGGCACCTTTAATTAATGGGGATAAGTTAGTTTATGAGGATGGTAATAAGCAAATGTCTTAAATTTTTTTCCCCTCTGTATACACTATAGAAAATCCAAATACAGGTAATGGTATAAAAGATGCAAGTGCACTTTTGGTTAACCAAGGATATGGTACAGAAACAACTAATAAGGTTAATATTAATAATCTCCTGGACCTGATAAAATACATCCATGGGTCCTTAGGGAGCTAAGTTCAGTTTTATCGGCCATTGCTTCTTTTTTTTGCAGATCCCTCATGTCCGGATGTGTGCCTCTGAATTGAAAAGGCTAAAATTATTACCAAAATTCAAAAAAAGGTAGCCGTTCACAGCAGGGTAATTACAGACCTGTAGTAGTTTACTTCAGTGGTGGGGAAGATACTGGAAAAGTTTATAAGGGAACTTATTCTAGAGTATCTTCAAGACTGACATTATAAGTAGTAACCAGCATGGATTTAGGAGGAATAGATCTGTTAAAACTAACTTGCAGGCTTGTAGGAAGTAAGTGAGATTTAACTCTAGCATAGGCAGTAGATGTAGTATACTTGGATTTTGCAAAGGCTTTTGATACAGTCCCCCTTAGCGAATAATGTATAAGCTAAGGTCTGTTGGTCTGGGGATTCACATTTTGTACATGGATAGAAAGTTGGTAATGAATAGGATGCCAGAGTAGTTTCTAATAGGTTTAATCATTATGGACTAAATTGCTAAGTGGGTGCCACAGGTTTCAGTGTGGGGCTGCTACCGTTTAATCTATTTATTGTTGATTTAGAAGTGGGTATTGTCACAAGGTTCTGTGTTTGCTGACGACACAAACTTTGTCGACCATTAAAAACTTTAGAGGATGTGCAATCGTTGCAGGGGATCTAAGATAGATTGTCACATTGGGCTGCTAAGTGGCAGATGAGATTCATTGTTGATAATGTATGGGTGATGCATTTTTGACTTAAAATCTTTGTGGCTGCTTACACTTATAAATGGCTTTGTGTTAAGTGAATCCCTGTTGGAAAGGGATCTTGAGTTTGGTGGATAAAACTTAAAGGTAGCAAGCATGCCAAGTGGCAACAGCCAGAGCCAGCATGGTATTGTCTTGTATAAAGAGAGGTATGGATTTCAAGAGAGTTATTCCTCCCTCTTTACAAAGCATTGGTAAGCCTCATTTGAAATATGCAGTGCAATTGTGGAATCCAGTGTACAAAAGGACATCTTTGAAATGGAAAGGCTCAAAGAAGGGAAACTAAATATAAGGGGATTGGGGAGCTACTATTGGTAGTTTTAATAAAAGCTGGATGATTTTCTACAAACAAGAATGTTGCAAGTTACTTGGTATTGATACATAAAGTAGAGTTTGATTCAGGGATATTTCCGATTCCACTTGGAGTCAGAAAAGAATTTTTTTTCCCCTTCATAATTTGGGGGTGTGTTTTTTGCCTTCCTTTGGATCAACAGTAGGCAGGAAATGAGATATTGCTAGATGAGTTGGACTGGATGGACGTATGTCTTTATTCAACCCTTAAATACTATACTATACTAAAAGCACAAAAATAAGGGAACACTCTGGTATAATGGGATTCCCGGGTAGGAAAATCTGGACAGAGATTGTCTGATGATTTAATAACGCAGATGATTTAATGATGAGGATGACACCCTCCCCTTTAATACCAAACTGTATATTCAACCTTTAACAACATGGCCCCTTTTGACATCCTGAAATTGAATGTCTCCAATCTGAGATCCTATATCTTAATATTGATCATAATGAGAGAGAAAAACTAATAGAGATTCTAATTCCCCTTAAACTAGAGACACACAACATACAATACATGGGTGTCACTTTAATATCTAACTGGAACTCTTTATACATCAAAACTTATCCCCCCTTTCTATATCCCTTATAAGGGACCTAAAAAAATTGCACAATATATGAATATCATGGATTGGACGTCTAAATGCAATAAAGATGATAATCCTGCCAAAAAATTGTATTTATTACTCTAACCATTTCTAGACAGGCTCCAATTCCACTTCAAAAAAGTATTGCCCTTTAATCTGGCAAAGAAAGAAACACATATCAAACAAAACTTAATGTGCCTACCCAAAAACAAAGGGGTATGACATTTCCAGATTATACCGGTACAACTAAGCTGCTTTAACTACAAGCTGTAACTACCTCACCATCACTATTCAAATACCCCAAAATGGGTACTACTTAAAGGTTATGTCCACCCTTAATCAACTTTTAATATAGGCTTCCCCCTGGTCCCCCAGCCCCAACCCGCATAATTTTTATTTTAAGAAAGCTCCCCAAACTCTTACTTACCTCCCCTCTTTCCTCCGCCGCGCTCCCGGCCCTCTGCTTGCGAGAAATGCAAGCAGAGGGCGGGACCGCAGCCGCGTCTGTGATTGCTGAGCTGCACCGCCAATCACGGACGCGGCTGCCGGCAGCTCACTTCCAGCGGAGGAAAGAGGAGAGGTAAGTAAGAGTTTGGGGAGCTTTCTTAAATAAAAATTATGCGGTTGGGCTGGGGGACCAGTGGGAAGCCTATACTAACAAGGGTTAAATGCTAGGTGGAGGGAATCGGAGGGGAGGGAGAAGGGAGGGAGAGGGAGGGGGAGGGAGGGGGAGAAGGGCTGCAGTAACGCATGGCAAAAATCTACCTGAGGCCAGGTAGGAGGCAGAGTCCTATATGGACTCTGCTAGCCTCCTGGTGGGCAGTTTTGGGACTTTGGGGGGGACTCACAGAGAACCCTATGGAGCTGGGATGTTAGGTAAGGATTATCTACACTACTGGTGGGGGCCAGTTGTGGGGGATTATAGTTTTTGGGGGTGGACATGCCCTTTAAAAACAAACTTATTTTTTCCATACCATATGAATGCAATATGGTGGCTTACCTCATCCTAAAAATCAGGAAATAAGTTTATCAATGATATAAATATTGTATAGAACTGTATTGCAATATTATGCAATGACTGTGTAGATGTGGTATGAATACAGGATGTATATGTAACGTGGGCCCCTTAGATCTCTGCACCAATGGATAACATATGTTTCTTTTCAAGTTGGTGTAAGGTAACATATGGCCATATGTCTGCAAAGTCCTTTTCTATAGGGTATTGACTTTCGATGTATGGTCAAGATTGTGTATAAGAAAAATGGTTTTGTGAATGCAATTAGGTTACTCACTAGACTAATGATAACCAGCACATGTTTTTACATGCATATGGCATAAATAACTCTTCTATCAACTGTCAGACTGGGTGTGATCTATGTAACACTATTATCATAATTAGTCTTTCAGATGTGGAGAATGCGGGCACTCAAACCTACCTGTCCAGATGGGGGTCAACTTTCAAAATGAGGACAAATCAAGGGCCCGTGAGTTGTTTCTTCTTACCCATATTTGTCCCTTTCGGAAATTGATCGCAGGACCTTTCCCTCCGTCTTGACTGTTGATTTTTTATTGACCTTAAGCTGTCTGTCCAGATGGGGTCAACTTTCAAAGTGAGGACAAAATCAAGGGCCGTGAGTTGTTTTCCATGGCATGGGTAATTTTATTGCTTAGGAAAATTTGATGAGGAGTCCATAATGTTGATACAACATAGAAAAGAGAATCAATGCACATTCCTAGGCCCCATACAATATCATACTATCTGCACACTGGCATACTTTATAAACAAAGGGGTTTTAGTATACATAGGGAGGTCCTATGCCTTTAATATAAAGCACATTTTTAAAAAGCCAAAGGGCTGGGGGAAGTGAAGAGCCTGTTATATGGATCCATGTGTAAGAAGAGAAAATGCAAAGTTTGTTAATCGTATTGAAGTAAAAGAAATTTAAAAAGGTTAGAAGTTAGACCTTCCAACGGGGTTACCTGGACGTGGTTGGAAGGCTTTTTCATTCATGTGATCACAGTAATGTATACTAAACCCTTTGTTCATAAGAATTCCAGTGTGCAGATAATATGATATTGTATGGGCCTAGGAATGTGCATTGATTATCTTTGTTAAATGTTTGACCAATCAGTAGCACTTCCGCGAAATGTAGTTGTAATTAGCCTATTGGAGTGCTTCCACAATCCTTGTATTTACATAATGTTTGATAGTTTGTTTTAATTGGGTTATAATTAGTTATAATGAATTACAGGAAAGTAAAAAGTTACTATTATTTGTAACATTTAATGTTACCGTTACATAACATAGGAAATGTTTAGAAAATAATGTATAGAAATAACATAGGAAATGTTGTATTCCAGAGAATTTTTAGATACCATGTAAGCGTAATTTAATATTAATACCCAATTTAATTCATACCTAATTTATTATGTTAATGAAAGTTATTCTACATTTATGTAGTCGATCCTTTGACACCAATATAAGTATTCTCTGTTACATGTACCCAAGTTACAAATTCCTCTATTATGTTTCTAAAGTAAGAGCTGATATTTCTTAAGAAGTGATTATTTTAAATTTCAATGCGATCAAAAGGCATAGTATGATTGACAGGGTAGTTTTTAACTGAAGAAATTACTACGATTCTAATGTCTGAGTTGTGTATTAAAGGGCCCGTCCAGCCCCGAAATGAAACTTACATATAGGTAAATTACCCCCCAAACCCTAAACGTAATGTTTGAAACCTGAAATATATAATTCTAACCTGACATCCTGCACAATATCTGTTGTATTCAATTAGATCACTGGACTTGAAATGTAGTTCTTGAAGACGTTTCGCTAGTCATCCCGACTGGCTTTCTCCAATTCAGAATGACTTGTACAAGAATCTGTGGCAATTATGTACCCTGGAAAATCCCTAATAAGCATATCACAACCAGGTGTTAAGGGTGTGATTGGAAGTGGCTAAGAGGTGTTATAGGAACGCCCAGAGTAAGGTGTTAAAACAGCATTGTACAGGCAGACAGTTGGTGTCGAACCCCCCCAACCTCTACAAACTGTCCTGCCATGTACAATGCTGTTTTAACACCTTACTCTGTGCGTTCCTATACACCTCTTAGCCACTATCTAATCACACCCTTACCCTAGCTGTGATATGCTAATGTGGATTTTCCAGGTAACATAATTGCCACAGATTCTTGTACAGTCATTCTGAATTTAGAAAGCCAGTCGGATGACTAGCGAAACGTCTTCAAGAACTACATTTCAAGTCCCTTTTGATCTAATTGAATACAACAGATATACCATGACCTGATGAATGAGAACCTTCACAAGCATCCTGCACAATGTCCTTTTTCCCCTGTTTCGGCTTCCTGGTTTCTTACAGTTAGTAGCTGTCAGTTAGGATTTGACAGTTGACATCACAGCCAATGACTGAATGTTAATCCCCCTGTCTGCCCTCTTCTGAGCATGCCCAGGCTCTATACAGGTCACTAAATTGCTCAGTTCCCTGAGACATCAAGAGCATAGCAGCACAGTAAATGAATTCATAGGACAAACTATGATATATCAACATATTTTTAAAGAGGCAATTCTTTCTAAAAGATGTTCTTATGAGAGTGGATTGTCCTTTAAATTAATTTTTACAATATTAAATGTAATTTTGTTCTACCTTGTGTACCATCCCATAGGTTTATGGTATAGTATTTATAGTTACTTAGTAACATAAACTGGGGGAAAATGATAAGGAAATAATTTAGCAATGATATAATTGTATAGAACTGTATTGACTTATACATATGCATGACTGTGTAGACGTGGCATGAATATAGGATGATATTGTAACATGGGCCCCTTGAATCTCTATTCCAAATGGATAACAATGTTTCTTGTGTCAAAGTTGTGTAAGGTAACGATGGCCACATGTCTAAACAAAAGGGGACTGCAAAATCCTTTTCTATATGGATATTGACTTGTGACTGCCTACCAGCAGTCCTCAAACTCAAAATAGAGAAAGTCCAGATTGTGCATTAAATACAACACAGTTTACCCTGGCCTGGTGTAACATGATGTAACTATGTTCTATTTAAATATAATATTAAATATTATTTTAATCTAGACCTTTTCTCTGTTTCGAGTTTGAGGACTGCTGGTAGTCTTACCTTTCCCATCATGGCCAACCATTGACTAGATCACATTGCATTTACTACATTTATATGTAATCCTTTGACACCAATATAAGTATCTCTGTTACATTGTACCCAAAGTTACAAATTCCCTATTATTGTTTCTAAAGTAAGAGCTGATTTTCTTAAGAGAGATTATTTTTAAATTTCAATGAGATTAAAGGCATAGTATGGTTGACATGGTATTTTTAACTGAAAGAAATTAGTGCATTTTAATACAACACAGTTACATGGCCTGGTGTAACATGATGTAACTGTTTCTATTTAATATAATAAATATGATTTCAAATCTGGACTTTTTCTCTATTTTCGAGTTTGGGACTTTTGGTAGGCCTTAACCTTTTCCATCATGGCCAACCATTGACTAGATCAAATCGCCACCATGCATGCAAAAAATAGACACACCACTGTGGCAAATTTAAGGGCTAAACAAGCCACTCCTATTCCTGTTGACATCATCAAAAATTACAACAGTGATTAGATAAACACACCTCAGTATACAAATACATTTGTTCCATATCAAATAATACTATATGAATAAAGTGCATAGAATAAAGACTACAAAACTGTTTTTAAATATAAATTATGAAGATAAAGTGTAAAAAGTATATATTATCCTATATAATAAAGCCTGCTGCGTCCGTGCTTTGTCCTTGTGTGTGTGTCCTGCAGTTCCTATGGACTCACCACTAGGGGAGAGTCTCTGCAGTTCCTATTGACTCACCACTAAGGGAGAGTCTCTGCAGTTCCTATTGAAGCCACCACTGGGGTGGGTAGTTTTGGGAAAGAGTGGGCGGCCAGGATTTGGGACAGAGGGGGGCCCTGGATTTGGGACAGAGGGGGCCCCTGGATTTGGGACAGAGGGGGGGCCCTGGAATTCGTGACAGAGGGGGCCCTGAAACTCGGGACAGAGGGGGCCCCCTGGATTTGGGACATCGGAGGCCCTGGATTTGGGACAGAGGGGGGGCCCTGGTATTTAGTAGAGGTAGGGCCCCTGATTTGGGACAGAGGGGTCCCCTGGATTTGGGACAGAGGGGGTCCCTGGATTTGGGACAGAGGGGGCCCCTGGATTTGGGACAGGGGGGTCCCTGGATTTGGACAGAGGGGGCCCTGGATTTGGGACAGAGGGGGGCCTGGGACACAAAGAGGGTAGTCTGCCCTTGGGACATGAGGAGGGCTATGGTCTTGGGACACTCTGGCTTATAGTGCCCGTTATTGTAACAGGCTTAAGTCTAGTTAAGATAAAATCACTTACTGTGATAGTGTATATAAAAACCTACATAAGTTTTATAGTAAAAAAGTTTTAATTTTTAGTCCCATGAGTGTGCCTTCTCTTCTCCTGTGGTATTCCATTAAATTGCGGATGCACCGAGGCATTAATAATTCTAGGCGTGAGTGCATATCTCTGCTGCATTTCCAAATCAATGTTAGGCCTGGGTACAGTAGCCCACAAATAAACGGTGGTACTCCACAGATCTTTTCTTCGAGTTTATTTTATTACCAACATCGACAGGTTATAACTCATGCAGGAGTTGGCATCAGGAACTTTCAAAAACATATATACAAATATGAAAAACATCACCTGTGGATGGTATCTGCCAATATCTGTAAGAAGCTGGTGAATAGGCGGCCTACAAGATGCTCTTGGATGTCTATTCCTTGCAATGAGTTTGAGGGAAACTGTAAATTTTAAACAAGCCACATTTATACATTATGCTGTGCTACTCTAAAAATGGTTTGATAAAGTTAAAAGTTTGCATTTCTTTAAAAGGTATTGTGGTCTACATTTAAAGATCTCTCCTATGCTGGTAATACACTTCTTTGTCTGTCCTGACCTGTCTGAATACGTATGTGAGTCACATGATGTGCTGTGTAAGAAGCCCCATCCCCCCCAAAATTAATATTTTCTGAAGCTAGTTTACAGACCTGCAACCTCCTCTGTCCTTTCTCTCCCTGTGGAGAGGAATCTCTAATCTTCTAAGGAGAGAAAAAATTTTTCAGGCTTGTGGCTAGCTTTAAAAATGATAAGAATTTCGGGTGCGCTTATGATGCTCTGTCCCAGCGGTAGCATGCTCAACCGTAAATTTTGGAGGCAACCCCAATTGCTGGTGAGGTCACAGATCACAGTAAACAGCAAAAAAAAACCACTTTATACTGCTATAAGTTTGGACAGATTGCAGCAGAAGCATGATCCTGGAGTAATTTTTAAGGCAGAAGTGTGCTCTTTTTAACAAAGGCTACTAACATTTCCCCTTTCAAACCTGGATTTGTCCACATGTAGTCCCAAGTCCTTTGATTAGCTAATGAAAACACAGACAACAGTTGTCAGTAGCTGGAGTGGCCTGTGTATTATTAAATACCTAGACTTGCATGGCTTATCATTCTACCTTTTAAAATGCAAGCCATCTCTGGATTTTCTAAGGACAGATCACTTACATGTACAGAACTTTGAAGTTTTTTTTTTTTTTTTAATTAAGTGACTATGAAATCCTTTTTAGGATTTCCTTATTTTGTATATATAGTTTACTTATAAAGTGCCACTTGGGGATGCGCGCTGTACAGTAACGAAATACAATAAAGTCATACAAGGGGAACAAATACATGGATAGTTCAGTACATAAAATATATAAATTATATAAAATGGAAGTGCTAGAGCTTTGCCACAAGAGGAAAAGAAGGTCCCGCGTCATAGAGCTTACATTCTAGTTAGGGGGGTAACATACAGATACAATAGAATGGGTATAAGTGTTGGAGGGAGACCTAGCAGTACAAATAAACATCATATACTGCGCTGGTTACCAGATAGTGTTAGGATGTAAGGATAGATTTAAACCTAGAGGTTTCTTGACGCAGAGAGAGGGAATAGAATTCCAGAGGAACAGGAGCACAAGAGAAAAAGTTTAAGGGTGTAGAGAAAGCAGTACGAGTGGGGGTCTGTAAGGAGCTGGTTCGCCGATGAGCGGAGGGTAAGGGCAGGAACATATGGGGAAATATAAGAAGGATCAGCAGAGCGAAGGGATTTAAATGTTAGAAGAAGGATTTTGTATACAATGCACTTTTTTAACGGGGATCCAGGTTGTGGTCCGGTAACAGAGGAATTGGGATCCTGTTTATGAGAGCGCGAAACAAACATGTGGCGTGGATTAATTCTAGACTGAAGGGGAGTGAGGTAGAAGCAGAAGACCAAAAGTAGTAGGTTGCAATAGTCAAGGCGCGATAGACGAGACATGCATAAGCATATATCGTGTTTGGGAGAGAAGAATAGGCAGGTTTTTTCGCAACATAGTTATGTGGTTAGAAATGGAGAGAGGAGTCAATAATTACTCCAAGGCAACATGCTCGATTGGATAGGAAATGGGGTATTGTCAACAGAGATGGAGAAAAATGGGACAGGACCAGTTTTAGGTGGGAAAACGGTCAGTTTAGTTTTAGAAAGATTTAATTTGAGGTAGCGTTGAGACATCCAGGAGGAGATGGCAAGGAGGCAAGTCGAGACACTTGTATTGGTATCAGGAGTTTGCATAGGGGTGGACAAATAGATTTGTATATCGTCTGCATAAAATGATAGTTGAAGCCAAAAGAGGTAATAACATCTCCCAAGGAAATAGTATAGAGGGAAACAATATGGGCCCAAGAACAGACCCCTGCGGACCCCCCACCAAAGGAACCAGAGAAAGGTATTGCTAGCATAAATAACAGAGTAAGTTTCTGTCAGAGAGATAGGATATAAGCCAGGATGCCACTTCATTCCGAATGCCCAACGTATCAGCATAAGGAGGGAATTAATCGACTGTGTCGAAAGCAGAGAGAGGTCAAGGAGGATAAGAATAGAAAAGTGACCATTGGCATTTGCAACCTGCAGTCATTTACAACCTTACACAGAGCCGTCTCGGTGGAATCACAGGACGGAATACCAGATTGCAAAGGATCCAATAGGTTATGAGCATGAAGTTAGTGATACGGGAAGAAGACAAAACGTTCTAGCAATTTAGAGCTATCGATGAGAGCGACCGGCAGTAGTTGGCTAAACAGGAGGGGTCCAGCGAGGGCTTTTTTAGTATGGGGCTTAACATGGCATGCTTAAAGACAGAAGTGGAAAATTTCCAGATTGTAGGGAGGTGTTGAATATGTGGTGAGTATGTGGGTAAGCCATGATTCCAGTGCTTCAGTAATACAGAGGCATGGGATCAAGAGGACAGGCTGTCTTGATCCCATGAGTCATCCCTAGTGACCAGATATCTGCACGCGATGGACTCCCTTTATGATGAGTAAGGGGAAAAGTCCTGAGGAGAGTGCGGAGAAAGGAAGGGTCAGCGGGAGAGGGGCTCAATGGAGAGTTGAAGATGGAGAACAGGTGCCGGGTGGGGAATTTATTGTAATTTATAAGTTTCGGTAATAGTTCTGTTTTGCCAGCATGAGTCCAGAGCCGAGACATTGCAGCATGAACTTGTATAGGAGAAGTCAGCCTTTGTACACGGGACTTTCTCCACGCACATTCAGCTAGCACCGCACACTTGCGTAAACTGGAAGTGGGTTGAGCCACGGACGAGCATTAGAGGTTCCTCGTCTGAGGAATCAGAGGGGAATAGAGTCGTCTCAGGTGGTAGGTGCAATCGAGTTCGTGAGAATGAAGCAACGCTGTTAGTCGTGTTTTATTCATATTGTATAGTTGTGAAAATCAATTATATAGGCGTCAACATCTTCCATAGCGCTTTAGACAATTCTATGTATACATCACACTAGGCCCTGCCCCAAGAGCTTACAATCTAAGCACATTTTTTTGACACCTACAACCTATCAGTATGTCTTTAAGATGGTGGGGAAAAAAACCGGAGTGGCGAACCAGAAGGCACGCACGCAACACAAGGACCACCAAGAACCCCTGCAAAAAAAAAAAACGGTAAGTCTACAGGCCAAATGTGAAACTCAACCGCACCTAAGGGCGAATCACATCAGTCTAACCACTGACCACCTGCTCTATGTTAGTCCATACATGAGTCTAACATGAATAAGCAAGCTAAAGGCAGATCAGACCGATGAACCAATAACAACAAAGCCAACAAGCCTAACATACAAGGTTCAAAAATAACATTTTTTTTTATATCATATCATTAGTACATATTAAAAATTGCTTAAAGGACAGTCCCACCCTTTAAAAAAACGGTTACCAATTATCTGCCTGCAACACACCCCACCGCTATTTTTCCCAGTATTACATCATTTGAACCAGATATTAATGATAATTCTGATCGTTTCTGCATCGGCACTGCCTCCTCTTTCTGCTACAAGAGCTTTTATAGCTTGAGCATGTTCGGAGGAGGCATCGGGTGAAACAGCAATCATTTGTGTGAGGTCAGCAATCACAGCCTTGATTGAATGGAAGGGGCCAGCTTAATATGCCAAATATCAGTTGGGTGGGGGGCAGTAAATGACAATTTAACAGTTTTTTTTTGTTTTAAAGTTTTTTTTTCATGTAAAGTCATAAAATATAGAGGGATTATAAGAAATTAAATTGGTATTAATTGTACAAAATATTATGTATTTGCTAATATGGGGTAATGATTGTAATTAAGGAGGGACTTTTAAAGGTGTGGTGTTTGTTTGATGTTTTTAATTGTAAGCTATGAGAAGGGCCCCAAAACCATGAGAGCTTTTTTATACCCTTAAATGGCATGTTTTAAAGGTATTCCAATGATAAAGTCACCTGGGTTGTAGGATAGATATGTGTAAGTGATTGTACCTGCAGTATTCTGTGTCTTTGAGCAGAAGTTTAGAAGAAATCCAATGAGTTTCCCCCATAACGCTGTGGATGGTGCAGTCCGCCCACTTTCAGTGACTGCCTGCATGGAAATCGTCGGACTGCTGTCTGTGTGATCTGACTGGTTGGTCGATTCTACACCCACACACACCCACACCCACCCCACCCACACCCACAACACACACTTCAAGCTACTGAGTTCACACTGATTAATGGAGGAATAATCACATGACCATCACAGCAGTTTGCGACTTCACTAATTAATGGAGTAATCAGGTACTATTTTTTCTCTCTCCCACTACCTCCCATACCAGATTGGCCTCTTATTCCCAGCATCCCCTATGAAATCAATCATTGATCATTTTGTCAACCATCCCTCTCAGAGATAGACACAAAAAAATCTTTATTCAAACAACAAAGTTCCCCTACTTTACAGTAGTGTGGGAAGAGGGTTTTAACTTTTTCTCCCCTGTCTCTCTCTGCATGATCACGTGTAAAAATGAACTTAGAGAGTCAGGAGAAAGGATTTCTTACTGCAAGCTACCGTAATTTCTGTTTCTTGTCACCTTCCATGGCAGCATTCACCAGGTGAATACCCACCCTTAATGTTATTTATGTTTATTTATCTTGTATGATTATGTTTCCTTTGACAGCTTTATAATTAAGACATGGAGAGGAGGATGGGAGGGACTTTTATACCGTGCGTTTCCTGTGAGCCAGGGATATCCCAGTCTGGTGAATGTGCTACAAAAGAGGGTTGAGCTTCATGGACGGTATTTTTGGTGTGGTGTGATAGGGAAAGCAAACTTAACACAGTCGAAATTCTGGATGATTGCTAGATTGCCGAGGGTGCCACTTAACCTACATGTTCACGAGCCAAAGGGGGTGGGTTACTTGATTCTTGGATTCAACTGAGAGTTGGTTTGCTTTTCTATGTTTTGCTATAAGGGCTATTGGCTGATACTCTTGGTAGTTTTATCATCAGGTGATCCTTCCCACGGGCACTTTGCTATCGGTTTTTTCGCACCCATGGGACGGGGAGAGATGTTTTAATGGATTCAGTTTCATGGGGGGTGGGGGGGGGTGTGAAGTTTCCATGCCAGGAGAAGTCAGGTGGTGTGGTGCGGGATTCCTACGCTCCCTTCCCTTCCGGACACTATGTCTTGTTATCGGGAGTATGCTAACGGGCCGGCGGATCAAACATACTGGTTACAGTCAAGACAGCCTCACACTATATTAAAAGACAATGTTGTAACTCTGAGTCACAGATGTCCCGGGTGTGACCGTTTAAACCCATGGGTGTGAAGTAGCACAAGGTTGGCCTGAAACGCGGACATCCGGTACACCACCTACGATGGGGTTTCCTTTCCTCCTGACCGACCGTGTCGATCTTTCGAATGGCGGGGGGGTCGGCCAGGGAAGGACCTGTCGGATTCGCGGCAAAATCAGCCGCTCCGATAGTCACCGCGACCGATTGTGCGGTCCCAAATAAGAAAAGGGCAACCGCACGATCGGACGAGTTTTCCACCTGTTCCGAATCGTCCTTTCGTCCGATTCTGACTAACGGTCCCGAATCGGTACATGGGCCATTCGGATTCGATAATTCGGTCCGATCCCAAACCGATACACTGACCTATATCGGTCTATCGGACCGAAATTCTAATCGTGTTACCCAGCTTAAGGCTGTTGGATCTGATGTACACTTTGTGCTTTGTTTGTCCTGAGGATGCATTAATAAAAATTGAATTGAACTTTTGAACAAGCTGCTTTATTTTGTCTACCGGAGTGCGGCGGCGTATTGTCTTTGGGTTGTATCTTAGTTTAAACTGGTGAGGAGCAGCTTAGGGTCGGGGTCATCCGCACACCTTGGCCACCCAGCATAAACTGTGATGGATCATGAGGTGTGTTTCAACGCTGGGGATTACTAATTAGAGAATTTCCTTTGCGATTGATTCGGGGCATTTGCACACCGGGTCATCTCCTTACTAAGTAAGTCGGTAATGTTAATCAATGCTAGCAAATATTATAACACTTGTTTATCTAAGGGCACTATAAGAGTGCTAAACCTAAATAAATACCGGATTATTGTTGTATCGGGTATACATTATCCTTTAATACAATGAGTGGGAATAGCTAAGTCATGTCCTTGCGCCTCTATAGGTTCCCTGACCTTTATAACTCAGCCTGTGTGCTTGTACCTTAATATATACACAGAACTCCTCAATTTCTTTCTAATATCCATCCTCTATTTCAGTAGAAAGAATACATTATCAACTTATATTTTACGTGAATCCTTTAGGGATACATGGTAGGGGGAATATAAAGTGCGAAAAAAACTCTAACTATCGTAATCTTTACTATTTGATACTGATGTGCCTATATTATATTATTATTATTGTTGTTGTTATTATAGTAGAATTTATAGCGTCAACATTTTTCAGTGGAGGCATTACAGTTTTCAATTATATACATAGGAAAACATCATGTTACATACCGTTAGTGGCAAGTAATAAAAAGTGCAAATAGTTCAAGTGATGGTCCCTTGCTTAATATATATAATCTTTAGCTAATGGTTTGCAAAAAAAAAACTATACGAAATGTAATCCTTGATGATTCAATCTGTGATTTCACTCACTAGTGAAATACATTGAAATTTGATATCCCCCTGTGATAGTCATAAACAGTAAAACATTTATTAATTTGTGAGACAACAGCGATGAGCAGGAGTGTTTTTTAATCACTTTTCTGTTTTTGCTGATTCTTTTTCCTCTTGTTTCCCTCCAGCGCATGCCTTGTTAGATTTTATCTTCTTCGGGTGCTGTGTTTGTTTCCTGGTCCTGTAACAAGTTCACTGTTCGGTAAGTACTCCATCCTTTACTTTATTTAAAGGGGAACTGTCTCCACTTCCTTCTTCCCAAACTAGTTAGTGTTTGTATAAACAGCTTCCTTGGACCTTCAATATGAACCTAATCCACATCTCTATATAATTTTGTAAGGATATTTACAGCCATGTTACCCCCAAAACCCGGCTTATAGTCCATGTGGACCGCTTTATAGTTCATGTGACCAGGTTATTATTCCTGTAACTAGCTTAAGTGGATGTGAACCAGGCGTATAGCCACTTGACCAGGTTATAGTCCATGTGGACGGCTTATAGCCACGTGACGGGCTATATCAACTGACCGGCTTAGAGTCTAGTGACCATCTTATAGCCATGGAACCCATTTTATAGCCATGTGATTCAGTTTAGAGCCATGTTGACCAGCTTATATTCATGTGACCAGTTTTGGTAGCCATGTGACCAGCTCATAGCCATGTGACCAGCTTATAGTCATGTGTGGCAGCTTTCCCTGTTTAATTGTCTCCCCATTCCAAACTGTTCATTGGGTAAACTGTCTGTCCAGGTTGTTCGCTGTTTCCCACATTAGCCCTAACTGATCATTTTCCACTCTGGGAAGAGGGGGAAGCTAGGACAATTGATGTCCCATAACCACTGGAAGCAGGAATATTTCAACATTTACCCCATATCATTTCTCACATGATACCGCAGGGTTGTCATTAGCTCCCTATTGGGATGTGATTTGTCCCGCTGGCAGGTACTAGATCCTGAGGTCCCCCCGTCAGGAGGATTAAATCCCGTCTAACATATAACCATTAAGCGGCCCGCGCCCTGGTGGTACCCAAGAGTTCCTGTCCCTGTATAACATATAACTTTAAATGGACACAGATTTCCTCAGTGACTTGTATATCCTACAATTTTACAGTAGGGGAACATTACCCTTATAGCTACATGGTGGTACCCAGAGTTTCCCTGTCCTGTATAACATATAACTTTATATGGACACCGAACTCCTCAGTGACTTCCTATATTAATTTAATTTTACAGTAGGGGATATTTTCCATTATAATACACGGTGGTACCGAGTTGTCTGTCCGTATACAATATAACTTTTATAGACACGATCTCTCAGTGACTTCTTATCATCCTTGTACCTTTATATATCACAACAGAAACTCCTCATTGACTATCCAATATCCTTATAATTTACCTGTATGGTATACATGATTTCTTTTAATACATAAGTGGCACCTATAGTTCCCTGTATAAAACTCAGCCTGTGTCCTGTAACCTTTATTATAACATAGATCTCTTCAGTGCCTTCTACTATCCTTGTAATTTCCAGTAGAGCATACATTATCCCTTATAATCCATAAGTGGCCCCAGAGTTCCCGTATATTTAGCCGTTGTCCTTGTACCTTTATGTCGACACAGTACCTCAGTGCTTCTAATCTCCTTATTAATTTACAGTAGAGGATACATAATCCCCCTTAGATACATTAATGGTAAACCTCAGAGTTACCTGTAATACTTAGCCTGTTCCTTGTACATTTATATAACACATGATCTCCCTCAGTGACTTCTAAATCCTTTATAATTTACAGTATGGGAACATTATCCCTTTTAATCAGCAGTGGTACACAGAGTTTCCTGACCTTTATACTCATCCTGTGTCCTTGTACCTTATATGACATAGATCTCGTCCAGTTGCCCTTCTAATATCCTTATTTATACAGTAGAGATACATTATTCCCCTTATTATACATGAGTGGTACCCAGAGTTCCCTATCCTGTATACTCAGCCTTTTGTCCTTGTAACTTTATATAGACACCAGTCTCCTCAGTGACTTCTAATTCTCCTTATATTTACAGTAAGAGGGATTTTTTACCCTTATCAATCATGTTGTTGCACCCAGAGTTCTATTATAACTCAGCCTGTAGTCCTTGTACCTTTATCAGAGACCCATATCAGCCTGTTAAATTACAACTATTGTTTCAGTATAGATGTCCTTTTATACCTGTCTACCTTAAAGTAAATGTGCAGAAAGTGCTTGCAAAAACTTTGATTTTTGTTGCAGCATTTGAAAGATCTTTTTACTTATGTGGCTCCTGTCATGGGAAGGGCGGCAACTACAGCGGTTCCTATTTTTTTTACATCTATAACTCACATACCATACTACCAATTTGACAGTATGGGATACATTATCGACCCTCATAATACCACCTGGTGGTACCCAGAGTTCCTGTCCTGTATTACACTAACTTTAATATGACACAGACCTCTCATTGACTTCCTAATCATCCTTGTAATTTACAGTGGGATACATTATCCCTTATAATACAGTGGTACCCAGATTCCCTGTCCTTTATAACATAACTTATTAGACACAGAACTCCTCGTAACTTTCTAATATCCTTTTAATTTACAGTGGGAGATACATTATCGCATTAGAAACTTGGGGGGGCGGTACCGCATAGTTTCCCTGTTTCTTATGACATAACTTTAGATGGAGACAGACTCCTCAGTGACTTCTAAATCCTTATAATTTACAGTATGGATACATTTATCCCTTATAATGGCCATGTGGTACCCAGACTTCCCTGTCCCTGTTATAACATATAACGTTATATGGACACAGAACTCTCAGTGACTTCTAATGATCCTTAAAATTACAGTAGGGGATACATTGGTCCCTTAATAATACAAGGGTTACCCAGAATTCCCTGTCCGTATATAACATTAACTTTATATGGACACAGAACTCCTCAGTGACTTTTTATATCCTTAGAGATTTACAGTAGGGTCCATTATCCCTTATAATACATGGTGGTACCCAGAGTTCCCTGTCCTCTATAACATAACTTTATATAGACACAGAACTCCTCGTGCCTTCTAATATCCTTATATTTCCAGTGGGGGCCCGACATTATCACTTATACTACTGGTGGTACCCAGATTTCCCTTCCGTAAACATAATAACTTTATATAGACACAGAACGCCTCAGTGACTACTCAATATCCTTATATTTTACAGTAGGGGATACATTATCTCTTATAATACAATGTGGGGAGGGGGGGGGGGTACCCATAGTTCCCTGTCCTTTATAACTATCCTTTTATGGACACCAACTCCTCAGTGACCTTCTCTTATCTCCTTATAATTTACAGTAGGCAATACAATCATCCCTTATAATACATTAGTGGTATTCATATTCCCTGGCTTTGTAACCTCAGCCTGTGTCCTTTTACAATAAAGGTACCAAAACTCCTCAATTGCTTCTGACATCCTCATAGTTTAGAGTCGGGGATACATTATCCCTTATAATACATGAGTGGTAATAGCTAGTCCATGTCCTTGCGCCTCTATAAGGTTTCCCTGACCTTTATAACTCAGCCTGTGTGCTTGTACCTTTATATAAACCAGAACTCCTCAATTTTCTTCTAATATCCTTAATAATTTACAGTAGAGTATCTGATTCACTTTATTATGTTACAGTTGGATCCTTTAGTGATACATGGTAGGAGGTGGGAATATAAAGTGATAAAAAAAAAAAAACTCTACATCGTAATCTTTACATATTGATACTGATGTGCCTATATTATTATTATTATTGTTTGGTTGTTGTTTTTTTTATATTGTAGATTTATAAGCGTCAAACATTTTCCAGTGGAGCATTACAGTTGCTTAATATACATGATGGAAAAATACATTTTACATACATGGGTAGTGCAAGTAATAAAAAGTGCAATATTTCAAGTGAATGGTCCATTGCCTTAATATATTATAATATTTAGCTAATGTTTTTTGCAATAGAAAAATCTATACTATATTTAAAAATCCTTGATGATGTCATCCCGTTGATGTCACTCACCAGTGCAATAACATTGAAATTGATCTCCTCCCTTGATTCATACAAACCAGTAAAACTTTTATTAATTTGTGAGACAGCGATGAAGCAGAGGTTTTTTATCAACTTTTCTGTTTTTGCTGATTATTTTTCCATCTTGGTTTACGCTCCAGCTCCATGCGTATGTTATATTTTATCTTCTTCTGGTGCTGGTTTGGGTTTTCTGGTCCTGGTAACAAGTTTCACTGTTCTTGTAAGGTACTCCTCCTTTACTTTATTTAAAGGGGAACCTGTCTCCAATTCCTTCCAAACTTAGTTAGTGTTGTATAAAAAAAACTTCCATTGGACCTTCATCTAGGAACCTAATCACATCTCTATATAACATTTTGTAAGGATATTTTTCAGCCATGTGACCGGCTTATTCCTGTGACCGCTTAATAGTCATGTGACCAGGTTATAGTCATGTACCTAGCTTAATAGTGATGGACCGCTTATAGCCACGTGACCAGGTTTATAGTCATGTACCGCTTATAGCCACGTGACGGCAATAAGTCACACTGAACCGGCTTATAAGGTCGCGTGACCATCTTATAGGCATGTGACCATCTTTTAATAGCCATTTGACCAGTTTAGACCATGTGTGACCAGCTTTTAGTCCCATGTGACCAGTTGTAGCCATGTGACCAAGCTTAAGCCATGTGACAGCTTATAGTCATGTGTGCAGCCTTTACCTGTATTAATTGGCTCCCATCCAACTGTCATTTTAGGACCGTAACTATCATGTTTTCCACTCTGGGGCAAGGGGGAGCAGATGACAATTGATGTCCCTAACCACTGGAAGCAGGATATGTCAACATGGACTCATCAGGTATCGAGTATCAGTGTCAGGTATCAGGTAGTCGGGTATCAGGTACAGGCATCAGGTATCGGTTTTATCAGCATCAGGATCAGGTGTCAGGTAATCGGTCCTCAGGTATCGAGTATCAGTGTCAGGTATCGGGTATCAGGTGTCAGGTATCGTGTTATCAGGTGTTTAGGTTTCAGGTATCAGTGTCAGGTATCGGGGTCAGGTATCGGGTATCATCTATCAGTGTGTCAGGTACATATTTTGTTGGTATTAAGCGGGCCATACACTAGCAACATTGAAATAGGTTAAACATTAGACGATTAGCAAAATGGTGACCTACTTTTTGGGGAATAACATTAACTTTTTTTAATAGAGGTGGGGGCGCGTGGAGGCCCCTTAACAACCAGCAAGTGAAGATAAATTTGTGTAAGATTATGTACTGTATCTCTTTGTGGGAGGTGGGAGGTAGGTAGCGTTTGCATTTCACGACCATGAAAACTCATTTTTTGATGGACAGTTACCCTGTAAGGCGTGTGTGTGGGGCGGACACAGCAACGCACAAAATGAATCGTCGCACGAAACAATCGCGAGCGTTATCTATCGCACACAATCGATTTGTGCGCGATTCTTTGTGCGTTTTGCTTTTTCGCCTTTGCGTTACCAAAACGCTAATGGACAACGCAAATCGCAATGCGCATCGGAAAATCACGGAATGTTAAACTTTCCCGTGATTCCATTTTAGCAAAATCGCAGGCTCAATCAACGCGTGCGTCAAACGCGCGAAAAACGCGCTTAGTTTGGTGGCCTAGCCCTTAAACCTCGAAATCTCCATATTTAAGAATTGCAACACGTGTTATGTGGAAAAAAATATCCGGATATGTGCCGATAATGCAGTAAACGCTTCCCATTCCACCGATTCCCCTTAGCTAGCTAAAATAGAAAGAACAGTAATTTAGGCTTTTCAAGCCAAATTAAAAAAAAAAAAAAAAAAAAAATAAATGTATATATCTATTATATATATATATATCTATATAGATATATATAAGAAAGCTTGAAAATAAACACCATCTATTGCATGTACAAGGTCTGCAACAATGTCCTAAATGTACAGAAAAACACATCTTTGTTGTCATTTCTCATGTTTCAGGTTCAGGTATATTCATCAGTTTATCAGAGTCAGGTATCATTCATCATGTATCAGAGTCCGTATCATTCCATCAGTTTATCAAGAGTCAGGTAATCATTCATCATGTATCAGACGGCATGTAATCATTTACAGTTAGTAGAGTCAGTCTCATCATCATTTATCAGAGTCAGTATCGTTTCATCAGTACCAAAGTCATCAATCAAGTCGGCATCATCATCAGGTATCAGAGTCAGCTATCGGTCCTCAGGTTTCAAAGTCAGCATCAGAGTCAGGCAAATCAGAAGTCAGTATCAGAGTCAGGTAATCATTTATCAATGTATCTGATGGCTGATGATTATACCTGACTCGGATACCATAATAATGATGTGTGACTCTGATACCTGATGAATGATACCTATGAATGGATAACCTAATGATAAGAATACAATGATAGTGACTTTGGATACCTATAATGATACCATGAAATCTTGAAACAGAGGAATGACCAAAGATTGGTTTTTTTCTGTAAATTTAGGACATGTGCTGACCGTTACTCCAATATAGGTGCCTTAGTGCTACTTTAATTTAGTTTTTTTTTTTAAATTTCTCTTGAAAGTAAATTACTGTTCTTTCTATCTTTTTTAATCTTTGATTGACTTCGTTTATTAATAATTTTTTTTGATCATTGATCAAAAATTTTTTTTTGACTATAGTTTACCCTTTAAGTATGCTTGCCACAAAAATGAAGGTTATGTCCAGTAGGTGTGTGTAATCCTGGGTAACGATTGGGGTTAAAAACCACATTTTTCTGATTATTGATTAAACTTTTGTTTTTTGACCATAGTTACCCTTTAAGTTATGGCTGCCACAGACATGGATGGGTTAGATCTGTAGGTGTGTGTACCTGTATCAGGTTATGGGTTAAAAAAAACAGACTTTTCTAATGATTAGTCCACATTTTTTTTTGCCTATATTTTACCCGTACAGTAGGGCTTTCCATGGGAATGGGAAGGTTGTTTTATGACCTGAACAAACTGTTTGGAAATATCCACATTTTAGGATTGTTACCATTATAGTCTATGGGCAAAAATGTGGTCCCAAAATTTATCAATATGCTGTAACGCTGTCGCGGATTCCTTAGCTAAGGTAATAACACCCTTCTCCTATATGCCCCTCATGGCTGTACCGAGATTTCATGTGTCTAGTCAGAACTGTGTCGGATGATATACAGTCCAAAAAAGCGAAAAAATAAAACGGAATAAGAAATAGAAAGAACCGTAATTTGCTTCAAACCAAAATTAAAAGAATAAAAATAAAGCTAGAAATAAGCCAACCATCATTTCTATAATGTACAAAAAAAACAGCTTTGTCATTCCTCATGTTTCAGGTATCAACTCGGTTCCTTCTCAGGTTCATTCCT
The DNA here is from genome assembly GCA_019447015.1 of Hymenochirus boettgeri. Classification (NCBI taxonomy): domain Eukaryota; kingdom Metazoa; phylum Chordata; class Amphibia; order Anura; family Pipidae; genus Hymenochirus; species Hymenochirus boettgeri. Next base: position 119,295,987 of record CM033475.1, on the reverse strand, counting down.
CAGATTCACTTCCTCATGTATCACTACCTCAGGTATCACTCCTCAAATTGATTTTACTTCTGTTACTCCAATCGATGGCCTATGCTAGATTTATTTTTCCTCTATTAAATAGTTGAAGACTATACCAAATGGTCAATCTGTACCACTATACAAATCAGTTCAAATAGGTCCACACTAATTAAGCCTTATACTGACCAATTGACATTCTGTAAAATATATTTCTCTCTTTACACAGGTAGAAAGAGGCAGCACAGTGCTCCTTTTTATGTCAACCCCCTCCCCCCCCCAAAAAAAAAAATCACACAAAAAAAACCCTATGATTTTTAATAATCTGGTCCACATCTTAGTTGTATTTTTTATACCATTAAGTATTCTTTAGTGGTATTAGTTTTCAAATTATGGTCCACATGGATTATCGAAAGGGTAAAGAAACCGCTGCTTGTAAACTGCAGTCCTTTAGACTTAGATCTATCTAATGTCTGCCTCCTGTATTGGCCAGAAACCTAATAACCGAATTCCTGATAACTGAACATGATAATGATACCCATACACGATATTAATAAACCACTCCTGAACACCTGATAGACAATAACTACACCTATACTATCAACCATACCGACCAGGCAAACCGATACCAGATACACAACACCTTACACCCGATACATGACATCAAATGAATGAACCTGATGAATGATACCCGACTCTGATAACCGACTACTGCTACCTGATGAAATGATCCTGTTCTTCTGATGCCTGATGAATAGGCATGACTCTGATACCTGATTCTGACAAATTACGAATGATACCTGACTCTGATACTTGACAATGATGCCTGACGCTGATACCCGATTAATGATGCCTGTCTCTGATATCCGATGAATGATGCCTGACCTGATCCCGATTAATGATACCTGACTCTGATACCTGACTCTGACCCCCTGACGAAGATACCTGACTCTGATCCTACTGACACCCTGACTCTGATACCTTACTCTGATACCCATGAATGATACCTGACTCCAATAGACCGATGAAATGATACCTGGACTCCAATAGACGATGAATGTACCAAGGAATATACCTGATACATGAAACCTGAACATGAGGAATGACACAAAGATGGTCTTTGTGTCTGTGCCAATGAAATATAATATTTACAGAATGTCAATTAAATTGGTCATATAAAAAGGCTTAATAAAACATACACAGGTACCACACTAACCCAGGCTACTGACTCTACCTTTCCATTCCCTATGGAAGCAATCCTAAAGGCTAACTATAGTCAAAAAACAAATTTTGATCAATAATCAAAAAAGTGTGTTTTTAAATAAAAGAAGACAAGTACGAAATAGAAAGGACAGTAATTTAATTTTCAAGTGAAAGAAATTAAAAAACAAAAAAAAATAAAGTAAGAATAGAAGCTGGAAATCATTGCATTAAAGTCGGCACATGCCTAAAATGTACAGAAAAAACATCTTTGTGTCATTCCCATGTTTCGGTTTCATGTATCAGCCTCACGGTATCAAAGTAGCTATCAGTGTTATCATCGGCGTATCATTCATCAAGTATCATTCATTGGTATCAGAGTCAGGTTATCATTCATCATGGCAATCAAAGTCCGGTATCAATTCAGGTATCATTCCTCATGTATCAGAGTCAGGAATCAGTTATCCGCCATCAGATATCATTGATGAATGATACCTGTTCTGCCAACCTTAGAATGATACCTGAGTCGGATACCCGATACATGATGCCTGACTGATACCTGATGAAGGATGCCTGATGAATTGGATACCTGACTCTGATACCTGATGAATGATACCGGTGAAGATTCCTAATCTGATATACCTGATGAATGATACCCGTGACTGAACCTGACATCTGATGGCCCACATGAATGATGCCTGATGAATGATTGTCTGGCTTTGAAACCTGATGACCTGATAGCTGACTCTGATACCTGATGAATATTGCCTGACTCTATGCCTGACTTTGCTACCTGATGACCGATACGACGCTGATACCTGCATGAATGATACTTGAACTCTGATCCTGATGAATGATACCTGACCTCTGATACATGATGAATGATACCTGACTCCTGATTTCATGATGAATGATCCTGACTCTGATCCATGCTGAATGAATACCTGACTCTGATACATGATGACTGATACCTGACTCTGATAACTGATAAATGATCCCTGACTCTGATACCTGAAACCTGAACATGAGGAATGAGCACAAGATGTGTTTTTCTGTACATTTGTGACGTGTGCACTTTGCATAGATGGTGCTTATTTTCAGCTTATTTTTATCTATAATATATATATATATATAATATCTCTATATATATATATATATCTATTTTTTTTTTTTTTTTAATTTGGCTTGAAAACTAAATTACTGTTCTTCCTATTTTACTAGCTAAGGAATCGTTGGAAGGGTTCTGCATTATCGGCAAATAACAGGATATTTTCTTTCCCATAAATGGTACCATCTTCTAATAGGATATTTCGAGGTTTAAGGCTAGGCCAGCACTAGCGCGTTTTTCACAGCGTTTGCGCACGTGTTTTCGCACTCGCGGGGGGGGTTTTTTTGGTTTTTTTTTTTTTTTTTCCGCTAAAATGGAGATAGCGGGAAATCGCGAAAATTCCAGCGATTTCCTATGCGCATCGATTGCGCGTCCATATTCGTTTTTGGTAACGCATGTGTTTCACCCATTTTTTGCTGCGTTAACGCATGGCGTTTTTCCAAATGCAAAATAGCTAAAATGCAGGCTAAACGCGAACCAACACACAAACTCACAAGAATCGCACACAATTGCGTGGCGATAACCCGCGATTTTTGTGTACGATTCCTGTGTCGTTGCCAGTGTGGCCCTCCTCAGCCTACGGGTCATGTCATCAAAGACAATGTAGTTTCATGGTGCCGTAAATTTAAACACTAAGACCCTCCAACCCCCACACAGATACAGTTAAGCTACTCTTTCACATCCACATTTATCCTTCACTTGCTGGTTGTTAATGGTATGTCCACCTTATTAAAACTTTTTTAATGTTATTCCATTCCCCAAAAGCTAGGTCACATTTGCTACTCTGGTCTAATGTAACCTATTTAAAGTTTGCTTAGTGTATGGCAAGCCTTAATACACAAATATGATACCTGATCCTGAACCACCTAACACCTTATACTAAACCCGACCTGACACTCTGATACCCTAATACCCTGACACCTGATACCTTCCACTCTGACAGCCCCGATAAACTGACAACCTCCGATAACTTGCAACACCTAATCCCTTTATAACCTATACCTGATACCACCCATACCTGACACTTGATACCTAACACCCGATACCTGACACCCATACCTGATGCCCGATACCCCATGCCTGAGACCTGATACCCGTGTCTGAATACCCTACACCTGATACCTGACACTTGATACCCTCACCTGATACCTGACATACCTGATACACCGATACCTGACACCAGTGAGATGATTTCCTAAAGGACACCGTACAGCAGGTTGTGCATGACTCCCTATTGGGATGGGATTGGGTTGTCCCCGCTGCATGGTACGAGATCCCTGGATGTCCCGCGTCAGGATTAAATCATCATCTAACGATAAACTGTAAGCGCCGCCCCCTGGTGGTACCCAGAGTTCCCCTTCCTGTATAACATATAACTTTAAAGGGTATGTCCCCCTGTAAAACTAATTTTTTAATAATCCTGCTCCCCCATGTCCCCCAGCCCCAACCACCGCAAATTTTTTTTTTTCAGAAGCCCCCCAAACTCGTGCTTACCTCCTTACCTCCCCTCGTCCTCTCCCGCCGCCTGCCGCCCTCTCTTTGCGATAATGCAAGCAGAGGGGCGGGACCGGCAGTCGCGTCTGTGATTGCTGACGCAGGCCAATCACGACGCGGCTGCCGGTCCATTCAGTGGCAGCAAAGTAAAGAGGAGAGGTAAGTAAGAGTTTGGGGAGCTTTTTGGAAAAAAAATATGCGGTTGGGGCTGGGGAACATGGGAGGCAGCATATTAAAGGGGGATTTGTTGCTATGGGGAGGGATAGTAGACGGGAAGGTAGAGGGAGGGAGAGGGAGGTGGGGAGGGAGGGGGAGGAGGGGGGAGAAGGGCTGCATCACGCATGGCAAATTTCTACCGGAGGCAAGATAGCAGGCAGAGCCCTGCTAATCCCTCCTGGTGGTTATTTTTTGGGACTTTGGGGGGGGGGGTCTAACAGGATAACCCTATGGGCTGGGATGTGAGTTGGGATTAAACTACACTACATGGTGGGTGCAGTAGTTGGGGGGTTATAGTTTTTGGGGGTTGACAATGGGCACCTTTAAAAATGGACACAGAGTCTCCTCAGTGACTTTGTAATATCCTTACAATTTATCAGTGTGGGGATACATAAAACCTCCCCCCTTATAGTACATGGTGTCCCCAGAGTTCCCTTTCCTTTATAACATAATAACTTTATATGGACACAGAACTCCTTGGTGACTTCTAATATTCCTATAATTTACATAGGGGATCATTATCCCTTATAATACTGGTGGTAGTACCCCGAGTTCCCATGTCCTTATAACATAATAACTTTAATATGGACCAGAACTCCTCAGACTTCTAATATCTTTTATATTTAACAGTAGGGGATCATTTTCCATTATACTACAACCGGTGGTATCCCCGAGTTCCCTGTCCTGTATAACATATAACTTTATATCCACAGGATCTCCTGAGTGACTTCTAATCATCCTTATAATTTTACAGTAGGGTTATACATTAATTTTCTTGTACAGACATAAGTGGGCACCTAGAGTCCTGTATAAACTCAGCCTGTGTCTTGTACCTTTTAAGACATAGATATCTTAAAGCCTTCTAATAGCCTTATAAGATTTACAGTAAGCATCACATTAATCCTTTATAATACTACGTGGCACCCAGAGTTCCCTGTATAACTCAGCCTGGTGGTCCTTTTCCCTTTATGTAGACACAGAATCACCTCAGTGACTTCTCATCTCCTTATAATTTACAGTAGAGATACATAATCCCTTACAAATACATGAATTGTACCCAGAGTTTACCTGTAATAACTTAGCCTGTGTCATTTACAATTATATAGACACAGATCTCCTCAGTGACTTCGAATATCCTTCTAATTTACAGTATGGGATACATTATCCTTTTAAACATGAAGTGGTACCTCAGATTTTCCCTGACCTGTAATAACTCAGTCTGTGTCCTTGTACCTTATATAGACATAGATCTCTTCCGTGCCTCTAATATCCTTATTTACAGTAGAGTGACATTATCCCTTTAATACATGAGTGTACCACGAGTTCCCTATCCCTGTATTAACTCAGCCTGTGTCCTTGTAACTTTTATATAGACACAGATCTCTTCAGGACTTCTAATCTCCTTATAATTTTCAGTAGAGGATACTTATCCTACTAATAACACAGTGCCAAACCCAGATTTTTTTCTCTGTAATACTCCGCCTGTCATACTCCTTGTACCTTTATATAGACACACTCTCTCCTGTGATAATGACAAACTATTGTTGCAGTATAGATGTGTCCTTTTACATACCTGTTACCTTAAAGTATGTGCAGAAAATTGCTTGCAATAAACTTTGATGTTTTTGGTGGCAGCATTTGAAAGATCTTTTTTTACTTATGGTGCTTCCTTCATGGAATGGCGGCAACTAAAGAGTTCTAATGTATGTAACATCTTATAACATAACATACCATCCCAATTTACAGTATGGGATACATTTCCCTCATAATACATGGGTGGTACCCAGAAGTTTCCCTGTCCTTTATTTACATAACTTTAATGGACACAGAAACTCCCTCATTGGACTTCTAATATGACCCTTATAATTATACATGGGGGATACATTATCCCTTAGAATACATGGTTGTACCCAGAGTTCCCTGGTCCTGTATAACATAACTTTTATATAGAACAGACTCCTCAAGTAATCTTCTAATATCCTTAATAATTTACAGTGGGAATACTTATCCGTTATAATCATGGCGGTACCGCAGATTCCTGTTCTGTATGACATATAACTTTATATGGAGACAGAACTCCTCATTGACCTTCATAAAATCTCCTTATAATTTACGTAGGAGGGATACATTAATCCCTGTATAATGCATTGTGGTACCCAAATTTTCCTGTCCTGTATAAACATATAACTTTATATGGACACAGAACTCCTCATCACTTCTAATATCCTTAAAAATTAGCAGTAGGGGATACTTGTCCCCTTAATAATAATATATGGTAGCCCAGAATTCCCCGTCCTGTATAAGGGCATCTACACTTTATGGACACAGAACTCCTCGTTTACTTTTAAATCCTTCTAATTTAAGCAGTAGGATCCATTATCCCTTATAATACATGGTGGTACCCACAGAGTTTCCCTTTGGGTTTTCCCCCCCCCCCACCCCCCCCCTCTATACCATAACTTATATAGACACATAATCCTCTGGTGACTTCTAATATCCCCTTTAATAATTTACAGTGGGGGACACTTATCCTTATAATACATGGGTGGTACCCCGAGTTTTCCTGTCCTGTATAACATATAAACTTTATATAACACAGAAGAAAACTCAGGGACTACTAATACCTTATACTTTACGTAGGGGATACATTTCTCTTATAGTACATGGTGTACCCAGAGTTCCCTGTCCCCGTTATACATATCACTTTATATACACAGAACTCCTCAGTGACTTCTTATAATCCTTATATTTACAGTAGGCAATTACATCACTCCCTTATAAATACATTAGTAGTATTCCGAGTTCCCCCCTGTCTTTATAACTCAGCCTGTGGTCCTTTTATTACCATAAATGTTCCCAAAAACTCCTCATTGACTTCTGACATCCTCCATAGTTTACAGTCGGGGATCATATCCTTATAATACATTAGTGGATAGCTAAGTCTATGTCCTTGGCCTCTATAAGGTTCCCTGAACTTTATAACTCATCCTGTGTGCTTGTAACCTAACCCTTTTTTTACCTTTATATATTACACAAGAACTGTTGGCCTGTTGTTTTGGACCTACAAAAGGAAGTTTCCTGAGTGTAACAACTTGTGAGTGGCCCTTTCCTCTAATGACCTTGATCTCAAAGACAGTAAAAAAAGAAGACATTGAAACAGGAGGAAGGGCAATAAACAAGGTTTGTGCGTCACTGGGTGTGGTGTGGTGTATAGAAGGGACAGTTTTTGTCAGTACATGCAATTTGCATCGTGCCACATGTATATGGAACCTGGAGGCATACGTTCCGGGGAACCTATGTCTGTGTCGGTGTTGAGTGGGTTCCCCGTTTGAAGCTGAGTTGTTTTTGAGAGAGTCTAAGGGGGCAGCTTGCAGCATTGCGGGGATTGGCAGAACTGTCGGGGTCAGCAGGCACTGGCTGGGCCGTCTAGCGAGTGGGTGGAAGAGGGACAAAAAGGATTAGGAAGAGGTAGTTTTGTTAGGGTTTCTAGGTAATGGGGGACGGAAGAAGTAGGGGGGCTTTCTTCCCAGATTGTCCATCCCACAGATTTGCCGCCTAGGTTAATGATGAGAGGACACTCGGAATTAGCGTGTATAGAGGGGGCTAGTCCCTGGCACTCCAGGGGACTGTGCCATCTCTGATACAAGGGAGGAGGAACGAGGTCAGGGGAATGCAAGCATTTGTAGTGGTAGGGACTCCATTATAAGGAAGTAAGGGTCTTCGCCAAGACCACATGCGACAGTGTGTTTGCCTGCCTGGTGCTAGGGGTCAGCATTGGTTGGATCGTGTATCCAGTATTGGGTTGGGGCTGGGTGGTGACCCGGCGGGCTTGGGTTCACATTGGTGCCAATGACAAAGTTAGAGTTGGGATGTGAGGTCACCTTAAACATGATTTCCGGAAAGGGGCCACGATTAAAATGCAAGGACCTCCAGGGGGTAGTGTTTTTCAGAAATACTACCGCAGCCACGTGCTAAGCCAGGGAGACAGCGGGCCGCTTATGAGCCTTATGCGTGCCTAAAAAAGGGGGAGAGTGGTGTATAAGGAAGAAGGGTTTGGGTTTATTGAAACTGGCAACTTTGCTGTCGGCTACAGGCTCTTTAAGTAGGGAGGGGTTGCACCTCACTGATGGTGGTGCAGCTGTTTTTAGAGGGAGAATATGGCTAGAGGGTTGGGAGGGAGGATTTTTAAACTAGTTTTGGGGGGAGGGTATGAGCCAGTCCTACTGGATAGATGTTCCCAGATGAAACAGGGTGTAGATAGGCCAGTGGTGGTGGAAAGTGGGTGGGGCTAGCATAAGGGGATAGGGAGGAATGTTTTTAATCAAAGTGTCGAATAAATTACAGGATCATAATCTAAAATGGTATGTTTGCAATGCGCGAAAGCCTGACATGACAAAATGGGTGAATTGGAAATGAATGGCATTGAAATGAAAAGTCTGATGTAATAGGTATAAGCATAAACGTGGTTTGCACAGTTCTCAACGACTGGGCTGTAATATAGAAGGATATGCCTTGTTTAGGCAGACAGAACAAAAAGGAAAGGGGGAGGAGTATGTGTATATGTAACAAAGAATTGAAGCCACATTTAAAAAGACGAATCTCTGGTGATATGGATCGATCCAAGTGGCGCAATATGGGTTTAATTAGGCAAACAACAGTAAAGGGGTAGGTCATTGTTGGTGTCTGCTATAACCGCCAATGGTAGCAGAGAGGAGTGAGTCAACTCATATGCAGTTGGCAAGGGCTGCAAGTTTGGGAGTGTGCTCATTATGGGGGGACTTCATTACCCTGACATTGATTGGTGTGGTGACTGCCATCACAGAAAAAGGCGATTTTCCTGAATTTGCTGCAGGATAATTTTCTCTCACAGTGGTTGAGGTTCCTACTAGAAATGAGCTCTGTTGGATCTGGTAATATCTAACATTGTGGAGCGCATTATAGATATAAAGGTAACTGGAGGCTAGGGAATAGTGGCCATAAATAGTGGCATTTGAACTTTGTTAATGAAAGGAAAGTTGCGCGGGTTAACCAAGCTCTAGCAAGCTCTCTTTCAGAATGTTGTAACTGTGATAATGTATTATCAGGTAAGGTACTGAACAGAGTGGACATGTGCTCAAGGGATTTTAAGCCAGTTCACACTAAATTTATACCTGGGAAATAAATGTAAAAAAATAAATCCGCCCAGTGACTGAATTCTGAATGTAAGAATGGCAATGGTAAGGAAGAAAAGGCATTTAAAACCTTTAGGCCGAGGGAAACGAAAGGCCTTTAGGGATTATAAAAACTGGTAACAAGGAGTGTAAGAAAGCAATCAAACTAGCTACAATTTATATATGAAGCGTAGGATAGCTGAGAAGCATCATAAGCTAAACATTTTTTTAAGTATATTAATAGAAGAATATGAGGACTGAGACTGTTGGCACCATTAATTAATGGGGTATAAGTTAGTTACGTAGGAGTGTGCGATAAGCAAATGTCTTTGAATAATTTTTTTCGGCTCTGTATACACATAGAAGACCAAGTACAGATCTCCATATATATATAAGCATAACTGTATACAAGATTCAAAGTTCACTTTGGTTAACCGAGGATATGGTACAGAAAGAACTAAATAAGGTTAATATTATTAAATCTCCTGGCCGATAAAATCATCTCGGTACTTAAGGAGCTAATTCAGTTTTTTATCTAGCCATTTTTTCTTATTTTTGCTGATTCCCTCATGTCCGGTGTGTGTGCCCTGGATTGGAAAAAGCTATGTTATTCAATATTCAAAAAGGGTAGTCTTACAGCTGGGTAAATTACAGCCTGTAAGTTAACTTCAGTGGTGGTGAAGATCCTGGAAAGTTTAATAAGGGAACATGTTTAGAGAATGTTTCAAGGACTGACAGGTAAGTAGTAACCAGCATGGATTTAGGAGAAATAGATCTTGTCAAACTAACTTGCTTGCTTTTATGAGGAAGTAAGTAGAAATTTAGACTCTGGTTAGCAGTAGATGTAGTTTCTTGGATTTTGCAAAGGCTTTTAATACAGTCCCCCATAGGCGACTATGAATAAGCTAAGGTCTGTTGGTCGGGGGAGTCACATTTGGTAGCATGGATATAAATTGGTAATGAATAGGATGCATAGAGTAGTTGTACCATGGGGCTTCATCATTATGGCCAAAGTGCTAAGTGTGGTGCCACACAGGGTTCTGGTGTTGGGGCCGCTTCTATTTAATCTATTTATTTACTGATTTGGAAGTGGGTATTTCAGCAGGGTTCTGTGTTTGCTGGACGACACAAACTTTGTCGACCATTAAAACTCAGAGCGATGTGCAATCGTTGCAAGGGGCTCTAGAGTAGATCTCACATTGGGGCTTCTATGGGGAAGTGGCAGAATTAAATTCAATGTTGAATAAATGTAAAGTGTGAATGCATTTGGACTTAAAATACTTGTGCTACTTATACTATAATGGCTCTGTTTAAGTGAATCCTGTGTGGAAAGGGTCTTGGAGTTTTTGGTGATCACAAACTTAAAGGTGCAAGCAGTGCCAGGCGGCAACATCCAGAGGCCAGCATGGTATTGTCTTGTATAAAGAGAGGTATGGATTCAAGGGAGGAAAAATGTAATTCTCCCTCTTTATACAAAGCATGGGTAAGGCTCATTTGGAATATCAGTGCACCTTTGGAATCCCTGTGTACAAAAAGGACATCTTTGCAAGGAAAGGGTTCAGAGAAGGGCAACAAATTAAACGGGATTTGGGGGAGCTTAATATGAAGAGAGACTGGAACAGTTCAATTATGTACGGCTGGAGAAAAGGCGCTGCGTGGGTATATGATTATACTTTGATAAATCATTAACGGTCCATACCATAAATATCTGGGGGGGCATTTTTCACACCAATAGAACATGTACAAAGGAACACGAGGACGCCCTTAAGACTTGAAGAAAAAAGGTTTTAGAGGCTTCAAGCTCGAAAGGGTTTTTCACTGTTGAGAACGGTAGAAGGCTATGGAACTGTCTTCCAGTGACGTGTAATGGCAGGTTCTTGTCAGTTTAAAAAAAAGCTGGATGAGTTTTTATGCAACAAGAATGTTGCAAGTTCTGGTATTGAGCCATAAGTATAGTTGATCCAGGAAATTTCCGATTGCCCTTTGGAGTCAGGAAGGACTTTTTCCCTTCATACATGTTGGTGGGGTTTTTTTTTGCTTCCCTCTGTCAACAGTTAGGCAGGAATTAGGATATTGCTAGATGGGTTTGACTGGACTGGATTGCCGTAGTCTTTTATTCAACCCAAATACTACTAACTCCTCGATTTCTTCTAATATCCTTATAATTACCGTAGGGAGATACATTACACTTTTAGATTTTAACAGTTGGATCCTTAGGGATACATGGTAGGGGAATATAAAGGACTAAAAAACCTCTCAACTATCTAAATCTTACATATTTGTACTGATGTTGCCTATATTATTATATTATTGTTGTTATTATTGTAATTTAGATGTGTCAACATTTTCGGTGGCGCTTTACATTGCATTAACGCATGAGGAAAACATACATGTTACATCAATGGTAGTGCCAGTATAAAAAGTGTAAATATTTCAAGTGATGGTCCAGTGCTTAATATATTCTAATATGTTTCCCAAATGTTTTGTCAGTAAGAAAACATCTTAAGATATGTAAACCTTGATGTATGTCATCCCTGATGTCACTCACTAGTGAAATAACATTGAAATTTGATATCCTCCCCCTGTGAATGTCATAAAAACCAGTAAACATTTTATTAATTTGTGAGACACATCGATGAAGCATGGGACGTTTTTAATCAACTTTTCTGCTTTTGCTGATTCTTTTTCATCTTGTTTACACGCTCCAGCACATCCTATGTTATATTTTTATTCTTCTTCTGTGCTGGTGTTGGTTTTCTCTGGTCGTGGTAACAATGTTCCCGTTTCAGTAAGTCTTCATCCTTTCCTTATTTAAAGGGGAACTGTCTCCACTTCCTCCAAACTAGCTGTGTTGTATAAAAAGCTTCCTGGGACCTTCATATGAACCTATCACTCTCTGTATACAGTTTGTAAGGATATTTTCAGCCATGTGCCCCGGCCTATATCTGTGACATGCCATTAGTCATGTGGACTTGGCTTTACTCATGGACGGCTTATAGTGATTGACCAGCTTTATAGCATCCTGACCAGTAAGCCTCCTCAGTGACTTCTAATATCCTTACAATTTACAGTAGGGGGATACCATTATCCCTTATGTCCATGGTGGTACCAAGTTCACACCCTGTCTTTGTATAACATAAATTTATATGGACCAACTCCTCGGTGGACTTCTAATATCTTATAAATTTGCAGTAGGGGATACATTATCCCTTAATAATACATGGTGGTAACCCAGAGTTTCCCTGTCCTATATAACATATCACTTTAAATAGACACAAAACTCCTCATTTTCTTCTAATACCTTAACCAATTACAAGTAGGGATACATTATCCTTATAATACATGTGTGTACCATATTTCCCCTATCCTGTGTAACTCACCTGTATCTTTGTACCTTTAAATAGACACTAACTCCTCATTGACTTCCAATATCTTTAATAATTTACAGTAGGGTTTACATTATTTCTTATAATCCATGAGTGGTACTCTGAGTTCCCTGACCTGTATAACTCAGTCTGTGCCCCTTGTACATTTATATTGACACAGAACTCCTCAGTGACTTCTAATATGCTTTAATTTACAGAGGGGATACTTTATTCCTTATAATACTGCATGGTACCAAGAGTTCCCTGTATAACTCAGCCTGTGTCCTTGTACCTTTATATAGACAACAGATCTCCCTCCTCAGTGACTTCTAATATCCCTTATAATTTTACAGTATGAGATACATTATCCCTTTAAATACTGAGTGGTACCAGAGTTCCCTGATCCCTGACCTGTATACTCATCCTGTGTACTTGTACCTTTATATAGACATAGACTCTTCAGTTCCTTCTAATATCCTTATAATTTATAGTAGAGGATACATTATCCCTTATATACCTGAGTGTTACCCAAAGTTCCCTATCCTGAGTTCCCTGTATAACTCCGCCTGTGTCCTTTACCTTTATATAGACACAGATCTCCTCATTGACTTCTCATCTCTTATATTGACAGTTAGAAGGATACATATCCTTATAATACATGATTGTCACCCAGAGTTTCCCTGTATAACTCAGCCTGTATACTTGTACATTTTATATAGACACATATCTCCTCCTGTGATAATTACCACTATTGTTCAGTATAGATGTCCTTTTATACCTGTTACCCTTTAGAGTAAATGTGGCATGAAAGTGCTTGCAATCAACTTTTTGATTTGTTGCAGCATTTGAAAGATCTTTTTACTTCCTGTCATGGGAATGGCGGCACTAAAGAGTTCCCTATGTTATGTAACATCTATAACATAAAATATCCAGGCTAACATAGACTCTTTAGTTGCCGCCATTCCAGTGGATTATCTAATCATTCACTTTCTGTATATGAGGTATCCAAGTTTTGGTGTTTCCTGCTATGCAAGCTCTGGGTCAGGGATTTCCAACCTGCAGCCCTTCGGATTTTTTGAAACTAAACAACCAGCCACCTACTTAACAAATCTCTAACCTAAATACAAAGGCAAGACCTGCTAGTTGACTGCTGATTACAAACTGAGCTTTCTCTGAGGATTCATGAGTTTTATTAGTGTCTCATACCCCCCCCCAAAAAAATCTGATTGGCCAGAACCCATCTTAAATCCGAAGTGGCTTTGTATTATTGACAAATCATATTTGGGGGAATGTGCCAAAAATGACCGTATAAAACAGCCGAGGCCTAGTTTTCTGATTTCGTAAACAAGCGTCTAGTTTGAGCTGCAAGCTAGCAACTGTCAGATGTTTTGGTCCTAACTGAGCTTTCTAAATGTGCAACTTTGGTACCTGATAGTTGCAATTTGTAGGCTCTCTGTTTTTGTCTACATCAAATTTTCGTTGTTATGGTGCTTAGTGTATAAATTTTTTTTTTCACATCTCGAATAGTGCCAATAAATGAAAGCCTGTAGTTTTTCTCAGCCTGATCAAATTCCACTGGCTTTGAACAAATTAGTTCTGGTCTAGTTGAATATATCTCACCATTTCCCCTAAAACCCTCTCTAATACAGAGGCGTCCAGGGAATGGTTGGATTTGTATATTCGAACATATAGAGAAACTACTGTTTCACAGTAAATACAATGGCAGTCAGCATGATCACAGTATAAATACAATCATTTACAATAATGCAGCCTCTTGCTATACTTGGATCTGTCCTGCCAGGCTCTGTTTATACAAGGTTTGTAACCCATATAACTTTATTTATAGCTTTTACATGTGTGTGGGGAGAGATTGGATAAAAAAGTTTTTCTTTGATTACTGAGTTTCTGAAGTTTCACTCAGTAATTCCCAGAATAACGTAAATTTTATTGACTTATTATACTTCTAATGTGGAACTAGTAGAGACAGTCTTAGAAACTTTCTCCTTAATCTGCCGGTACACGCTTGTTCTCTTACTCTTAAGTTCCGTACACATGTGGGCTATCGTGGGTGTATAAATGTCCGTTACGGCCTATAATCCGTGCTGTGTATGGGCACTTTATCTGGCGACATGGGCACTCTTTCGGAAATCCGGTAATATAATACATAGTGGTATAACTCAGTATACTCATCTCCTTGAAACTTAATATGACACAGAACTCTCAGTAACTTCTTGATTTCCTTATAATTTACGTAGGGGAGTCACTATACCCTCAATAATACATGAGTGGTACCTAGATTTCCCGGTCTTTACACCTCCGCCTGTTGTCCTTCTGCCCCTCCTCCCTAACTTTCTAGCTGCCTGTCACTTTACCACCCAAGTCCTACACCATAGAGCCATTAATCTGTATCTTGGCACTGATGAATCTCACAAGATCGAAACTGTTCTATCTGCAAGGTGTATAATCGGCTCTATATATTAGGCTTATTGCAATGTTAATACTCCAAGGAGCTGGACACATTCATAAGCTATGGGACATAAATAAGTATTTTGCATATCTCTGCCCCTTTACTTTGGGAACCTGGGTGTAAACATTACTTCTTGTTTCTTATATTTTGTGGGCAATGCTATTCACATTCAGCATGAACCGCATATGGCCGTCTGTTATAGAAGGTTTTTCAATATTAATAGAAGAGGAAAAATAAATGATGATTCAGATTTGTTGGTTTAAGTGCACTTTATTTGTAATGGTTTTAGTTTTAAGTGAAACTTTTAGTAGTACAATACTTTTAAAGTTGGTTTAACATGTAGAACAGACTTTGAAGTCAGAACTTGTAATTTTTTGTGTGGTTTTTTGGTGGTTTCAGTGGGAAACACTTTTTGTGGCAGTTGAGTTTGTTAAATATTCTTTGGGTCGCAAAAATGTTTTCTGTAGTTATTGTTTTTGTTATATCTAGTCTTATAATGTTAATGAGGTGTGTTTATATTTGGTAGATGAAATAAGTTAAGTGTTTTCGTTTATGTCTGTGTGTATTTGTTGTATTTTGGTAATTTTGGGAGATTGAGGAGAAAATTGTTGATGCTTGGGTTCAAACTTTGTGTCCCGATATTTTTATTATTTCAGTTGGGGTATGTTAACTGGGTACACACATACCAGATTTTTGAAGTTGACAGCCAGGATCTGCAAGATCTCCTATCTGTCATTTTGTCAAATGACGACACACAAGTCCTGCGCGTTCTCCTATGCACAGCATAATACAGCATATCATATATACAACATATACACAGCTTAGGAGAACACACGGAACTGTGTGTTTCCCTCGGCCCGCGTCAGACTTTTCCCCCCCCCCTATGGAGAGACTATTGCGGGCACCAAACGGTACGCAGATTCTTGGACAACTGGAAGGGCAAGCAATATCTCGTTGGGGATGGGCCTAGGGCAACTTTACCATGGAGTAGGATCCTAGGCAGAAAAGAACACTGAGGTAGGGGTGGGAAGGGAATAGAACAAAAAACTACCATATTCAGCTTACGCCCCAGCATCCTAATAACTTTAGGTTACTATTTCATTGTAGCATATCCTTTAATCCTTTACACTATCCCCCCCCCCCCCTTAAATTGTAGTGTGGCTGCAGCTTTGAGCATTTGGCAGTTCCCATTTTTTTTTGTTTCCTTATAATAATTTATTTAAATCCTTTATTTAATTTTAATTTTTTACTTAATTTCTCACTTCACTTGGGTTAAAGTCTAATGTCCATCAAAAAGTAATTAGTTTCCTAAATGATAACTGAGAACAGGAGGTAAATGCATTCTCTTACCTCCCGTCTTCCTTAAATCTTCCAGGGCATGAGAGGAGAGACACTTAACTTACCCGCGGACACCCCGCTCACAGCTCCGAAATCCCCAACGCCACTCCGACACTCTCCAGTCTTTTGCACTTGCCGCGCATGTGTCACACATTGCGAAGGAGCGAGACGCTGTCGTGGGCCGGAGATTTCGGCGCTGAGCGTGTCCCGCGGTAAGTGTCCCTTCTCTCCTGGAAGATTTACTGAAGAACGGAGGTAAAATCAGTCATTTACCTCCTGTTCTTCAGTAAATCATTTGAGAAACATAATTACTTTTTTGGATGGACATAGCCTTTACCAAGTAAGTATAACTAGTATAAAAATTTACTAAATAAATATTTAAATAAATATTATAAGACAAAACATAAAGGGAACTGCCAAACTGCCAAACTGCAGCCACCTACATTTAACCTACCTCCTGTCTTCATTAATCATTAGAAACCTACTTACTTTTTTTTGATGGACAATACCCTTTAAATTGTGTACTATAGAATTTTGTTTTATTTCCAGTTTGGTTAGGGATAGTAGTTTAGGTACGTGTGTGAGAAGAACTACAATGCATTTGCACATGGTTTCCGGTACTGTGTGAGTGTGACCAGTGCTCATAGAGCAACTTTTAGGCGCGAGTAGAGAGTTAACTGCCAGTAACCTGCGTTACATATGTGATTATCATCTGTAATGTGATCTTAGAGTAAAATGTACACTGGGCAGGAATTAAGAGAACAATACGTACGGTGCCATGGGAGGTGCTATGCTTATTTTTGGCATGCTACTCTGCGTAGTTTGTTGTGCCAGTTGATAAGGACTTGTTTTACAGTTTGCCTTATTGATAAAACGCTCTAGCTGTATATTCTTTTACATATGTGATACTGATGTCCTATAATGTATCATATTATTCTATTTAGTTAATATTTTTGGATTTTGTGATAAGAAAACAGTAAATATTTGAAATCATTGATGATGTCATCCATGATTGCAATCTGTATCTCATTCAAAAATTCAACCTTAGGTTATTAACATTAAAGTTTGATACTCCACCTTGATGTTATAAAATCATTAAACTTTTATTAATTTGTAAGATAGTGACAGCAGGAACGTTTTTATCAACTTTCTGCTTTTTGCTGATTTTTTTTGCATTTGTTTCTAATTCTCTTTTCAAACCTATTAGGGTTGTAGAAAACCTTCCCTGGTACCAAAATGAACCTAAATCACCACCGGGGTCTTTCTTTGATCTCGGCCTAGGCCAGGAACCAAGCCCCCAACCGGCAGCCATTAGTTGTGAAGCCAGTCGGACGTGCGTTTGTTGATCGCCAAGTTGAGCGATGTTTGTTCTTCCTCTGGAACTGAAGAACTGACAGGAACTGATTTGTATACGCCACATGAAGTGATCCAAAAAAAGGAACCAAGGAGTATCATGAATGGAGCCGAACCAGAAGTGAAAACCTATATGGCAGTCAAGGGTCCGCCAAAAGCGAGCCCGCAAGGAACCGAAGAGATCCACCAGGAACCAGTAGCAGAGGCCCATGGGCGTTAGTCTGGTCCAGGTGGTGTTTATTTATATACCAAGGCGGATCCCAAGCCCTCAACTGGCTGCCATGTGAGTGAAGTCGGGTCAGGCGTGTTTGTTTGATCCGCCTAGCTGGGAACTGAGCTCCCAACCGCCGGCACTGGCGTAATTCGGTTGGACATGTTTCTTTGAATCCGCCGGGTCGGAACCAAGCCCCACCCAGCCGGCCACGCCCAGCAATGGCGTGAAGTCCGTTTGGGCGGTGTTTGTTGATCCGCCTAGGCTTGACCGAGCCCCCCAACGGACCAGCCACGGGCGTGAGTCCGGTCTGGGGGACGCGTTTCGTTGAATCCGCCAGGTTGGAACCAAGCCCACAACCGGCCGCCACGGGAGTGAAGTCCAGAATGGATGTGTTTCTGATCCGCCAAGGTCCGAGCGTCCATTTGGTGAACTTCCAGAACCGAAGAGCTGGCTGGACCGAGGAGAATACGCCTGAAGCGAGCCCACAAGGAACCGAGAAGAATCCATCAGCGCTTGCCGAAACCAAGCCCTCACACCCCCGGCCTGAAGGAACTTCCTATGTCGTTAATTAAATACTCTCACCGCATGATCGTCCATGGTCGAGCACCGTTAGTTGATCCACTCGGAACCGATGAAGCCGTCAGGAACAAGGTGGTCCACCAGAAGCAAACCCACCAGGAAACCAAGGAGTATCTGCCAGAAAGCGTCGCCCCAAGGAACCAAGGAGGATCCACCAGGAATCAAAAGCAGATGCTTACGGTCGTGAAAGTCTGGTCCTGGTGGTGTTGATTTATATACCAAGGCCTGGACCAAACCCCCCCAACTGACTGGCCATGTGCGTGAAGTCCGGTCGGGAGGTTTTTGTTGATCCGCCTAGCTGGGAATTGGCGGCCAACGTGCGGAAGTCTGGTGACGGTGTTTCGTTGATCTGCCATGGCAAGGAACCAAGCCCCCCAACAGCCTGCCCACCCCCAGCAATTGGTGTGAATTCCGGTTGGGCGATGTTTGTTAACGCGCCTAGGCTGGAACCAGCCCCCAACTTACCAGCCACGGCGTGACGAGTCCGGTCGGGCAGCGTTCGTTGATCCTCCAGGGTTGAACCAAGCCACAACCAGCCGGCCCCTGGCGTGAAGTCCCAGATGGACGGTGTTCATGATCACCAAGGTCGGTGTCGTTTGTTGAACTTCCAAGGAAACCGAAGGCCTGTTGGAACGCGAGGAGAACAACCAGGAAGCGAGCCCACAAGGACCGAGAAGGACCATTAGCGCATTCGTTGATCCACCAAGGCCGGACCAAGCCCTCAACCCACCGCCTAAAGGAACTTTTGATTGTGTTAATTTAGTAATCCCACCAACGTGATCCGCCATGGATGAGCACCGTTTCGTTGAATCCACTAGGAAACCAATGAAGCTACAGGCCTGGAGGAGGATCCGCTAGGAAGCTAACCCGCAAGGAACTGAGGAGGATCCTATCAGGACCAAAAGCAGCTGGCTATGGTCCGTGAAGTCTGATCGGTTGGCGTTGATTTATAGAACCAAGGCTTGAACCGAACCCCTACTGACTGGCCATGTTGCGTTGAATGTCCTGTCGGGTGTATGGATGCATACTTATGTCTGCTCGCCTCTCCGGTCCCCTCCAAGATGGCGGTGCCACAGGCTCCCCGTTGCGCCGAACGTCATGCGCCATGATCGAGGCACTCGGAAGTGCGATGTTCTGCCACGTGACGCAATGACATCACGGAGTGCCCCAGTGGCGCGAAGATTAAAAAAGGGCCTGAAACATCAGGCGGACCCCGAAAATAGCACTGCTTTCCCTTCTGAGCCGTGCTGGGTTTATTGATCCTGGATTTCTATTTTGGTTCCCCTGTTCCTGCTTCCCTGCTGTCTTGCTTGTATCCTGTGCCTGGATCATACAGCTTTCCCGATTTTTCCTTATTGGGAATCCTGAACTTTGCCTCCTCCGTATTCTCCTCATTGGCCGACTTCGCCGTCTTCTACATGTAAACCCTTACAGTATTTTTGGGCTCTGGACTTGGGAAAGATCCTCAAGGCATGGCGGCTTGCATGATGCATACGAAGCCAGCAAATTGCATTTGGAAGGGCATTAGACACGCGGCTTTTGCTCAGCCCGACCGCCCCGCACCCCCTACAGCCTGTGCTGCCTCAGTGGCACAACTTCCTTCTCCACCTATGGATAGCCACAAGGAACCACGCATCCTCCTCCTCCACTCCGCTGCCTCTTCCAATTGAAACAGGGGTCCATAATCCCGAGCCAATATTGGCCAGGCCAGCGACTTACGTGCCCTGGCTGCAGATGTCTTATGGAATAATGCATGCTAGTAAGCCCCTATTGGCAGGTCTGTCTGACAAGCTTAAGATGACCTGGTTTCTAGAGCTTACCTACTAACTCTAGATTAACTCATTTCCCTTAGTATCAGGATGATACTCGTCTCAGGGAGCGTCATTCTGACAAAGCGTGGCGGAGATTTCCACCTTTGGCCCCGCTTCCACCTCCTCTCAAATTTCAGCCGATTTTCCCTAAACAGTATAACCTATGCAGATAGGAAGAGCTCACCTTTCTGAAAGGAAAAACTCTAAGAGGCGCACAGATGCTTATGCCTCTACTGGTGGGGAAGGGTCATTTCCAAAAAATTGTGCCCCCCTCAGACGGTAAACTCTCAAGCCTAGATTGCGGTAGGGTGACTCATCTGGGCTTAATTTTCCTATATCAACCCTACAAGAAAACTCTTCTCGTTTTTTTTCTTCAAGTTCTTTCTTCAAGTTTTTTAAACAACCACCACAGTCTGAACTCCTGGCATTCCTTGACTCAGGAGCAGCTGGCAACTTTAATGACACAACCTTTGCCAAACAACTGAATATTCCCAGGATGGCCACTGTCCAATCCTCTTCCATGTTTTTCCATTGACGACAAAGCCTCTCTCCTCTGTGTTATTTCCATGACCACTCAGCCGATTATCTTTGAATGTCGGTCCTTTCCATAGAGAGGAAAGCTCTTTTTTTATTATTAATTGCCCCTCCACGCCCCCATGCCTTTGTTCTGGTCCCCTTGCTTCCGTCTTCAAACCCTCACATAGACCGGCGTACTAACAGTATAATTACATACACTGGAGTTCCTACCTGCCCAGACCAGATGCAATCTCTTCTCTCTTCATCATTCCTGTTTGGTTTCCGTGAACCTAGAATCTCTACCAGTACAATATCAGAAGGTGCCGACGTCCTTTTGTAAAAAATCCGCTGAAACCTCCCACCGACGACAGTTGACCGGCCCTATTGATTCTTCACAGGTTTCCTTTCACTCACGAGGACGTAACCTATCCTCTTTCGCCCTCCGAACTAAATCCCTGCAAGAATATTTCAGGACATTTACAACGAGGGTCATTCGACTTCCCTCACCTGCCGGAGCTGGATTCTTTTTGTGGAAATACAGGATGGGGCCTTCGCCCTTGCATCGATTACAGAGGACTCAACAAGATAACCATTACAAACCCGCTAACCCTCTCCCCCTGATGCTGAGTTATTTGATAAATTAAAATGCCGGTATCTTTTCCAAACTAGCCCTCGTGGGCCTATAATTTCAATTTGCAATTCAATCAGGGGGATTAGTGGAAAAACAGCCTTCAACAACCTCGTGATGGACATGATGAGTACCCTTGTTATGCCCTTTGGCCTCTGTACTCTCCGGCGGTTTTTCAAGAATTTGAAACGACCTGTTTCCGAGATCTTCTGGGTCACTGTGTAGTGGTCTATTAGATGACATCTTAATATTTTCTGAAGACTTGTCCCTTCACAGAAATCAGGTTAACGAAGTCCTTTCTTAGCTTCGTCCAAATTCCCTTGTACGCTAAACTGAAAGTGTATCTTGAAGTTCCCAACATTCCATTTCTTGGTTACATAATTTCTCAAGAGGGTTTGAGATGGAACCCCAGTCAAGATGTGCTGCATAAAGAATGGCCTATACCCACCTCTACCAAAGCTGTTCAAAGATTCATTGGCTGCACCAATTATTATATTACCCGCGGACCCCGCTCCAGCGCCGAAATCCCACACGCCTCGACACACATCCTCCATTCTTTGCACTGTGCGCGCATTGTGCAACAGTGCGAAGGAGCGAGGACGCGTCGTGGGCGTCCGGAGATATTCGGGCTCTGGAGCGTGGGTCGCGGGGTAAGTGTCTCCTTCTCTCCGGAGATTTACTTAAGAACGGGAGGTAAGAGATAGTGCATTTACCTCCTGTCTTCAGTACATCATTTAGAACATAATTACTTTCAAGGTTCTTCTTCAAGTTAAACCCACCACAGTCCTGGAAACTCCTGGCATTTCCTTGACTCAGGAGTCAGCTGGGCAAACTTTATGGACAACACCTTGCCCACAACTGATATTCCCCTATTGCCACTGTCCATCCTCTCCATGTATTTTCCATTGAACGACAAAACCTCTCTCCTCTGAATGTTATTTTTTCCATGACCACTCACGCGATTATCCTTGAATGTCGGGGGATCCTTTCCATAGAGAGGAAATCTCATTTTTATTTTAATTGCCCCCTCCACGCCCCTTGGGTTTCTTGGTCGCATCCCTTTGCTCCGTCTGCTAACCCTCACTCCGACTGGCGTACTAAAGTATATGACACCTGGAGTCCCTACTGCCAGACCAGATGCATCTCTTCTTTCTTCTTCAATAATTCCTGTTGGTTCCGTGAACTCTAGAACTCTACCATACAATATCAAGAATTTGCAGACGCTTTTTGTAAAAAATCAGCTGAACTCTCCCACCGCATCGCAGTTTGACTGCTCCTATTGAATTATTTCCACAGGTTCCTTTCCACCACGAGGACGTACCTATCCTCTTTCCCCCTCCGAAACTAAATCCATGCAGAATATATTCAGGACAATTTACAACGAGGTTTCATTCGACCTTCACTTCAACCTGCCGGAGCTGGGATTCTTTTTGTGGAGAAAGAAGGGGGGGGCCTTCGCCCTTGCCATCCGCTTACAGAGACTCAACAAGATAAACCATTAAAACCCGCTACCGCCCCTCCCCCCTGATTGCTGAGTTATTTGATCAATTAAAAAATGCCCGTATCTTTTCCAAACTAGACCTTCGTGGGCCTATAATGTAATTGCATTCATCAGGTTATGATTGGAAAACAGCCTTCAACCCTCTTGATGACATTAGGAGTCCTGTGGGAGATCTTCTGGGGTCACTGTGTAGTGGTCTATTTAATGACATCTTTAATATTTTCTGAGACTTGCCTTCCCACAGAAATCAGTTAAGAATCCTTTCTTATCTTCGTCCAAATTCTTGTACCTAAACTTGAAAAGTGTATCTTTGAAGCTTCCAAATTCCCTTTCTTGGTTACCATAATTTCTCAAGAAGGGTTTGAGATGGACCCAGTCAGATTGGCTGGCCATAAAGGGAATGGCCTATAACCCCCACCTCTACCAAAGCGTTCAAAGTTCATTGGCTTCACCAATTATTAAGACAGTTTAATTCGTGATTCTCCTCCCGTATACTCCTATTTTTGCTTATCAAGAATGGTGGTAAACCAAGCTCTTTGGACACCACAGGCTTGGAAGCCTTCACTCCTTAAAATACTCATTTTCTTCTGCCCTATACTTAAACATGCTAACGCTCCCCTTTGTTCTATGAAGTAGATGCATCCAATTATTGGAAGCTGGGGCATATAATCACAAAGACATGAGTCGGATGGCCAAACTTCACCCCTGTTGCATACTTTTCAAAAAAATTCTCAGCATCGGAACAAAATATGATTCGAAACTGTGAACTTCTGGCCATCAAACTAAGCTCGTTGAGAATGGATACACTTCTTGGAAGGTTCTACTCACCCTGTCACTGTTTATCACGGATCAAAAATCTTCAAATTCATCCAATCACTGAATCCTCGGCAGGCCCTGGGCACTCTTTCTTTTCTTGCTTCAACTTTATTTCGTATCGTCTGGTACTAGAAACGAAAAAGCGGATCCTTTCTGGATTTTCTTTCCTCCTCTAAATCTCCTCTGATCTAGAAGAACCCATCAACCTTCCTCGAGGGTCATTGCCGCCTCTGTCTACATCCCGCTTTCCCCTCACTTCTATCCATCAATCCTCCTCACCAGGCCGTACTCATCGGTTTGTTATATATACCTCCAGAAAGCACGACTTACCATCCTCCAACAGACCCACAGTTCTAAACAGGCTGGTCATCCTGGAGTCCATAAAAAGTACAACTCCTTAACCATCGGTTTGGTTGCCCGCCATACTGAAAGACGTCCAAAGCCTTTGTATCAGCCTGTGTAGTTGTACGACATCTAAATCCGACCACTCCTCATCCCCCCGGCTTCTGGACCTTACCTATTCCTTCACACCCATTTACTCTTGCTATGGATTTTTTTTTTTTTTTTTTTATGGTGAACTTCCCCCCTTGCTCAGAGGAAATATTGTCATTTGGGTAGTGATGGATTGCTTTAGCAAAATGACCACTTTTTCCTCTCCCCAAATTTTCCCTTCCTCCTGAACTGGCTCAACTTTTTTTTTTTCTCACATTTTTTCGTCTTCAATGGTTACCTGCCGAATGTCTCTGATCGGGACCCACTTTGTTGCAAAATTCTGGAGAGCCCTCTGCAAATCCTAGGGGTTTCACTTCAGTTTCTCCTCTGCCTATCAACCCCAATCAATGGTGCACGCTGAACAACTTAATCAGACACTTGAATAGTTTCCTTCGTTGTCACGTTTCCCTTTGCCAATATGACTGGTCGGAACACTTTCTTACCTTTGGGAAAATTCCCCATAATAATGCCACGCATTCCTCTACTTTATTTCTGACGTGTGGACAACATCCCTTAAGCCTTCCACAAGATTTTTCTTCTTACTGATGTCCCAGCGCGCAATGACGCACTGCAGCTCACATGCCTGCCATCTGAGTGCTACCAAATCACATTTAGACAAGAACCTCCTTGATAAGAAGTCCATACTCTGATAAGAAAACGCAGACCCTCCCTCCTTACTCCATCGGAGATCAAGTTGGCTCGCTACAAAGAATATTAAACCTGAAGCCTTTTCCATCCATGGAAATAATCAACCCACTGCCTTCGTTTATCCTGCCTCCTCAGATGAAGATTCCTAATGTATTCCATGTGTCCTTACTTAACCTGTGATCTCTAACCACTTTTCTTCTCCTCATTCCACCCCTATTCCTATTTGGGTTATGGCCACAGAATTGAAGTGGATAAAATCCTTGATTCCAGAGTGTCCGGAGGGACCCGACAATATCTTATCCAATGGAGGGCTTCGGTCTGCATGTTTTCGCTGGGTCAAACACATCTGGATGTACATGCTCCTCGTTTACTTTTTGGAATCTACAAGGCCTTTCCACAAAAAAGCTGGGTTAAGAATGGTCCTGAGGCCCCTCCCTGGTGAAAGGGGGTACTGTAGGATTCAAATACTTACCTGCTCCGGCCGTCCGGTCCCCTCCAAGATGGGTGTCGCCCAGAGCTCCCGCGCGCCGCATCAGCGCGCCAAGCTCGTGACGTCACGGAAGTGCCCCAGTGCGCGCAAGATTCAAAAAGGCCTGAAAAATCAGGTGGACCGCCCGAAATGCACTGCTTTTCCCTTCTGTCCCGTGCTGGGGTTTTATTGATCCGTGGATTTTCTATTTTGTTCCTCCTGTTCCTGCTTGCCTGCTGTCTTTGCCTTGGTTCCTGTGCCCTGGATCATACAGCTTCCCTCTTTTTCCCTTATTGGGAATCCTGAACTTTGCTCTCTTCATTATTCGGCATTCCGTATTCTGTGGCTTGCGTCCCTATTGTGTTGACTCCTCATTGTCCCCGACTTCGCCTGTCTTCTACGGTAAACCCTACATCGGGAGGTGTTGATTCTGCCTTAGGCTGTGAACCGAGCCCACCAACCGATCCGGCCACGGGCACTGAAGTCGGTCGGACGTGTTCATTGATCCGCCAGGGCGAACCAATGCCCCAACCAGCGCCCACACCCCATCAATGGGCGTTGAGTCCGGTTGGTTGGTGTTTGTTGATCCTCCTAGGCTGGGAACCGAGCCCCCAACTGGCCATCTACGGATGTGGAAAGTCTGGTCGGTGGCGGTGTTTGTTGATCAGCCAGGGTTGGTACGCAAGCCCCACAGGCCGGCCACGGGCATGAAATCCAGACGGAGACGGTTCACTTGATCCGCAAGGTCGAGCGACGTTTGTTGAACTTCCAGGACCGAAGAGCGCCGGGAACCTAGGAGCAATATGCCAGGAAGCTAGCCCACAAGGAAACCGAGAGGATTCTCGCGGCATTCATTGATCTGCCATGGCTCGTACCCATCCCTCACCCACTGGCCTAAAGAAACTTCGGATGGTGTTAATTTTATTCTCCCACCAGCTAACCCGCCATTGGTTGAGCACGTTATGTTGTAATCCACTAGGAACCGATGAAAGGGGTCCGGAACCGAGGTGTATCCACCAGGAAGCAAACCCCACAAGGACCGCAAGAGGATCCGCTAGAAAGACGAGCCCGCAAAACCGAGGAGGATCCACCATGATAAAAGGCCGATAGGCTATACGGTCTGAAGTCTGGGGTGTTGATTGGATATACCAAGGCTGGAACCGAACCTACCCCCACATGACTGTTCCATGGTCCTGTGAAAGTACCCGTCGGAGAGGTGTTTGTTGATCCGTCCTAGGCTGGGAAACCGAGCCCCAACTGTCACTGGCCGGCCACGGGCGCGAGTCTGGTTGGACGGTGTTCGTTTGATCCGCCAGGGCCTAACCAAGCCCCCAACCAGTCCTGCCCACACCCAGCAATATGTGTGAGTTTCCGTTGGTGCTGTGTTTGTTATCCGCCTAGGCTTGAAACCGAGCACCCATGGCCAGTCACGGGCGTGAAGTCGGTCCGGCTGCCGTTCGTTCTCCTGCAGGTTTGGAACAACCGCCAACCGCCAGCCAACGGGCGTGGAAGTCCAGATGGCGGTGTTCATTGATCCGCCCAAGGTCGAGCATCGTTTGTATGAACAAAATTCCAGGAACCGAAGATCTGCTGTGCAACCGAGGGAATACGCCAGGAAGCCGGGCCCACAAGGAACCGAGAAGATCCATCAGCAGCATGTCGTGATCCGCCATGGCCGGAACCAAGCCCTCATCCCACCGGCCCTAAAGGAACTTCGAATGGGGTTAATTTATATACGCCACCGAATGATTGGCCATGGTCAAAATGTTAGTTGATCCACTAGAAACCGATACTCATCAGAACCGAGGTGTGATCCCACCAGGAGAACCCACAAGGAACCAAGAGGAATCGCAAAATTAGGGCCGCACGAACGCAAGGAGGATGCCCAGACTCAAAAGGAGCAGATGGCTATGGTCGTGAAGTCTGGTCTAGTGGTGTGATTATATACTAAGGCTGGAGTCCGAACCCCCAACTACTGGCCATGTGTGTGAAGTTTCCGTTCGGGAGGTGTTTTTTGAATCCGCCTAGGCTGGTAACCGAGCCGAGCCCCCTAACTGGCCGGCCCACGGCTGCGAAGTCTGGTTTGACGGTTTCTTTGATCCGCCAGGGCCGGAACCAAGCCCCCAACCAGCCTGGCACACCGAAATGTGCGTGAAGTCCGGTTGGGCAGTGTTTGTTTATCCGCCAGGTTTGGAACCAAGGCCACATCCGGCCGGCCACGGGTGTGAAGTCCATACGTACGTGTTCATAATGATCCGCCATGGTCGAGCGACGTTTGTTTGAACTTCCAGGAAAACCTGAAGAGCTGCCGGAGTAGGACAATACCCAAGGAAGGAGCCCACCATGACCGGGAGGATCCATCAGCGGCATTCCTTGATCTGCCAATGGCCGGAACCAAGCCCGCAACCCTCTGGCCTAAAGACTTCGGATGGCTTACTTTTATATCTTATATACACCCCTGCGTGCCTCCATGGTCACGCAAGGTTAGGTTGATCCACTGGAACCGATAGGAAGCGTCAGGACCGAGTGGATCCCACCAGGAAGCAAACCCCCAAGGAACCAAGGAGGATCTGCCATACAGCGAGCACCGCAAAGAACCGAGGAGGATCCACTAGGATCAAAAGGCAGATGGCTACGGTCGTGAAGTCTGGTTCTGGTGGTGTTTTTGATTTGTATACCACTGCTGGAACCGAAACACGACCCCAATGGACTGGCCATGTGCGTGATTCCCGGCGGGAGGTGTTTGTGATCTGCCTAGACTGGGAACCGAGCCCGCCCAAACTGGCCATCCCACAGGGAGGAATTTCTGGTTGGACGGTGTCATTCAATCCACCAGGGCCGAAACGCAATCCCCCAACCACCGCCACAGCCAGCAATGGGTGTAATCCGGTTGGGCGGTGTTTTTGTTTATCTGCCTAGCTGGGAAACGGAGCCCCCAACTGCACGACGGCGTGAAGTCTGGTCGGAACGGTGTTCATTGATCCGACAAGAAGCTGTTCGAGCGAACGTTTGTTGAACTTCTAGAAAACAGAAGAGCTTGCCGGGGAAGTAGACAATACGCCAGGAAGCGAGCCCACAGGAACCAATGAGGATCCGTCATCGGATTTGTTGATCCGGAACCAAGCCCTCAGCCCACTGGCCTAAAGGAACTTGCGGAGGCGTTATTTATTATAACACCACCCGCGTGGACCCGCCATTGTCAAGCAACGTTAGTTGATCCACTAGAAACCGATAACATCATGAACCGAGGTGGATCCACCAAGGAGCAACCCACAAGGAACCAAGGAGGAGCCGCCAGAATGATCCCTCAAGGAACCAAGGAGGATCCACCAGAATCCAAAGCAGAATAAAAATGCGTTTACATCAAAGTCGCTGATATATTCTATAACTGCTATGTAAACATGTTTTACCTTGTTCTCATCATCTCTCCTTGCCTTCTACACTAGAGAAAGCCTTCTACGGCATCTGGGACACGGAACTGTGAACTTTATTGCCATAAAACAACTACAGGGGAGGTTAAGTATTTCTCGCTACCCATCTGAAACAAAGGACAATGAAAATTTGGGTGCATTAACACATTGATCTATCAGTGACAAACATTCACTATATTATTGTGAAGGGATATGGATGAGACAGTATAAACAGCACAATAAATGGGGTAATCTGTATTGAATCCATCTCTGAGCTGTCAGACACAAATATTTGTCTGCATACATGATATTGTCACAGTCAGCCCTTTACCATACGGTTCTAAATTCCTGCTCGGTTATTTTTTGGATATCTGGAGAAAACTATTATGCCTTGTGATATCCAAAAATAACCCGAGTCAAGGAACTTTAGAAGCCTATGGGTAAAGGGCTGACTGTGAACATATCATGTATGCAGCCACTTAGTATGCTTTATATACTTTCATGCTGCAACTTTAAAAGGCATGGCCACCCTTAAAGCAAAAATCTGGTCACTTGTCAGTTACCTGCCCCAACCCCAACTGATATATTTAGTACATTATTACCTGTATTACTAACCAAATATTTAAAGGAGAACTAAACCCAATTTTTTTATACTCCCGAATCTGAAAACAATCCCCTAAAAACACCAATAAGCTATAAAATGCCACTTTAGTAAACTCTGTTAAAGTAAATCAAAGCCTGTAAAGAACTGAATGAAGTATCTGTGTGTATGTGCAGTGTCAGACCATACCTCCTGACCCCGTCACATGCTTCCTTGCTTTATCTGTCCTGTAAAAGGATTGGCTAGATATTATTAATGGGTGTGACCAACTGTAACAAGTTTGTGCCAAGGCTAAAAACTGAGCATGTGCAGAACATAATGGTCGTTGACCAGACTGTGTGATACTAGAATGCTGAGAAGTAAAGCACAAACCATATGTTATTTAGGTAAATTTGCCAGTGCCTGTATCAAAATGAGAGGTAAGACACAGATTTCTGGTTTTATATCAAGGTGTCCTGACTTCTGGTTCAGTTTTGTTCTGTGGCTTTAGTTGCCCTTTAAGGATAATTATTGTCCCCATTCTGGCAGAGTAAGCTGTCACAACCAATGATTGACTGCTGCCTCCTCTGCACATGCTCAAGCTTTTAAAAAAAACATTAAGCACAGGGAGGAGGCAGATATGTTTGCCAGAAAGGAATATAAATTATCATTAAATATCTGGTTACAAATACATGTAATAAACTGGAAAAAATGGCAGTTGGGGTTGCAGGCAGATATCTGAAAAATCACCAGCTTTTAATTTTAAGCCCTTTTATACTTTGTTTTTGTTAATTTTTGCTAATAAAATCTAAACGTTTTGACGCTGACTTTTTTGAACTGAATATCAAGTCCTGCCTGTGTAAATTCTAATGTTCAGCCTTCTTTGTGAATGTTCTTAACCCGCAGTTGCGCTTTAGAATAAGACTCATCAATACTAAGTTCCATGATTGTAGTCTATTTATTTACTAATAGAACAAAAAACATATTATACAACTCTACAGAGCTAAACAATTGGCATCAGGTCCTAGCCCATAAAGCTTACAATCACACTCAGCCTTTCAAGATTCTTTTTGATTGGACATTTTGACTTTCACACTTTTGCAGTTTGATTGGAATATTTGCCTGAGCTTTTAAACGGATTGTGAATCTCAATTACAGTAAATGTAACAACTGACAAGGAAACTCCCAACACGACCAGAGGTCCCAAAAACAGGGAACATTTAGAAAACTTTATAGAAATTTGTGACCTCCACAGATCAAATTAAAAAAGGAACCCTGAATCTGTACCCAAACCTTGTTTTGTTTGAAGGGTCTGTAAAGCCCCAAAATTGCCATGTTTTTAACAAAAACTCTAATTCTTAGGGAGACATATTAACTAAGCCCAGATTGTGCCACTCACATATCAGCAATCCTGACAGCTGCTGTCTCTCTACTCTCAGCTTTCCTCCAAGCATCGAATCCGCGAGTAAAATGTCCATGGTATCTAGGCGCGAACGCGAGCATCGAATCCGCGAGCAAAGTGTCCATTAAAACCTATGCGCTAGCATTGAATCCGTGAGTAAAATGTCCATGGTATCTAGGCGCGAACATCAAATCTACGAGTAAAGTGTCCATTAAAACCTATACGCAAGCATCGAATCCGCAAGTAAAGTGTCCATTAAAACCTATAGGCAAGCATCGAATCCGCGAGTAAAATGTCCATGATATCTAGGCGCGAACATCGAATCTACGAGTAAAGTGTCCATTAAAACCTATACACAAGCATCGAATCCGCAAGTAAAGTGTACATGGTGCCTAGGCGCGAACGAGCTCGAAAATAGCGCGAGTGAGAGTAAAATTGATTTTTCGAATGTCCTAGATATTCGACATGTTCCCCAGACCATTTCCCAGGTCCCACAGCCATTTACATTAAGTTACCATTGATATTTTAATTGTATTTCATTAGAACTTTTCAAACTATTTGACTCCCATTGACTTTAATGGGTCCGTTTTCGAACTCTCGAACTTTCCATATAGTTCGAAAGTTTGAAAACGGACCAAACTTTCGAAAGTTCGCCCATCTCTACAGTCTGGAATAGGTTGTAACAATTTCCTTAACAGATTTTTTTCTTCTATGTCTTTATACAACCTCCAATACTATGTTACTATGTAACTGTTATACAGACATTATGGGTAGGGAATAAAGGTTGGACTAGATGGATGTACCGTATGTCTCACAGTATCTGTTGCTTTACCTCAGCTTTATAAAGTTTATTTTCTTTCCCAGTAGACAAAGCCAATGGGATGTGCCTTCCTTTAAAGTATATTAACTTCCATTTGCAGCTGTTGTAGGGGTCTGGGACTTCTTCCGGAATGTCCAATGGGAAGGCGGGATTTTGCAGAATTATGTCTTACCATTGATTAGGTTTGGGAGGTGGAGCAAGACCAGTACTACATGCCGGTCTTTCATGGCTTCATGTGTGTACAGCATCGGAAACTTAGCGGTTTAGGTCCTCACCCTTTGATACTATTAGGACCATCACATTGTGTGTGGTACCCATGAAGAAAAAGACAATCAGTCTTTATGTAATATAATATTGTAGGTTTGTGGATTCTGTCTCTATATTGTTGATGGCTTGAGCTGTAGAGTGGAAAGTCTACAGTTAATCAGTAGTTTATCAGTAGCCATCAGGCAGCCTCAGCCCAGATAAGATAAGTTGTACAGCTGGAGAGGGTCACACTGAATACTAAATTTAGTAGCTTTGCTGCCACACTAGAGTCTGTGCTTAGTGTCTGTCTTCATTTCCCCCACCTGGGCGGTTCTGATTCCAGGATCTGGATAGGCCACTTGGTGGGTCTATATATAGACTCTTGGAACCGTTGACCAAGGTTGGGAAGAATTTTTCAGGTGCACAATTTATCACAATGACTCTTTGTGCCTTTACCTTCACTGTTACCTGCCTAGTGGTAACAGCCCAAGCAGCAAAAGTAAGTTAGCAGGGATGGAAGTCATATGTAAAAATGCAAATATGGAGAGAAGGGAAGTTACAAGCTACAATGTCTGTGCTGGAATGTATTTCTGTTTGTTTACAGTTGGGAGTAGTTTACACCGAAGGTGGATTCGTTGAAGGGA